>CM038680.1:399563665-400291328 GCA_021605205.1 Aegilops longissima
TGGATTACACACAAGCGGTGGAGTTCGGTTGTTCGTGTCCTCGTGGCATTAGTAAATGAAAAGCGTCAGCAGCCCTTGAGAATGTAGCTGAGTTCGAAGAAGCAAAAGAGCAATCGATGCTCTCTTCACCCAAGCCAAAGAAGAGATGGAAGAAGCAGAAATAAGCAGGGGAGACTAGGGTCTCCTGCTATCTAAAACTGTTGTCAATACAAAATTTCCTTCATAATAGCTAGGTTCAAATGTTTATCCATGGCATCCTGTTGTGATGTCCTGCATCTCTGATGTGGCACAAAATGTTTTTTGGTCATTAATCAACAATTACTTTCCAAACAATAAGAAGAAGCATTGGACATGGTATAGTTCAGCATAAACCCACATTCAAGTTCAACTTACATCAAACTCATGTTCGGATATTCCACATTTCATACATAATGTCCACAACCATGATTCATTTCAAAGCCAAAAAATGTGAGGAGGTTATAAATGAAAAACCTCTAAGTTCACGCTACCGGTCCGAGCACAACAAGTCAAGACCATCGTAATTAATTATATTTTAGTCATTTTTGTGTTCTAAAATGGCCTTTCATGGAAGGGCGTTTCCTGCCCGGGATTCAATGAAGGCGGGTGGGGCAGTCTTAAGCTGGTTGCGGCGAGGCGTGCTCGGCCGGGCCGCAGTCGGCCCTCTTGGCGGCCAGTTCAATGCTCCTATGAGAGGTGGCGTCCATTCGAGCAATCACTCCCTCCGGTCCTTTTTGTTTGGGTATAACAAAATCTCGTTTCCATTCACATTTTAAAAGTAAAATTCTGGACAAACTTTGACCCAAAATATGGGGACTAGTAAACCAGAATGGAGGTAGTAGTTTTTAATCAAAGAAGGTTTCCCCTTGATTTTCATTTTGAAAACCACATCTAAATCAAACCATAGTATTTGCCCTAGAACTACCGGTTCAACATCTGTAAATAAACCCATACAACCTCCATCAAAAAAAACCTACAACCATCGCCAAGGAGTCGTGGTACTATAATTCCATTTTGCTCCATACCAATCGTTCAAAACCTACTTATAATGGCCATTGAAAATGGAACTCTTAACCCTAGAAAAATGATATTTTAATTGGCTACTCGATCGTGGCGGGAGCCACCCTTTAAAGTCGTTCACTTGGTCCCGACCATCAACTCCCTGGATCAAATTATCCAGTATTCCTACAAGGTGCTCCACCACGTCGGTACCCAGAATGCACAATCGTGCACCTAGGTTTTGGGTTTTTGTTATGCCTTCGCCTTTCGGAAAACCCACTTTCGTTTTTTTAATTCTCCCCGTTTATTTAAAAATTATAATAATTAAATGCCAATGCGTTGCCACCGATCAAAGTAGATTATTACATATTCACCGATTTGATGAAAAAAATCTAGTTTTGAAAACATATATCACTAAAAATATGTTTGTTTCACTCAAAATATATTCCTTTGGCGTTTTGATGAGATAAGGGAGGAATGTTGTTGGTTTCAAGATTAGAAGTGGTATATGTCTAATTTCTACTCTTACTAGCAAGATGCCCATCGTTCGGAACATCAAGATCTTGTGGGAAAAGGATGAGCGAGGGAAGGCCTTATCGCAAATGTGGTGAAGAGTGTGGGTAAATTGCCATATTTTCCTTCCTCCTGGATATAAATCGGCGACCTACATTGCGGATGGCAGGCCCACCATCATCACCATTTTTATCCCTACTCTTATAAAAAGCATTGTCGGTGATGATGGTGCTGCCATCCCTGCATAAACCGTCCGATTATTATCGGCGGATAGAAAAAACTATAACAATTTTCAAAAAGTGTTGAAATATGCCCTAGAGCAATAATAAAAGGATTATTATTATATTTCCTTGTTCATGATAATTGTCTTTTATTCATGCTATAATTGTATTATCAGGAAATCATAATTGCTGTGAATACATAGACCACAACATGTCCTAGTGAGCCTCTAGTTGACTAGCTGTTGATCAGCAGATAGTCATGGTTTCACGACTATGGACATTGGATGTCATTGATAAGGGATCACATCATTAGGAGAATGATGTGATGGACAAACAATCCTAAGCATAGCACAAGATCGTGTAGTTAGTTTGCTAGAGCTATTCCAATGTCAAGTATCTTTTCCTTAGACCATGAGATCGTGTAACTCCGGATCCGTGGGAGTGCTTTGGGTGTACCAAGCGTCAAAGCGTGGGTGACTATAAAGGTATACTCGGGTATCTCGAAATTCTTTGGGTTGACGGATCGAGGCTGGGTTGTCCTCCGTGGCGGAAGGTATCTTGGCCCACTCGATAATGCATCATCATAATGAGCTCAAAGTGACCAAGGTTTGGTCCGGGATCATACATTCTGATGAGTAAAGTGACTTGCGGTGCCGAGATTGAGCGAGGTATTGGGATCCGACGATCGAATCTCGGGCAAATAACTACCGGGACAAAGGAAGCTGTATCTGGGTTGCTTGAATCCTCGGAATCGTGGTTCATCGATGAGATCATCGAGGAGCATGTAGAACCAACATGGGTATCCAGATCCCTGTTGGTTATTGGGGAGTCATCTCGGTCATGTCTCGTCTCTCCGAACCGTAAGGTCTACACATAAGGTTCGGTGGCCTAGGGTTATTAGGAAGACTTGTATGTGATTACGAATGTTGTTGGGTCGGATAAGATCCGGATGTCACGAGGAGTTCGGAATGGTCGGAGGTGAAGATTTATAAATGGGAAGTTATTATCGTCCAGGAAAGGTTGGGGCATTCGGTATTTCTGGGGCCACGGAGGTTCGAGGGGTCCCACCGGGAGGGCCACCTCTCGGGAGGGCCTCATGGGCGTGGTGGGCAGGAACCAGCCTGGAGGGCTAAGGCATCCCCCACGGCCCCATCGCCTAGGGTTGGGAAACCCTTGTGCGCCCTTGCTGAGGCAACCCCTCCCATTGGCCACCGCCCCCTCTAGATCTCATCTGGGGCGCTCCCCTTCCTATAAATAGAGGCGGGAGGCGCACACAACATCCAGGCGAGCCCTCCCTCCCAACACCTCCTCCTCCGTTAAGAGCTTCGTGAAGCCTGAGAATCTTGCCTCTCCACCACCACGCCCGTCGTCTGCTCTTGGCTCTCTTCCTCAACCTCTCCCTCCACCTTGCTGGATCAAGGCGGGAGGCGTCTCCGTCCGTCACGTGTGTTGAACAGGAGGTGCTTTTCCGTTCAGCACTAGGATCATCGTGATTTGGATCACGTCGATGACTCCTTCAACCCGTTCTCTTGAGCCTTCCGCTCATGATCTACAAGGGTATGTAGATGCACTCCTCTCTCGTTGCTAGATGAACTCATAGATAGATCTTGGTGAAACCAGTGAAATTTTTATTTTCTATCGTTTCTACGGTGGCATCATGAGCTAGGTCTTCGTGGTTCTCTATTGCGGTAGAACAAAAATCTGTTGTGGGCGTAGATGTTGTCAACTTTCTTGCCACTACTAGTCTTATTTTGCTTCAGCGGTATTCTTTGGATGGCGGCCGGACCGACCTTACATGCGCTTCTGAGGCGGGTTCCGGGACATGCACTAGTTGCATAAGGTGGCTGGTGTCTGTCTCTCCCACTTTAGTTGGGCGGATTCGATGAAAAGGGTCCTTATGAAGGGTAAATTGAAGTTGACAAATCCGTTGTGGTTTATCGTGGTGAAAAGCGTTCTTGCTAGAACCCTATTGCAGCCCGTAAAAGATGCAACAACAATTGAGGGCGTCTAACTTGTTTTCAGCAATTGCTTTAATGATGTGATATGGCCAAAAGTTGTGATGAATGATGAATGATATATTGTGATGTATGAGATCATGTTATTTAATGGAATCCCGACTTGTGTGAGATATGACAAGGCGAAACCATTGAGTTGTCTTAATTATTGTATGACCTGCGTGTCAATGATTTAGCCCATGTTACTTTATTGCTAAACCGTTAGCTATAGTAGTAAAAGTAATAGTTGGCGAGCAACTTCATGGAACACGATGATGGAGATCATGATGATGGAATCATGGTGTCATGCGGTGGAAGATGATCATGGGCCCGAAGATGGAGATCAAAGGAGCTATATGATATTGGCCATATCATGTCACTACATATAATTGCATGTGATGTTTATTATGTTTATGCATCTTGTTTACTTAGAATGGCGGTAGTAAATAAGATGATCCCTCATAATAATTTCAAAAAGTGTTCCCCCTAACGTCGCCGTTGCTAAAGTTAAATGCAAAGCACCCCGTGATGGGTGTGATAGATTCCTCGTTCACATCGGGGTGTAAACAGTTTTACACATCAAAACACTTAGGTTAACGCGAGCCTAGCATGTACAGACATGGCCCGGAAAAGGAAAATGAACATAGTCTATGGAAGACATCAACATGGAGATGTTCAGATGATGACTAGTCTCTCCGTGATGATGGACCCGGCCTAGTCGATTCGGATCATTAATTAGATGACTAGAGGGATGTCAAATCGGTGGGGTTCATTAGATAATTTGATTAGATGAACTTAATTATCATGAACTTAGTCTAAAATCTTTGCAAAATGTCTTGTAGATCAAATGGCCAGCGCTCATGTCAACATGAACTTCAACCGTTCTAGAAAACCAAGTGAAAGATGATGACAACTTCTTTTTCGGAACCGAGGATCATCCTCATAGCTGCCAAAACAATATGTCCTAGAAGGACGCTGGTGAAACACCCATCGGAGAACCAAGGCGTTACGAATGCGGAATCCGCTGATGTTACTCCCTGTTCGGTCGACATGCTTTCGACAGGGGCTCCAAAAAGCGTTTTGAGCAACGGACATATGAGATGTTAGGAGCTGAAAATGATTTTCAAGCTCATGCGGGTCGAGAATATGAAGTCTCACAAGTTCTATAGTTGTAAGATGGAGGAAAATAGTTAATGGTGAGCACATACTCAAAATGGGGTTGCACAACCCTTTGTCCGGTGGACATTAACCTCCCGGACGGGGTCATTGCAATCCTTATCGCTCCCCGAGCTACAAGAGCTTTGTGATGAACTACAAAATGGGGGGATGGTGAAAACTATTCTGAAGTATTTTCAATCTTTGAATCGGGTAAAATCAGAAGGAACATCAAGTGTTGATGGTCAATAAAACCACTAAGTTCAAAAAGGGCAAGGTAAGAATAACTTCAAGAAGACCAAAGATGTTGCGCGCGTAAAAGTTGGGAAGAGTAAAAGAATGGACCCAAACGAGGCAGTGCTTTTATTGCAAAGGAAGGTCCTTTAGGCGGGCCCCAAATACTTAGTGGACAAGAAGGCCGGAACCTTTGGGGTATATGTGATATACATGTAATTGATTGTACCTTACAAGTACCGTAGTAACTCACGGTATTTGATATGGTGCGTTGCTCATATTTGTAACTCAGGGAGCTGGAAAAGCGGAGGCTGGCGAAGGGGAGGTGATGATCGGCGTCGGGAATGGTTCCAAGGTCGATGTGATGCTCGTGAAGCCCTGCGAGATCTGCCTCTCCACCACCACTGCACGCCGTCGTGCTGCTCTGAAGCTCTCTTCCTCAACCTCTCCCTCCACCTTGCTGGATCAAAGGCGCGGGAGGCGTCTCCGATCCGTGCGTGTGTTGAACACGGAGGTGCTGTCCGTTCAGCACTAGGATCATCGGTGATTTGGATCACGTCGAGTGCGACTCCTTCAACCCCGTTCTCTTGAGCGCTTCCGCTCATGATCTACAAGGGTATGTAGATGCACTCCTCTCTCGTTGCTAGATGAACTCATAGATAGATCTTGGTGAAACCGTAGAGAAATTTTTATTTTCTATAACGTTCCCCAACGGTGGCATCATGAGCTAGGTCTGTCGTGGTTCTCTATTGCGAGTAGAACAAAAATCTGTTGTGGGCGTAGATGTTGTCAACTTTCTTGCCACTACTAGTCTTATTTTGCTTCAGCGGTATTGTGGGATGAAGCGGCCCGGACCGACCTTACGTGCGCTTCGTGAGGCCAGGTTCCACCGCCCGACATGCACTAGTTGCATAAGGTGGCTAGCGGGTGTCTGTCTCTCCCACTTTAGTTGGGCGGATTCGATGAAAAGGGTCCTTATGAAGGGTAAATAGAAGTTGACAAATCACGTTGTGGTTATCGTTAGGTAAGAAAAGCGTTCTTGCTAGAACCCTATTGCAGCCACGTAAAAGATGCAACAACAATTAGAGGACGTCTAACTTGTTTTTGCAGCAATTGCTTTAATGATGTGATATGGCCAAAAGTTGTGATGAATGATGAATGATATATTGTGATGTATGAGATCATGTTATTGTAATAGGAATCACGACTTGCATGTCGATGAGTATGACAACGGCAGGAGAATATAGGAGTTGTCTTAATTATTGTATGACCTGCGTGTCAATGATTTAGCGCCATGTTACTTTATTGCTAAACCGTTAGCTATAGTAGTAGAAGTAATAGTTGGCGAGCAACTTCATGGAGACACGATGATGAAGATCATGATGATGGAGATCATGGTGTCATGCCGGTGACAAGATGATCATGGAGCCCCGAAGATGGAGATCAAAGGAGCTATATGATATTGGCCATATCATGTCACTACTATATAATTGCATGTGATGTTTTTTATGTTTATGCATCTTGTTTACTTAGAATGACGGTAGTAAATAAGATGATCCCTCATAATAATTTCAAGAAGGTGTTCCCCCTAACTGTGCGCCGTTGCTAAAGTTTGTCGTTTCGAAGCACCACGTGATGATCGGGTGTGATAGATTCCTACGTTCACATACAACGGGTGTAAGACAGTTTTACACATGCAAAACACTTAGGTTAACTTGACGAGCCTAGCATGTACAGACATGGCCTCGGAACACAAGAGACCAAAAGGTGAACATGAGTCGTATGGAAGATACGATCAACATGGAGATGTTCACCGATGATGACTAGTCCGTCTCACGTGATGATCGGACACGGCCTAGTCGATTCGGATCATGTAACACTTAGATGACTAGAGGGATGTCAAATCTGGTGGGAGTTCATTAAATAATTTGATTAGATGAACTTAATTATCATGAACTTAGTCTAAAATCTTTGCAAAATGTCTTGTAGATCAAATGGCCAACGCTCATGTCAACATGAACTTCAACACGTTCCTAGAAAACCAAGCTGAAAGATGATGGCAGCAACTATACTGATGGGTCCGAACCCGAGGATCATCCTCATAGCTGCCAGAAACAATATGTCCTAGAAGGACCGCTAGGTGAAGCACCCATCGAGAGAACCAAGACGTTATGAATGCTTGGAAGTCACGTCTTGATGATTACTCCCTCGTTCGGTCGACATGCTTTACAGCTTAGAACCGGGGCTCCAAAAGCGTTTTGAGCAACACGGAGCATATGAGATGTTCGAGAGAGCTGAAAATGATTTTCCAAGCTCATGCCGGGTCGAGAGATATGAAGTCTCCGACAAGTTCTATAGTTGTAAGATGGAGGAAAATAGTTACATCGGTGAGCACATACTCAAAATGTAAGGTTGCACAACCTTTGTCCGAGCTGGACATTAACCTCCGACGACGGCGGTCATTGACAGAATCCTTGATCGCTCCCACCGAGCTACAAGAGCTTTGTGATGAACTACAAAATGCAGGGGATGGTGAAAACTATTCTGAAGTATTTTCAATGCTGAAGTCAGCGAGAGGTAGAAATCAGAAGGAACATCAAGTGTTGATGGTCAATAAAACCACTAAGTTCAAAAAGGCAAGGGTAAGAAGAACTTCAAGAAGGACGGCAAAGATGTTGCGCGCCGCGATGTAAGACGATTGCGGGAAGAAGTCAAAGAATGGACCCAAGCACAGGCTGAGTGCTTTTATTGCAAAGGAAGGGTCCTTTGAGCGGAACTGCCCCAAATACTTAGTGGACAAGAAGGCCGGCAACACTAAAGGTATATGTGATATACATGTAATTGATGTGTACCTTACAAGTACTCGTAGTAACTCCCAGGTATTTGATATCGGTGCGTTGCTCATATTTGTAACTCACAGTAGGAGCTGCGGAATAAGCGGAGCTGGCGAAGGGCGAGGTGATGATGATCGGCGTCGGGAATGGTTCCAAGGTCGATGTGATCGCCGTCGACGCGCTACCTCTACATTTACCCAATGGGATTAGTGTTAAACCTCAATAATTGTTATTTAGTGCCAAGTTTGAGCATGAACATTGTATCTGGATCTCGTTTAATCTGAGATGGCTACTCATTTAAATCCGAGAATAATGGTTGTTCTATTTATATGAGAGATATGTTTTATGGTCATGCCCGATGGTCAATGGTTTATTCTTAATGAATCTCGATCGTAATGTTACACATATTCATAGTGTGAATACCAAAAGATGTAAAGTTGATAACGATAGTCCCACATACTTGTGTACTTTGCCATATGGTCACATTGGTGTCAAGCGCATGAAGAAGCTCCATGCTGATTGACTTTTAGAGTCTCGATTATGAATCATTTGACACATGCGAACCATGCCTCATGGGCAAAATGACCAAGACTTCGTCCTCCGGAACAATGGAGCGAGCAACTAACTTATTGGAAATCATACATACTGATGTGTGTGGTCCAATGAGCGTTGAAGCTCACGGAGGATATCGTTATGTTCTCACTCTCACTGATGACTTAAGTACATATGGGTATGTCTACTTGATGAAACACAAGTCTGAGACCTTTGAAAAGTTCAAGGAATTTCAGAATGAGGTAGAGAATCAACGTGACCGAAAGATAAAGTTCTTACGATCAGATCATGGAGGAGAATATTTAAGTCACGAATTTGGTGGGCACTTAAGAAAATGTGGAATCGTTTCACAACTCACGCCGCCTGGAACACCTCAGCGTAATGGTGTGTCCGAACGTCGTGTCGCACTCTATTGGATATGGTGCGATCTATGATGTCTCTTACCGATTTACGCTATCATTTTGGGGATACGCTCTAGAGACAGCTACATTCACTTTAAATAGGGCTCCGTCTAAATCCGTTGAGGCGACACCATATGAATTATGGTTTGGGAAGAAACCTAAGCTGTCATTTCTAAAAGTTTGGGGATGCGATGCTTATGTCAAGAAACTTCAACTGAAAAGCTCGACCAAGTCGGAAAATGCGTCTTCATAGGATACCCTAAGGAAACCATTGGGTATACCTTCTACCGTAGATCCGAAGGCAAGATCTTTGTTGCCAAAACGGATCCTTTCGGAAAAAGAGTTTCTCTCGAAAGGAGTAAGTGGGAGGAAAGTAGAACTTCGATGAAGTACTACCTCTTGAACCGGAAAGTAGTGCAACTCGGGAAAATGTTCTGTGGTGCCTACACCATCGGAGAGGAAATTAATGATGATGATCAAGGTACTTCAGATCAAGTTGCTCTTGAACCCATTAGGTCCACATGGACACGTTCTACACAGTGGTATGGCAACCTGTCACGGAAATCATGTTGTTGGACAACGGTGAACCTTGAACTATGAAGAAGCAATGGCGGGCCCAGATTCCAACAAATGGCTTGAAGCCATGCAATCCGAGATAGAATCCATGTATGAAAACAAAGTATGGACTTTGACAGACTTGCCCGATGATCGGTGACGATAGAAAACAAATTGATCTTTAAGAAGAAGGCGGACGCGGATGGTAATGTTACCATCTATAAAGCTCGACTTGTCGCTAAGGGTTATCGGCAAGTTCAAAGGGTTGACTATGATGAGACTTTCTCTCCCGTAGCAAAGTTGAAGTCTGTCCGAATCATGTTAGCAATTGCCGCATACTATGATTATGAGATATGACAGATGGACGTCAAAACGGCATTCCTTAACGGCTATCTTAAGGAAGAACTGTATATGATGCAGCCGGAAGGTTTTGTCGATCCTAAGAATGCTAACAAGGTATGCAAGCTCTAGCGATCCATTTATGGGCTGGTGCAAGCATCTCGGAGTTGGAACATTCGCTTTGATGAGATGATCAAAGCGTTTAGTTTATCTGAGACTTATGGAGAAGCTGCGTTTACAAGAAAGTGGGTGGGAGCGCTGTAGCATTTCTCATACTATATGTAGATGACATCCTCTTGATGGGAAATGATATAGAACTCTTGGACAACATTAAGGCCTACTTGAATAAGTGTTTTTCAATGAAGGACCTTGGAGAAGCTACTTACATATTAGGCATCAAGATCTATAGGGATAGATCGAAACGCCTCATAGGTCTTTCACAAAGCACATACCTTGATAAGGTATTGAAGAAGTTCAATATGGATCAGTCCAAGAAAGGGTTCTTGCCTGTATTACAAGGTGTGAGATTGAGCTCGGCTCAATGCCCGACCACGGCAGAAGATAAAGAAGAGATGAGTGTCATCCCCTATGCCTCAGCCATAGGATCTATTATGTATGCCATGCTGTGTAGCAGACCTGATGTAAACCTTGCCGTAAGTTTGATAGGAAGGTACCAAAGTAATCCCTGCAAGGAACACTGGACAACGGTCAAGAATATCCTGAAGTACCTGAAAAGGACTAAGGATATGTTTCTTGTTTATGGAGGTGACGAAGAGCTCATCGTAAAGGGTTACGTCGATGCTAGCTTCGACACAGATCTGGATGACTCTAAGTCACAAACCGGATACGTGTATATGTTGAATCGTGGAGCAGTCAGCTGGTGCAGTTGCAAGCAGAGCGTCGTGGCGGGATCTACATGTGAAGCGGAGTACATGGCAGCCTCGGAGGCAGCGCATGAAGCAATATGGATGAAGGAGTTCATCACCGACCTAGGAGTCATACCCAATGCGTCGGGGCTAATCACTCTCTTCTCGTGACAACACAGGAGCTATTGCCCTTGCCAAGGAGCCTGTGTTTCACAAGAAGACCAGCACATCAAGCATCGCTTCAACTCCATCCGTGAAAATGTTCAAGATGGAGACATAGATATTTGCAAAGTACATATGGATCTGAATGTCGCAGATCTGTTGACTAAACCTCTTCAGCGAGCAAAACATGATCAACACCAGAACTCTATGGGTGTTCGATTCATCACAATGTAACTCTATGGGAGACTGTTGGAAATATGCCCTAGAGGCAATAATAAAAAGGATTATTATTATATTTCCTTGTTCATGATAATTGTCTTTTATTCATGCTATAGTTGTATTATCCGGAAATCATAATACACGTGTGAATACATAGACCACAACATGTCCCTAGTGAGCCTCTAGTTGACTAGCTCATTGATCAACAGGTAGTCATGGTTTCCTGACTATGGACATTGGATGTCATTGATAACGGGATCACATCATTAGGAGAATGATGTGATGGACAAGACCCAATCCTAAGCATAGCACAAGATCATGTAGTTCGTTTGCTAGAGCTATTGTGACGCCCCAGATTCAATCGTACACTAATCATACACGCAAACGTGTACGATCAAGATCAGGGACTCACGGGAAGATATCACAACACAACTCTAAAAATAAAATAAGTCATACAAGCATCATAATACAAGCCGAGGGGCCTCGAGGGCTCAAATAAAAGTGCTCGATCATAGGCGAAGTCGTGGAAGCAACAATATCTGAGTACGGACATAAGTTAAACAAGTTTGCCTTAAGAAGGCTAGCACAAACCTGGGATACAGATCGAAGAAGCGCAGCCTCCTGCCTGGGATCCTCCTATCTACTCCTGGTCGTCGCCGTTGGGCTGCACATAGTAGTAGGCACCTCCGGTGTAGTAGTAAATCATCGACGGTGGCGTCCGCTCCCTGGCTCCATCGTGCAGTTGCAGCAATCGGGTAAAGAAAGGGAAAAAAGGAGAACAAGGCAACCGTGAGTACTCATCCAAAGTACTGCAAGCAAGGAGCTACACTACATATGCATGGATATATGTAAAGGGCCATATCGGTGGACTGAAGCTGCGCAGAATGCCGTAATAAGAGGGGATAGCTAGTCTTATCGAAGACTAACGCTGGTCACCTTCGTCTTGCAGCAAGTAGAAGAAGCGATCAAGAAGTCCTCCAAGTAACATCACATAGCAATAATCCTACCCGGCGATCCCCTCCTCATATCCCTGAGAGAGAGCGATCACCGGTTGTATCTGGCACTTGGAAGGGTGTGTTTTATTAAGAATCTGGTTCTAGTTGTCATAAGGTCAAGGTACAACTCCAAGTCGTCCTATTACCGAAGATCACGGCTATTCGAATAGATTAAACTTCCCTGCATGGGTGCACCACATAACCCAACACGCTTGATCCCATTTGGCCGGACACACTTTTCTGGGTCATGCCCGGCCGCGGGAGATCAACATGTCGCAGCCCCACCTAGGCTCAACAGAGGAGAATTGACTGCGGGGTCTAAACCTAAGCGCAGGGTGCAGGCCCATCGCCATACGAGCACACTTGCACGTTCGTGGGCGAAGCAGACCTAGCCTAGTGGCGTTCCCATCCAATCCGGGCGCGCCGCTCGATCGTGGCGTCAAGTGCCGCCGATACCACGGCGCGGGATACCCATAACTACTCCCGTAGATGGTTAGTGCGTATAGACCAAATGGCGGACTCGGATCAAATACCCGGATCTCGTTAAGCGTGTTAAGTATCCATGACGCCGACCAGGGCAGACCCACCTCTCACCCGGTAGTCTCAACACCGCCTGTCGCTCGCCTCAAAGATCCACTCATGGTGCTCCATGCCGACCCGACTTTAGTCACCACATGTATCATGTATAAGTATATAGTATATACCCGTGATCACCTCCCGAGTGATCACGGCCCGATAGTATAGCACAGCAGACGGACAAGAATGTAGGGCCACAGATGAAAATACTAGCATCCTATAATAAGCAAGTAGGATTGCAGGTAAAGGTAACAATAGAAGTAGCAAAAATAGGCTATGCATCAGGATAGGAATAACGGAAAGCAGTAACATGCTACACTACTCTAATGCAAGCAGTATAGAGGATAGTAGGCGATATCGGTGATTAAGGGGGGGCTTGCCTGGTTGCTCACGGCAAGAGAGAGGGTCGTCAACTCAGTAGTCGAACCGGGCAGCAGCGTTGGTCTCGTAGTCTACGGAGAGAAAGAGGAAGAAACAATGAATACCATGTAAGCAGATGCATATCGATGCATGACAAGACAAGTAACGATGCTAGGCGTGCCCTAACGTGGTATGAGGTGATACGGTTATGGGGGAAACATCCGGAAAATATCCCGGTGTTTGGGTTTTGAGCAGAGGAGCCGAGGAGGAAAGTTGCGAGTTCGATAGGTTAGGGGTGTGTGGCGGACGAAAAGACTGCGTTTCCGGATTCGTCTCGTCGTTCTGAGCAACTTTCATGTTGAAAATATTTTAATCCGAGTTACGGATTAAAAGATATGATTTTCGAAAGATTTTATTAATTTCTGGAATTTAATTAATTATTTAAATCCAACATTATCCAGAATAGTAAATGATGACGTCAGCATGACATCAGAGTGATGTCAGCAGTCCACGTTGACCATTGACCTGGTCAACCTGACGTGTGGGTCCGGTGGGACCCACTTGTCATTCTCTATTTAGGTTAATTAGGGTTTAGGTTAATTAGTTAGCTTAATTAATTGTTTAGTTTAATTAACCAGAATTAATTAAGTCTATTAATTAGTTAATTAATTAATTAATTAATTATTTTCATTATTTATTATTTTTATTATTTTAAATTCCTTTTTTTTTATTAAAACGTTATGGGGCGTGGGCCCACAGTGGTGGTCATGAGGCTAAGCATGAGGCTTGGTCAGGTGGCGCTCGCCTGAACGGGCGCTGAGCAAGAGCCATGGCGGTGGCTTGTTTAAGGGAAGCGGGGCGAGGCCAGACGCAGTGGTGGCCGGGCGGCCGACGGAGGAGGCGGGGAGCACGGGCCACCGCAGCTGGGCACCAGTGAGGCGGCGATCGGCGCTGGCTATGGTGTAGCCTCGCCATGGCAGCGGTGGCCGGGCATCGCCGGGCTAGTGCGGCCGCAGAGGAGGCGCGGACGGTTGGGATGCGTGAGCGCGAGCGAGGCAGGGGAGGCCGCGTTGGAGGCGAGGCGACGGGGAGAGGGCGCTGGGCGCTGGCGCCGGAGCCTTGACCGCATGCTGTCGAGGAGAACCGGGACGAGGCCGTGTGTGAGGGGGTGCGCTGCCCGTGCGTGGCGGAGGAGCAGGTCTGTGGCTGGCAAGCTGCAAGGGCGCCGACGGGCGTGGCAGGCGGAGCCGGACGGCGCGGGCACGGGCGCGTGAGCGAGCGAGGGGGAGAGAGGAGAGGTCGGGGCTCATTAGGGAGTAGGGCAGCGCAAGAGGCTCGGGGAAGGTTGGGGAGGCCGACGGGACGCGCGACGGAGTGGATGCAGTCCGCGAGGTGGGTTCTGGCGGCGGGCGGGCGGCCGAGCGGCGACGGGCGGGCTGCCCACGGGCGCTGGGACGGCGGGTCCTAGGCAAGGCGCGTCGGTTGAAGCGGCGGCCTTGGTCCAGCGGCGCGCGAAGCGAGGGGAGTCGGGAGGGCGGCGTCGTGTCGGGCCCGATCCCGATTGATCGGGGAGAGGAAAGCGAGTGGGGGAGGGCGAGTGGGTGGCTGTCGGTTAGGGTTTGGGGAGGGAGTGGATAAGGAGAGGGGTAGCGGGTGGAGCGGCCAAGTTGGGCCTTGGGGTGTTGGCTCAGCTGGGCCACGGCCTGTGGGGTTTTCTTCTTTGTTTTGTTTTAGTTTTGTTTTCTTTTCTGTTATTTATTTACCTTTTCCCGTTTTGAATCAGTTTAAATTATTTAGACATTTTCTAAAAAATGTGTTTACTCCACCACAATTACCTTTGTAAAATTTAACAACCGCTTGAACATTTTAGTCTTAATTTTGGAAACTTTTATTGTTATCATTAATTTGAATTTGAATTTCGAACGGTTCCGAATTATGGCGAGGATAGCAACAGTAACCGAGGTGTCATGGCACGATTAGCGTGGGATTACTGTAGCATGATTATCAAGGCGTTACAAATCTCCTCCACTACAAGAAATCTCGCCCGAGATTTAGGAGGTAGAAGGAAACAAAGGCGGGTATTCTTCACGCAGCGATCCTCGCGCTCCTGTGTGGCTTCATCTTCGTAATGGTGCGACCTTTGGACTTTGAGAAACTTGATCGCCTTCCGGCGCAGCGGCGTTCAACTTGGTCGAGAATGCGAACCGGATGCTCTTTATAGGAGAGGTCCTGCTGCAATTCGAGCACTTCATGATCCACCGCTCGGATTGGGTCCTTGAAGCAGCGACGGAGTTGGGACACGTGGAACACATCGTGAACTCCGAGAAAGGTTCGCGGAAGCTCCAGCTTGATATGCCACTTTTCCACGCCTTTCCGAGAATAGTGAATGGGCCAATATAGCGAGGAGCTAGCTTGCCCTTGATCCCGGCGGTGAGCACCCTTCATTGGTGTAACACGAAGATAGGCCTTTTCGCCAAAGTTGATAGACCATGTCTTTATGATGACGGTCATAATTACTCTTTTACGCGTGATCGAGCAGTCTTGAGATTCTCGCGAATAATGCGGACTTGTTCTTGGCATGTTGGATAATATCCGGACCAAGAGTGGGCGTTCCCCGTTTCGACCAGTTCAGAGGGTTCGCACTTTCGTCCATATAACACTTGAAGGGGCCATCTTCAAACTAGCTTGATAGCTATTGTTATAAGAGAACTCAGCATACGGGAGAGATTCCTCCCATTTCTTGCCGAAGGAAATAACACAAGCTCAAAGCATGTCTTCGAGAACTTGGTTGACACGCTCAACTTGCCCTTGTGATTGCGGATGAAACGCAGATGAAAGATAAGTGAGTCCCCATAGCTTCTTGGAAACTTGCCGTAATCTTGAAGTGAATAAGCTGCCACGGTCCGAGCTGATAACCGGTGGAATACCGTGAAGTGAAACAATTCGGACATATAGAGAGTTGCAAGCTGACTAGCAAAGTGATCGTTTCTTTGACCGCCGAAAATGTGCAACTTTAGAAAGCCGGTCAATGACGACAAGAATAGCATCATTACCTTCTCGCGATTTGGGAAATCCAAAGGACGAAGTCCATTTCAACATGGTCCCATTTCCATTCAGGAATAGAGATAGGTTGCAGAGTTCCAAAGAGGCCTTTGATGTTCTCGCTTTGATACGACGGCAAACGTCACACTCAACAACATAGCGAGCAATGTCTTGCTTCATATTAGACCACCGAATCTCGGCGAATGTCTTGGTACATCTTTGTACTACCAGGATGGATACATAGAGGCGTATCATGAGCTTCTTTCATAACCTCCTGAGTCATATTCAGGTTTTCCTTCTTACACGTCACCACTAGGCGGCCTTTGAAGTACAAGGCGCCATCATCATCAATAGTGAAGAATGAGGGCTTTCCTTCTTTGAGGTCGCGCTTAATCTTGTGGACTTTGAGTCATATCCCTGTATTGTCTTGATGGAGCTCACGAGATCGGGTTCGACAGCCAGGGTATAGAGGGAACCCTGGGAAACAACACGGAGATTCATCTTGCGAGACTCCTCAGGAGGGGGAGCGAGTGCACCCGGAGGAACAATATGGAGGTTCAGCTTTCTGAATTCTTCAACAAGTGAGGGCTGAACTTTGTGAATCTGGAGGTGGTTGCAGTAAGACTTGCGGCTCAAGGCATCAACCATTACATTAGCCTTGCCTGGTGTATAGGAAATACCCAAGTCAAAGTCTGCAACAGTCTCCATCCATCTCACGACGGAGGTTCAGGTCTGGCTGAGTGAACAGATACTTCAGACTTTGGTGGTCGGTGAAGATCTCGCAACGATTACCGAGAAGGTAATGTCGCCACTGCTTCAGTGCATGAATGACAGCAGCAAGTTCGAGGTCGTGAACTGGGTAGTTCTCTTCGTGAGGGCGCAATTGTCGAGAGGCATAGGCAATCACTTTGCGCTCCTGCATTAGGACACAGCCTAATCCTTGACGGGAAGCGTCGCAGTAAATGACGAAGTCCTTCTTAGTATCAGGAGGAGCTAGTACTGGGGCAGAAGTCAACTTGTCTTTGAGTGCCTGGAAACTTTCCTGACATTTATCTGTCCATTGGAACTTGACGCCCTTATGCAATAGGTTAGTCAGAGGCCTGGCAATCTTGGAGAAGTTCTCGACGAATCGACGGCAATAGCTGGCGAGACCGAGAAAACTTCTAACTTGCTTGACATTCTTCGGAGGAGTCCAATCAAGAATAGCCTGAACTCGTTCAGGGTTGACGGCAATACCATCCTTAGAGATGACATGCCCGAGATAGGTTACTTCGGGAAGCCAGAATTCACATTTGGAGAACTTGGCATAAAGTTGATGCTCTCGTAGCTTTTCCAGCACAAGACGAAGATGTTCAGCATGTTCTTCTTCGTTCTTGGAAAATACCAGGATATCATCCAGATAAACCACGACGAACTTGTCGAGGTAATCCATGAATATATAGTTCATCAGTCGAGAGAAGGTGGCTGGAGCATTGGTTAAGCCGAAAGACATGACGGTGTACTCATATGAACCATAACGAGTCACAAAGGCGGTCTTGAGGATATCCTCCTCACGAACATGGATCTGGTGGTAACCCAACCTCAAGTCGAGTTTAGAGAACACTGACGAACCAGCCAGTTGATCATGCAGATCATTGATCCAAGAAAGAGGATACTTATTCTGAATGGTAGCTTGGTTTATAGGACGGTAGTCTTGGACCAATCGGTTTGTCCCATCCTTCTTCTTGACAAAGAGAGAAGGTGCTCCCCAAGGAGAGCAACTTGGGCGAATGAAACCACTTCGAAGAGATTTGTCGATTTCCTCCTTAAGCTCAAGGAGTTCATGCGGTGGCATCTTGTAGGGTCGCTTGGCTATAGGAGTAGTGCCTGGTTTCAAGTCGATGACGAATTCGACAGCTCTAGCAGGGGGAATCCCTGGAAGTTCTTCAGGAAAGACGTCCTGGAAGTCGCGAACGACAGGTGTTTCCAATGCCCTCGAGTGGTGCGGCGTTCAATGCATTCAATGCATAGAGCCGTGCCTCGGCATTTTGCACCAGATGAGCTTGGTAAGTAACTATTTCATCTGAAGGGTGTAGCAGATGGACGGTCTTAGTGGCGCAAACTATAGAAGCAGTATGCTCCTTTAACCAATTCATTCCCAGAATGAGGTTAATGCTACAAGACTTCAGTACGATGGGTGAGACAAGGAATTCCAGTCCTTCGATTTCAACGGGGACGTCGTTGCAAATCATGGAGGTTCGACATTGGCCCACAGGGGTGTGTACTAATAGTGAAGCATTCATGTCTTCACATTTAATGTCGTGCAAGCATGCAAAATCTTCTGACATGAATGAATGCGATGCACCTGTATCGAATAAAACGGATGCAGGTACTGAATTTACGAGGAGTGTACCCATCACAGTAGCAGGCTGGTCTTGAGCTTCGTTCAGATCAACGTGGTTGGCATGAACTCGACCATAAGGCTTGGCATTGTTGTTGCGGGGTTGGTTGCTTCCACGCCGGTCATTTGGAAGGGCCACCTGATTCTGGTTCGTTGCATTCTCTAGCACGGTGCCTCGTTGACCACACCAAGCACAAGCCATTATTGGGAGTGGGAACAGGAGCTTGGGGTGGTGGAGCTGGAAGCTTTGGCTGCCTAGTTGGAGTAGGCAGACGAGGTGCAGCATAGCTTTGCCTTGGGGCAGGTGCATTCGGCTGGTACATGCTGTTGGGAATCCATATCTTGCGCTTCTGCGAGGACGGGCCCGAAGATGAGCCCGTGTCACGGTTGCGCCTGTTAGAGCTCTAGTATTCCTGCAAACCAGTTTTGACATTGATAGCTTTGTTCACCAAGGTGGCGAAATCAGCAAAATCGTGCACTAGAAGTGCGAGCTTGATGTCAGCTTGAAGGCCGCCACGGAACTTCTCCGTCTGCGTGCATCGCTTGTAATGTCCTCTCAAAGATAGCGAGACAAGTCCAGAACTCCGCCGATAAGCTTCAACAGTCTTGTTGCCTTGGGTGAGGTTATGAACTCACGCTTCTTCCGTCCATGACTCCTTGAGGGATGAAGCGGCACGAAAGCAGCTTGGAAGTCTGGCCAGGTGATGATTGTTCCAGCTGGCTGAGTACGCCTGTGGCTGTCCCACCATTGAGCTGTGGGTCCCTTCAGGAAGAAGGAAGCAAAGGTGACATAGCTGGCAGGGGCTACATCAGCAGACTCCATCTCATAGGTGATGTCACGGAGCCAGTCATCAGCATCCAGGGGCTGGGTTGAGCTGCGGTACACACTTGGGTTGAGGCGCATGAAATCCTGCAGAGTTGCTGTGTTTGGCTGCTGGTTCATATTGGGGCGAGGAAACTGAGCCATCATGTTCTCCATGAACTGGCAATTCATCTCAAGTTGTTGGATCATACCAGCCATGTACTTGGCGGTGGTGGGAAGTTGCCACCACGACCACGACCAGCTGGTCTAACCATCCTGCTAATATATAACAGGGGTAGTTCAGCATTTGATAAATTTGCAAAGGACAAGAATCATTCATGATGAAACATGCATAATGAAAGCAGCACGATAGAAACTACATAGTAGTCGGCATATCATACAAAAGGGATCATGCATAGAGTTCGCACACGAGTTCAAGACATAGACTAAGACATCATAGGCGGCACGCAGTGAGCGCATTTAATGCATCTAACACTTAACAAGCAAGCCTACATCAGTCCCACGCGGTACTACGGAGGTAGCTGTAGCTTGAAAGCTGGTAGTGTGGCAGCGGACAGTCCTCCACGTCAGTGACCTGGGGGCCGCGGATACTCTGGTGCAGAACCCGACGCTCAGGTGGTAGAAGAGGGCCAAGTGCGGGAGAGTAGCCTCCCACATCTGGCCATCCGACACCCTGGGGCATCATGGTCCTGGCTGGGTAGATTGCAGAACGCGGCAGCTCTCTGGATTGGACAAAGGGGTGCAATAGCGTCAGAGCACGGTAAAGGTGCTGACGGGTGGTGTACAACTCGTGGCGAAGAGCTTGGTTAGCTCGATCCAGCCCATCAGCATGCAGAACAAAGTTCTGATGGTAGAAGGGCTCTCTGGTGACAGTGGAGTAGGCAGCAGTGTAGTAACCCTCCTCACCAACATCAGATGCGATAGCAATGTGCCTGAAGGGGGAGGTGTCCAACTCCCGATACTCTCCACGAAGACGGGTAAGAGCAGCATAAGCAGCATCGTGGACTGCCATATCGATAGTCACCCCAACACCATGTGTGGTGCGCACGAGAGTGGAGTCATACTCCGAGAGTAGAGGTGGACGATGGCTCGTGCATGCTCCTAGTTAAAGTCCCGGTACTCCTCAAAGACGGTGTACTCGGGTGCCAGCGATAACCGGATAGGTAATCATCTCTGCTAGCACGCAGTAATCCCGAGGCGCCAATGGCCGTCGTGTGGCGCACGACCTGCCTCGTGGGTTCCATCTGAAAACAAAGATGTTTCAAAGGAGTCAAATGACAGTGTGGAAATTGATCAAAATACAATTCCAAGGAATAACTATGGCTTTATCCAACTTTGGGGTGAATGTGGTCACGGGATCCTAGTGTTAGTTAGTAAATTCGTTTAACCCGAGTAGAAGAGAGTTCAGAGTCCCAGAGTAAAGGTCGAGGAGTAAAAGATCCTAGTACCACCCGATGGCGACGTGGGCTCGTAAGGCACACACCCAAGTTAGTAAAAGTTTTTTGCAATGTCTAGACTCGACTTCGGCCAAGGAGTGTGGAAGGGGATTCCTACAGCAGCGGCTCGATACCAACTTGTGACGCCCGATTCAATCAGACACTAATCATACACGCAAAAGCGTGTGCGATCAAGATCGAGGACTCACGGAAGATATCACAACACAACTCTAAAATAAAATAAGTCATACAAGCATCATAATACAAGCCAGGGGCCTCGAGGGCTCGAATACAAGTGCTCGATCATAGGCGAGTCAGTGGAAGCAACAATATCTGAGTACGGACATTAAACAAGTTTGCCTTAAGAAGGCTAGCACAAAGCTGGGATACAGATCAAAGAGGCGCAGCCTCCCGCAGGATCCTCCTAACTACTCCTGGTAAATCGTCGCCGGGCTGCTGCGTAGTAGTAGGCACCTCCGGTGTAGTAGTCGTCATCGACGGTGGCGTCGCTCTGGGCTCCATCGTCCGATTGCAGCAATCGGGTAAAGAAAGGGAAAAAGGAGAACAAGGCAACCGTGAGTACTCATCCAAAGTACTGCAAGCAAGGAGCTACACTACATATGCATGGATATATGTGTAAAGGGCCATATCGGTGGGGTGAATCTGAGAATGCCGAGAATAAGAGGGGATAGCTAGTCTTATCGAAGACTACGCTTCTGGTCACCTTCGTCTTGCAACAGGTAGAAGAGAGCAGTCTGAAGTCCTCCAAGTAACATCACATAGCAATAATCCTACCCGGCGATCCCCTCCTCATATCCCTGAGAGAGAGCGATCACCGGTTGTATCTGGCACTTGGAAGGGTGTGTTTTATTAAGAATCTGGTTCTAGTTGTCACAAGGTCAAGGTACAACTCAAAGTCGCCCCATTTATCAAGATCACGGCTATTGAATAGATTAAACTTCCCTGCAGGGTGCACCACATAACCCAACACGCTTGATCCCATTTGGCGGACACACTTTTACGGGTCATGCCCGCCGCTGGAGATCAACACGCCGCAGCCCCACCTAGGCTCAACAGAGAGGTCAAGACACCGGTCTAAACCTAAGCGCAGGGTGCAGGCCCATCGCCCGAGCACACACCAAGACGCTATGCGGGCGGCCGAAGCAGACCTAGCCTAGTGGCGTTCAAATCCAATCCAGCAGCGCCGCTCGCCGACGTCATGAAGTGCTTTGCCGATACCACGACGGGATACCCATAACTACTCCCACGTAGATGGTTAGTGCGTATAGACCAAATGGCGGACTCGGATCAAATACCCAGATCTCGTTAAGCGTGTTAAGTATCCGCGAACACCGACCAGGGCCAGCCCACCTCTCACCCGGGTAGTCTCAACCTGCCTGTCGCTCCGCCTCAAAGATCCACTCATGGGTGCTCCACAAGCCGACCCGACTTTAGTCACCACATGTATCATGTATAAGTATATAGTATATACCGTGATCACCTCCCGAGTGATCACGGCCCGATAGTATAGCACGGCAGACGGACAAGAATGTAGGGCCACGAGATGAAAATACTAGCATCCTATACTAAGCAAGTAGGATTGCGGTAAAGGTAACAATGTAGTAGCAAAAACAGGCTATGCATCGGGATAGGAATAACGGAAGCGGTAACATGCTACACTACTCTAATGCAAGCAGATAGAGGAGAGTAGGCGATATCCGTGATCAAGGGGGGGCTTGCTGGTTGCTCTGGCAAGAGAGAGGGGTCGTCAACTCCGTAGTCGAATCAAGGCAGCAGCAGCGTCGGTCTCGTAGTCTACCGGAGAGAAGAGGGGAAGAAACAATGAATACCATGTAAGCAGATGCATATCGATGCATGACAAGACAAATAACGATGCTAGGCGTGCCCTAACGTGGTATGAGGTGATACGGTTAAGAAACATCCGGAAAATATCCCGGTGTTTGGGTTTTGAGCGAGAGGAGCGAGAGGGGAAAGTTGCGAGTTCGATAGGTTAGGGGTGTGTGGTGGACGAGCAATGATGCGTGATCCGGATTCTTCTCGCTGTTACGAGCAACTTTCATGTTGAAAATATTTTAATCCAAATTACGGATTAAAAGATATGATTTTCTAAAGATTTTATTAATTTCGGAATTTAATTAATTATTTAAATCCAACATTATCGAGAATAGTAAATGATGGCGTCGGCATGACATCGAGTGATGTCAGCGATCAACGTTGACCATTGACCTGGTCAACCTGACGTGTGGGTCCGGTTGGACCCACCTGTCATTCTCTATTTAGGTTAATTAGTTAGCTTAATTAACTGTTTTGTTTAATTAACCAGAATTAATTAAGTCTATTAATTAGTTATTTATTTATTTATTTATTTATTTTCATTATTTATTATTATTATTATTTTAAATTCCTTTTTTTATTAAAAGCGTTATGGGCGTGGGCCTCTGTGGTCGGGGCCCAAGAGGCTAAACGGCGTGGAGTGCGGGCGCCGCCGAAGCGAAGCCTAGGCAAGGCCGTGGCAGGCGCCGGCGCAAGCAAGGGAAGCGAGGCAGGCGCTGGTGGTGGCGGGCGGCCCGGAGAGGCGGGGAGCACGTGGCCACCGAAGCAGTGAGAGCACCGGCCGAGGCGGCGAACGGCGCTGGCTATGGCGAGCCTCGCCATGGCGAAGCGGTGGCCGGCGGCCGCCGTGGCTGCGGCGGGCAGCAGGAGGCGCTGGACTGGTTTGGGCGCGCACAATGAGGCAGGCAGGGGAGGCCGCGGTTGGGGCGAGGCGACAGGGGAGAGGGCGCGCGATCGCGGGCGCCGGAGCCGGACCGCTGTCGGGGAGAACAGGACGAGGCCGTGCGTGAGGGGGCGCGCCGTGCGTGGCCGTCTTGGGGCATGGGGCTGTGGCAGCTGGTATGGCGCGGCGCGGCGGCGGGGCGCTGGCGTGCGGAGCCGGACGGCGCGGCACGCAGCTCGAGTGAGCGGGGAGAGAGGAGAGGTCGGGGCTTACTAGGGGTAGTAGGGCAGCAGCGGTGGGCTCGGGGAAGGTTGGGGAGGCCGACGGGACGCGCTTCTGAGTGGATGCAGATCCGCGAGGTGGGTTCTGGCGGCGAGCAGCGAAGCGGCGGCGGCGGGCCGCCCACGGGCGCTAGGGGACAGCGGTTCAGCAGCATGGCGTCTGCGGTTGAGGCGGCCGACAGCAGTCCAGCGGGCGGGAAGCAGGGGAGGCGGAGGCGGCATGGGCGTCGGGCCCGATCCCGATTGGATCGGGGGGAGAGGGAGAAAGCGAGTGGGGGCGAGTGGGTGGCTGTCGGTTAGGGTTTGGGGGAGGGAATGGATAAGGAGAGGGGTAGCGGGGTGGGCCGGCCGGCTGGGCCTGGGGGGTGTTGGCCCAGTTGGGCCACGGCCCAGGGGGTTTTCTCTTCTTTTGTTTTGTTTTAGTTTTGTTTTCTTTTCTTTTATTTATTTACTTTTCCCATTTTAAATCAGTTTAAATTATTTAGACATTTTCTAAAAATGTGTTTACTCCACCACAATTACCTTTGTAAAATTTAACAACCGCCGAACATTTTAGTCTTAATTTTTGGAAACTTTTCTTGTTATCATTAATTTGAATTTGAATTTGAGCAGTTCGAATTATGGCGAGGATAGCTTGAGAATCGAGGTGTCATGGCACGATTAGCGTGGGATTCTTGTAGCATGATTATCCGGGGCGTTACAGCTATTCAATGTCAAGTATCTTTTCCTTAGACCATGAGATCGTGTAACTCCCGGATCCGTAGGAGTGCTTTGGGTGTACCAAGCGTCTAGCAACGAATCGGGTGACTATAAAGGTATAATACGGGTATCTCGAAAGTATCTGTTGGGTTGACATGGATCGAGGCTGGATTTGTCACTCCATATGACGGAGAGGTATCTCGGGCCCACTCGGTAATGCATCATCATAATGAGCTCAAAGTGACCAAGTGTGCGGTCACGGGATCATGCATTACTGATGCGAGTAAAGTGACTTGCCGATAACGAGATTGAGCGAGGTATTGGGATACCGATGATCGAATCTCGGGCAAGTAACGATCGATCGACAAAGGAATTGTATACGGGTTGCTTGAATCCTCGACATCGTGGTTCATCCGATGAGATCATCGAGGAGCATGTGGGAGCCAACATGGGTATCCAGATCCCGATGTTGGTTATTGACCGGAGAGTCGTCTCGGTCATGGATACGTGTCTCCCGAACCCGTAGGGTCTACACACTTAAGGTTCGGTGACGCTAGGGTTATTAGGAAGACTTGTATGTGATTACCGAATGTTGTTCGGAGTCGAGATAAGATCCCGAGCGTCACGAGGAGTTCGGAATGGTCGGAGGTGAAGATTTATATACGGAAGTTGTCATACGGTCACCGGAAAGGTTCGGGGCATATCGGTATTGTCTGGGGCCACCGGAGGGGTTCCGGGGTCCACCGGGAGGGCCACCTCTCTCGGAGGGCCTCATGGGCCGTAGTGGGCAGGGAACCAGCCTGGAGGGCTGGGCGCATCCGCCTTGGGCCCATGCGCCTAGGGTTGGGGGAAACCCTAGTGGGCGCCCCTTGGGGGGCAAGCCCCTCCCTGGCCGCCGCCCCTTCCCCTTCCCTATAAATAGAGGCGGGGGAGGCTGCACACAACATCCAAGGCGCAGCCCTCCTCCCAACACCTCTCCTCCTCCGTTAAGAGCTTGGCGAAGCCCTGCCGAGTATTGCCTCTCCACCACCACCACGTCGTCAGGCCGCTTTGGAGCTCTCTTCCTCAACCTCTCCCTCCACCTTCTTTGGATCAAGGCGCGGAGACGTCTCCGCTCTGTACGTGTGTTGAACGCGGAGGTGCTGTCCGTTCAGCACTAGGATCATCGGTGATTTGGATCACGTCGAGTACGACTCCTTCAACCCCGTTCTCTTGAACGCTTCCGCTCGCGATCTACAAGGGTATGTAGATGCACTCCTCTCTCTCGTTGCTAGATGAACTCATAGATAGATCTTGGTGAAACCGTAGAAATTTTTTATTTTCTGCAACGTTCCCCAACAAAAAGATACCCACACCCCTCTCCACATTTGCAAATAAGGCCTTCCCTCGTTCATCCTTTTCCCCCACAAGATAAACTACTCATACAAATGCATCTTGATGTTCCGTTCAACGCATGGGCATCTTGCTAGTTGTTGCAAAAAGCCCATGTGTGTGTGAGAGAGAGGGAGAGTGGAGGAGGACGGAGTGCATGTGTTACAAAGACACAAGGAGTGTGTGTGCGATAGGTATCAGCTTAAATGAGGTGATAGTGCTTGTGTGCACGATCGAGAGGGCGTGTCTCGAGAAGGGAAGAAAAATCTACATAGATACAAGGAGCAGGAGAGAGACATGTATGCGATGGTGGAAGCACGAGTGTGCGGGTGTATAAACCTATCTAGAGGCTAGCTAGTCGATAAATGTTTGTGAGATAAGTACGAGTCGGGGTGCGAAAGCGAGAGTTTTGTGTGTGTGAGAGAGACGGTAGTCGGGAAGGGGAGTGGAAGCAGGAGTTGTGTGTGTGTGTCTGTGTGAGAGAGAGAGGAGACGGTAGTCGGGGTTGTTTGATCGGTAAACAAATGAATAATGTCAGTCTGGGATGGAGACGAAAAGGAGACCGCAACAAATGTTGTGTCTACAGGAGAGAGAGAGAGAGAGAGAGAGAGAGAGTAATTTTGGTGGTATGAGTCATATGTAGAGACATATAAGGTGTGTGAGAGAATCCCATAGAGAGAAAGACAAAGTGAAAGACGAGTGGAGACTGTGTGTGTGGCGGTGAAAAAGAAAGCTTAGGTACCGAGTACCAGAGAACAGTAGAGACGTGAGAGATAATGAAAATCGTGTAATGTATAATGATAGGGAGAGTGTGACACTTCTCAAGGAGACGCCGAGAGACCATGTTTGCGAGGATAGGAGAAACATGAAGTGAGCGTCTTGGTGAGCTGGAGAAAAGAGAGTGATAGCTACTGAAGGAGCATGCATGCGAGAGAGATGGGCGTGAAAGGAGTGAACAAAAAAGGGATTCGAATATTTGAATTCGAGATGATGATACATGTAGTCCATACTCGAACCAAAATTGATCTATTAAACATGCATACTCATATGAATTCACGCACATCTATGTTATTTAATATGTAGGTATTACTGATCCATACATTTTAGTAGAACATAATTTGGTTAAATTTTTTCAAATTCAACCTCAAGATTTCGAGATAGTTGTATTTGTAAATCATATTATACATATAAAGGAGCAGAATTCTTTGTTATGCTTTTGAAAGTATATATAAAAATGATGTATATAGAATGTAATTCCAATTGAAAATGGATCCCTTCAAAAAAATAGAATACAAACGGGATTGAATTGAGTTGGCACGAGAACGTGCACTCGCAAAATTTGAACGAAGCGGGAAAGTCGCAGAATCGCCCAAAACCAAAATCTGCGAGATGGAAATCACTACTTCCTATCCCTGCCACATAAAGCCTATCTGCTGGGTTTCTATAGGTTTCGATAGGGTAGGTTTGTAATTTCACCCAAACATGACGTAACCGCCTCTCACCCGGATTCATACACGGTGGGCGCCAAAACACAGTGTGTCCTCGGCCGAAATCGACTCCCTCCCTGATTCATATTCATCCACGGTGGGCGCCAAAAACAAACTCTCATCGGCAAATATTTGGTGTATGCGAGATTACCGTCCTATCCCCAACCGACTAATGTTGCTGTGATGTAGTAGAAATTTGAAACGGGGGCTAAGTTTGTAAATTTCCTCGCATTTGAGACAAGCGCTACTGAATACATGGTCCCCCTTCCTCTCTACCTCCCTTTTCCCCATTCAGTACTCGTGGGCGCCAAAACACCCTCTCCACCCCACCCTCCTCCATCCGCCGTCGTCCGCCACCCCATCCACCGCCGTCCTCCTCCACCATGCCGGAGCTGATTCCTCGAAGCCGCCGTCCATTACAAGAGATCGACCTCTCTCATCCACGCCTTCGGACCGGCAACCTTGCATCCCGTCCTCTCGCTTCATCCCCGCCGTCGTCCACCTTGCCGGCGCCGCTCCTACGACCGTCTCGTCCACCGCGCCCCGCCGCCACCGTCTACCCTCCTAGATCTGCTTCCATGCCGCCGACAGCCATCGCTACCGCAGCACCGTCAAATTCTAAGCAGATGCATACACGGCGCCGCACCAGAGGCGGTACTCTTTCGTATCTGCTCAACTTATTTATCGCAGCAGGAAAATAGATCGCCACTGCTTTACTTTGATTTCTTGTCTTGGTTGCGAGGTTTCCTTTGTCCGATTTGCTCCTTCAGATCCGCCATGGCACGCTCAACACTATACTCCCAATGCTTATGGTTTTCCCCTTTTATATTCCACACTAGTTAAATCACAGAGACTAAATTTCAAAATTGGGTTGATCGATTTTTCAGAGTCACGGAGTTCGCCGGTGCGATCAAGGGGCTCAGTGGTTGTGGGGCCTCGCCGAACAAAGAAAACTCGACGCTGGTGGGGGTTGGGCGTGGGTGGGGGTGGGGTGGTGGAGGAACACAAGCGGTGGGGGCGGTGGTCCGCGGTGGCCCGTGTGTTCTCAGATGGGAAGAATCGAGACGAGGAAGAAGAAGGGTTAGGAGACGAGGATCTTCATCCAACCGCTGAATCGGTCGAGAGACAGCTGGGAGTTGCATTCTTAATGCGCCTGGTTCATCATGTGTGGGCACTGCGCAACCAACATTTTATTATCCAAAATCTGCTTGCTCTTCTTTACCATGTTCCTCTTCCGTTCTTCTTTAATATATACTCTCTCCGTTTAAATACAAGTCTTTGTATAGATTCCACCATGGACTACATATGAAGCAAAATGAGTGAATCTACACTCTAAAATGTATCTGGATACATATGTATGTGATCCATAGTGGAAATCTCTACCAAGACTTATATTTTGGAACGGAGGGAGTATGCTAGTAGTCTGAGATGTTCCTTGTACTGAAGATGAGCAGGGACATTTGCAGTGTAGAGGTCTATACGGTCGGTTGTGATGCACACAGGACCTGCACTCCAGCAAAAGGTATACCGATTTCATTTTCCGTAGCACCAGTTGTACCACAGAAAAATCCGACTCCAGCAAAAAGTACAGGAAGTCCACCGGCCGAAGACCTATCCCAACTGCAGAGACGGCCAATTCCTGCAGATTGGAACCCCATTCCATTTATTACCAGTTTAAAAGACAATGCTTTCAATGTTGTTAGGGACTACGTGCATATATTCCCATCATGGGAAGATTATAGTGAAGACAAACACCATTTTCACATCTTCCTGTCCAACTTACGTGTAAGTGCTATTATTCATGGTTATTATTTTCCTGTTTTCTGCTGATTGAACACATCAATGATTTACATCACATTGTTGTAGCTAGGCGAGGGTCAATCTGGATAGTCATGACAAGCAAAGCTTGCTTGTGCTTTTCAAGGAAGCATTGCAGCAGTATCGGTGTTACCTGAGGAAATCACACTTTGATGGCAAGTCTATAAACGAACTTCCGGTGAAGTCTCCTGTGCTAAATTTGGAAGACATTGAATGGAAAAACCTTGTTATGCACTGGTCTCGTTCCTAGGATGAGGTACTGTCTATGAAATCACATGACAATTTGAACTTCTACTTTTCCGCATGTGCCTTACGGATCTTTTTTGCAGGAAATCTGCTCGAAGAAGAATTCCGGTTTGAAAAGAACGACAGGATATCGCAAATATGTTGCCCGCTGCTTTGCTCTTGTTAGTACTGTTGTCCTGTATCACTGTGTACTTGCATACATACCTGGTTCATTATGTGACAGCAGTATGCATGATAGCTTGCTTATCAATTGTTCGCCCAAATTATCTCGATCTGTATGAATGGTTACATTAGTGTAGAATATATCCAATGCCAATGTTTTTAGCTCTGCATTGTTCTTGTAAGTACATGCTGTCCTTTATCGCTGTACTTATAATGACGGTAGTTGTTCATGTACCATCACTCTGCAGCTTATTTTCCTTTGCCTCCATTTTCTACACATCGATCTATATTTACTCTTACCATAAGGTTGGTCTTCAAGAAGTTTAGTTGTGCATATCTCTTGGTTGTACCTTTTGCCTGTATCGCTGCACTTACATTTATAGCTACTTGGTTATGTAGCATCACTCTTCATCTTATCTTAAATATTCTCCATTTTTTCGTATATTATCACATCTATATTTACTCTTAACAAAATGTAGAATAAAGGAAATGCTTTTGAAGAAGATTCTGTGCTAAACTTCTTGAATATCCCCCCCCCATCAGCATGGACAAGGCCTTTATAGAGCATGTCTTCACCAATAATGTAAGTTTGTCCATCTCAAGCCTTCAAACTTTGTTGTATATATTTGGTTAGGCATGACTGCAACAGCTGTTTATTTTTGGTGTTTGCATCAAATTGCTTATTTAAAGTTTATTATGTAGTTCATAAACAAAAGTTTGTCCTTTCTCAATTTAAGTTTTCAGTTGTACAAACAAGTTCCTTCTTCATACCATGTAAATTAAACTATCTGAGCAAGTGATCTTCTTTTGCATTGCATGTATGCTTCATTCTTCATCCGTAATCCAAGTGGTGTGGTGAACCTACCCACTATAGCACAATGTCATATTCTGCAATGTCTTAACTATGAACAATGTCATAACATTCTACTATTATTTAAACCATCTATTTATTTGCCAATCTGAAATGGTATAAATTGACAAAGACACTAACCATTGATACTTATGAGTTCTTGATCTGTAATCCAGTGTTGTCGTGAAGCTGCCAACTCCTTCACAATGTCATTTCCTGCCATGTCTTGACCAGAACAATACCATATTGTGTTAATGCAATTTTAAACCGTGTCACTTTACTCGTCAGTAAGAAATGTGATGAATTGTCAAGACTTGATACTTTTACGTGCAAAACCTGTCATTTGTCTCGCTTGTTTATCTTTGAGTGAGGAAGATATAAGTGTTGAACAAGCGATCTCATCATCTTGCTCACTGCTTGTGCTGCAGCTCCAAAGAGGGCTAACCTTTGTTGAACTCTATTGAAGTCTTGTCGGTTTTGTATATTATTTTGTCGGCGTGTTTATTTGCATCGGTGGCGATCTTTGATGCCAGTGTATGTAATCATTTGTCCGCTTGTGCTTTATTATCATAGTGGCGAACTTTGATGCCCGTGGATGTAATATGTCGTAATTTCTTTATTGAATAGTCTAGGTTTTTTCTTATTCACGATGCTGCAGTTATTTTACTGTATGTATAACCTGTCTTCACAGTAAACCGACCAAACCGTAAAATTACGGTACATAATCGGGCCGTCTTGCAATCACGATGTAGGTTGGGCCTGAAACGTGCCGAACAGCCCACGGGCCGGCAACAGCCCGAAATGAACCTCGGCCCATGATTGTGCGAATCAAATCATGGGCTTTTAACAGGCCAAAATTGTCTCGGTCCTTGTTTGGCCTATTCAGGTATCGGCTGTGAGCAGGCCGGATGCAAATCGGACCGTAGTTAGGCCGACGGGCTTTTAACATGCTGAAATTAATATAGGGCCGAAATGTTAAACGGGCCCTTAACAGGCCAAAACTAATATCAGGCCGAATTACTAAGTGGGCCTTTAGCAAGTGGGCCCAAAAGCATAGTGTCCAGTTGACGGGCCGAATTTGATATGGGCCATAATTGAGCCCAAAGCCTCTTAAAGGGTCGGACCTGATCTGGGCCGTAATTTGGCCCAGAACGTGGTAGGATTATAACGGGCCGGATCTCATATGGGCCACTTTTAGGCACGGAACGTGGCAGGCCATTAATGGACCGGATCAAATATGGGCCGGCATTTGGCCCAAAACATGGCAGCTAGTTAATGGGCCGGCCTACTAGGGTCCTCAAAATCTTGTGGGCCTACAGCTGGGCCGGCCCATTAATGTCGGCGAAATCTCGTGGGCCTTTAGCTGGGCCAGCCCATTATGATCCGCAAGAATCTTGTGGGCCTTTACCTAGGCCGGCCCATTATGGCACACAAAAATCTTGTGGGCCTTTAGCTGGGCCGACCCATTATGGCCCGCAAAATCTTGTGGGCCTTTACCTGGGCTGGCCCATTATGGCCCAAAAAATCTTGTGGGCCTTTAGCTGGGCCGGCCCATTATGGTCCGCAAAATCTTGTGGGCCTTTAGCTGGGCTGACCCATTATGGTCCGCAAAACTTGTGGGCCTTTAATTGGGCCGGCCCAATTAAACTTGATGGGTTGGTCCACGTGTCAACATATCATAGGCGCGTCTCGCCCATTGGATGAGTGACACCTGTGCCAACGCGGACCTGACACGTGTCTCCTCCAGCCAATGATGATTTTACGTGGAAAATCCCCATTGGTCGGGCTGTTAACGGTTATCGGATCCAAAACCCGACCCGATAGCTTAACGGCGTTCGTTACGGTGGATGCCACGTGTCGGTCACCCTTGACGAAAAGCACTTCGTGACGCGCGATTTATCGTCATGGAAGTGGACACTTCCGTGATGATAATTTTGTTAATGTCATGGAACACTTCTACGACAGCACAAGTATGACTATCTTGATTCTGTCATAAATTTGTCATGGATGTACATGCATGACAAAAAACGCGACCTACTTTGACAAACACATATCATCACGGAAGTGTATTTTTTGTAGTGTATGCTCCGCGCTGGTGATAAACAACTGAGAGCGGCCTCACGGCCGTATCAACCTTAGGGAGCCCTTGAGCTCAGTGTCTGGCCTCATCACAACACCTCCCCTTAGGAGAGTCCCGCGAGGGGGCTGTGCTCGGGTCACGCCCGAGCATACGCCACCCAGCCAGGTCCCCCGGACCTGGTCATCGCGCGCCCCTCCCGAGCCGAGCCTCGACGAGGGCAAAGGTAGGAAGGCCGTTTGAGCGTCAAGGGGGACTCCTGAGCATCGCGACTCATGTGCCTAACTGGCCACGTAGCCCCTCACTCCTTGGTCTCGTCCTGGTGATCCGGACGACCCAATGGCGGTTGAGGTATGCACGGGGTCGGGCCCTGCCGATGTAGAACACTAGACCTACCCTCGCATCTCCTTTCTGTAAGTTGTTTGCGCGTCAAGGGGGACTCCTGAGCATCGCGACTCAGGAGCTTAACTGGCCACATAGCCGCTCACTCCTTGGTCTCGTCCTGGTGATCCGGACAACCCAACGGCGGCTGAGGTATGCGCGGGGTCTGTCTCTGTCGACATAGAACGTAAAGCAAATGGGAAGGAAATCGCACTCAAAGAAAATATTACAAAACATATTGTTCTCCAATACCAAATGCTAGTTTAAACACCTCCACGAGGCAGGGTACATGTTGCAGGAGTTTAAACAGGAAAAGAGCCGCAAGCAAGTCATCCCTGGACACCGCCATCGCCCGCAAGGGATGCTCCTTCCTTGGTGGCGTCGCTTTCACTTGCACCGCCTGCTGGAGTGACGAGATCAGCAGCACCGCCGATCGAGGGCGCGGGAGCGAAGGCGTGGAACTTCTCCAGCAGGGCCTCCACCTAGCTCTTGACGGCTGCGGCGGGGGCTGCGCAGTGCTTGTCGTCCACAGGCTCCAGCAGCTCATCAAGGCGGGCGGTGGATCGCAAAGATGGAGGTGGCTGAAGACGCGCGTCAACGCGGCTGAGGAAAGAACGTGGGCTTCCCCCTCTACCATGGGGCCGATAACGCCCACGACGTCCTCAAGCACATCAACCAGATAAGGAAGCAGCTAGGTGGGGCCCTCGTTGCTGGCGGCCAGTGGCTCCTCCAAGCCCTTCTCGTAGAGCGACCGCAGCGCCGTCTGAGACCTCACCTCGAGGATCTTGAAGGCTTTGTGGTCCTCAGCTAGGACCTTCGCCTTGGCATCAAGATCAACCTTCTCCGCCTCCACCTTCTGCTCCACCTTCTTCAGCCGATTGCGTTCTGCGGCCTGCGCTTTCGCCAACTCCTCCAGCTCGGCGTCGCGACCCTTGATGGCGTCCTCCCGGGCCTTCATCTTCTCCTCCTCCACCTTGCGGCTACGGGCTTCTTCCGCACGCTTGTTGTGCAGGGTCTTCAGCTCGGCCTCCAGCACCCGGCAGCAATCCTGGGCGGCCTCGACATCCTTCAGCGCCACCTCACGAGCGGCCACTGCTTGGGTGGCGGCCTGCTTCTCCTTCTCGGAGGTCGCCGCAGCTTGGCTCAGTGTCGCCCAAACGGACACGTCAGAATTAAGCCAGCCAGAGACCAGCTCCAGGCGCCCTGCTACCAGGTGGGGGTCGGCACCCTGAAGATCTTCTCGCAGCCGTGTCATCTCAGAAAGAGCGCGCTCCAAGACGTCGCGCGAGCTGGAAGGACCGGGAATCAACGGTGCAGCGGGAGAAGGAGGAGGAGGCGACATCATCACTATAGCCTGAGAGACTGGGGGCTCCTGAGCTTCGGGGACCTTAGCAGCCGAACCAGACACCGGTGCCTCCGGAGCCAGCGGGGCCACGGAGGCTGACTCCTCCCGAGGATGCTCCCCCGGGCCTCGCGAGGATGATCGATCCGGAGAGGCGTGAGCGCCGACGCTGCCCTTCTCCATGGAGGGAGACGCGGCCGCAGCAGGAAAATTGTTCCCGGGCAGCACCACCGCTTCCTCCCTCCTCTTCTTCGCCGCGGGCATCGGCCTAATTGCACAACGGAGTAGCGTCAAGTATCAGCGGCATAAGCAAGAACAAAATGGGACAAGAGCACTTACTGGTCTGCCACGGCGTAGTCCCTTCGTTTCGTAAGCTTGAAGCCTGAGAGCCTCGCAGCCTGGGGCGCAGGCGCGCGGGTTCCAGGAGCAGAAGGAGGGGTGGCAGATGGGCCAGAAGCAGCCCCAGGCGGCGTCAGAGCAGGAGTGTCATCCCGGGAGATCAGCGCCAACCTGCCCCTCATCGGGATCACGGGCGGCTCCCCCCTTTGGAGGACATTGGCCTCATCGTCATCGTCAGGCAGGGTGCGGAGGATGTCGGCCTTGCGCAAGGGGGAGGTCTCCCCCATCCCCTTGGGGGTCACCTCTGTGTCGCGCTCCTCGTCTTCCTTCTCTTACCCCTCCCTGTGGGAATCGCCTGAAGACACGTCCACCGGCGTCGTCACCACCGGGACCCCAGTGGGCGCCGGCGGCACCAGCCCGCGCCCGTCAAAGGTGGGCATGGCGGCCGCGACCTGCGCCCCATCCTCGCGAAGGAACAGAGGAACGAAGGCGCTCGGCGGTTACTCCTGATCATCTCCAACCAAGAGGCGGAGAGCCACGGCAGCTCTTCGTCAGACAAGGCCGCCAGACTCAAGACGGGCTTATCTTCGGCGCCCTCAAGCATCCACAAGGGGCGTGAGCGCACCTGGAGCGGGGCCACGCGCAACATCATGAACTCCCTCAGGAGCATGGCCCCCGTTAGCTTCGCCGCCTTCCCATTGCCGGCTTCAGGTCGGCAGTCATCTTCTCCACCACAAGCTTTGCCCGGTCATCAGTAAGCTTGGCTCAAGACCACCCCTCGTTGGACAGGGGCATCTCCGTCGGCAGCCTCAAGCGTGGGTGGACGCACTTGGCGTCCATCATGACCCACTTGCTCCTGAAGTCGTCGGCCTTCTTCCCAGCCTTTGAGATCGCGTTGGCCTTGCCAGCCGCAATGAAGTTGGCGCACCCGGAGGTACAACCATCATTGATGCAAAGGAAGAAGAAGTGGCACAACAGAGCCACAGACGGCATCACGACGACATACGCCTCACAGTAGAAAGCTAAGATCGACAAGAGAAGAATGGATTTGGGATGGAGGTGAAGGGCCTGCAACCTGTAATGGCGGAGGACAGCGTAGAAGAAGTCGGAGAAAGGGGGAACCAGGCCCGCGACGATGCTGCTCATGAAGAAGGGGTAGAAGGTGCTCCCCTGGGCCTCCGGCTCGGCAGAGCCAGCCCGGAGCTCGGTCTTCCCCTTCTTGTTGCTCTCCCCCGCCGTCAGTAGGCGCGTGGCGGCGAGGTTCTTCTCCGAGACGTTGGTCGTGTCTAGAGCCGGCTTGTACCAAGCAGGCGGCGCAGCAACCTTGGCCTTTCGGGGCGCCATTGGTCGGAAGCTCGGAAGGGAATTGAAGCAGATCTGGAGATTTCGGAAGCAAGGAGCGAGAAAGGGGATCTGGAGCAAGGCGAAGGAAAGCAATGAAGGCAAGCGTAGCTCGCACCAGCCTTTTGTCAGTCGGGCAGTTGCCGAGGCAGCGTGGGGAAGCGGAGATGCCCACGTCCAATCAATCACCACGTGTCAACCAAGGACACAGGTTGTTGGGCCCGTGGCCGCTCCGCACTTGCCCTTCGGCTTCGCCTCGAAGCCAAGTCCGAGTGCGCCTTGGGCCCGGGGGTGTAACGCCCTCGATGCGGCTATATCTCCCACGTGTCGGAGCACGACTTAGAGGCATAACCGCATTGAAAGCAATGTCGCAAGTGAGGTAATCTTCACACAACCCATGTAATACATAAGGGAAAAAGATACATAGTTGGCTTACAGTCGCCACTTCACACAGTACATAAATAAACATCCATCATTCAGATTACACTCAAGGTTCGACTACGGAACCAAAATAAAAGAAGATACCCCAAATGCTACACAGATCCCCGATCGTCCCAACTGGCTCCACTCATCGATCATCGGGAAAAGACACATAGTAACGACCACGTTCCTCGTCGAACTCCCACTTGAGCTCGGTTCGCCACCTGACTGGCATCGTCGGCACCTGCAACTGTTTTGGTAGAATTTGTGAGTCACGGGACTCAGCAATCTCACACCCGCGAGATCAAGACTATTTAAGCTTATAGGAAGGACAGAGTTTGAGGTGGAGCTGCAGCAGCGACTAGCATATATGGTGGCTACATTCGCAAAAAGAGAGCGAGAAGAGGAGCAAAGCACGGTCGTGAAGCTAGTAGCGATCAAGAAGTGATCCTGAACTACTTACGTCGACATAATTCCAACACGTGTTCACTTCCGGACTCCCGAGAAGAGACCATCATGGTTACACACGCGTTGTTGTGTATTTTAAATAAGGTCAACTTCGGGTTTTCTACAACCGGACATTAACAAATTCCCATCTGCCTCATAACCGCGGGCACGGCTTTGAAAGATAATACCTGCAGGGTGTCCCAACTTAGCCCATTATAAGCTCTCACGGTCAACGAAGGATATTCCTTCTACCGGGAAGACCCGATCAATCTCGAATCCGGACTACAAGACATTTCGACAGCAATAAAACAAACCAGCAAAGCCGCCCGATTGTGCCGACAAATCCCGATAGGAGCTGCACATATCTCGTTCTCGTGGCACATCCGGATGAACACTACGTCGACGGCAACCGAAGATGCCCCAAGTTGCCTCGTGGTGGCACCGCAAGTGGTTCTAGTTTGGACCAACGCCGAGGAGCATTGGCCCGGGGTTAAATAAAGATGACCCTCGGGCTCGCGAAAACCCGGGGAAAAAGGCTTAGGTGGCAAATGGTAAAACCAATGTTGGGCCTTCTTTGGAGGAGTCTTATTCAAAGCGAACTGTCAAGGTGGTCCCATAAATCACCCAACCGTAAGGAATACGAAATCAAGGAACATAACACCGGTATGACGGAAACTAGGGTGGCAAAGTGGAACAAAACACTGCATAAGGCCGAGCCTTCCACCCTTTACCAAGTATATAGATGCATTAATTATAGCAGATATATTGTGATATACCCAACAAGTAAACATGTTCCAACAAGGAACAACATCTCCATGTTCCAACAAGGAACAAACTTCATCTTCAACTGCAACTAGCAACGCTATAAGAGGGGCTGGGCAAAGCGGTAACATAGCCAAACAACGGTTTGCTAGGAAAGGATGTTTAGGGGCTGACATGGCAATATGGGAGGCATGATATAGCAAGTGATAGGCATCGTAGCATAGGCATAGCAAAAGAGCGAGCATCTAGCATAGCAAAGATAGAAGTGATTTTGAGGGTATGGTCATCTTGCCTGCAAAGTTCTCAGAGTTGTCGAAAGCTTGATCCTCGTAAGCGTTCTCAACAGGTTCCTCGCTCACGAACTCGCCTCCGGCTCTACCCAAAGCAAGAACACAAACAAAGGAACCACAATAAATCACGGTGCAATGCACAAGCAACATGATGCAAAACATGACATGATATGCGAGATGTGATATGCAATGCGTATGCGCGCTCTGGAAGGAAAATGATGAACCAGGCATCAACTTGGCAAACCAAGTATGCCGCTGGAAAGATGAGATGATTTCGGTTGAAATCGATATAAAGATCACCGGAATCGGATGCACGGTTTGCAAATGACAAGCAAAACAAGAATGGCACAAATCTGCCATTAACAGCATGATGCCACTTAGCAAGCAACAAGAAAATAAGCTACTGCACCCAAACGTACCAACAAAGTATATGGCAGTGATCTACTCAAGATGCTTGACAAAAGATGAACACTGAGCTACGGCTAAATCACATCATAACAGGTCCAAACAAGCATGGCAAAAGTGCAAAATATATCAGCTTCACAGACTTAGTGAAATTACTGAACATGGCAAAATCAGCATCAGGAAGCAATGTTCAGAGCATGCAAACAGCATGCTACAGGAACTTATAATAGCAAAACAAGGCATGGCATGAATCTATTTAAAGCATAGAACAAAAGTCCCTTACTGACCATAAGCCAAAAATGATCAGAAAATATAGTAACACCCATGTCAATATAGCAAGTTTCGTTAACAGATTCAGCAACAGGGCATGACAAAAACAGATAACAAGTAGGCATGTTTAAGAGCTCGATGCACTCACTACAGAGCATTACATGATAAACTAAGCATACATATATCAAGAAGACATGGCATAGAGGATATACATGGCAAGAACAACATCATAGCATATATGGATCAACCACAACAACCTTGGCAAAATTGAATAACATGTAAACAATCTGCCAGGAAACATTTTATAGCAAAAGTAGAGCTCGATTGACTCAAGCTCTGGTACTCCATAATTGCAAACAAAGGCATGGATGGATAGAGCATAACCATATGTTCAAAACATCCTTACTGAAGTATCTCAAAATATGCATGGATCTCTCGGTAGCATCAAGTTAACATGGCATAAAAATATCAGCAAAACAGGGGCTGAAATCAGCAACATCAAGAAGCCTAGTTTGCATGCTTGTGCTAGTCACCACAGAGGTCACAAAAATGCATGGCATACACCCCTGAAAAGATGGCATGGCATATTACAAAACACATGTAGGGCTCAAATTCATAGGGTGCACAAATCAATCATGGCAAAAATGACAAAAGTGCATGTTCTGTTAAGAAACAGAAACTAACATCACATAGCCCTCTTCTAACAGCATTTCGGGCATCAAGATGAGCTCACATGAAGATGATGCAATGTGGTGAAATGATCTACTCTTCGAGACAAACATTTTGACATATTACACGCACGAAATGGAGCTACGGATACTGAGTTATGGCACGATGAAAATGCAACAAATTATCACGAATTAAAGACTTAGGCGATTTTGGGGGAGAAAGTCAACCGGGCGGTGGATCTCATATCCGCGCAAGCTCGAGGCTCGCCGGGCCGAGCGGCGGCGGCTCGGCGGGCGGAGGAGGAGGGGGCGGGCGGGCCGAGGCGAGGTCGGCGGGCGGGTCGGGTCGGAGGCGGCCGGCGACGGACGGGCGGCGGGCTGAGGGTGCGTGGGCGGCGGGCGCGGTACGGGCGGCGGTCGGACGGGTCGCGGCGGCGCGGGGCGGCGGCGATCAAGGAGCGGGCGGCGACGGCGCGGTGGCGGGCGGCCGGGCCGAGGGCGCGGAGGGCCCGCGGTGGGCCTCAAGGGCGGCAGCGATACGTGGCGCTGCCTGATTGGCCGGGCGCGCGGGGGTTTCATCCGCGCGGACGGACGTGTCCGCGCGGAGGGGAGCGGGCTAGGGTTTGGGATCCGGATTTGGAGGGGGAGATGCATATTTATAGGTAGAAGGAGCTAGGAAGCTCCAAATGAGGTGCGGTTTTCGCCCACACGATCGTGATCGAACGACGGAGAGCATGGAAGTGACTTAGGTGGGTTATTGGGCTGTTTTGAAGGGGTGTTGGGCTGCAAATTAAAAGAGGCTTTTGCGAGAGTGTGGTTAACCGTTGGAGTACCAAACGAGCTCCAAATGACCCGAAACTTGACCGGTGGTCTACCGGTGGTATACCAAGGCCACTTGACAAGGCTCGGTCCATTCCGAGAAAGTTCAGTACCCGCTCACGGAAAAATGTAAAAGGGGACGCCGGGGGACATAGGAGTGCCGGATTGCAAAACGGACAACGGGGAAAATGCTCGGAATCATGAGACGAACACGTATGCAAATGAGATGCACATGATGACATGATATAAAATGCATGACATGGACAAAATGCAAAAACGAAAGACAAAAACCCAACCATGGAGGGAATATCATATCACAATGCCGAAAATGGCAAGAGTTGGAGTTACAAATATGGAAAGTTACATCCGGGGTGTTACAACACTCCACCACTACAAGAGGATCTCGTCCCGAGATCTAGGACTGAAAGAACTCGGATATTCGAACGGAGGTGATCCTCGCGCCCTGTGTGGCTTCTCGGTGGAATGGTGTGACCACTTCACTTTCAGGAATTTGATTGACTTGTTGCGAGTCTTGCGCTCGGTTTCTTCAAGAATAGCAACGGGGTGCTCATGATAAGAGAGATCTTCTTGAAGGTCAATCTCTTCAAAGTTGATAGAGCGTTCAGGAGTCTTGAAGCACTTGGGAAGCTGTGACACGTGAAACACATCGTGCACGTTCGCGAAGTTGGACGGAAGCTCAAGTTGATAGGCGAGATCGCCTCTTTTGCCAATGATCTTGAAAGGACCCACGTATCTAGGGGCAAGCTTCCCTTTGATACCGAAGCGACGAGTGCCTTTCATTGGAGAAACGCGGAGGTAGACATGGTCTCCAATTTCAAAAGCCACATCATGGTGCTTGTCATCATAATAGCTCTTCTGGCGCGATTGCGCGGCTTTGAGATTCTCACGAATGACTTTGCACATTTCTTCGGCTTCTGTGATCAAGTCGTTGCCAAGAAGTTGGCGTTCACCTGTCTCGGACCAATTGAGAGGAGTATGACACTTTCTGCCATAGAGAATTTTGAATGGGGCCTTGCCCAAACTCGCTTGGAAGCTGTTGTTGTAGGAGAACTCGGCATATGGAAGACAATCTTCTCACTTCATACCGAAAGAAATGACACAAGCCCTGAGCATATCTTCGAGGATTTGATTGACTCGCTCGACTTGGCCACTTGTTTGAGGATGGAAAGCTGTGCTGAAACGAATGTTGGTGCCCATGGCCTTCTGAAAAGAATCCCAAAACTTGGAGGTAAAGATGCTGCCACGGTCTGAAGAGATCACTTGTGGAATGCCGTGCAAGGAGACAATCCTGGATGTGTATAGCTCTGCCAACTGAGCTGCTGTGATCGATTCTTTGATAGGAAGAAAATGAGCCACTTTAGTAAGCTTGTCAATGACAACGAAGATAGCATCATTTCCACGCTTGGACTTAGGAAAACCAGTCACGAAGTCCATTTCAATATGATCAAACTTCCATTCTGGAATAGCAAGAGGTTGGAGGAGACCAGCTGGTCTTTGGTGTTCTGCTTTCACTCTTCTGCAGACATCACATTCATTCACGAATTGAGCAATTTCTCGCTTCATTCGAGTCCACCAATATGACTGCTTGAGGTCATGGTACATCTTCGTACTTCCAGGATGAATGGATAGAAGGGAATTGTGTGCCTCGTTCATAATGACTTTTCGTAGATCACCCTTAGGAACCACTATCCGGTCCTCAAAGAAAATAGTATCTTTGTCATCAATGTGGAAGCACTTGTATTTGGAAATGCCCTTGTCGATACCACGTTTCACCTTTTTCACCATGGTATCCAGGAGTTGAGCCTCACGAATCTGATCTTCCAAAGTAGGAGAGACTATGAGGTTGGCAAGAAAGCCTTGAGGAACAACTTGAAGATTCAGCTTATGGAAAGCTTCACAAAGATCCGGTTGGAAGGGCTTGAGAATTAAAGCTGTTGCGATAAGCCTTCCTGCTCAAAGCATCTGCAATCACATTGGCCTTGCCGGAGTATATTCAATACTTGGGTTGTACTCTTGAATCATTTCGACCCATCGAGTCTGCACGAGGTTGAGGTTGGGTTGAGTGAAGATATACTTGAGACTCTTGTGATCGGTGAAAATGTCCACTTTCCTTCCCAACAAGAGATGTCTCCATGTTATTAATGCATGGACAATGCCGCCAACTCAAGATCGTGAGTGGGGTAGTTCTTTTCGTTGGGCTTCAGTGGCGAGATGTATAGGCCACAACTCTCTTCTCTTGCATTAACAAAGACCGATACCTTGAAGAGAAGCATCACGAAAACTTGAATGGCTTGGATTCATCGGGAGGAGTTAAGACAGAGCTGTGACGAGTTTCTCTTTGAGAGTATTGAAAGCAACGTCACACTCAGGAGACCAGACATACTTCACATGCTTCTGGAGGAGGTTGGAAAGAGGCTTTGCAATCTTAGAGAAGTTCTGAACGAATCTTCGGCAATGGCTTGCAAGGCCCAGAAAACTGCGGAGCTGCTTGACATTCTGAGGAGGTTCCCAATTCACAATTGCAGACACCTTCTCGGGATTAACAGCGATGCCCTTGGCGGAGATGATATGACCAAGATAAAGCACTTCATCAAGCCAAAATTCACATTTGGAGAACTTCGCATAGAATTGATACTCTCTGAGCTTGTCTAGCACCAATCGCAAATGTTTGGCATGATCCTTCTTATTCTTGGAGAAGACCAAAATATCATCCAGATAGACCAAGACGAATTCATTTGTGTAGGGGTTGAAGATGAAGTTCATCATTCGAGAGAATGTTGGAGGAGCATTGACAAGGCGAAAGACATGACAAGATATTCATAAGAACCAAAGCTTGTTCGAAATGCTGTCTTGGGAATATCTTGTTCACGAATGCGAATTTGATGATAACTCATCTGAAGGTCAAGCTTGGAGAACACTTTAGCACCTTTGAGTTGCTCAAAAGCTCATTGATGTTGGGAAGCGGATACTTGTTCTTGATTGTCTTCTTATTCAATGGACGGTAATCGACGCAAAGTCGGTCCGTGCCATCCTTTTACGGACAAAAGAACACCACAACCCCAAGGAGATGAACTCGGTGCGATCAAACCCAGACGCTCTTGTTCATCGAGCTTCTTCTTCAATTCCTTCAGCTCATCAGGTCCAAGCTTGTATGGACGCTTGCAAGCGGGTTAAGTGCCGTGATCAAGATCGATACTTGAACTCAAGCGCCGATGAGGAGGAATTCTCAAAGCTCTTCGGAAAGACATCTTGGTACTCACAAACAATGGAATCGAGAGATAGCATCCAATTCGCCCTTCTCATTGAGAGAAAACAACCGAATGGTTTCATCACGAAGCGGCATAGATGATCACATCATTAGAAGAGTGAGTCAATTGAATTTCCTGGCAGCACAATCAAGCTGAGCTTTGTCTTGATAAAGCCGATCCATCCCAAGAATAAGATCAATATCCGAGTCACCAAGGACAATTGGTTTAGCCAGAAATCTATAGTCGCCCATCTTGATAGAAACATCCGGACGCAAATATTAGATGTCATTTGCTTACCCGGGACACAATCTTCAACGGAATAGGAATCTTTTCCGTCACAAACTCATGCTTGGCAACAAAAGGTCTCGAAATGAAAGAAAGCGATGCACCGGTATCAAATAAGACTTTTGCAGAATATCATTAAGCGAGAGATTACCCATTATCACATCGAGAGATTCCTCCGCTTGAGCTGCATTCATCATATTCACCTTGGCATGCTTTGGATTATGCTTGACCTTTGCATTGCAGGAAGATTTCACACGGAGGAGGAGGCGGAAGGCGCCTTTGGTTGAAGCACTTGTTCGCATAGTGACCTTTCTGCGACATTTGTTGCAAGTCACCTCGAGAGCGGACGGTGATAAGGAGCATTTGACCTTGGAGCTTGAGAATTTGACTTGTTCGATAGCCTGGGTTGGGCGGGTGGGAAGATCCATGACCACCTGAGTTCTTCTGCGATAAGGCCGACGGAACGGAGGAGGAGGAAGGTAGAACTTCGCTGCTTAGCTGCCACTTGAGAGGAAGAAGAAGACTGAACTGCATCCTGATTCTCTTCTTAGAAGCCTCACATTTGAGCTAGGCAGCTTCTTGCTTGATGCCATGTTGTAGAATTCATCATACTTTTACGGCTCAAAAAGCACGAGAGCTAATTGCAGATCTTCTCCGAGACCACCTCTGAATTGATAGATCATACTCTTTTCATCGTGGACGTCTTGCTTAGCAAAGCGAGCGAGTTTCGAACTGGATATTGTATTGATACACGACATGTTGCCTTGCTTGAGATTGCGGAACTCCTCACGCTTGCTCTCAACAACACTTTTTGAATGTGGTGAGCTCTGAAGTCTCGTGGAACTCATCCTGTAATGACACGACCTCCTCTGGAATCTTTGTATTGCTAGTACCACTCGGCAGCTTGGTCCTTGAGTTGAAATGAAGCAAACTTGACAAAGTCCTCGTGTCCGACATTGCTACATTCAAAATGTTTGCAGATGTCCACAAGCCAATCGTCGGCGTCTGTGGCCTCGACACGTAAACTGAAATACTTGGCTGATTAGCGAGGAACCGATCGAGGGTAGCAAAGTGCGGCTGGTTGTTGCCTTGACCTTGATTTCCTTGATTGCTGGCCCTTGAGTACGCTCTTGCAAGAGCTGCAAAATCATCGAGCATTGGCATTGGTGGCTGCCATGATAGCTTGCCGAGCCTCCGGAGGCGGAGGTGGAGGTGGAGGTTCGATCGATTCCCTTCATTTCGTTCCGGATTACGGGCGTTGGCGGAGCCATCTGAAGAGGGTGACATCCGTTAGCACTTTGATAGACAGATAGACAAGTTGAATCAACGGATAGAAATTGCAACATATAGTCTTCACAATAAACATTCGAACAAGGATGAACGAATGAATTCCAAAGTTAACATCACACGTCCATTAAGGTGAGAAGCCACTTGATTAAGGGTTGATGAAAAAAATACAAGGTACGACTGGAACAAATAAGTGGTAAGGATTACCCAATCACAAACCAAATATCTGCGGGAAGAAATGCTAAGAGCTACTTGAAACCCACCTATAAACTCCCGAAACTTTACGGTTATGCAATCTGGTGTTGGAGATACAGGGACATGAATATATCACCCAAACTAACAATACCTAGATCCATTTGTATCCATCCGTCAACACATAACCAAGAAACCTTCGGAAATCGTGTACCTCGACCTTCGAAAAGCATCTGTTATACGAGACATGGCAATACTCCCGAGCTCGCCCCAGTACTGGGTTATCGGGGTTATCTCACCAACAACTGCACAAAAGCGATTTCGATGTCGGCAAAACTCAGGTATTCGAATCGCAGCGATAAAAATGTGACGACAACACCTCGGAGCTCAACTCCCGGGACACTTCCACAACCCCTAAATGTCAGGAGGCACCAAGAACAATGTTCTCGTCACAAAACCATGGGAACGATTCCAAGATACCCGCGTGATCCTAAAAAAAATTTAGTGAAATTTGAGAAGAGGAGAGTCAAAACTTCTCGTCGGGAGACCTCACCAGAGCGACGAAGGGACTGGGGAGTAAAAGAATCCTACTCTCCGATATATATAATCCTAAGACTCAAAACATTTTGTTCTAGACTCAACAACGCCAAACAAACAATCAGCGGGGGCTCCTAAGTCGGGAAGGCTCGATTACCAACTTATAACGCCCTCGATGCGGCTATATCTCCCACGTGTCGAAGCACGACTTAGAGGCATAATCGCATTGAAAGCAATGTCGCAAGTGAGGTAATCTTCACACAACCCATGTAATACATAAGGAAAAAGATACATAGTTGGCTTACGATCGCCACTTCACACAATACATAAATAAACATCCATCATTCAGATTACACTCAAGGTCCGACTACGGAACCAAAATAAAAGAAGATACCCCAAATGCTACAGATCCCCGATCGTCCCAACTGGGCTCCACTCACGATCATCAGGAAAAGACACATAGTAACGACCACGTTCCTCGTCGAACTCCCACTGGAGCTCGGTTGCGTCACCTGACCGCATCGCCGGCACTGCAACTGTTTTGGTAGAATTTGTGAGTCACGGGGACTCAGCAATCTCACACCCGCGAGATCAAGACTATTTAAGCTTATAGGAAGGACAGAGTTTGAGGTGGAGCTGCAGCAAGCGACTAGCATATATGGTGGCTACATTCGCAAAAGAGAGCGAGAAGAGGAGCAAAGCACGGTCGTGAAGCTAGTAGCGATCAAGAAGTGATCTGAACTACTTACGCCGACATAACTCCAACACCGTGTTCACTTCCGGACTCCACGAGAAGAGACCATCACGGTTACACACGCGTTGTTGTGTATTTTAAATAAGGTCAACTTCGGGTTTTCTACAACCGGACATTAACATATTCCCATCTCGCCTCATAACCGCGGGCACGGCTTTGAAAGATAATACCTGCAGGGTGTCCCAACTTAGCCCATTATAAGCTCTCACGGTCAACGAAGGATATTCCTTCTACCGGAAGACCCGATCAATCTCGGAATCCGGACTACAAGACATTTCGACGACAATAAAACAAACCAGCAAAGCCGCCCGATTGTGCCGACAAATCCCGATAGGAGCTGCACATATCTCGTTCTCAGGGCACATCCGGATGAACACTACGTACGGCAACCGAAGATGCCCCAAGTTGCCTCGGGGTGGCACCGCAAGTGGCTCTAGTTTGGACCAACGCTCAGAGGAGCATTGGCCCGGGGGGTTAAATAAAGATGACCCTCGGGCTCGCGAAAACCCGGGGGAAAAAGGCTTAGGTGGCAAATGATAAAACAAATGTTGGGCCTTGCTGGAGGAGTCTTATTCAAAGCGAACAGTCAAGGGGGTCCCATAAATCACCCAACCGTGTAAGGAACGCGAAATCAAGGAACATAACACCGGTATGACGGAAACTAGGGTGGCAAGAGTGGAACAAAACACCAGGCATAAGGCCGAGCCTTCCACCCTTTACCAAGTACATAGATGCATTAATTATAGCAGATATATTGTGATATCCCCAACAAGTAAACATGTTCCAACAAGGAACAACATCTCCATGTTCCAACAAGGAACAAACTTCATCTTCACCTGCAACTAGCAACGCTATAAGAGGGGCTGAGCAAAGCGGTAACATAGCCAAACAACGGTTTGCTAGGAAAGGATGGTTAGGGGCTGACATGGCAATATGGGAGGCATGATATAGCAAGTGATAGGCATCGTAGCATAGGCATAGCAAAAGAGCGAGCATCTAGCATAGCAAAGATAGAAGTGATTTCGAGGGTATGGTCATCTTGCCTGCAAAGTTCTCAGAGTTGTCGAAAGCTTGATCCTCGTAAGCGTTCTCAACAGGTTCCTCGTTCACGAACTCGTCTCCCGGCTCTACCCAAAGCAAGAACACAAACAAAGGAACCACAATAAATCACGGTGCAATGCACAAGCAACATGATGCAAAACATGACATGATATGCGAGATGTGATATGCAATGCGTATGCGCGCTCTGAAAGGAAAATGATGAACCAGGCATCAACTTGGCAAACCAAGTATGCCGCTGGAAAGATGAGATGATTTCGGTTGAAATCGATATAAAGATCACCGGAATCGGATGCACGGTTTGCAAATGACAAGCAAAACAAGAATGGCACAAATCTGCCATTAACAGCATGATGCCACTTAGCAAGCAACAAGAAAATAAGCTACTGCACCCAAACGTACCAACAAAGTATATGGCAGTGATCTACTCAAGATGCTTGACAAAATATGAACACTGAGCTACGGCTAAATCACATGATAACAGGTCCAAACAAGCATGGCAAAAGTGCAAAATATATCAGCTTCACAGACTTAGTGAAATTACTGAACATGGCAAAATCAGCATCAGGAAGCAATGTTCAGAGCAAGCAAACAACATGCTACAGGAACTTATAATAGCAAAACAAGGCATGGAATGAATCTACTCAAAGCATAGAACAAAAGTCCCTTACTGACCATAAGCCAAAAAGGATCAGAAAATATAGTAACACCCATGTCAATATAGCAAGTTTCGTTAACAGATTCAGGAACAGGGCATGACAAAAACAGATAACAAGTAGGCATGTTTAAGAGCTCGATGCACTCACTACAGAGCATTACATGATAAACTAAGCATACATATATCAAGAAGACATGGCATAGAGGATATACATGGCAAGAACAACATCATAGCATATACGGATCAACCACGACAACCTTGGCAAAATTGAATAACATGTAAACAATCTGCCAGGAAACATTTTATAGCAAAAGTAGAGCTCGATTGACTCAAGCTATGGTACTCCATAATGGCAAACAAAGGCAAGGATGGATAGAGCATAACCATATGTTCAAAACATCCTTACTGAAGTATCTCAAAATATGCATGGATCTCTCGGTAGCATCAAGTTAACATGGCATAAAAATATCAGCAAAACAGGGGCTGAAATCAGCAACATCAAGAAGCCTAGTTTGCATGCTTGTGTTAGTCACCACAGAGGTCAAAAAAATGCATGGCATACACCCCTGGAAAGATGGCATGGCATATTACAAAACACATGTAGGGCTCAAATTCATAGGGTGCACAAATCAATCATGGCAAAAATGACAAAAGTGCATGTTCTGTTAAGAAACAGAAACTAACATCAAATAGCCCTCTTCTAACAGTATTTCGGGAATCACGATGAGCTCAAATGAAAATGATGCAATGAGATAAAATGATCTACTCTTCGAGACGAATATTTTGACATATTACACGCACGAAATGGAGCTACGGACGCAGAGTTATGGCACGATGAAAATGCAACAAATTATCACCGAATTAAAGACAGGCGATTTGGGGGGGAGAAAGTCAACCGGGCGGTGGATCTCAGATCCGGCGTGCGGCTCGAGGCTCGTCGGCCGGAGCGCCGTCTTCGGGCGGAGGAGGAGGGGCCGGCTGGCCGAGGCGAGGTCGGCGGAGGGGGCCGGCGACGGACGGGGCTGCGGCGGCGCTGGGGCGGCCGGTCGGCGGGCGTGGTGGTGGGCGGTGACCCGGCCGGTCGCGGGCGGGCGGCGGCGGCGGCGCGGGCGCTGGGCGGCGGCGGCGATCATGGAGCGTCTTGGCGGGCAGCGAAGCGCGGGCGGCGGTGGTCGGGCGGGAGGAAGCGAGGAGGCCCATGGTGGGCCTCGCGGGGCGGCGGCGGGCTGGCGCTGGCGGAGACACGTGGCGCGCCTGATTGCCGAAGCGCTGGCGGCGGAGTTTCGTCCGCGCGGACGGACGTGTCCGCGCGCGGAGGGGGAGGGCTAGGGTTTGGGATCCGGATTTGGAGGAGATGCATATTTATAGGTAGAAGGAGCTAGGAAGCTCCAAATGAGGTCGGTTTTCGCCACACGAGCGTGATCGAACGACGGAGAGCATGGAAGTGACTTAGATGGGTTATTGGGCTGTTTCAAAGGGGTGTTGGGCTGCAACTTAAAAGAGGCTTTTGCGAGAGTGCGGTTAACCGTTTGAGTACCAAACGAGCTCCAAATGACCCGAAACTTGACCGGTGGTCTACCGGTGGTATACCAAGGCCACTTGACAAGGCTCGGTCCATTCCGAGAAAGTTTAGTACCCGCTCACGGAAAAATGTAAAAGGGGACGCCGGGGGACATAGGAGTGCCGGATTGCAAAACGGACAACGGGGAAAATGCTCGGAATCATGAGACGAACACGTATGCAAATGAGATGCACATGATGACATGATATAAAATGCATGACATGGACAAAATGCGAAAAAGAAAGACAAAAACCCAACCATGGAGGGAATATCATATCACAATGCCGAAAATGGCAAGAGTTGGAGTTACAAATATGGAAAGTTACATCCGGGGTGTTACAGGGGGCTACTGTCGGCATCCTGGGAACGGGGGTCCCCAGAGTTGCCTGCCTGCGGCCCACGGCGTGGCTCCACCAGCGGCCCCATACGGCCCATCTTCACCAACAAACACTCAAGACCCTCACGAGGGGCCAAGCCTCGCGAGGCGGACGACACAAGACCTCCTCGGGAGCGACCTCACCAGGCTAGCTCACGAGGGGCGGAGAGATCAAGGAAAGGGACACCTCGCGAGGTTCCTGTGACGCAAGCCATGACGACTGGAGCAGTGAGGCCAAACACAAGACAGTGTACTCGTTTCCTCTTTGGTGCTAAAGGGGCAAGCACAGGCGAGGAGTCCCGAGGCATCAGGAAAATGTTTCCATATCGGTGCAACGAGACCAAGACCAGCAGGACGGCAAGACGGAGGTCACCATGGAGACCAAGACGGCGTCACCACCAGAGCCTTTGGCAGACGAAGACCACCTTTAGTCAGGATAACTCGTACTAGTTGTCTCCCTTCGAATTTGACCGTTGTTGGATCCCTTCCCGCTCAATATTTGGGAAGAGGACTAGGCCTCTATAAATAGGACTAGCCACCATAGTAGGAGGTAACGGATTTAGATCATCCTCACCCACACAAGCTCACGAAGCACAAGAACACCTCCCCTCAGGAGGCTGTTCTTCCCTTGTATTGTTCATCCTCAGCCCAAGAGGCAATCCACCACACCACACTGGAGTAGGGTATTACACCACAATGGTGGCCCGAACCAGTATAAATCTCGTGTCTCTTGTGTTGCGGGTTCGTTGAGCTAAGCTTTGAGATCGTGGCGAGAGTGAGGGCGTGATTAGGTAGGGAGAGATCTTCGTGTGCACCCCGGTGTTCGAACCTCAAGGGTTTTGCCGGAACCCGAAATCCGACAAAGGCCACACTTTTTAAGGCCGGCATGAGTGTGGTTTTCATTTCTGCGCGGGAGACCGTCAAGATGCGGTCGAAGAAGGAGAGAGTGGCGGGCAGGAGTGCAACAAACGGCTGATTTAAACTTACGGCATGCGTCATATTTGATCCACTCAGAGTAGACTCATGCCCGCTCCCAGAAAACCCTCTCTCTCTCTCCCCCACTCCCTCTCCCTCACACACACTCTCTCTCTCTCTCTCTCTCTCTCTCTCTCTCTCTCTCTCTCTCTCTCTCTCTCTCTCTCTCTCTCTCTGTAAATTGGATGGCTATGGCGTGTGGGAAGAGGGAGGGTGGGGTGGTGGTGGCCTTGAGGGGATGGGGGCGAATATGGTGGCCGGCGATGGCAGAAGATAGGTGAGTGTGGTGTCATCGTCAAAGGGGACAACGTGGATTTATACACCCACGAATGGGTGCGTTCCAGCGGGAAACATGGCGGATTTGCTACGTTGCGGGGCGATAAATGAGTGCGAAACGCAGTAGCAGCGGCCATTAATTTGCTATCTTCCTGGTGGAAATGTGTCTATGACATTGGCAAGGGCGGAATCGATAGCCATATGGACGACGGTGCCATTAACCGGGCTACGCGCAGGAGGAAGTGGACGGGTTGAAACTTCCCTCACACGTAAGCGGTTGCGGATGGAGGCCGCTCTATATCAACACTCAACCATCAGATATAGAGGTTTGCGAGCTCGACTTGGAGCCATAAGTTATGTAGGCCAAGAGGCGTATGGCAACCCTGATTTTTTTGGCCAAAATCGCCATGTATAGGCGGTTATATTCAAGAGCATAATAACCGCTGATAGAGCCTGCTCATGTGTAGAGTTTCTTCAAGGGAATATTCAAGAGCATTCTCTACACATGATTCACATGTCCGCGGGATAGTTTGGACATGGTTCGGACAAAAAACAACCATCCAACAAGCTTCCCGAATACACCATCATGTATCGATCGTCCAGATTCCTCTAAACCCAGCCCTATGTGAGTGAGAAAGGAAGAAATTTGGATTTTCCACCACGTCAGTGCTACTCCACACCCCGAGAAACACCCCTCTCTATCTTTATCCACTCAACTTAGTGCATCCAGACAATTAGAGGACAATTCGACTACGCCTTGGATAGATGGAGAATGTATGTGAATATTTATTTTTGGTTGTTCGCAACAAATGTGATACATAATTTGAGGGGCAATTAACTAGAGGTTACCCCTTAGCTCAGTGTTTCGGCAGTCAATTTCCAAGGTGCGGGAGCATTCCTGTTCCTGCGCCACCAGGTGGCGCGTGCAGGGTACCCTTATTGGGACGTTTTTTCTTCAACTTTTTTCCTGGGTTTCATGTTTTTGGGTTTTTTCCTTCATTTTTTCCCAGGTATTTTTGATATTTTTTTTATTTCTTTAGTTTTTGTCTGTCAGGAGTGTGAAAGCACAATAGTGCTTTGCATGAAAACATTTATGTGCGTCCTCATGAAGCATATTAGTACTTCCACGTGGAAAGGGAAGCACATTAGTGCTTCATCGAAAGCAAAATAGTGCTTGGTGTGAAGCAGAGTGGCGCTTCCACGTTCTCGCGTGTGCTTCTCAGAAAAAGTGAAGCACATGTGTGCTTCCGCGTGAAAGGCACAAAGTGTGCTTCCCAAAAACTAAGCACGAGTTAATACAGTTTGAAGCACGGGTTAGTATAATTTTAAAGTACGGTCTAGTATAATTTTGGGGCACATATTTTGTCCAGAAAAAGTTGATCGAAACCTACCAATATTGTATCTAGTTCCGAAGATCTTAACGCATAAAATGGTCCGGTGAAAACAGTTCATGATTTGGACGCACGGCTTGAAAAGCAAATAATTTTGAAAAATCAAATCTACGGAAATAAGCATAAGTAAACACACCATGTCTCCCGCATATGGGAAGAAACCTCACCAAAACTCTGATACTGTGACAAATGTCAAATAGTGACTAGTGATTTCGATGATTCGATGAATGTCCTCAGAGATGTCCTAAAATAATGATCGATCGATGACCCGGTGGGGGTAAGCATGTAACCATGGTAGACTAAAATCGACAATGTTCCAACTCCGAAGCAGTTTGACGCACTACAAGTTTTACCTACATATTTCGGCACTACCTCATGGGTAGCAGCATGGCGTGCGGCTCCACATGAAAAGAGGTCCTATACCGCGCCTTCGGCGCCCAAAAGGTGAGATGGCGCACACGCGTGCCCAAGCAGGCCGCAGCCAAACAATTTGAGGTTGCTCGCCCTACCCCTCGCTCGCTTGCTTGGTTCGATCGGTGGACCGGTTTGACCCATTAATAATTGACTATCAAAAAATTCATAATTTTGATAAAAGAACAAAAAAAATAAAAAAGTTCTAGAATCCATCAAATTATAAATTTTAAAAAGTTAACAAATTTTAAAAGTTTGTAAATTTGAAAAAAGTCCAAATATTTTAAAACATTCATGAATTTGAAGAAGTTCTTGAATTAAAAATGTTCCCGAACTTACTAAATGTTCGTAAAATTTTAAGAAGTTGTGAATTCAAAATTTTGAAAATTTCAGCAAATTTGAGAAAAAGTTCATGAATTTGGAAAAATTCACGCATTTGAACAAAAAGAAAAATGAAAAAAAAAACAAAACAAAATACCGCTCAAAACTGAACAAAAACCGGTCCAAAAACCAAAAAATGAAAAGAAAAAAATGACCAGACGCTTCCAAAAAACGGTGTGGAAGCTTCTGGAAGCTTGCCAAAACCGGGACGAGCTTCTCCGCTCAACCAGCCTTAGATGACCGGCCCATTGCGATAGGTTTCAGGCGCCACGTACCACTAACATTGTAAGTGGCGCTTAAGGCGTCGAATTGGATTCGTGAGCGTGAATTTACTAGAGCATGCGGCCCAATTCTTCGTGGAGACGAGCACCGGAACAAAAACCCTCGGTTCCCTCGACGGTCATGATGACCATCACTTGCAACTGCCAGTGGTTGCATGACAGTCGAGAGGCCTCGGTCGGACATACATCCCACTGTGCGCCCCCGTCTCTAGGCCATGCAGAAGCTTTTTCTGTTTCATTTGAATAAAATTATGCCATCCCACTATGCAATGTTCACCTGCGGAATGCAATGTAAAAGGACGCAACGGCAGCAGAACGTCAGATTTTTTTTACATGACAAGTCGAATGTTTTTTATGACAATTATATTTGTTTCGAGGATGGTAAATTTCTTTAGCAAGCATGGCAAAGTTTTGCCATGTTTAGTTTTTGGCCAAGATTTTTCATGTTTACTAACGAAAATTGCCATCATCGCGACAACTATAATTGCCATGAAAAACATTAAATTTTCATGGTTAAAAATTTGACGTCAGATTTTAACATTACCGATGTAAAATTGTCTGCGCGCACTGCGACACGAAAAGAATGCAACAGACCACCTCATGAGTGCCGAGCCACATGATTCCCGACAAACAAAAGAAGCACTAGCCCGCGGGATTAGTTATTTCATGAACTTTAAAAAACAATACAAAAAATGTTTGTGTACTTAAAACGGATCATGAAGGTGTTCTTGAATTTGTATATCATTTAAGAAATGTTTGTGTATTTCATGAACTTTTAATATTACTGAATTTTCAAAATGTTCTTGAATTTGTATTTTTTTATAACATTTAAGAAATGTTTTGCAAATTTTACAAAGTGTTCTAGAATTTAGAAGGTGTTCTCATTTTTGAAAATGATGGTGTACTTGAAGAAATGGGTATGGATTTTTAAAATATTCATGAATTGTGAAAAGATAAAATGCACAAAGGAAAGGAAAAATACAAAAAAAGGGGGAAATGAAACGAAAAACTAGGAAACTGCTAAAAACCCAGAACCACGAAAAAAAAAGGATAGTTCCCAGACTAGAGGAACATAAAGAAAATCGGCTCCACTCTCCCGCCAATAAATCGGCCTCGCCCATTGTGCTACTCGCGTCCAATTACCCCCTCCTAATTGTCTTTTAAGGCGCCGAAACACACATCGCGCACATGCGTCACGCGACCTGGCCGGACCAATAAGTCACGCTCACTTCTTCTTTGATTGGTTTTTTCTTTTTGTTCGCCTCGGTAGATGCTGGTCAACTGTAAAGGAGAGTAAATCAGACACTTTTTTAGTTTTGGAAAAATGATGAATTTAAAATTCAACGAATTTGAAGAAGTTCCTGAATTTTTTAAAATCATTTCGACAAAAGTTCATGAATATGAAAATGTTTCTGAACCTGAAAAATCATGAAATTAAAAAGTTCATGAATAAAAAAAACTACACGGATTTGAAAATGTTCATGAAGTGGATTATTTTTATGAATTTGAAGTACGTTATTTAATCTAAAAAACACAAAGTTCGAAAATTTGAAAAACATTCCATAAATTGAAAAGGAATTGTATAATTTTGAAAAGGTACACGAATTCATAAAAAGTTCATTAATTTAAAATTTTCGTGCTCTTAAAAATGTTTACGAATATACTAAAGTTTGTGATTTTGAGAAAAAAAATACATGAATTTCGAAGAAGTTCCAGAATTTGATTTTTCTGAAATATAGAAAGAAAGAAAAACAAAAAAGAAGACTAAAAAGGAATAAACCAAAGGAGAGAGAACCTGGGCCTGCGCACTCCGCAAATGTTGACAAATTCATTTTTCACCTTTTTTAAATCCGTGAACATTCTAAAGTGCTCAAACTTTTTCCAGATCCGTGAACATTATTGAATGCCTGATTTTGTTTTTCAATTCCTTCATTTGTTTTTCCAAATTCTCATTTTTTTTTAAATTTGAGAACATTTTCTGAGTTTGCAAACTTCTTTTGTGAATACGTGAACTTTGTTGAATTCATAATTCTTAAAATTCATGAACTTTGTCTAAATACATGAAGGAGTTATTGAATTCATGAACTTTTCGAAATTCATAAACATATTTTATGAATATCTTGAATTTATTAAAATTTTGCAGACATTGTTTAAAAGTTAACTATCAACACTCTATGATCAACATTACCCGGTCTAAGGACCTCGGTCAATGTCAGTGTGATACTGGGTTGTCCCGTGTTCCATGAGCGCTTCTTCTTTAAGCAAGCAACGCCGCGACTATATCACGCTTATAGCAAGTTTTTTTTAATACTGCACAGACACAAGCGCTTATATATACGCGTATACACTCATCCTTATGAACGCAACACACACACCCTACCTCTATAAGAATGGCCGAGCGATGGATGGGCCAAACCAGGCCATGTCCCACCCAGCCGAACCGGAATTCAATGGATACCGGTGCTGAATCTGGGCCTGAAAGCGAAATTTCAATGGTATTTCCTAACCAGGCCTGTTATATACGCGTATACACTCATCCTTATGAACGTACGCACACACCCTATCTCTATAAGGATGGCCGAGATATGGATGGGCCAAACCAGGCCATGTCCCGCCCAGCCCAACCGGAATTCAGTGGATACCGGTGCTGAATCTGGGCCTGAAAGCGAAATTTCAATGGTATTTCCTAACCAGGCCTGTTTTGGCAGGCCCAGGGAAGTGGCTAAAGCTTCGCGACTGCCTATAAGCACCTTCGGGAGACTGAAATGGCATATCATCTTGAGAATTTATGAAGTCATCGTACCTATTGAGCCAGTCCATTTTTAGTTTTTTTCTGTTCGTCGATCGAGGCATTTGTGGTTTTGTTCAGTCGCGGTACTGTTTTTAGCTCATCTTTTTGTAGGTTTATTCAAAATTTTGTTGTTTGTTTTTACCTTTGGGTTCTTTGTTACTTCACTTGTTTTCTCCGGTTTATCTGTTTTTATTGTTTTTTCACCGGATTTCTTCGTTTCTTTTTGGTTTTCACTGGTTTTTTCTTATTTTTTTACCGAATTCATGTTTTCTTTCTCGGTTTTCAGTTCTTATTTGTTTTTTTTTTATTTTCTTCAGTTATCTGTTTTTGTTTTGTCGTTTTTCCTTGGTTTTTTTAACACATGTCTACTATTTTTCAGTTCAAAATATACATTTGTAGTGTACGCGTCAAACATTTTTCTATATACGTTGAACATTTTTCAAATACTCGGTGTACATGTTTCTTTAATATCTGGGTTTGAACACCTTTTGGAATACATAGTCAATAGTTTTAAATATACATTTAATATTTTTAGTTGCGACAAAACTTTTTAAACTACGCGAATTTTTAACATTCTATATTTTTTAATTAATCTTGTACGTCTTTTGGAAACCATGAATACTTTTCTAAATGTCACATAAATTTTGTTAATGGCAATAATTTTTAACCTGCATGAACATGTTTTTTACATTTAATATTTTGTTTGTACACGTTGAATATTTTTCCAAATATTTTTTTCAAACGTATATTTTACTGTTAGCTTTTTTCGTATACATTCTACATTTAACTTATACACCAGGAAAAAAATTATATGTGTGGTTAACATTTTAAAGTACGTGATTAATATTTTTGAAACATTATATATTTTTGATGTCTACTTTTTTGCCTTACGCATTGTACAATTTTTATATACATTCGAATATTTTTATATACAGTTTTAAAAACTGAATACATGACTAAATTTTTCCGAGGGTGCAGAATACGTAATTCTTAACCCGAGGTAATCTTAGTATTGTTTCATATATAAATTACATTTTGTATATAAAAGTTACAATCATATTGATTTTACTACGTAAAATTTAGTATAAGAAAACAAAAATATTGGTCTTAAGACTAGAAAATTTGCATTTTATGTATATTTTACACTATGTTTTTATGTGTTGTAATTTCAGGTAACATAAATTATTTTTATGGCAATTATAATTTTTTTACTTTTTACGTATGAAGTAAGTCCAAATTTACGGAACATAGAAATACGGTGTATTGATGTTAAAATAGAAGGGGATGAAGAATAACTATTTCTCATCCAGGGTGTTGAATAGTCCAAATTTAGTAACGCTAAACGAAGCGTGAGTGTAGAATAGCTTATTCTACACCCCAGTAACAGCACATATAAAATACAGTAATACACTATTTAAAATATAGTAATTTTCATAAAATGTAGTAAATTACAAACTTAGATGATAATTTTTTTAATTACTACATTTTGTACATCATTTTACTAGATTTTCTACATAACGTTACTAGGGGTGTAGAATAAGCTATTCTACACTCACGCTTAGAATATCATTACCATATATATATATAGGAAAATCCATCCTACCACCCAGTGGTAGTTACCCCACATGTCTCATATACTAGCATGTGGTACTATATATATTATTTTATTATTTTAAATATATCCGTATACTATATCTAAGATATTTCAAAACAAGTTAAATGAAAAATTCGATATGAGCCCATAGTTTTTGTTATATTTGTGAAATACGTATATATTTATACGTAAAAAGAGCATACACAAAAATGGTACATACTACCAAAATTTTTTATATATAATACCTAATCATTGTTATATACTACACACTACATATATATATATATATATATATATATATATATATATATATATATATATCGATTTGTACTTTTTCATACACATTGCACTATTTTTTATATATTAGAAGTATTTTCTGTACACATTTAATATTTTATAAATGCACGATTACATTTTTCATATTTGTATATAAAGTGATTTTATAATAGATATATTTTGAATATTTCTAAATATAGGCAAAAGTGAAAATATAAACCAAGAAACACAAAAGTAAAAAGAAGGATAAAAAAAGCGCTGAAGACCTGTGGTCTGCACCAGGCCGGCACATTCTGTAGGCTGCTTGAGGCGAGACGTGCTACTGTCTTGGGTTTAGCAAGACATATAGTCGCAACCAATGGGGCGAGGAGGACCTATCGGGAAACTTCTCGTAGCAAACAGATTTTGGTGCTTCTAATGGGCCGGCCTGCCTCAGGACACATGTGAGCGATTTTTTTTTGATAAATACTAGTCCCTTCGTTACAAAATAAGTGTCTCGAGGCGTCTTGGCTCCCGGGAGCATTTGCTTTAGGATGAAAAGTACACACAAAAACTAGTAAAATGTTTTTTCAATCTGATTTTTTGTTGGATGTTTGTGTCAGTGTCGCAGGCATGCTTGACAATTTTCATAAGAAACAGAGTAATACCGTTTTTTCAATGAAAAATAAATAAATTTGAGGTGACATTTGAGGTAACATTTGGTGTTCAATTTTTTTTGCATAGGCCAAAATGTTTAACCTTTTTGCCTATTACTTTACAGGTAACATTTGGTGTGACTATGAATACATGAAAAATTCGCTGAGATTTTTTTTTGCCATTTAGATAATCATTTTCACGCCCGGGAGCCCGTGCTCCCGGAGCCAAATTGGATTTCCGCGCAAATTTAGTATAATTTTGTACTAAAGTTGAGATACTTATTTGGAACGGAGGGAGTATCATCTGTGGTCACACAATGAAACAATACCGTGAAATTGTAAGAGAGCGCTCTTATTCAGCGCTCTGTGCAATGTTGTGTCAAGGAAAAACACGAGAACAACCAACTGGGTTGGCCTACTTTTGTTCTATGCACCGGGGCATTTTATTTTTCATTTTTCGGTTTTCTAGACCATCTTAAGACCAATCGATGTTTTTAAATATTATTGTAAAAAAAGACCTTTTAAAATATTTGTGCAATCATTAAATTTTAAAAGTTAAGAAATTGAATGGTTGATGTAGTGGCCCGCCAGTGATAACTTAGTCAATAGTTGACCAAAATGCACTTTTTCTTTCGTGATCTTTCATACGTGTATAATTCAGAATTTAGTTCAACTAATATCTGAACAAAATATTTGTGATAAACAATAAATCACACATAGTGGACGACAGTTGAATGTAACTCAAATATAACATGCATTACAATAAGCAAGGAAAATTAATTTGAAAAATTCTAACTACTTTTTCTTACGCGACCCAAAAGGGTAGGTGGAGGCATCCGTCCCTTCCCCCAGCCACACGAGATGGTCCTTGGTGGTGGTGGCCGAAAAAAGCCTGACCACCGCCACAGCGTCGGCGTTGTCGATATCGAAGGTGCATTTCACCGCTTCCTCCTCAGCCTTTGCGGCCTCCGCCTCTAGGCCCATCTCTTTGTCTGATCAGACGGCTCACGAGCCTGGCTTCAGGCTCTCTTCATTGCCTTCCTACGCAATGATGGGACGGTCCTCTTCCTTGCACTCCTGCGTGATGACGGGGTGGCGAGGCAACATGGCGAAGTTATTGGGTGTATTGGAAGAGATGGAGAGGAGAGAGGATCAGAGGAGAACATAGCAAATGACGGCACAAGCATTATTTCTATATAGTCTGAGAATGTAGTCCGGTGTTGCGGCAATTGTCGCCGGTAGCCGAACGGGCGTCGCCGTGCTGTGGGAATTGTTGTCAGTTCAATGCTTGTCACTGGGAACCCACGCATGCGTTGGTAACCTAGGATGCGTGAATACGTCTTCATTTCACATTCTCATTGATCAAGGTGGGGAAATGGCCGGTCAACTTAAGATAGTCCGTCTTTGATACAATTTCGTTCGCACCAGATGGAATAATACCTCATCATTGATCAATCTGTTTTGGCCCTGTCAGTCTTAACTACCTCACTTGACTGCGAGAGGCTCATCACTATTGCGTCCTAGGTGGCCCATCAATGCTGACCCTCCACTGACGCCTGGCCAGGCGTCAGTCAGTGATAAGGGGTGAGTGGTAATTCGATATGGAGGAGTGCTCACCTGCTCGCCATTCTTTTGTTCTTTCTTGCTCGCTTTGTTTTACTTATGCTCCTCTATTGTTCAATAAAAAACCGGCTACCTTTTAAAGAAAATTCATAAAATCTCGCCAATTTGAAAAATATGGACCACACTTTTTTATTTGTTCCTTTTCTCCTACACAATCAGATGATTTTGTTTGTGTTCATGTTGGTGATTTCACAAGTGAATGAGGCTGATGGTCTCCCCTTGTGTCCTCCTCTCGCTTCACTAATGCTCCTTTTAACTTATTTAGCTTATTTTTCTCCTTCGTAGCTTTCTTTCACTTCCTCTATCCAATTCGTCATCATGATTTTCTTTCAAAAAAATTGTTTGCGAATTTGAATTAAAAATTGTGAATGTGGAAAATTTACATACATTTGAAAATGTTTGCATTTTTTTAAAATTTTCATGAAAATGTTGAAAGTTGGCGGATTGAATTTTTTTGTGGAGTTAAAAAAAGTCCACAAATTTTGAAAAAACTTGATAAATTTAAATAATTTCCTTGAATTTAAAACTTGTTCACGAGTTAGAAAAATGGTGAAGTTAAAAATTAAAAAGTATAAATTTAAAAAGCAACCAGGAAACGGCAAAAAAGCAAAGAAAAGGTAAAGGCGGTTGAAATCTTCTAGAAGCCTCACAAAACTGATCAAGAGCTTCTAGAAGCTTCACGAAACTTGTTGGGGCTGCTGGCTTCTGCAAAGGCGATACCGAGTTTGGCGGGCTCACTAGAAAAAAAACCTTTTGCATAGTATCATGGGCTGTAATTTGTGTAGTATCCCTTGGTCTGTATTCAGAAAAGAAAAACCTAATAGTGGCCACCAACGTTTTGCCATGAGGCCCAACTTCCGCTCCCTTCATTTTGTAATGTAAGGCCAACTCCAACACACACTAGTAGAAAAAGGGCCTAATGTGAAGCACATTAGTCCCAGTTTGTAACAAAATCGGCACTAATATGACCATTAGTGCCAGTTCGAACGCCTAGGCGGGCGGAGCTCATTAGTACCGGTTCGTGGCGAACCTTTAGTACTGGTTCGTGCCACGAACCGGTACTAAAGAGGCTGTGGCAGGTTGTGGCCAGGCTGGGGCCCCACCAACACCTTAAGTACCGGTTCGTGGCATGAATCGGTACTAGGGTTTTTTAGTTGATTCATTTTGCAGCTGTTTTTTAGTCCCACCTCGCCAAGCGAGAGGCACTCCCAGCGGTTTATAAGCCCTGATTGCAGAGACGATGAAGGAGAGGAGCAATGCTCACCTGCACGTTGCTTAGCTTTAGGCCTTGGGGAAGTGGTGTAGACTGCACGGAGCTATCAGGGCTTCAGACAAAAACTACACATAGCTCCGTGCAGTCTACACTATTTTCTCAAGGCATGAAGATAAGCAACGTGCAGGTGAGCATTAGCCTCTCTTTCATTTTTAATAACTTATTTTAACCCCGGACTTTTTGTGCCTTCATTTTCTATTTTTCATGCATTTACTGATTTGTTTTGAGCTAAATGACCATGAAATTGAAAAGCACTACAAATAAACTCTGAAAAGGTTAAAACTTGGCATGGTATCATCATTTCACCCATATAGCATGTGCAAAAATGTAGAGAGGATTACGGCAAAAACTGGATGCACTTCGTGTACAAACTAGACACTCTCTTTCGAAGTATCACGGTTTCGGACCAAAACTCATCTGTTACAAAGGCACTTCATTCTTTTAAACTCATTACAACTCCAGACTTTTTATGCGTTCATTATGCACCATTCAAAGCAACATCGTCAACTTTCAACCCTTTGTGCCTTCATTTGCTATTTTTCATGCATTTACTGATTTGTTTTGAGCTAAATGACCCTCAAATTGAAAAGCACTACAAATGAACTCTGAAAAGGTTGAAACTTGGCATGGTATCATCATTTCACCCACATAGCATGTGCAAAAAATTAGAGACGGTTACGGCAAAAACTGGATGCACTTCGTGTACACACTGGACACTCTCTTCTGAAGTATCAGAGTTTCGGACGAAAACTCATCTGTTACAAAGGCACTTCATTTTTTTTACTTATTGCAACTCCAGACTTTTTATGCGTTCATTATGCACCCTTCAAAGCCACGTCGTCAACTTTCAACCCTTTGTGCCTTCATTTGCTATTTTTCATGCATTTATTGATTTGTTTTGAGCTAAATGACCCTGAAATTGAAAAGCACTACAAATGAACTCTGAAAAGGTTGAAACTTGGCATCGTATCATAATTTCACCCATATAGCATGTGCAAAAAATTAGAGAGGGTTACGGCAAAAAATTGGATGCACTTCGTGTACAAACTGGACACTCTCTTTCGAAGTATCATGGTTTCAGACGAAAACTCATATGTTACAAAGGCACTTCATTGTTTTAAACTTATTACAACTCTGGAATTTTTATGCGTTCATTATGCACCATTCAAAGTCACGTCATCAAATTTCAACCCTTTGTGGCTTCATTTGCTGTTTTTCATGCATTTACTGATTTGTTTTGATCTAAATGACCCTGAAATTGAAAAGCACTACAAATGAACTCTGAAAAAGTTGAAACTTGGCAAGGTATCATCATTTCACCCACATAGCATGTGCAAAAAAGTAAAGAGGTTTATGGCAAAAACTGGATGCACTTCGTGTACAAACTGGACACTCTCTTTCGAAGTATCAGGGTTTCAAACGAAAACTCGTCTCTTACAAAGGCACTTCATTTTTTTAAACTTATTACAACTCCAGACTTTTTATGCGTTAATTATGCACCATTCAAGGCCACGTCGTCAACTTTCAACCCTTTGTGCCTTCATTTGCTATTTTTCATGCATTTACTGATTTGTTTTGAGCTAAATGACCCTGAAATTGAAAAGCATTACAAATGAACTCTGAAAAGGTTGAAACTTGGCATTGTATCATCATTTCACCCACATAGCATGTGCAAAAAAGTAGAGAGGGTTACAGTAAAAACTGAATGCACTTCTTTTACAAATTGGACACTCTCTTTCGAAGTATGAGGGTTTTGGATGAAAACTCATCTGTTACAAAGGCACTTCATTTTTTAAACTTATTACAACTCCAGACTTTTTATGTGTTCATTATGCATCATTCAAAGCCACGTCGTCAACTTTCAACCCTTTGTGCCTTCATTTGCTATTTTTCATGCATTTACTGATTTGTTTTGAGCTAAATGACCCTGAATTTGAAAAGCACTACAAATGAACTCTGAAAAGGTTGAAACTTGGCATGGTATCATCATTTCACCCACATAGCATGTGCAAAAAAGTAGAGAGGGTTACAACAAGAACTGGATTCACTTCGTGTACAAACTGGACACTCTCTTTCGAAGTATCAGGGTTTCGGACGAAAACTCATCTATTACAAAGGCACTTCATTTTTAAACTAGTGATTCACTGAAAAATCTATTTTTCAAGTTATGAGAAAAAATAATCACTGGAAAATCTATTTTTAAAGTTAAGTTATTCACAAACTAGTGATTCACACAAATTTCAAATAATTCTAATTTAAACTATTCAAATTTGAAAACTACTGGCACTAACAGAAAGTTTGTAATTTTTTGTACCTAAAGCAAAAATATTCACAAAGAAACCCTAAATACGCAAAAAACTACTCAGAATAAGTAGAAGAAAATAAATAAAGTAGAATAGAAAAAAACTATATAAAAAAATATTTGTGCGCTGCCCAGTGGGCCTGCTCGGCCTTGGGCGTCGATAAGCAAGCCCATAAGGTCTAGCAGACTCGTAGGGCAGCGCGTCAAAGTTAGGCCCAGAAGCATGCTTTAGGGAGGAGCTCGAAGGAGCAGCCGCGGCTGGATTCATAAACCAGTGCGGCTGCCCTTCGCCCGGCGAGGTGGGACTAAACTTTGTGCACCGCGGGATGGGAGCGCACCACCTTTAGTACCGGTTCGTAGCTACAACCGGTACTAGGGGGGTATTTAGTACCGGTTGGAGACACCACCCGGTACTAAAGGGGGTCGCTTCCCGCCGCTTGGCCTAACCAAATTTGACCTTTAGTACCGGTTGGTGGCTCCAACCGATACTAAAGGTCTCTCCTATATATACAACACTTACAAAAAATTCAGTTAGTTCCAGTTCATCTGCTTCGTCGCGCCCCCGTCCCCGTCGTCGCCGCCCTTCGTCGCTGCTGCGCCCATCGCCGCCTCAGCCCGTCGCCGTCGTCGCCGCCCGTCGCGTCGCCTCGTCGCCGCCCAGCCCGTCCCGTCATCACCGCCCGTCGCGCCCCAGCCTGTCCATCCATCGCCGCCCCCGTCGCCGCCCCCCGTCGCCTCGCATCACCGGCCGTCGCCCTGCTGTCAGAGATAAACCGCCACGGCCCCCTACCACACGCCGGCTGCCTCACACACACAGTACACACACACACACACACACACACACACACACGAAAACAGAGACAGATTTTTCTTAGTGATTTTTTTTGTTTTCTGTTTTTTAGTTTTTTATACTTTTAGTTTATATAAATGTTAGATTAATGTCAATTGTTAGATGATTACACACACACACACACACACACACACACACACACACACACACACACACACACACACACACACACACACACATATATATATATATATATATATATATATATATATTAGATATCAAATGTTAGATGAATTATATAGAAATATATGTTAGATATTAATGTCAAATGTTAGATGAATTAGGTAGATATTAATGTTAGATGAGTTAGTTTTTTATACTTTGAGTTATAGATGAATTGGATATATTAATGTAAAATGTTAGATGAATTAGATATATTAAATTTAGGTATATGAGATTTGATCATCTAATTAAAATTTTACTATATATAGAACTAGCTACTTTATTTTTAGTAAGAAAATTAATAGAACTAGTTTATTTTTAGTAAGTGCTTAGTTGAATTAGTTGAATTAATAGAACTAGTTGAATTAATATAGAACTAGCTAGTTGAATTAGTTGAATTAATAGAACTAGTAAGTGTTTATCAATTAATGTTTCAACTATGAACATAGGAAATGTCGTCTGACGATGAAAACGATTTCATTATGTGCGAATACTGCAAAGACGAGCGCGGGCTGTCCGACAGAGATTTCCTAATTGATGATAGGCGCTTCAGCATCAAGCTGGATGAGACCTTCGAAGTGGATACAGTAAGTCACAACGACAAGTCTTTTTTCGTAATTAAGCATGACTTATGCTTCATTTGCTTCAACTTATAATTTTAAATTTTCACTATTCTACTAGCATATCCCCTGCCATGCAAGAATTTTTATCTTGGATAAGATAGGTTTCAGTCCTAACAAAACTATGGAGGTAAAGAGAGTTTACTTGAAGACCAAGCGTTGTTATACCTTTGACGTCAAATTATACAATGCAGACACCTACACCCATTTTGAATGCAAAACTTGGCAAGCACTATGCGAGGTTTATGCATTTGAGCCTGATATGGTTATCACCTTTGATATTCGTCTGGAAGATGATATTGAAGGTAATAGAGACATTTAGGTCGATGTGCGAACGCTTTAAGTTCTACCATTATGTGAGTTTCTCAACCATATTTATGTCTTCAATATTGTTTATTCAAAAATAGTTGACAACTAATTTCTATTGATAGCTTATTTCCATTCAAGCAAACATGTCTGGCGCTTGGTAGACAGGACTGTCCACTGTCTCCGGGCTGAACTAAACTGCAGGGAGATCGGTCATTATGTTTCATGGCTTGAGGATCTTGATGCTGTCAAGAGAAACTATTTTCCTGAATTTGAAAATCTTAGTACTCAAAACGTGCGACCAATAGTGTTCGTATTGAACTACGATCACATCTATTTAGGCAAGATGGTAAGATTTTTACTATTTGTCCTCAGTGCATCTTTTGCATAAATTATTTTTTAAGCTAAAATTTATTGCTAATTATGTTACTATACGATGTTCTTCAACAGGGACTCCCGACGATAGTTGTGCCTCAGTGGATTGAGACTAAAGGTCGCATGTCAATGGTTAGTTTACGGCCAAGACATTCTACAGCGCACATGAGTGCATTCAGGATTTCTAAAACCGAGGAATGCTTAATAGTGAAAGACTGGAGCAAAATTGTCAAGGATCGCAGAGAAGTACTAGGGGCAGCAAGAATCAGACGAAGCGCAACCCACGATTAGGAGACAGGTTCATCTGCATGCTGCAATATGATGAATCAGGATTTCTACACATGTTCTATGCAATTTTACCCGAGAGAGAGCAGTAGGAGTGATTAGCTATAGTTCATGCTCTTAGTACTTGTCCTCTCGTGTCCGTGTTCTTCGTCCTGAACTTAATCTCAAAGTGATTTGCTTTTGTGGTCTTATGAACGCTTATAATATCATGACCATGTTGAACTTGATGATATGTTTGCTTCTGGTACAAGTGAATATTTCTTCTTTAAGCAGGTGTTGGTGGTGATTAGATAGCGGTAATGACTATGATGATTAAATAGTGGTAATGACGACTATGATGATTATTAGCTAGGTAATGTTGTTCATGATGATATGATGCAAGAGTTTTTATATTAATATGATGATGATGATGAGGATGATGATGATGATGATGATGATGCGTTATTATATCATTTATGAAAGAAACAGCGGATTAGTTTCAACTGGATGGATACTAGCTAGCTAAGTGATCATCAAGTAACATATGCCATATCCATATTACTTGATCACTTAGGACGATCCATATCCACTTCAAACTAATCCGCGGTACTTTCACCTAGTGATTTAACAACTCATTATAATGTAAAAACAATCTCTAAATTAAATGGAAAACACAAAATTAAAGGAAAAATAAAAAATAAAACCAAAACCCCCCAACCTATAGTACCGGTTTGTGTTACCAACCGGTACTAAAGGTCTCCCCGTCCAAGGCCCGGGCTCGTGCCACGTGGTGGCCCTTAAGTGGTGGTTCGTGCAGAACCGGTACTAGGGGGGTGGGGCTTTAGTCCCCACCCTTTAGTGCCGGTTACCGAACCGGCACTAAAGGCCTCTACGAACCGGTGCTAAATCCCGGTTCTGCACTAGTGGCACGACCACATTTGGTTTGTCGCTGTCCGTTTGGATCAAAATGGACAAATGCGACGACCCAACACGCGTGCTCTGGAGCATTTTCTTTCTGTATCGTTGATGTCTACTACGCAACCTTCTCCTTGTAGACGTTGTTGGGCCTGCAAGTGCACAGGTTTGTAGGACAGTAGCAAATTTCCCTCAAGTGGATGACCTAAGGTTTATCAATCCGTAGGAGGCGTAGGTTGAAGATGGTCTCTCTCAAGCAACCCTGCAACCAAATAACAAAGAGTCTCTTGTGTCCCCAACACACCCAATACAATGGCAAATTGTATAGGTGCACTAGTTCGGCGAAGAGATGGTGATACAAGTGCAATATGGATAGTAGATAAAGGTATTTGTAATCTGAAATAATAAAAACAGCAAGGTAACAAGTGATAAACGTGAGCGTAAACGGTATTGCAATGATAGGAAACAAGGCCTAGGGTTCATACTTTCACTAGTGCAAGTTCTCTCAACAATAATAACATAGATAGATCATATAACAATCCCTCAACATGCAACAAAGAGTCACTCCAAAGCCACTAATAGCGGAGAACAAACGTAGAGATTATGGTAGGGTACGAAACCACCTCAAAGTTATTCTTTCGGATCAATCTATTCAAGAGTTCGTACTAGAATAAAACCTTAAGACACAAATCAACCAAAACCCTAATGTCACCTAGATACTCCAATGTCACCTCAAGTATCCGTGGGCATGATTATACGATATGCATCACACAATCTCAGATTCATCCAACCAACATAAACGTACTACAAAGAGTGCCCCAAAGTTTCTACCGGAGAGTCAAGAACGCGTGCCACTGCCAACCCCTATACATAGGTTCATGGGCGGAACCCGCAAGTTGGTCACCAAAACATACATCAAGTGGCACATGATATCCCATTGTCACCACAGATAAGCACGACAAGACATACATCAAGTGTTCTCATGAAAGACTCAATCCGATAAGATAACTTCAAAGGGGAAACTCAATTCATCACAAGAGAGTAGAGAGGGAGAAACATCATAAGATCCAACTACAATAGCAATGCTCAGGATACATCAAGATCGTGCCATAGAGGGAACACGAGAGAGAACACGAGAGAGAGAGAGAGAGATCAAACACATAGCTACTGGTACATACCCTTAGCCCCGAGGGTGAACTACTCCCTCCTCGTCATGGAGAGCGCCAGATGATGAAGATGGCCACCAGTGAGGGTTCCCCCCTCCGGCAGGGTGCCGGAACGGGCTCCCGAGAGGTTTTTGGTGGCTACAGAGGCTTGCGACGGTGAAATTCCCGATCTATCTTCTGTTCTGGAAGTTTTAGGGTACGTAGGTATATATGGGTGAAAGGTGTACGTCGGTGGAGCTACGGGGGCCCCACGAGGCAGGGGGCGCGCCCCCACCCTCGTGGGCAGCCCGTATCTCCCCTGACGTGCACTCCAAGTTCCCTGGGTTGCTTTCCTTCCAAAAATAACTTCTCCAGTTGATTTCGTTCCGTTTTGACTTCGTTTGATATTCCTTTTCTTCAAACACTTGAAATAGGCATAAAACAACAAATCTGGCTGGGCCTCCGGTTAATAGGTTAGTCCCAAAATAATATAAAAGTGGATAATAAAGCCCAATATTGCCTAAAACAGTAGATAATATAGCATGGAGCAATCAAAATTATAGATACGTTGGAGACGTATCAAGCATCCCAAGCTTAATTCCTGCTCGTCCTCGAGTAGGTAAATGATAAAAGATAATTTTTGATGTGGAATTCTAGTTGGCATAATTTCAATGTAATTCTTCTTACTTGTGATATGAATATTCAGATCCGAAAGATTCAAGACAAAAGTTCATATTGACATAAAAATAATAATACTTCAAGCATACTAGCAAAGCAATCATGTCTTCTCAAAATAACATGGCCAAAGCTAGCTATCCCTACAAAATCATATAGTCTTGCTATGCTCTATCTTCACCACACAAAGTATTTAAATCATGCACAACCCCGATGACAAGCCAAGCAATTGTTTCATACTTTTGATGTTCTCAAACTTTTTCAATCCTCACGCAATACATGAGCGTGAGCCATGGACATAGCACTATAGGTGGAATAGAATGGTGGTTGTGGAGAAGAAAAAAAGAGGGGAAGATAGTCTCACATCAACTAGGCGTATCAACGGGCTATGGAGATGCCCATCAATATATATCAATGTGAGTGAGTAGGGATTGCCATGCAACGGATGCACTAGAGCTATAAGTATATGAAAGCTCAACAAAAGAAACTAAGTGGGTGTGCATCCAACTCGCTTGCTCACGAAGACCTAGGGCATTTGAGGAAGCCCATCATTGGAATATACAAGCCAAGTTCTATAATGAAAAATTCCCACTAGTATATGAAAGTGACAAAATGAGAGAATCTCTATCATGAATATCATGGTGCTACTTTGAAGCACAAGTGTGGTAAAAGGATAGTAACATTGTCCCTTCTCTCTTTTTCTCTCATTTTTTTATTTTTTTTTATTTGGGCCTTTTCTCTTTTTTATGGCCTCTTTTTTTTCATCCGGAGTCTCATCCCAACTTGTGGGGGAATCATAGTCTCCATCATCCTTTCCTCACTGGGACAATGCTCTAATAATGATGATCATCACACTTTTATTTACTTACAACTCAAGAATTACAACTCGATACTTAGAACAACAATATGACTCTATGTGAATGCCTCCGGCGGTGTACCGGGATGTGCAATGACTCATGAGCGACATGTATGAAAGAATTATGAACGGTGGCTTTGCCACAAATACGATGTCAACTACATGATCATGCTAGCAATATGACAATGATGGAGCGTGTCATAATAAACGGAACGGTGGAAAGTTGCATGGCAATATATCTCGGAATGGCTATGGAAATGCCATGATAGGTAGGTATGGTGGCTGTTTTGAGGAAGGTATATGGTGGGTGTATGATACTGGCGAAAAGTGTGCGGTATTAGAGAGGCTAGCAATGGTGGAAGGATGGGAAAAGTGCGTATAATCCATGGACTCAACATTAGTCATGAAGAACTCATATACTTATTGCAAAAATCTACAAGTTATCAAAGCAAAGTATTACGCGCATGCTCCTAGGGGGATAGATTGGTAGGAAAATACCATCGCTCGTCCCCGACCGCCACTCATAAGGAAGACAATAAATAAATAAATCATGCTCCGACTTCATCACATAACGGTTCACCATACGTGCATGCTACAGGAATCACAAACTTTAACACAAGTATCTCTCAAATTCACAACTACTCAACTAGCATGACTCTAATATCACCATCTTCATATCTCAAAACAATCATCAAGCATCAAACTTCTCTTAGTATTCAACACACTCATAAGAATTCTTACAAATCTTGTATGCTTAGCATATTAGGATTATTTAAGCAAATTACCATGCTATTTAAGACTCTCAAAATAATATAAGTGAAGTATGAGAGTTCATCTATTTCTTCAAAATAAAACTACCACCATGTTCTAAAAGATATAAGTGAAGCACTAGAGCAAATGACAAACTACTCCGAAAGATATAAGTGAAGATCAATGAGTAGTCGGATAATTACGCAACTATGTGAAGACTCTCTAACATTTAAGAATTTCAGATCTTGATATTTTATTCAAACAGCAAGCAAAATAAAATAAATAAAATGACATTTCAAGGATAGCACACATCATGTGAAGAAGCAAAAACTTAGGTTCAACCGATACTAACCGATAATTGTTGGAGAAGAAAGGTGGGATGCCTACCGGGGCATCCCCAAGCTTAGATGCTTGAGACTTCTTGAAATATTATCTTGGGGTGCCTTGGGCATCCCCAATCTTGAACTTTTGTGTCTCCTTAATTCTTCTCATATCATGGTTTCTCTTTTTCTCAAAAAGCTTCATCCACACCAAACTCAACAAGAACTCGTGAGATAGGTTAGTATAAACCAATGCAAAACCTTATCATTTTCTACTATAACAAATCACTTACATTATTATTCAACATTTCATACTAAATGCCTCTGCATATTTAATACTCCTATCCTTAAATAGAATCATTAAACAAGCAAACATATGCAAACAATGCAAACATAACAGCAATCTGCCAAAACAGTACAGTCTGTAAAGAATGCAAGAGTATCAATACTTCCCTAACTCCAAAAATTATGAACTAAAATTGCCACTGTAATAAATTTATCAGAGCTCAATATGCAAAAAGATTCAACATTATACCACTCTCTGACTTTTCTAGGGAATTTTTGCAACATCGGTAAACTTTCTGTTTTCAAACAGTAATATGTATACTAGGCTATCCTTGAACTTTTTATTGAAACTAAAGATGCAAAACATTATTATAAATAACATCAAGCAAATACTAACAAAAGAAAAGGACGCTCCAAGCAAAACACATATCATGTGGTGAATAAAAATATAGCTCCAAGTAAAGCTACTGATGAACGAAGACGAAAGAGGGGATGCCTTCCGGGGCATCCCCAAGCTTAGGCTCTTGGTTGTCCTTGAATATTACCTTGGGGTGCCTTGGGCATCCCCAAGCTTAGGCTCTTGCCACTCCTTATTCCATAGTCCATCGAATCTTTACCCAAAACTTAAAAACTTCACAACACAAAACTTAACAGAAAACTCGTAAGCTCCGTTAGCGAAAGAAAACAAAACACCACTTCAAGGTACTGTAATGAACTCATTATTTATTTATATTGGTGTTAAACCTACTGTATTCCAACTTCTCTATGGTTTATAAACTATTTTACTAGCCATAGATTCATCAAAATAAGCAAACAACACAATGAAAGCAGAATCTGTCAAAAACAGAACAGTCTGTAGTAATCTGTTACTAACGCAAACTTCTGGAACTCCAAAAATTCTAAAATAAATTGGCAGACCTGAGGAATTTGTCTAGTAATCATCTGCAAAAAGAATCAACTAAATAGCACTCTCCAATAAAAAGTTCTAGCTAATCTCGTGAGCGCTAAAGTTTCTGTTTTTTATAGCATGATCATAAAGACTTCACCCAAGTCTTCCCAAAGGTTCTACTTGGCACAAACACTAATTAAAACATGAAAACACATCTAACCAGAAGCTAGATGGATTATTTATTCCAAAACAGAACCAAAAAGTAAGAAACTAAAATAAAATAGGGTTGCCTCCCAACAAGCGCTAACGTTTAACGCACCTAGCTAGGCATGATGATTTCAATGATGCTCACAAAAAGATAAGAACTGAAACGTAAAGAGAGCATCGTGAAGAATATGACTAGCACATTTAAGTCTAGCCCACTTCCTATGCATAGGGATTTTGTGAGCAAACAACTTATGGGAACAATAATCAACAAGCATAGCTTCAAGATTTTCAACACATAGAGAGGAAACTTGACATTATTGCAATTCCTAAAAGCATACATTCCTCCCTCATAATAATTTTCAGTAGCATCATGAATGAATTCAACAATATAACCAGCACCTAGCATTCTTTTCATGATCTACAATTATAGAAAATTTAATACTCTCCACATAAGCAAAATTCTTCTCATTCGGAATAGTAGTGGGAGCAAACTCAACAAAATAACTATCATATGATTGAGAATTAAGATCAAGATGACAAGTTTCATGGTTATCATTATTCTTTAAAGCATACGTGTCATCACAATAATCATCATAGATAGGAGGCATGTTTTCATCATAGTAAATTTGCTCATCAAAGCTTGGGGGACAAAAAATATCATCTTCATCAAACATAGCTTCCCCAAGCTTGTGGCTTTGCATATCATTAGCATTATGGATATTCAAGGAATTCATACTAACAACATTGCAATCATGCTCATCATATAAATATTTAGTGCCAAACATTCTAATGCATTCTTCTTCTAACACTTTGGCACAATTTTCTTTTCCATCATACTCACGAAGGATATTAAAAAGGTGAAGCGTATGAGACAAACTAAATTCCATTTTTTTTGTAATTTTATTTTATAGACTAACTAGTGCTAAAACAAGAAACAAAAAGATTCGATTGCAAGATCTAAAGATATACCTTCACTTACCTAGCCTCCCCGGCAACGGCGCCAGAAAAGAGCTTGATGTCTACTATGCAATCTTCTCCTTGTAGACGTTGTTGGGCCTGCAAGTGCACAGGTTTGTAGGACAGTAGCAAATTTCCCTCAAGTGGATGACCTAAGGTTTATCAATCCGTAGGAGGCATAGGTTGAAGATGGTCTCTCTCAAGCAACCCTGCAACCAAATAACAAAGAGTCTCTTGTGTCCCCAACACACCCAACACAATGGTAAATTGTATAGGTGCACTAGTTCGGCGAAGAGATGGTGATACAAGTGCAATATGGATAGTAGATAAAGGTATTTGTAATATGAAATAATAAAAACAGAAAGGTAAAAAGTGATAAAGGTGAGCGTAAACGGTATTGCAATGATAGGAAACAAGGCCTAGGGTTCATACTTTCACTAGTGCAAGTTCTCTCAACAATAATAACATAGATAGATCATATAACAATCTCTCAACATGCAACAAAGAGTCACTCCAAAGCCACAAATAGAGGAGAACAAACGTAGAGATTATGGTAGGGTAGGAAACCACCTCAAAGTTATTCTTTCGGATCAATCTATTCAAGTGTTCGTACTAGAATAACACCTTAAGACACAAATCAACCAAAACCCTAATGAAACCTAGATACTCCAATGTCACCTCAAGTATCCGTGGGCATGATTATACGATATGCATCACACAATCTCAGATTCATCCAACCAACATAAAAGTACTACAAAGAGTGCCCCAAAGTTTCTACCCGAGAGTCAAGAACGCGTGCCAACCCCTATGCATAGGTTCATGGGCGGAACCCGCAAGTTGGTCACCAAAACATACATCAAGTGGCACATGATATCCCATTGTCACCACAGATAAGCACGGCAAGACATACATCAAGTGTTCTCATGAAAGACTCAATCTATAAGATAACTTCAAAGGGGAAACTCAATTCATCACAAGAGAGTAGAGGGGGAGAAACATCATAAGATCCAACTACAATAGCAAAGCTTGGGATACATCAAGATCGTGCCATAGAGGGAACACGAGAGAGAATACGAGAGAGAACACGAGAGAGAGAGAGAGATCAAACACATAGCTACTGGTACATACCCTCAGCCCCGAGGGTGAACTACTCCCTCCTCGTCATGGAGAGCTCCGGGATGATGAAGATGGCCACCGGTGAGGGTTCCCCCCCCTCCGGCAGGGTGCCGGAACGGGCTCCCGAGAGGTTTTTGGTGGCTACAGAGGCTTGCGGTGGCGAAATTCCCGATGTATCTTCTGTTCTAGAAGTTTTAGGGTACGTAGGTATATATGGGTGAAAGGAGTACGTCGGTGGAGCTACGGGGGCCCCACGAGGCAGGGGGGCGCTCCCACCCCCTAGGGCGCGCCCCAAATCTGGCTCGACCCAAATCTGGCGGAAATTTAGACCCGATTTGCGTCTAGACGAACACTTGGTGGACGTGCCCGCTCCCGGGCCCGCCTGTCTGCCATGCAACGGTTACCCACTGATGACCCACAAGTATAGGGGATCTATCGTAGTCCTTTCGATAAGTAAGAGTGTTGAACCCAACGAGGAGCAGAAGGAAATGACAAGCAGTTTTTAGTAAGGTATTCTCTGCAAGCACTGAAATTATTGGTAACAGGTAGTTTTGTGATAAGGTAATTCATAACGAGTAACAAGTAACAAAAGTAAACAAGGTGCAGCAAGGTGGCCCAATCCTTTTTGTAGCAAAGGACAAGCCTGGACAAACCCTTATATAAAGGAAAGCGCTCCCGAGGACACATGGGAATTATCGTCAAGCTAGTTTTCATCATGCTCATATGATTCGCGTTCGTTACTTTGATAATTTGATATGTGGGTGGACCGGTGCTTGGGTACTGCCCTTCCTTGGACAAGCATCCCACTTATGATTAACCCCTCTCGCAAACATCCGCAACTACGAAAGAAGAATTAAGGTAAACCTAACCATAGCATGAAACATGTGGATCCAAATCTGCCCCTTACGAAGCAACACATAAGCTAGGGTTTAAGCTTCTGTACTCTAGCAACCCATCATCTACTTATTACTTCCCAATGCCTTCCCCTAGGCCCAAACAATGGTGAAGTGTGATGTAGTCGACGTTCACATAACACCACTAGAGGAAAGACAACATACATCTCATCAAAATATCGAACGAATACCAAATTCACATGACTACTTATAACAAGACTTATCCCATGTCCTCAGGAACAAACGTAACTACTCACAAATCATATTCATGTTCATAATCAGAGGGGTATTAATATGCATAAAGGATCTGAACGTATGATCTTCCACCGAGTAAACCAACTAGCATCAACTACAAGGAGTAATCAACACTACTAGCAACCCACAGGCACCAATCTGAGGTTTTGAGACAAAGATCGGATACAAGAGATGAACTAGGGTTTGAGAGGAGATGGCGCTGGTGAATATGTTGATGGAGATTGACCCCCTCCCGATGAAAGGATCGACGATGATGACAATGGTGACGATTTCCCCCTCCCGAAGGGATGTTTTCCCGGCAGAACAGCTCCGCCGGAGCCCTAGATTGGTTCTGCCCAGATTCCACCTCGAGACGGCAGCGCTTCGTCCCGAAATCTTCCTTCTGAATTTTTCCAGGGCAAAAGACACCTTATACCAGAAGATGGGCATCGAGGGGCTTCCAGGTGGCCCACGAGGCAGGGGCACGCCTAGGGGGGTAGGGCGCGCCCTCCACCCTCGTGGACAGGGTGTGGCCCCCCTCTGGTGCTTTCTTCGCCTAGTATTTTTAATATATTCCAAAACTGACTTTCGTGGAGTTTCAGGAATTTTGGAGTTGTGCAGAATAGGTCTCTAATATTTGCTCCTTTTCCAGCCCAGAATTCCAGCTACCGGCATTCTCCTCTTCATGTAAACCTTGTAAAATAAGAGAGAAAAAGCATAAGTATTGTGACATAATGTGTAATAACAACCCATAATGCAATAAATATCGATATAAAAGCATGATGCAAAATGGACGTATCACCCACATGCCCCATTTAATCCGCATGCGTGGTGAAGCCCGGAAGTCAGTTGCCTCATCGGTCCTTTTAATGCGGAAGCCGTGGACCTCCATTTCCATCTACACACTTTCACTTCCATCCATCCACTGCCTCTTCGAGCTCCGAAATCCAAACACTAGCTCCCGGGGGTCGCTCCGCCCTCGCTCCCGCCGGCCGCCTCGGCCATGGGAATGTGGAAGTGGATCCCTCCCAAGAATGGATAACACGACCACGAGGCGGGGTCCTCCTCTGCATCATTGGGGAGCGCCGCCGCGCACTCCATCCCGCTGTCGGCGACCGCCTTCTCCATCCCGCTGCCCGCGACCGCCTTCTCCATGTCGCCGCCTGCGGCCGCCTTCTCCATCTCGCCGCCTGGCGCCGCGCCGCGTATGTGGCCGTACATGAAGGTGGAGGTGTGCCAGCGGTATTAGGACACGTCCACCTCGCTGCCATGGTCGGACGCACACCTCCCGAATGGCTGGCACCTGAGCCCTGGGACCTGGCGTTGTTGGGCAGTCCTGGACTTTGGACGTCCACAATACCTTGCACGTCGGAGATCGTGTCTGTCCCAGCATCGTGGCTGGGCGGCAACAGGTGGTCATTGTCGGTGTCAAAACCGGCGGATCTCAGATAGGGGGTCCCGAACTGTGCGTCTAAGGCTAATGGTAACAGGAGGCGGGGGACACAATGTTTACCCAGGTTCAGGCCCTCTCGATGGAGGTAATACCCTACTTCCTGCTTGATTGATCTTGATGATATGAGTATTAGAAGAGTTGATCTACCACGAGATCATAGAGGCTAAACCCTAGAAGCTAGCTTATGATTATGATTGTTGTTGTCCTACGGACTAAACCCTCCGGTTTATATAGACACCGGAGGGGGCTAGGGTTACACAGAGTCGGTTACAAGGTAGGAGATCTACATATCCGAATTGCCAAGCTTGCCTTCCACGCCAAGCATAGTCCCATCCGGACACGGGACAAAGTCTTCAATCTTGTATCTTCATAGTCCAACAGTCCGGCCAAAGCATATAGTCCGGCTGTCCGAGGACCCCCTAATCCAGGACTCCCTCAGTAGCCCCTAAACCATGCTTCAATGATGATGAGTCCGGCGCGCAGATTGTCTTCGGCATTGCAAGGCGGGTTCTTCTCCAAGTTCTGAGCACCTGTCGATTAGTGTCTGGCTTCCCATGAATGTTGCACTCCTTGGCTTTAGTGCCTAATAATGGCTATCCTCCACGTGTCGAGCGAATGCGAGAAGTCGGGGCATTTTTACACTTGCCACCCTAGCCATGCGAGTAAATCACCTATTTAAAGAGACGGGGATCCTCAGATCCAGATCACACCATCCTCCCATAGTGAGCATCCATCGGAGAGCGCCCGAAAAAATCCATCCCATCATGGCCGGCCATCGCAGCTCCTCCTCTCGCTCCCGTAGCCCTAAGCCAGGCAATTGGAAGAAGTGTTCCGTTCCCCACAACCAATTAGTAGAGTTACAGACCCAAGGGTTTCTCCCTCCTGCGTATATGGTCCCCGTCCGAGCCAGATTAGCCTCTTATAATGGCGAGGAGCAAGCAGAGAGCTTTCCCAACCCATCCATGGGGGAGCGGGTATGCCTTGTCCCTTACTTATTGAGGGGACTCGGATTTCCAATCCATCTGTTCCTCCGCGGGCTCCTGGAGTTCTACGGCCTCTAGCTGCATAACCTTACTCCCGCCTCCATCTTACACATCGCTGGCTACGTCACCCTTTGCGAGCTGTTTTTGGGCTGCGAAGCTCATTTCGAGCTATGGAAGAGGCTATTCTACCTCGTACCCCGTACACAGGAGGGGTCAATATATCAAGTGGGCGAAGCCGAGATATGGCGCATCGCCGGGACTGGATACCTGTTCGGTACTCCGAACAAGACGTCCGAAGACTGGCTGTCGGTGTCAGAACCGGCGGATCTCGGGTAGGGGGTCCCGAACTGTGCGTCTAGGCGGATGGTAACAGGAGACAAGTGACACGATGTTTTTACCCAGGTTCGGGCCCTCTCGATGGAGGTAAAACCCTACTCCTGCTTGATTAATATTGATGATATGGGTAGTACAAGAGTAGATCTACCACGAGATCAGAGAGGCTAAACCCTAGAAGCTAGCCTATGGTATGATTGTTGTTCGTCCTACGGACTAAAACCCTCCGGTTTATATAGGCACCGAAGAGGGTTAGGTTTACACAGAGTCGGTTACAATGGTAGGAGATCTACATATCCGTATCGCCAAGCTTGTCTTCCACGCCAGGGAAAGTCCCATCCGGACACGGGACGAAGTCTTCAATCTTCTATCTTCATAGTCCGGGAGTCCGGACAAAGGCTATAGTCCGGCCATCCGGACACCCCCTAATCCAGGACTCCCTCAGTAGCCCCTGAACCAGGCCTCAATGACGACAAGTCCGGCACGCATATTGTCTTCGGCATTGCAAGGCGGGTTCCTCCTCCGAATTCTTCATAGAAGATTTTGAACACAAGGATAGTGTCCGGCTCTGCAAAATAAGTTCCACATACCACCATAGAGAGAATAACATTTACACAAGTTCAATCTGCTGACGTATTCCGCGGCATGACATCATACCACGGCCAAGCCTTTATTCAAATCGTTTTTACTGTCCGACCTCAGCACGTTTAGCGAGGCGGTTTCCTTGGCACGTCTTGTCAAAGCAGAGATCATGTCCCCTTATTCCGGGATTCTCATCAATACGGGCGTGGGTAACCCAACCGCGCCATTGATTGCGGCGCTTGGGAGATAAACGAGTTTTATCAGGCCGGTGGGGACGCATAGCTTTGTCTGTCCATATAAGGGGATAAGGATCCACCTTTTCACACACGCCTTCTTCCTCCTTTGCTCATCCATTTCCGCGCACTCGAGCTCCAGCGCCCAAGTCCGCACATCCTACCTCAACCTTCTCCAACTATGTCCGGAGCGGGAGGCAAGTGGATGGCCTCCTCCGTCATGGAGGGGCACATCAAAAAGCTGCGGAAGGCCGGATACTTGTCCGACGACATCGCGCATCGGCTCCCCGACAAGGGGCAGCTCATCCCCACCCCCAGGCCCCATGAGAGGGTGGTGTTCCTCCCCCATTTCCTCCGCGGATTAGGGTTTCCACTTCACCCATTTGTCCGGGGGCTCATGTTCTACTATGGCCTAGATTTCCACGATCTGGCCCCAAATTTCATCCTCAACATCTCGGCGTGCATCGTCATGTGCGAGGCCTTCCTCCGCATCCAGCCCCACTTCGGCTTATGGCTAAAGACCATCAATGTCAAGCCGAAGGTAGTGGGCGGCCGCCAAGCGGAGTGCGGAGGTGCCATGGTGGGCAAGATGGCTAACGTCCTATGGCTCGAGGGCTCCTTTGTGGAGACCATAAAGGGGTGGCAATCGGGGTGGTTCTACATCACCGAGCCGCGCGACTCTAAATGGGCGGCAGCCCCCGAATTCCGATCTGGCTTCCCTACACGGCTCACCTCATGGAAAGAGACGGGCCTGACGTGGGATAATTCGGAAGAGCTGACCGGACTCCAAACCTGCGTCCGAAACCTGGTGGACAATAAGCTTAAGCTTGTCAATGTAGTCCAGGTTATGCTCATCCGCCGGATCCTCCCATGCCAGCAACGGGCCTTCAACTTGTGGGAGTTTGATCCGGCACAACACCGAACCTTGAGCCGGCTCTTCGACACTACGTACGAAGATGTCTGGAAGGTGATGTTCAAGGGCGCCGAGGCTCTCGCATCCGCTACTGAAGATCGTGGATTCAGCTCGCGGCATCAAGCCAGCGAGGTAAGCTATTTCACCCTTTATGGGACTCTTTTTTCATAGTTTGACTCTATGCAGGATCTAAAACTCCCTCATCTTTGACAGATCGGCAGAAGACGCCCGACAGATTGATCGTGTCCGTCTCCCTTGCTGAAGATTCCAGCAGACGCCCGATTGACGGGGCTGCTGGTTCCGGCACCTTACGTGGTGTCGGAGAAGAAGGCCACGGGAACTCGAAGGAGTTCCCGGCGCCAGGTATTGTCGGACTCATCGTCCGACGACTCCGAGGCGGAATCCTCCCGCGAAGACGAGGAGGAGGAAAAAGAGGCCTCTCCCCCAGCGGGGGGAGAGAAGAAAAGGAAGGCTGCCCCAACTGGGGAGGCCGGAGGGTCCAAGAAGGGAAGGACCCTTCCTCCGGACTACACCACCAACACCGACGACGGCGAAGAGGGGTGGTCACCGAGGACCAAGCCCCTGGCGAAATCGTAAGTGTCCGGACACCAAAATAACTCATGGCGTTCCATTTGTCGCACATCATCTTATAACGCCGAATATAACCATGCAGCCCGCCCAAGGACGGGCTCGACGCGGAGACGAGCGGCTCCCTGGATTCGTCGGATGTGAATAGCACCTCACTTCCGACCGCCTCGTCTCCTCCCGCCGCGGATGATGCCGAGGTGGAGTCCCAAAAGGGGCCCAGCCAGGAGGAGGTGGCCCTGGAGGCGCCGCAAGGCGACCTCCCGGACTCCGGGCGCAAAGGGGATAAAACCCCGAAGGGCTTCAAGTCCGGCCTTGTGCCGACTCGCATCGAACCTTCAGTGGTTCCGAGTCCAGCAGCGACCCTTCGTAAGAAGGGCAAGACTGCGACGCGGTGACCTCCGCCCAACCGAGGCACGGATAATTTGATGGAGGCGCTTAACGGCGCTTCCATCAACGAGGAGCACCCCTTGTTATGAGTGTGGTGATCCAGAAAGTTCAGTCCGCCAAGAGCGGGCTGACTGAAGCCTGTGCCACCCTTCTAACAGGCTTTGAGGTATGTATTTAAGATATATGAAAATATTACCGCATAGACAGTAGCCCCTGATGCTCAGTTTGGTGTTCGGGAAGAAAAAGCCGAACTGAGGATCTAAAAGATATACGCAGGAGTCTAACATAAGTATGTAAATATGGGAATGCAGGCTGCACTGCTGACCTCTGCCGCACTGACTGCGGAGGTTGATGCATTGAAGCAGAGCCTCGAGCGGTCCGAGAACGAGCTCGGCTTTGCCAAAAAGCAGCTCGAGGACAAGGAAGGTAAGTAATACCTTGTAGGAGTATTTAAAAGATGTGGTTGCAAAAAATGACAGGAATAACGTGAATATTGCAGGGGCCACGAATGAGATGGCGACCCTGAAGGAAGCGGTGTCCAAGGCCGAACGCAATGCGGCCGCGGAGTGAACCGAGCGAGAGAAGCAGGAGGCGCGGGTGGCAGAGGTGCGGCAAGAGCTCCATGCTCTCGTGGAAAAACACAAGAGTTTGGAGCGTGACTCAAAGACTCGAGAGTCCGAGCTCGCCTCGGCCCTTGAGAGCACCAAAGCCGCTAAGGCCGAAGCCAAAAAAGCCCTCCAGGAAATTGAGGCTATGAAGAAGATAACGGTGGGTAAGGCATTCTATATGCAAAGCAAGCATGTGAAAGTGAATTATCTGTTACTTACCCGAATCTGGAGCTATCCAGGAGCATTCGCAGATCTGCCCCGCAGTGTGTCTGATGCTGCCGCATTCTACCGAGCCGAGGAGGGAAGCTCGACGGAGAAGGTGTTCGGTCTCAAGATGCTAAGGCGGACACCGGTGTTCTTAAGCGACCAGTTGAAGCAGCTGGTCGAGCTCCATAAGGTGGCCGAACAGGCCATGAAGGGCCTCATAGTTCGGTGTGGCCTAAGGAAGCCATGCAGGAGCTACTTGGACTGGTGAGGCGGTGGTGGACTTTGTCCATGGGTTGAAGTCGTCAAGCACTCCGTCTGCATCGAAGGTGCCCGTAGGGCCCTTGCCCGTGCTAAGGTGCACTAGGGCAAGATGGACGCTGAGAAGCTTGTGACGGACGGACCACCACCGGGCAAGGAGCATCGCAAGCCTGAAATGTATTATGAGGGCGTCCTGAAGGGTGCCCGCCTTATAGCGGGTGAATGCTCCAAAGATGTAATGTTTGAGTAGACTCGCATTTGTTATCCTGTACGCTGAAAACTTCTTCATATGCACTTAGAAACACTGTTGAATTTAAAATATTACCTTCTGTGTGGCCGTTTATTAAATTTGAGAGATGGCGAGTCGTCGGCTTTAGCCCCCATGCCACGAGTTTGGGGTGTTGGGATAAACTTGAGCGCTCTTGTTCCCATTCTTGGGTCCTTCGAGGAGGCGCCAACGCAACGAACAAGGCAACCGGACTATAATGCTTGAACACTCACTTAGCCATAGAATTCTATAATTTTAAATTTCGCGAAGCCCTGGTATTCGAAGACCGATTTGGGCGTTATCCACGCCTAGGCCGGACAATGCTCGACTCCTCGCCTAAGCAGCATAAGTCTTTAGGGACTCGAAAACCTCTCGAACAGCGATCGCTCTCGCCCCTATCATGACGGCCAGTTTTAGCTTTCTCCACTGAGGTGCTTAACCCAGCTCAACCGGGGCACAATCGCAGCAGTTCTCCTAGCGCTACCTTAGCCGATATAACGGAACATAAGGTACCAAAACATGGGAGCCAGCAAACCCAACTATTGACCCAAGACATGATTCGAGCCGATGCATATAATGCTATAAGTTCGGGTGCCGCACTTGTGAAAGTGTTGGACTTATCACACTATATTGTGGGGTACTTAAGCCCTCGGTGTATTGCCCGTACTAAAGTGTACGGTTGCACAATGTCATAAATGAATATATATATATATATATATATATATATATATATATATATATATATATATATATATATATATATATATATATATATATATATATATATATATAAAAAGGGAATTCAATAATAGGCGAAGCTATGTATTGTTTATTCAAAAGGGCTGCAGTAAGAGCAGAACGATACAAATAATGCGATAAGCAAGGGACGGGACATTTTAACATGTCCCCCTCCAGGGGTAAGCTGCGGGATGGTATGTAAAACAGGTATACTGCTCGTAATAGAGACCACCTAGACACTCGACGTAGCTTTCTACTTCCCTGGCTGTTGCATCATGTGTCCGGCGATTCTACTGCCGGACAGGGCTTCGTGAGAACGGAGTCCTGAAAGTAAAAAAAAAGAGAAGAAAAGAAAAGAAAAGGATGACACAATTGGGAGCCCCTGGTGCGGTTGAGCCGCATTCTGGGCATGCTGTGGTCGTGCCCCTTCACCTATGCCCATGGTATTTCCAGAGCGTAATTATGTACGCGTAGTACTGGTTTCGCAATTTCGCGAGGGCTGGGGCTTGGGCCGCATTGCTATGCGTGCTCGGAACGTGCCAAGCGGTCTTGTTGTAGGTTACTCCGGGCGCGCTTGACGGTGTCCGGACGTTTAATAGCCGGACTCGAGAATTGCCTTAAGAGGCTGCTTTGTACTTCCGCCGTGAGGGCCGCCGTATGCTCCTCCGTCCGGAGAGAGCGTTCGGTGTTTCCATTGACCGTGATGACTCCTCGAGGACCTGGCATCTTGAGCTTGAGATATGCGTAGTGCGGCACCACATTGAGCTTTGCAATGCGGTTCGTCCGAAAGCAAAGGCGTGATAGCCGCTGCGAACGGGACTATGTCGAAGATTAACTCCTCGCTCGAAGTTATCCGGGATCCAAGACCACTTCAAGTGTAATCGAGCTCGTGCGCTTGGCCTCTACACTGGTATGACGCCTTTAAAGGTCGCTTCGTGGGTTTAATCCTTGATGGGTCTATGCCCATTTTGCGCACTGTATCCTGATAAAGTAGGTTCAGGCTGCTGCCGCCGTCCATTAGGACTCTAGTGAGGTGAAATCCGCTAATGATTGGGTCTAGGACCAATGCGGCGAATCCACCATGGCGGATGCTAGTGGGGTGGTCCCTTCGATCAAAAGTGATCGGGCAGGAAGACCACGGGTTGAACTTTGGGGCGACTGGCTCCATCGCATATATATACGTCCCTTAGTGCACGCTTCCGCTCCCTTTTGGGTATGTGGGTTGCGTATATCATGTTCACTGTCCGCACTTTTGGGGGGAAGCCCTTCTGTCCTCTATTGTTCGGTGGCCGGGGCTCCTCCTCGTCATCGCTGCAGACCCTTGTCATTGTTTTCAGCATTTAACTTGCCTGCCTGCTTGAACACCCAACAATCCCTATTGGTGTGGTCGGCTGGTTTTTTGGGGGTGCCGTGTATCTGACACGAGCGATCGAGTATTCGGTCCAAATTAGACGGGCCCGGAGTATTTCTTTTAAATGGCTTTTTCACGACCGGTTTAGAGCCTCGAATCCGCATTGTCTGCCAGATCCTCGGCATTATCGCCGTTATCGCGGCGCTTGTGCTTGTTGCGACGCGACCGCCATCGCTGTCCTTGGTATCCGAATTACCAGGGCTCTTGGTCATGTTGTTACTACGAGCTAGCCAGCTGTCCTCTCCCGCGCAAAAGCGGGTCATGAGTGTTGTGAGGGCTGCCATGGATTTCAGCTTTTCCTATCCTAGGTGTCGGGCAAGCCACTCGTCGCGGATGTTGTGTTTGAAGGCTGCAAGGGCCTCTGCATCCGGACAGTCGACGATTTGGTTTTTCTTGGTTAGGAACCGTGTCCAGAATTGTCTGGCCGATTCCTCTGGCTGCTGAATTATGTGGCTTAGGTCGTCGGCGTCTGGTGGTCGCACATATGTGCCCTGGAAATTGTCGGGGAATGCGGCTTCCAGGTCTTCCCAACAGCCAATTGACTCTGCTGGCAAGCTGTTAAGCCAATGCCGGGCTGGTCCTTTAAGCTTGAGTGGGAGGTATTTGATGGCGTGTAGATCATCACCACGAGCCATGTGGATGTGAAGGAGATAGTCCTCGATCCAAACCGCAGGATCTGTTGTGCCATCCTATGATTCAATGTTTACGGGTTTGAAACCCTCAGGGATTTGATGATCCATCACTTCATCTGTGAAGCATAGTGGGTGTGCGGCGCTTCTGTATTGGGCTATATTAGACGCAGCTCAAATGAGCTTTGTCTACTGTGTTCGGCCCGGCCGGAGTTGCCATATCCGGCATGACGGTTATCGTCGCGTGTCGTGGGGTGCCCACGTGATCCGTAGATCGATCTTGTCTGCCTTGCCTTGTCCTCCAATATATCTCGCAGGTCTGGCGCATTTCCCAGCGCCTTTGTATTTTTTGAGCGGCGCCGGGGTGCGGCTTGAGTTGAGGGCCGAGAGGCCTCTCTGTCGCGACCACGAGGTGGCCGGTCAGCCATATCATGCACTGGTGATGTAGGTTTGGGTGCTTCCTCCTCTAATTGGGGTAGCAGCCTGCATTTTAGGTAGCTCTTGGAGGGGCGCTCGAGTTCATACTCTTCGGCCGCAAGGACTTCAGTCCATCTGTCAGCTAGCAAGTCTTGGTCAGCTCTAAGCCGCTGCTGCTTTTTCTTGAGGCTGCTTGCCGTGGCCATAAGCCTGCGTTTGAAACGCTCTTGTTCGACGGGATCCTCGGGCACGACGAATTCATCGTCGTTGAGGCTTGCCTCATCTTCGGAGGGAGGCATGCAATTATCGTCCTCTACCTCTCTATCTGCCGCTCTCTCACGAGGGCTGGCTTCTCCATCCTCCTGCGCTGAATCCTGCTGGAGGGGGTTGTCTTCGGCACTGTCCGGGGTGTTATTGTCTCCCGTGCCGGAATCACCGTTTTTGCTGTGGTGGGATTTAGAGCGGCGCCGCTGACGCCGACGTTTAGACTGTTTCTTGGAGGGGTCATCCTCCGCTGTTCCATCGCCATTCCCATCTTTTGGGATGTCCACCATGTATATGTCGTATGACGAGGTGGCCTTCCAATGCCCTGTGGGCGCTGGTTCTTGGTCGTCTCCTGCATCGTTGTCCATACCGTCGATGTCTTCGGAGTCAAAGTCGAGCATGTCGGTTAAATAAATCGGCGATGGCTACAAAGTGGGTGGTGGGTGGGCTTTGAATTTCTTCGTCGTCCGTGATCCCAACCTTCCCGACCATAATCCGCCAGGGCCCCCGATAAAGAGAGAGACTTTAGTGAGTTCAGGATGTCGCCAAAGGGCGAGTGCTGAAAGATGTTCGCGGCAGTGAATTCCATGATCGGCGCCCAATCGGAGTCGATTATGGGCGCGAAGGCTCGTGAGTCCGGAGAGGAGTTCGCACCTTGGAGTCACGAGTTTCGCAAAGGACGGGGTAGGTGTACAGCTCAATCGCCGTAGAGATTGCAGCCCCCGAGGCGGTGTCCAACCACCCATCCTCGATCGGCACAGTCAGCTCCGAGCTAAGGGTCGGAGCGGACGCTGGTGCGACCTCGTGACACCGCTCGCGGCAGAGCTAGATCATGCCCTCGTGATAAAGTCTGGGCGCTTGGCTGTGGCTCGAACCCGTCGAAGATCAAGTCTCCGCGGACGTCAGCCGTGTAGTTAAAACTTCCAAATCTGACCTGGTGGCCAGGGGCATAGCTTTCGATCCGCTCCATATGGCCAAGCGAATTGGCCCGCAGTGCGAAGCTGCCGAATACGAAGATCTGTCCGGGGAGAAAAGTCTCACCCTGGAGCGCATCGTCGTTGATGATCGGAGGGGCCATCGGGCCTAAAGATGACGACACAAAGGAACTCTCAATGAAAGCACCAATGTCGGTGTCAGAACCGGCGGATCTCGGGTAGGGGGTCCCGAACTGTGCGTCTAGGCGGATGGTAACATGAGACAAGGGACACGATGTTTTTACCCAGGTTCGAGCCCTCTCGATGGAGGTAAAACCCTACTCCTGCTTGATTAATATTGATGATATGGGTAGTACAAGAGTAGATCTACCACGAGATCAGAGAGGCTAAACCCTAGAAGCTAGCCTATGGTATGATCGTTATTCGTCCTACGGACTAAAACCCTCCGGTTTATATAGGCACTGAAGAGGGTTAGGGTTACACAGAGTCGGTTACAATGGTAGGAGATCTCCATATCCGTATCGCCAAGCTTGCCTTCCACGCCATGGAAAGTCCCATCCGGACACGGGACGAAGTCTTCAATCTTGTATCTTCATAGTCCGGGAGTCCGGCCATCTGGACACCCCCTAATCCAGGACTCCCTCACTGGCCTTCAGAGTGGTTTTATATGGAGGACGTCCCCCTTCCAGACCCTATTCGGATGGGCCTTCCTGAGTTCGACAATGCCCCTTTGAAGAAACGACGTAGCTGGCGCCCTCGGAGCCCCCAGGAGGAAGATAACAGATAAGTCCTTTACCTGATGGGCCGGATAAAAATGCTGGCCAAATCAGGATTGACAATAATCGAGGTTATGTTAATATTTATAATGCGGGGGGTGCAGCCACTTCAGTATCGGGGACAACCCATGTGGCACTTCAATGGAGAAGACGATGCCACCCGCTGCGGTCGTAAGGGACCAGACTCCATCGCTACTCTAGCGAAAACACTGTCCGATTTATATAAAGGAGAGGAAGAGGAGTTCATCCGCATTAAGCCACGTGATGGATTCTCCATGTACAACCCCCCAAGCTGGGTGAGCTGCTACCTTTTACTCCGAACCTTCCCGCATTCTCCGTCATAAGTATTTACCTTGCTATTTCATAGCAGGAACTGCGAAAAGCTGTGAGGGAGGTCCACAGCCCGCCTCCACAACCAGAGGACCCTGACCGGGCCCTCGACCCCGGACTCGAAGAAGATCCGGACCCATTTGTGGAGCTCATCGACAGAACGTTCTATCAATTAAGCTGCGACGGTGCCTTGGTGGCCATCATAGCCGATTATCCTGGACTACTCCATGCATCGCATGTAAGTAAAACCGGAGTCCCAACTTCCGAGAAGGATCCCTTTTTTTGCACTTCACCTACCACACACATATGGTGTCTTACAGGGAAGGTCCTCGGGACGCCATGCCAAACCCGCAGTGACTCACAAACAAGGGCCACTGAAACCGGGTAGGCTTAAAAGGAAGGTGGTCAGGACTGAGACGCCGTCGTAGAGGTATGAAAAAGAACCCCGCTCCGTGGTTGTCGTCTTTTAAAATGTAACAACGTCCATGTTTCCTAGCAGAAAAAACGCTCGCCGGACCATATCCGGAGAGCCTGGCCACGCCTCTACCAGCCGGGCTCCAGAGCCGGACTTAGAGGCAGACGCTAACGTGGGGCCAACACCGGATGTTCCTCCTACAGAGGATGCGGATAGGCTGTCTGCCACGAATTCTGAAGTGGAGAGTGCCATGAATCACAGGCGTCGCCGGGCCGTACTCTGCGACACTTGTTTCTCTCAAGAGGCGTTCGATGCCTTCAACTCAGGAGACGCGTACATCCGAGCTACTCAAAATGGTCTTGCCAGAGCCACAGACCAGTATGTAAAGTATATACGGGTAAGAAAATCTAATAATTATGTATATCAGTAGCCCCTGAGACTTGAAACAGTTGGCACAACTGATTTAAGGATCGTTGTTTTCGTAGGTTCTTACGGAGAAGAATACCCAGTTGTCTCAAGAGCTGGAGGAGTGCAAAGCCCAGCTACGGGCTGCAGTTGCCGCAATGAAGGAGTCCGAGAAGGCCCCATCTGGTAACACTTGTTTCTATCAAAAAGAATGACACGTACCAGTTAGTATTCGACATGCGTGCAAATCTAACAATAGATTCTGCAGATGACCCCGGAGTGAATCCGGAGGTCGTACGTGGGGATGAGCAACATGCTCAACGACAGCTAAAGGCTGGCGAGCGCATGCTTACGCAGGTTAGGCGGGAGAAAAACGATCTCCAAGATGCCAATACTCGGCTGGGCTTGAACTGAAAGATGTTCGAGCCCAGCTTGGTGACTCCGGAAAGGAGAATAAGAGGCTTCGACGCGGCATTTTTAGTAAGTGCTTGAGCGAACCTTTATGGAGTTCGGTGAAGAAACCGGCTAACAGCGTTATATCTGTAGGTATGCTAACGGGCCGTCCCGAGGAGGAGATGCCCGGGTCTGCGGGTGATCTTCTACCAGAGCTCTCACAACTGCACGAACAAGTACGGCAGGTGATGCAGGGCATTGCCCAAGCCTTGTGGCCATCCGCCTCCCTGCCAGGAGGCATGGGGGAGCTTGTAGAGATGCTCAAGGGAGCGCGGCGACGCTTCCGATTATGGTAGATATCAGCCTGCCGACAAGGTGCAATGGAAGCCTGGGCCATGGTGAAGACGTGATATACCAAGGCTGACCCGAACCACATGGCCGAGGTCGGACCTGTGGGGCCTGATGGGAAAGAGATCCCCGTCAGTTTGGTGTATGACCAGGTGAAATTAACCGCAAAGTATTCCCAACAGGATTGTAGGCTAGACAACTTGTTGGATGGTATAGAAGAAGAATTTAGTCAGTCTAAGTGACTGTGTACTTCACCTGACATATATTGTCCCTAGCCAGATTGTAAATCATTTGTCATGGCGGACCTTTTCGCTTCGACCTCTGGACTTGACAGTCCTGTGTGTATCCGAATACCCGCTCAGTTATGAAAAACCCGGGGTACGCGTGGAAACCAGGCGTAGGGGTCATAAGTGCTTGAACAGACAAGTACCCAACTAGCTATGTTATACATGGATAGTAAGAAACATCTTCCAGGGAGAATAGTTCCGTTAAGGGTTCCTTTCCCTGGGTACGCATGCATTAATGTGCATGTCCGAACTGCGAAAAGAGACGCAGGATATAAACATCTGGGGGCATGTTTTACAATAAATAAAAGTCATCTTTTGTTCACTGACCGAATATTCCCTTAAGAACGCTAGCTTTCGGCTTCACCCAGTCTGAGGTACACATCCAGCTGACCCGGCAGTAACAATCGCAGAGGTGCTCCCCTTATGCCGTAGCCGAATTAACGGGAACATAGGGCATAAACACAAGAGCCAGGCAACCCAGCTTGGCCAAAACTTAAGTCATATCGATGGATATAATGGCGAAGAAAAGGTACATGTGGAAAAGTAACACATGTGCGGGGGGCATAAAGCCCGGAACATAATTATATTAAGCTTCTGTATAAGAAGCCCTCGGGTATAATGAGCACGTCTAGCGCGTCAAGATTGTGTAGTCAAGACACATTTTAACCTTTTAAGGCTGTGAAAAAAGGGAAGAAAAAAGAAAAGACAGATAACGGATATATAAAAAATTGACGGAGGTAGGGAGATGAACACGTAGTCCGGCACTAGGCGTAGAACCTTCGGAGTCTGGCTGCGTTCCATGGGTTTGGCTCGAGTCTATTGTCCGATGCATCCCGCAGATGGTACGCTCCACCGATCAGAACTTTGTCAATAATGAAGGGACCTTCCCATTTGGGCTTGAGTTTGTTCTTTTTCTTCTCCGATAGGCATAGAACGTGTTCACCAACGTCATAAGTTTTGGCCCGTACTTCTCTGCTTTGATACCGTCGAGCCTGTAGCTGATAGAATGCGGAGCGGGCTTTTGCCACGTCACGCTCCTCCTCCAGGGCATCCAAACTGTCCTGCCAATCAAGCTCGGCTTCTTTCTCTTCATACATGCGCACTCGAGGTGAGTCATGAATTATGTCGCAGGGCAGTACCGCCTCTGCGCCGTACACCATAAAGAACGGTGTGTATCCAATAGTGCGATTTGGCGTGGTCCGCAGCCCCCATAGTACGAAGTCGAGCTCCTCGACCCAGTGCGTATCTGATTCCTTCAAGGATCGCACTAATCGGGGTTTAATGCCGCTCATAATGAGACCATTTGCCCGCTCAACCTGACCGTTTGTTTGAGGGTGATAGATGGAGGCATAATCGAGCTTAATGCCCATGTTGCCGCACCAAGTTTTTACCTCGTCGGCTGTAAAGTTGGAGCCGTTATCGGTGATGATGTTGTGGGGGACGCCGTAACGGTGTACAACCCCGGATATGAAGTCTATCACTGGTCCGGACTAGGCCGTTTTAACTGGTTTGGCTTCTATCCATTTGGTGAATTTATCCACCATGACCAATAGGCATTTTTTCTTATGGCTTCCCCCTTTAAGGGGTCCGACCATATCAAGCCCCCAGACTGCAAAGGGCCAAGTAATGGGGATTGTTTGGAGAGCGGTAGGTGGCATATGGCTTTGATTTGCAAAAAGCTGGCAACTGACGGAACGTTGAACGAGGTCCTGTGCGTCTGCTCGGGCCGTCGGCCAGTAAAAACCTGTACGGAAGGCCTTTCTAACAAGGGCCTGAGCTGCGGCGTGGTGGCCGCCGAGTCCAGCATGAATTTCTGCCAAAAGTTGTCGTCCTTCCTCTTCGGAGATACACCTTTGAAGTACTCCGGTAGCGCTTTTCTTGTAAAGATCTCCCTCGTGGACCTTGTAGGCTTTGGACCACCGCACAATGCAATGTGCCTCGTTTGGGTCCTCAGGGAGTTCTTGCCTAGTTAGGTAGGCCAAGAAGGGTTCTGTTCACGGGGCGATGACAACCATGATCACATGGGCCGAAGGCATTATTTCGGTGGCAGAGCCTCCGATTAAGTCAGAGTGTTCGATATCTGGTGTTGTGGCCAGGTCCGGACTGTTGTTGCCGGTCTCTCCTTCCCATACCATGGATGGCTTAAATAGCCTTTCTAAGAAGATATTAGGTGGGACAGGGTTGCGCTTAGCGCCGATACTGGCGAGGATGTCCGCCGCTTGATTGTTTTCCCGAACCACATGGTGGAATTCAAGCCCCTCGAACCGAGCTGACATTTTGAGGATGGCATTGCGGTAAGCCGCCATTTTTGGGTCCTTGGTGTCAAAGTCTCCGTTTATTTGAGATATTGCGAGGTTCGAATCCCCACGCACCTGTAGGCATTGAATGTCCATGGAGACTGCCATCCGGAGACCATGCAACAGGGCCTCATATTCTGCTGCATTGTTGGAGCCTGTGTATAATATTTGGAGTACGTATTGGACTGTATATCCGGTGGGGGATGTCAGGACGACGCCTGCCCCCAGACCAGCCAGCATCTTAGAGCCGTCAAAATGCATGATCCAATTGGAGTACGCACCGTACTCTTTAGGGAGTTCAGCTTCTGTCCATTCGGCGACGAAATCAGCCAGTACTTGTGACTTAATGGCTCACCGTGGTTTGTATGTTATGTTGAACGGGAGGAGCTCAATAGCCCATTTAGCAATCCAGCCCGTGGCATCGCGGTTATTTATTATGTCGTTGAGTGGTACTTCAGAGGCCACCGTAATTGAACACTCTTGAAAGTAGTGTCGTAATTTCCGGGATGTCATGAAGACCGCGTATGCTATCTTTTGATAATGTGGGTACCATGATTTGCATGGAGTGAGGACAGTGGATACATAGTATACAGACTTTTGAAGCGAGAACTTATATCCATCTGTCTCTCGTTCGACGACGAGCACTGCGCTTACAACATGGTGTGTTGCCGCTATATATAACAGCATTGGTTCGCCGACATTTGGCGCGGTCAAGATTGGGTTGGTGGCCAAAACGGCTTTTATTTCTTCCAATCTGGCCGTGGCCGCATCCGTCCACTCAAAGTGTTCGGTGCGTCGAAGAAGGCGATAAAGGGGTAGTGCCTTTTCCCCTAATCGGGAGATAAAGCGGCTTAAGGCGGCCACACATCTAGTTAATTTTTGGATTTGCTTGAGTTCCGTTGGGATAGCCAACTGTGACAGAGCTCGGATTTTAGCCGGATTTGCTTTAATTCCTCTACTAGAGACGATGAAGCCCAAGAGCTTTCCGGCGGGCACGCCGAAAACGCATTTTTCTGGATTGAGCTTGATGTCATATGTTCGGAGATTGTCGAACGTGAGCCTCAAGTCGTCTATTAAGGATTCGACGTGTCTGGTTTTAATGACCACATCGTCTACGTATGCCTTTGTTTTGCCAATTTGTGTTTCCAGGCATGTCTGAATCATGCGTTGATAGGCCGCACTGGCGTTTTTGATCCCGAAAGGCATGGTGTTAAAACAGAAGGGGCCGTATGGAGTGATAAATGCTATTGCGGCTTGATCGGACTCCGCCATCTTAATTTGATGGTATCCAGAGTATGCGTCGAGGAAACACAATGAGTCGTGTCCTGCGGTAGCATCGATAATTTGATCAATGGGGGGGGGAAGGATCCTTGGGGCAAGCCTTGTTAAGGTCCTTGAAATCGACACATAGGTGCTGTGGATTTGTCCTTCTTCGTACCATCACTAGGTTTGCTAGCCACCGATATTTTATTTCTCTAATGAATCCGGCCTCAAGTAACTTGGCTAGCTCTTCTCCCATGGCTTGTCGCTTAGGCTCAGAGAAATGCCAAAGAGTCTGCTTGACCGGCTTAAACCCCTTTAGAATGTTAAGGCTATGCTCGCCATCTCAGAGGGATTCTGGCATGTCGAAGGATGCCAGTGAAGATGTCCCAATTCAAGAAGAACTCTCTTGGCCGGGCGCTCTCTGTGGGGTTTAACTGTGCCCCGATGGATGCTGTTTTTGTAGGGTCCGTTGGGTGGACTTGGAATTTGACTATTTCGTCCGCTGGTTTAAAAGAGGTGGACTTGGGTCTTTTGTCGAGTATCACGTCGTCCCTGTCCACTATGGAGCGCAGCGCAGTTAGTTCCTCGGCCGCAAGGGCTTCGGATAACGCCTCGAGGGCTAGTGTGGCGGTTTTATTTTTGGCGTGGAGTGCTATGTCCGGATTACTAGCTAGAGTGATGATTCCATTGGGCCCGGGCATTTTGAGCTTCATGTACCCGTAATGGGGTATAGCTTGGAAGATCGTGAACGCCTCCTGCCCTAAAAGGGCGTGGTGTCCACTACTGAATGGGGCCACTTGGAATGTGATTTCTTCGGACCTATAATTCTCCGGCGTGCCGAATACCACATCTAGTGTGATTTTTCTTGCACATCGTGCCTCCCGACTAGGGATGATTCCTCTAAAGGTCGTGCTGCTTTGCTCAATGCGGCTTTTGTCTATTTCCATTTTTCGAAGGGTTTCCTCATAGATGAGGTTTAATCCGCTACCACCGTCCATGAGCACTTTAGTAAGCCAGAAGCAGTCCACAATTGGACTAAGGACCAAGGCGGCTGGTGCTCGGGCTGTTCGGAATTTAGGTTCGTCACCGGCATTGAAGGTTATAGCCGTATCGCTCCATGGATTTATTGCTGCCATGTGGCAGACTTCTGCAAGGCTGCGGAGTGCTCGCTTGCGCCTATTATTTGAGGCGAAGGTCTCGAAGACTGTCAATACTGTATTGTTATTTTCCACGGGATGGTGTTCTGTTGTATTGTTGATGAGGATATCCTCGCCACTCTTGGCCACCTGTCGGAGTATCCAACATGCTCTAAGGCTATGTGTTAGCATGGTATCCGATGTACTATGAATTTTGCATGGCCCATTGAGCCATCCCTCTAATAGGGTTTGATGCCCTATAGTGGGCTTTTGTTTCTTTGTAATTGGATCGGGTAACTTACGAGAGTACACCCGTTTAGTTCGGACGGGGGGTTTAGTGAGAGCCGGAGGATCCCACAATTTTGATTGGGTTTTCCAGGCGCTTTCCATCGCACAATACTTCTGTATTATGGTCGCCAAGTCAGCGAAGTGTGCTATATCACGATGACTTATGGCGTTAAGGATTCCCTTGTCCGTACAATTTTTGCAAAAGAATGAAATTGCGTCTTCCTCGCGGCAGTCCTTGACCTTGCTCATTACAAGGAGGAATCTGGCCCAATAGTGATGTACTATCTCTTGGGGCTCTTGTCTAATGTGGGAAAGATCACTAATATCTGGGTGGGTGGGTGGGTAGATTTAGGTCCGAACCCTGACCCGATCTAAGACCCAGGGGTGGAGGAGTTTCCGAGCTTGGCAGTTTGGGCTCCGGGATGTTGCCGAATAGGTCTGGCCCGCTGTCTGATTCTAGGTTCAAAGCTTGGGCCATGTCCTCCCGTAGACGGGTATCCGGCTCGGAGAGCTCAGGAATCCAGACATAGTTTGTCCTCAACATAGAGGAAGAATCGCTGCGTTGCTCCTCCACCATCGCTATCTGATGGGTGACCGGCGGAGAGTTAATCTCCCTTTGGTTGGGTTTAAGCCCGATCCGATCATAGTCCATAGCGACTCCCAAGGCGGCGATGCGATTCAAGAGCTCGTTCAAGGAAGAGAGCTCCATTGGATCCATCTGCTCGGCGAATCCCGAGCTGACGTGGAGGCTGTTTTTGATGACCCAAGAAGTCATCGTCGGCGAAACGGTCGAACAGGCGGTCATGACGAAGCCGCCTAGTCGGAGAGTTTGGCCTATAGCCAGGGCTCTCCCAGAGGATGTTGTCCCTGACAACAAGACGAGCCATCAAGCCTTTGATGACGGCACAGTGGAACTCTCAATGAAAGCACCAATATCGGTGTCAAAACCGGTGGATTTCAGGTAGGGGGTCCCGAACTGTGTGTCTAAGGCTAATAGTAACAGGAGGCGGGGGACACAATGTTTACCCAGGTTCGGGCCCTCTCGATGGAGGCAATACCCTACTTCCTACTTGATTGATCTTGATGATATGAGTATTACAAGAGTTGATCTACCACGAGATCGTAGAGGCTAAACCCTAGAAGCTAGCCTATGATTATGATTGTTGTTGTCCTACAGACTAAACCCTCCGGTTTATATACACACCGGAGGGGGCTAGGGTTACACAGAGTCGGTTACAAGGGAGGAGATCTACATATCTGAATTGCCAAGCTTTCCTTCCACGCCAAGGAGAGTCCCATCCGGACACGGGACGAAGTCTTCAATCTTGTATCTTCATAGTCCAACAGTCCGGCCAAAGCATATAGTCCGGCTATCCGAGGACCCCCTAATCCAGGACTCCCTCACTCACCCTCCCCGCCACGGCCACCAGTGCCGCAGGGGTCGCCGGTCCATCTTTGGCAGCCACCACAGGGGCCGCCAGCCCACCTCTGGCAACCATCATCGTACGTCGACCTCACTATGGACGATGAAGACGAGAACGATGGCAACAACATGAACTGAGACGACTGGCATGATGGCGATGACCGATCTAGGGTTTCTTTTTTTAGATTTTATGAGTTAAAGTTTATTTTAAATGTCCAGCCGGACTTGTGGACTTTTTAATGTAATATATATTGTCGTTTTAATTTGTTTTTATGTACTTTCAATTAATTTTCATGACCCTACGGGCGGACAAGATTTGGTTTGCGTTAGCCGGTTGGGCGCACCGACGAACGTTTCTGTCTGTTCTACCAACGCAAACGGACAGAATACGGTAAAATGGGCACCCGTTTGCGGTCATGCCTTGGAGTTGGTCTAACATCGTCTGAATTAATAGAAAAAATTAGGTTCGTTAAACACGCAAAGAATGAGGCTATACGGGCTATCATGCCTAAAAAAGAAAGAGAGTGAAGCACCGGTGTTGCCAACACTATCACATCAGCGTAGCTCCAACCACAACTGCAAAAGCGAATAGCCCGCATTTGAGATTTGACATAAGTGCAACCGGAGCGATTGACCAAAGAAAAATAAATGTGGTGGAAGGGAAAAATGTGTGCTTCCAGGGAATCGAAACCTGGTGAGTACCGTGGGAGGGTACTATGATACCACTACACCAGATGCGCTTTGTTGCAATGACACAGTTAGATTTTACAGATTCTTGTAATCTCCAATAATTTGCTGCTAAAGGTTAGTACTAGTAACGGAGAGGGACTACTAGTTTAGCATACCACTTATGAAGAGCAGTCCTTCCTTTTTTAAGAAGATCAATTTAACCTAGTTAAATTCATTTTTTGTCGAAAAGGAGGTCAACCTAGCTAACTTGAGTGGATCAATGTTCATGCGTATATTACTTGAAGCAAAATCCAGCTTAACTAGCATAACAGATTGCCTTGCGCAAAGATGATAATACGGTTTTTATCTTACAGAAGCCTCCATCCAAGCAAAGATTAAGCATGTCGGGAGATGAATTCTTTGACTAAGGGCATCTTCACATGGACGTCCAAATCTCCCCTATATGTCCGGACCGGACAGTCTGGAGACTTTTAAGCCTCTAATGTGGCTGTGCAAATTGGGCCAAACTGGGTCGGATGTCTGAAATCCCCGAGTTTGGTCCCAGATCAAGGGGCATCCTCGGAGAGTTCGGACGGCCACCACGCTGGACTCTGACAGTCCGCACCCACCGAAAACCCAGCCGGTGCCTGCGCGTCTGACACGCCCAATATGCGACCCTATCCAAAAGGAACTCGACGGTCCCACCAAGGATAGACCCGCATATTGAAACGCTTTTGCAAGGTGGATATCATTACATCAACATTACATAATATATGGGGATACATACATAAGGCACAAATGCCACAAGAATACATCATCATCATATACAAGATCAACATCCGACTACGGATGAATCATAAACAGAAACTCAAACAATATCCACCACTGCTAGCCCAAAGCTGCCGACTGGAACCTATCCCCGATCGAAGAAGCGTAAGAAGAACTCAACACAAGCAAGCATCGCTCTCGCGTCATGATCATCGCAAACCTGTACCTGCAATCTGGTGGTGTAGTAATCTGTGAGCCACGAGGACTCAAAGAATCCCATTACCATGGGTATCAAGACTAGCAAAGCTTAAAGGGAAAGGAAGGGTAAAGTGGTGAGGTTGCAGCAGCGACTAAGCATATATGGTGGCTAACATACGCAAATGAGAGCGAGAAGAGAAACAAAGGAACGGTCGCCAACTAGTAATGATCAAGAAGTGATCCCGAACTCCTACTTACGCCGACATAACCCGAAACCGTGTTCTCCTCTCGATCAACCCGAAAAGAGACACTCACGGTTACACACACGGTTGGTGTATTTTAGAAGAGTTCGCTTCAAGTTTACTACAACCGGATATTAACAAATTCCCATCTGCCACATAACCGCGGGCACGGCTCTCGAAAGTTTATACCTGCAGGGTGTCCCAACTTAGCCCATGATAAGCTCTCGCGATCAACGAAGGATATTCCTTCTCCCGGAAGACCCGATCAGTCTCGGAATCCGGCTACAAGACATTTCGACAGCAATAAAACAAGACCAGCAAAGCCGCCCGATGTGCCGACAAATCCCGATAGGAGCTGCACATATCTCGTCTCGAGGCACACCGGATGAGCAAGACATCGGGTTGGCATAGACCCCGATTGCCTGTGGGGGTGCGGACATCGCTCGGTTTGGGCCAGCACTTGGAGAAGCACTGGTCCGGGGGGTAAAATAAAGATGACCCTTGAGCGCGACTCCCAAGGGAAAAAGGGCTAGGTGAGGCAAATGTAAAACCAAGGTTGGGCCTTCTTTGGAAAAGTCTTATTCAAAGCGAACTGTCAAGGGGGTCCCATAAATCACCCAACCGCGTTAGGGACGCAAAATCCGGGAACATAACACCGATATGACGGAAACTAGGGCGGCAAGAGTGGAACAAAACACCAGGCATAAGGCCGAGCCTTCCACGCTTTACCAAGTATATAGATGCATTAATAATATAAGATATATTGTGATATCCCAACAAGTAAACATGTTCCAACAAGGAACAACATCTCCATGTTCCAACAAGGAACAAACTTCATCTTCACCTGCAACTAACAATGCTATAAGAGGGGCTGAGCAAAGCGGTAACATAGCCAAACAACGGTTTGCTAGGAAGGGTGCAAAAGGTTAGAGGCTGACATGGCAATTTGGGATGGCTTGATAAACAGGTAATAGGTAGCGCAGCATAGCGATAGAACGAAGCAACTAGCATAGCAATGATAGTAGTGAGATCCAGGGTAGCGGTCATCTTGCCTGAAATCCCGCAAGGAAGAAGAATGAGTCCATGAAGAAGACGAACGGATGAAGCCGAACCAAGCGTAGACGAACGAATCCTCACGATCGCAACGAAACAGGAACTAACAAGAAGAAGCACACAACATAGTAAACACACCACACATGAACAAGGCATGATGCACAACCAAGCATGATGCATGACAAAGCTACATGAAGCTACTCATGGCAAGAGATGATGCAAACAAGAGCAACACATCAAAGCAAGTTTTAATGAGGCCGGAAACAACATATAACAATTCCGGTAAGTCCTCATATGCAAATTTCGAAATTGGTCCAGATCTGAATAAACATTATGTTCAAGTTGTTAAACAGCAAGTTAAGATGCACCAAGATGATCTACACGAAATTCTAGTCAAGTTACATATAAAGTTCATTAGATTCGGAGCTACGGCCTAGAAGATATGAGCAAAACAAGTTAAACATGGCATTGATGCAAAATGCACCCAAACATCAAGCAAACACCTCAAAACAAGGATGCAACATGATAATATGAAACTACATGCAAAATCAAGCAAGTTTCATATAGAGCACACTCAAAACGGAGCAACGGTTCAACACATACACACTATACAAGACATGACAACAATCTTTCCAAAACAGCAACTAGGCATATTGCAAGCACCAAAACAACATGCTACAGCATCTTAACATGAAAACAAAAGGCATGGACATGATGTACAGGTAAAGCATGACAAAACATGAACACTTAGCTATCTCCAGAAATCACTAGAACATGCTCAAAAGGACATGGCAAGATTGCAAATAATAACAGTTTCAGACTTTAGCAGAAATAACATCAGGTTGCAATGTTTAGAGCTATCAAACAACATGTTACAAGAACTTATCATGGAAAACAAAGGCATGGCATGAATCTACTAATCGCATAGAACAAAAGTCCCTTACTGACCATAAGCCAAAAAGGACCAGAAAATATGATGGCACCCATGTAAACATGGCAAGTTATATTACAGGTTCATACATGGCAGGAACAACAATAAGTAGGCATGTTGGTGAGCTTGAACCACTCACCACAGAGAAATACATGGCATGGCAAGGCAACTCACAATAAGAAGACATGGCATAGAAGCTATACATGGCAAGAACAACATCATAGCATACACGGATCAACTACAACAACCTTGGCAAAATTGAATAACATGTAAACAATCTGCCAGGAAACATTTTATAGCAAAAGTAGAGCTCGATTGACTCAAGCTATGGCACTCCATAATTGCAAACAAGGGCATGTATGGATAGAGAATAACCATATGTTCAAAACATCCTTAATGAAGTATCTCAAAATAAGCATGGATCTCTCTGTAGCACCAAGTTAACATGGCATAAAAATATCAGCAGAACAGGGCTGAAATCAGCAACATCATGAAGCCAAGTTTGCATGCTTGTGCTAATCACCACAGAGATCACAAAAATACATGGCATACACCCCTGTAAAGATGGCATGGCATATTACAAAACACATGTATGACTCAAGTTCATAGGATGCACACGTCAATCATGGCAAAAATGACAAAAGTGCATGTTCGGATAAGAAACAGAAACTAACATCACATAGCACTCTTCCAACAGCATTTCGGGCATCAAGATGAGCTTAAATGAAAATGATGCAATGAGATGAAATGATGCACTCGTCGAGGCGAACAATTTGACATATTACACGCACGAAACGGAGCAATATGCAGAGAGTTATGGCATGATGAAAATGCATAAAAATATTAGCAGATTCGGGGACTTAGCAGTATTTTTCCAAAAAAAAAACAAAAGATCGGGCGCGAGATGCTAAGAAACGCACGGGGCAGGATTTGGCGGGGCTCACCTAGCAGGCCGAAGCCCAGGTCACGAGGAGGGGCTTTGCAGGCCGGGCGAGGCTGCAGTGGGCCGGCGTGCTGGGTCGAGGCCCACGTGGCCCAGGCCGTCGCGGTCGTCGTCCCGTGCTCGCGCACGAGACACCGGGCCATGGCGGCGGCGATCCGCAGGGAGGCGGCGTCGGGCCTGTGAGGAGGCCAGGAGAGGCCGGGCAGGTCTCTGCGGCGGCGGAGCGGACCGATCCGCCATGGGGCTGCCGGATCCGCCGGAGCTGGGCGGGCGAGGCGGCCCGACGGAGTCCGGCGAGGAGCCGAGGAACCGTGGCGGCGATGGTCGACAGGCGGCGGCGATGCGGACGGCGGGAGGCGAAGGCTTGAGGTTCGCGCGCGGAGGAGCTCCGGCGGCGCGACGGTGAGGTAGGGCAGCGGCGAGGCGTTGGGATCCGGCCAAGCGGGCCGCGATGGGCTTCCGGGCAGCGGTGGTGGGGAACGGCGGCGGCGGGAGCGCCACTTGGCGGCGGCGCATTGGCTGGGGGGCGGCGCGAGTAACGTGTCGCCCGGATTGGCCGGGCGACGTGGGCGGCGGGGCGACGTGTCCGCGGCGGGGTGGACACGTCCGATTGGCGCGGGGGGGATTTTAGGGTTTGATCTGCGCGAGAAAACGGAGGGAGACACATATTTATAGGTAGAGGGAGCTAGGAGAGTCCAAATAAGGTGCGATTTTTGGCCACGCGATCGTGATCGAACGGCGGAGAGCATAGAGGGGAGTTTGCTGGGTTTTGGGCCACTTTGGAAGGGGAGTTGGGCTGCAACAAAAGAGGCTTTTGCGGTTACCCGGTTAACCGTTGGAGTACCAAACGACCTCCAAATGGCACGAAACTTGACAGGTGGTCTACCGGTGCTATACCAAGGCCGCTTGACAAGCCTCATTCCATTCCGAGACCGTTTAACACCCGCACACGAAAAGAGGTAAAAGGGGGCGCCGGGAGACATAGGAGCGCCAGATTGCAAAACGGACAACGGGGAAAATGCTCGGATGCATGAGACGAACACGTATGAAAAATGAAATGCACATGATGACATGATATGAAATGCAGATGATGACATGGCAAAATGCAACACGCAAGCAAATGACATGGCAATGACGGCGAATAACTGGCAGACACCTGGCGCATCGGATCCGGGGCGTTACAACACTCCTCCACTAACAAGAGATCTCGTCCCGAGATCTTAGGACCGAGACGGAATGGAAAAGGGATGAGGTGAAACAAGAACTCAAGAGAAGAAGCAAAAAATCGAGAGCACACGAGAAGAAGAGAGAAACGACGAGAATGACGAGAAGCAAAAGCTCACGGAATCAAGATAGACTCTGAAAGCACTCTGGTTAGAACAAGATAAGAAACGAATAAGATTGAAAGGATTGAAAGAGTTGAATGAAAAGAACGGAGAAGAAAATGACAACTTGTGCCACGAATGAAATTGAAAGCATCTTTAGAAGGAAGGTTTAAACGGAGTTGTTGAGACAATCAACAACGAAAAGAATATGCTTGTTGTGGACTTATAGGTAACATCTCAAGATCATAAGGTGATAACCGGCCACAAACGGAAAATGATTGAATAGCTGAGAAGGACGAAGAAATGCAAAACTCCACTTCAAAAGAAAACGGAGAATTGTTTGCACTTTGAAATGCGAGAAGAAAAAATACTTGAACTCCACCAACAAGAATCCTGATGAACTCTTTGGAGAATGAATTAAATCATGACGATCCACCGTGAAGAACTCCGGTAACAAAAGGTGATGAGATAGAATGAAGGAAGAAAGAATAAGATGAGCATTGCGATGATTTAGATGGAGGTTTCCGACGAAATGACCGAGGAAATTTGAACTCCGGAAAAGAAAAGATGAAAACACTTGGAACTAGAATTTATTCCTCAAGAACAAACACCGAAGAAAAAGATTAATCACTTTGAGGAAATAAGAATAAGATTTATTGTATGCTTATCCTTCATCAAATTAAATTGATGACAAGCAATGGATTTGGCATAATACTTATTCTCGTTGAAAAAGGATTAAGGGGAAACATCGCACAAAACTTGAGAAAGTCTTCATGAACCACTGGTAGGATTGAAAGAAGGAATGGATTAATATGATAAACAAGGAAAAAGAATCTTGAACGAACCGCCGTTAGAATTCGGAAATTACTGATGAAAGGGGCTGAATCACCGGGAAAAGTAGAAGAACCAATATGCTCGAGGGGATTTAGAAGCAAAAGAACGAAGAGACAATGAGCTAACTAACGAACACTCGAACGAAGCACCGGGATAAATAGAGAACGATAACTGGAATGATGGCCTCCGGTGAAAGAAACGGGAAAACAACTCCTGACATACTCTGGATGGATGAAAAGAATTTGCATGACTGGAAACAATTAGATAGGATAACATCGAGCTAGCACCATGAATCTCCGGGAGAACGGACAAGATTTGAGAGAAAAAATCTACGACGGTCTTCAAATGTTGAGAATGACGACGAGAACCACCATGTAGAATTGTTGAGACGCTCCGGGAGAATGAAAAACAAAGACGTTGAGTCAACAATGAAATGATTTGAAATTGATCTTGGAAAATGCATGTGGCTGATGGAATCCATTCTTACGTCACACTTGAAAAGAATTGGGAATAGCTCCGGGGAAAATCAGAAGAGTCAAGTAAGATCCTGGGAAAAGACTTGTGGGTTAGGGCCCACTAAAGAGAAAAACACCGTCGGAAAGAATTGTTCAACGGATAGATGATGCACCGGAACAATTGAAATATTTGAATGAGGTGATAACCTCGAATTAATTAGAACACAGACGAATCTCCTGAGATGTCTTCATCACTCCGGAAGGATAAAATCGCAAGAGGAGAACGAGCAGGAAAAACACTTCGAGGAAAAGAATATGATCAACCTCAAAACTTGAATTGAGTCCACCGGAGAAGAAAAGAGATGAAGAATGTCGTACAAAACGAGAATTCACCGGTTGAATTAATTGAGGGAAGACTAAAGAGGCTCCACATGAATGAAATTGTTGGTCGAAACAGACTCGAACTCCGGGAATAATAGGGTGGGAGGGCGGGAAAACAAAGACAACTTGGAACGGGAAACCGACGAATATCTTGAAGAGAAAACACCAGTTGAAATCATTGAGGAAAGAAAGCAAAGACTTCGCACGAGTAGGATGGATACTCGATAACGGACTCCGGTTCCGAGAAGAAAAGGGGTGGGCGGGTGGGAAAAGAAGACAACTGAGGATTGAACTTGGCAAAGATGAAGAGGTTCGAGTCGACTTGACGAGAAATGCACCGGATAAAGAGGATGGGAAACTCACGAAACTAACCACGTGATCCTAAAGAAAAATTTGAACGGGAAGAGGAGTAATTCAAAACACCTACGTCAAGATTCCTCACCAGAGCGACGAAGGGGCTGAGGAATAAAAAGAATTCCTACTCTCCGATATAACTAGACTCTGAAAACAGTTTTTCTTCTAGACTCAACATCGGCCAAACTACACGATCAATCAAGGGGGCTCCTAAGGTCGGTCGAGGCTCTGATACCAACTTGTCACGCCCAATATGCGACCCTATCCAAAAGGAACTCGACGGTCCCACCAAGGATAGACCCGCATATTGAAACGCTTTTGCAAGGTGGATATCATTACATCAACATTACATAATATATGGGGATACATACATAAGGCACAAATGCCACAAGAATACATCATCATCATATACAAGATCAACATCCGACTACGGATGAATCATAAACAGAAACTCAAACAATATCCACCCTGCTAGCCCAGGCTGCCGACCTGGAACCTATCCCCTGATCGAAGAAGCAGAAGAAGAACTCAACGCAAGCAAGCATCGCTCTCGCGTCATGATCATCACAAACCTGTACCTGCAACTGGTGGTGTAGTAATCTGTGAGCCACGAGGACTCAGCAATCCCATTACCATGGGTATCAAGACTAGCAAAGCTTAAAGGGAAAGGAAGGGGTAAAGTGGTGAGGTTGCAGCAGCGACTAAGCATATATGGTGGCTAACATACGCAAATGAGAGCGAGAAGAGAAACAAAGGAACGGTCGCCAACTAGTAATGATCAAGAAGTGATCATGAACTCCTACTTACGTCAGACATAACCCAGAAACCGTGTTCTCCTCTCGATCAACCCGAAAAGAGACACTCACGTTACGCACGGTTGGTGTATTTTAGAAGAGTTTGCTTCAAGTTTACTACAACCGGATATTAACAAATTCCCATCTGCCACATAACCGCGGGCACGGCTCTCGAAAGTTTATACCTGCAGGGTGTCCCAACTTAGCCCATGATAAGCTCTCGCGATCAACGAAGGATATTCCTTCTCCCGGGAAGACCCGATCAGTCTCGAATCCGGCTACAAGACATTTCGACACAATAAAACAAGACCAGCAAAGCCGCCCGGATGTGCCGACAAATCCTGATAGGAGCTGCACATATCTCGGTCTCGAGGCACACCGGATGAGCAAGACGCCGGGTTGGCATAGACCCTGATTGCCAGGGGGTCGGACATCGCTCGGTTTGGGCCAGCACTTGGAGAAGCACTGTCCGGGGGTAAAATAAAGATGACCCTTGAGAGCGCGACTCCCAAGGGAAAAAGGGCTAGGTGAGGCAAATGTAAAACCAAGGTTGGGCCTTCTTTGGAAAAGTCTTATTCAAAGCGAACTGTCAAGGGGTCCCTAAATCACCCGACCGCGTTAGGGACGCAAAATCCGGGAGCATAACACCGATATGACGGAAACTAGGGCGGCAAGAGTGGAACAAAACACAGGCATAAGGCCGAGCCTTCCACCCTTTACCAAGTATATAGATGCATTAATAATATAAGATATATTGTGATATCCCAACAAGTAAACATGTTCCAACAAGGAACAACATCTCCATGTTCAACAAGGAACAAACTTCATCTTCACCGCAACTAACAACGCTATAAGAGGGCTGAGCAAAGCGGTAACATAGCCAAACAACGGTTTGCTAGGAAGGGTGCAAAAGGTTAGAGGCTGACATGGCAATTTGGGATGGCTTGATAAACAGGTAATAGGTAGCGCAGCATAGCGATAGAACGAAGCAACTAGCATAGCAATGATAGTAGTGAGATCCGGTAGCGGTCATCTTGCCCGAAATCCGCAAGGAAGAAGAACGAGTCCATGAAGAAGACGAGCGGATGAAGCCGAACCGGCGTGAGACGAACGAATCCTCACGATCGCAACGAAACAAGAACTAACAAGAAGAAGCACACAACATAGTAAACACACCACACATGAACAAGGCATGATGCACAACCAAGCATGGTGCATGACAAAGCTACATGAAGCTACTCATGGCAAGGTAAGTCCTCATATGCAAATTTCGAAATTGGTCCAGATCTGAATAAACATTATGTTCAAGTTGTTAAACAGCAAGTTAAGATGCACCAAGATGATCTACACGAAATTATAGTCAAGTTACATATAAAGTTCATTAGATTCGGAGCTACGGCCTAGAAGATATGAGCAAAACAAGTTAAACATGGCATTGATGCAAAATGCACCCCAAACATCAAGCAAACACCTCAAAACAAGGATGCAACATGATAATATGAAACTACATGAAAAATCAAGCAAGTTTCATATAGAGCACACTCAAAACGGAGCAACGGTTCAACACATACACACTATACAAGACATGACAACAATCTGTCCAAAACAGCAACTAGGCATATTGCAAGCACCAAAACAACATGCTACAGCATCTTAACATGAAAACAAAATGCATGGAAATGATGTACAGGTAAAGCATGACAAAACATGAACACTTAGCTATCTCCAGAAATCACTAGAACATGCTCAAAAGGACATGGCAAGATTGCAAATAATAACAGTTTCAGACTTTAGCAGAAATAACATCAGGTTGCAATGTTTAGAGCTATCAAACAACATGTTACAAGAACTTATCATGGCAAACAAAGGCATGGCATGAATCTACTAATCGCATAGAACAAAAGTCCCTTACTGACCATAAGCCAAAAAGGATCAGAAAATATGATGGCACCCATGTAAACATGACAAGTTATATTACAGGTTCATACATGGCAGGAACAACAATAAGTAGGCATGTTGGTGAGCTTGAACCACTCACCACAGAGCAATACATGGCATGGCAAGGCAACTCACAATAAGAAGACATGGCATAGAAGCTATACATGGCAAGAACAACATCATAGCATACACGGATCAACTACAACAACCTTGGCAAAATTGAATAACATGTAAACAATCTGCCAGGAAACATTTTATAGCAAAAGTAGAGCTCGATTGACTCAAGCTATGGCACTCCATAATTTCAAACAAGGGCATGTATGGATAGAGAATAACCATATGTTCAAAACATCTTTAATGAAGTATCTCAAAATAAGCATGGATCTCTCTGTAGCACCTAGTTAACATGGCATAAAAATATCAACAGAACAGGGCTGAAATCAGCAACATCATGAAGTCTAGTTTGCATGCTTGTGCTAGTCACCACAGAGATCACAAAAATACATGGCATACACCCCTGTAAAGATGGCATGGCATATACAAAACACATGTAGGACTCAAGTTCATAGGATGCACACATCAATCATGGCAAAAATGACAAAAGTGCATGTTCTGATAAGAAACAGAAACTAACATCACATAGCACTCTTCCAACAGCATTTCGGGCATTAAGATGAGCTTAAATGAAAATGATGCAATGAGATGAAATTATGCACTCGTCGAGGCGAACAATTTGACATATTACACGCACGAAACGGTCCAATATGCAGAGAGTTATGGCATGATGAAAATGCATAAAAATATTAGCAGATTCGGGGACTTAGCAGTATTTTTCCAAAAAAAAAAAACAGATCGGGCGCGAGATGCTAAGAAACGCACGGGGCGGGATTTGGCGGGGCTCACCTAGCAGGCCGAAGCCCAGGTCACGAGGAGGGCTTTGCAGGCCGGGCGAGGCTGCAAAGTGGGCGTGGCGTCTTTGGTCAGGCCCACGTGGCCAAAGCCGTCGCGCCGTCGTCCGTGCTCGCGCGACGATACACACCGGGCCATGGCGTGGCGATCCTGCAGGGAGGCGGCGCCCGAGCTGAGGAGGCCAGGAGGGCGGGGCAGGTCTCTTGGGCGGAACGGACCGATCCGGCCATGGGCTGCGGATCCGCCGAGCTGGCGGGCGAGGTGGGCCCGACGGAGTCCGGGCGAGGAGCCGAGGAACCGTGGCGGCGATGGTCGGACGGGCGGCGGGGCGTCTGCAGACGGCGGGAGGCGAAGGCTGGGGTCCCGCGCGCGGGAGGAGCTCCAGCGGCGCGACGGTGAGGTAGGGCAGGCGGTAGGCGGCGGGATCGCCCAGGCGGGCCCGCTATGGGCTTTCCGGGCCGCGGTGGAGGGGAACGGCGGCGGCGGGGCGCCACTTGGCGGCGGCGCATTGGCTGCGGGGCGGCGCGAGGCAACGTGTCGCCCCGGGATTGGCCGGGCGACGTGGAGGCGGCGGCGGACGTGTCCGGCGGCGGGGTGGACACGTCCGGTGGCGTGCGGGGGGGGTTTTTAGGGTTTGATCTGCGCGAGAAAACGGAGGGAGACACATATTTATAGGTAGAGGGAGCTAGGAGAGTCCAAATAAGGTGCGGTTTTCGGCCACGCGATCGTGATCGAACAGCGGAGAGCATAGAGGGGAGTTTGCTGGGTTTTGGGCCACTTTGGAAGGGGAGTTGGGCTGCAACAAAAGAGGCTTTTGCGGTTACCCGGTTAACCGTTGGAGTACCAAACGACCTCCAAATGGCACGAAACTTGACAGGTGGTCTACCGGTGCTATACCAAGGCCGCTTGACAAGCCTCGTTCCATTTCGAGACCGTTTAACACCCGCACACGAAAAGAGGTAAAAGGGGGCGCCGGGAGACATAGGAGCGCCGGATTGCAAAACGGACAACGGGGAAAATGCTCGGATGCATGAAACGAACACGTATGCAAAATGAAATGCACATGATGACATGATATGAAATGCAGATGATGACATGGCAAAATGCAACACGCAAGCAAATGACATGGCAATGACGACGAATAACTGGCGGACACCTGGCGCATCGGATCCGGGGCGTTACAGCGTCCATCCCCGACGCTCGAGCAACTCGGCCCTCGACATAGCCGCCCACGCCCTCTGCCGCTGCCTCAATGAATCCACCGACACCTACCACCTTGTTCATCGCCCCACCGTACGAAGCGCATGTGTGCGCACCTTTGGATATCGAGTTCGGCGCGTGAGGGGCAAGGAGACTGAGAAAGCGATGGCGACCAGTCAGGCCGCAAAGGCCCGACCTCCTCCTCCACATTGGACCACTGTGCCAGTGCCCCTCGGGCACGCTCGCCTAACAATACGGGAATCATAGCATACATCAATTGCCAAAGAAGTCCGACACCTCCTTCACCTCCGGTGGGCCTTCGTTGTACACCACCTCAACAATATGTAGGGAAATGTGCTACGCAAAGCAAAAGAAAATTACCACGCATGAGCAAACCTAGGATCACTATGGAAGTGCGGGTAAGGAAGATCATACCATCAATCATCGCAACAAAAGCAGAGAAGATTGTGGGTGAAGCTTGCTGATTCAGACAACTAGGTTATACCTCCCAGCCATGGGAATTTTCGCTGGAATGATCCGTCGGATCTACCGTCAAAGTATAAGAAGCCTCCAAGGTATCCACGTGTATTGATCAAGCCTTTAGCTCTCTGATCCCCTAGACAGAGCGACTGCCCCAGTTGGGAGAGAAGGTTGGGGCTCACATATTCCTCCTGGGCTGTGTTCCCACGACCGGCCGCCGCATCACTATCGCTTGACATGGCTGCTCTGAATATGTGCTCTCCCGCCGACGACAATGGATCACAGGAAGGAGAAGCGCTATTTGTGCTCACCTCTCACGATATATAAAGGAAGATTACGCGGGCGGTAGGGATAACGTTCTTTAGCATTGATATTTTGAAAGGCATGATTGTTTGTTGGTATGCCTGACTATTGATGTCTTTATGTCAAATTATAGATTATTGCTTTGAATCATCCAGATCTAAATATTCATGCCATAAAAAAGATTACATGATGAACATGTCAAGTAGCATTCCACATCAAAAATTCATTTTTTATCATTTACCTACTCGAGGACGAGCAGGAATTAAGCTTGGAGATGCTTGATATGTCTCCAACGTACCTATAATTTTTTATTGTTCCATGCCATTATAGTATCAATCTTGGATGTTTTATATGCAATATTATATCATTTTTCGAGACTAACCTATTAACTTAGTGCCAAGTGCCAGTTGCTATTTTTTGCCTGTTTTTGGTTTTCCAAGAAATCGGTACCAAACGAACTCCAAATGCCATGAATTTTTTTTGATGATTTTTCTTCTGGACATAAGAGACCTTAGAAGCTTCGGGAGGTGGCCAGAAGGCGAAGGAGTAGGCCACAAGGCACATGGGCACCCATGGGGGTGGCCGCGCCCATGTGGCTTGTGGGCCCCTATTCCTCTGTTTGACCTAATTACAACTCTATAAATTCTCTAAAATCAGGAAACCAACAGAGAGCTGCCAAAAATACTTTTTCCGCCACTGCAAGCTTCCGTTCTTGCGAGATCCCATCTTGTCGGCGCTCGGGCAGGGGGTCCCAGACTTGCTCTGCTGCGGCCTGCGGCGTGGCTCAAAGGAGGCCCAGACAGCCCATCTTCTTCAACACAAGCTCAAGACCTCGCGAGGCCAAGCCTCGTGGGGCGGACGACCAGAGCTTCTCAGCACGGCCTCATCAGCTGGCTCATGAGGAGGCGGAGAGTTCAAGGCAGGGTACCTCGCGAGGTGCCCATGACGCAGCCATGACGACCAAGGCGCCGATCGGGCGCCAGCCTGCCAGCGCGTCCTCCTTTCCTCTTTGTTGCAAAGGGAGCAAGCGAGCAAGAGCATCAAGCAAAGGCATCCGTTTGGTGCAACAAGACCAAGACCAGCCCCAACGGCTGGAATGGAGTCATCGTGGAGCCCAAGCGGCGTCATCACGAGAGCCTTTGGCGGCGAGACCAACTTTAGTCGGGATAAGTGTACCCGCTGTTCCCCTTCAAAATGGCCAATTGTTGGCGCCCTTCCCCCTCAATATTTGGGAAGAGGCCCAGGGCCTTCGTCTATATAAGTAGGGCTAGCCACCATAGTAGAGGACGATCCGCATCCAGATCAGAGAGAGATAGAGACCCGATCCTCAAGCTAGAGCGACGGGACACCACCTAGCGGTTCATCACATCCACCAAGAACAGGCCCTCGTGAGGCTGTTCTTCCCTGTACTGTTCTTCATCAGCCCAAGAGGCAATCCACCACACCACAAACTAGAGTAGGGTATTACACCACAACGGTGGCCCGAACTAGTATAAATCTCGTGTCTCTTGTGCTGTTCTTCTTGGTAGTTTAGGTCCCTGCGATTCGGCGAGGTACGAGACGGTGGAGGGTTGGATCTCCGCGCGCACCCCAGAGTTCGAACCTTAAGGGTCTGCCGGAACCTGAAATCCGACATTTGGCGCGCCAGGTAGGGGTGCGCGGAATCTACTTTCGCCGCCTCGTTCTTCCCCGACCACCGCAACCATGTTCGGCGCCTGTCGGGCAAGCGCCGAAGCGCCGAGCCGCCCTCGCCTCCCATGTCGCCCAGACGGCTCCCGTCGGCGGGCGCCCTCGTCGTTTCCCGTCGCCTGCCGTCAACACCGCTACCGGCCCGGCGGGGGACGGGCAGCAAGCATCGTCCATGCGCTCCTCAGCGACCTCAGGGGAGGGGCCGCGTGGCTTCCTCGTCACCCGCCCCATCACGCCGGTTCCTCCGCTCATCGCGGCTCTCCTGGGCGGCTCGCAGGCGCCTCCTTCCAGCCGCCATGTCAAGACATTCGTCCGCTGGTCGGCGCCGCTTCCACGCGCGCGAGGCTCCTCAGCCGGACGGAGTCGCCACTGGCTGACCTCGACTCGAGAGACCACCCCACCAACTCGGCCGGCTCTGGTGCGCCCCATGCTCGTGACACCCACCATCTGCCAAAGTTGTCGCCACCAGACCCTCATCGACGGCGGCGCCCGCCTCAACGTATTTCGGCCGAGGCCTTCAACCTCCTCTCGTGATACCTGTGGAGCGGCTACAGCCCAGCCGGCCTTTTCGAGGCGTGGGAGGGAGGTCATCCAGCTCCTTGGGGCAAATCCGCTTCCGTGACCTTCGCACCTACGATAATCTCCGACGGAACTGGTCGATTTCGACATCGCCCCCATCGGCCTCCCCTACAATGCCATCCTTGGCTATCCAGCGCCACAAATTCATGGTCGCAACTCACCCGGGTACAACCTCATGAAGATGCTCAGGAGCAGCGGCGTCCTCACTGTGCCTAGGGATACTGAAGGTGCCGCTGAAAGGCCAGCTCACCCTCAAGACGGCGGCCAGCAGCAGCAGCCCGCCGATGCGGAAGCCCCGAGCCCAAGTTACAAGCGCCGACCAAGAAGAAGCAGTTGTTCACTCAAGACAAAGGCGGAGACCAAGCAGATACACTGTCGATGAGGACGGGTCCACAAACGCCACCTTCACCATAGGCACCAACCTCGAGCCGTAACAGGAGGAGGCCCTTGTCAAGTTCCTGCAAGGCGAACAAGAAGGTGTTCGCCGGGAGCCCGATCAGTGGCGGGGATCCCACGGGCGAATCGAGCACCACCTTAACGCAGCCCCAACGCAAGGCCCAAAGAAACTGTAAAGCGAGAAGGCAGTCCATCAAAAGCAGGCCTTCATCGTCCAAGAGACCCGCAAGCTAGAACCCGGGGGGTCATTCGCGAGGTCCGATACCAGTTGGCTGGCCAACCCGTGGTGGTGCCAAAGAAGGAGGAAAGGAGCGTAATGTGTCGACTTCACCAACCTCAACAAAGCATGCCCGCAGGATCCGTTTCCGCTCCCTCGCATCGACCAAATCGTTGATTCCACCGCCGAGTGTGACCTGTTATGCTTCTTGGACGCATTTTCCGAGTATCACCAAATCAAGATGGCGGTGGAAGACGTGGAAAAGACGGCCTTCCTAACCCCGTGTGGAGTGTACTGCTATACATGCATGCCATTCGGGTTGCGAACGCTTGGGGCAACCTTCCAATTGCTCATGCACATCACCTTGGGCCCACAGCTCAGAAGAATGTGGAGGCATACGTCGACGACATCGTGGTGAAGTCTCGCGATGCCAAGACCTTGATACAAGACCTGGAAGAAACCTTCGCGAGCCTCAACGCGGTGAGCCTGCGACTCAACCCGGAGAAGTGTGTGTTTGGAGTTCCCTCAGGCAAGCTCCTGGGTTTCCTCGTGTCCCACCAAGGCATTGAGGCTAACCCAGAAAAGGTCAAGGCAGTGGAAGACATGAGTCCACCAAAGACCCTCAGGGAAATGCAAAAGCTCACGGGCGCAGAACGGTGTTAATGCGTTTATCTCCCGATTGGGGAGCGGGCGCCGCCTTTCTTCCGGTGATGAAGAAAAAGGGCCCTTCGAGTGGATCAAGAGGCCGACAAAGCGTTTCAAGACCTCAAGAGGTACTGACCAGCCCTCGGTGATGGTGGCCCAGCGCCCTCGTGGAGCCCTTGGTACTTTACCTCGCCGCCACTCCCTACTCCGCTAGCGCTGCTCGGTGGCGTTAGGGAGGAGCGCCGAGCCAAGACCACGGCGGCCACGAGCTAAGGCAAGACCAAATCGAAGGAACTAGAAGCGAAGCCAAGACTGCAATGGAAGAAGATCGGCCGTCATGGCAGAAGCGCACCAAGGGCGGGAGGCCTCCCATCCGAGCACCCAGCTTCGGGAGGCGCTGTCGCCTGGGAGGCACCACAGTTCGGAAGACGCCACCAGCAACGACGCCCTAACCTCGCCGAGCACCCGTGTGCCAAGACCGTGTTACGGGATGCGAGGGCACGGTACCCCATGCCGCAGAGCTCCTCCTCGACTGCTGGTGGCTTCGCATGCAGCTGCGGCACTACTTTCGTGGTCATCCAATCAAAGTTGTCTCGGCATACCCACGGAGAGGGTGCTCAGAGCCCCAACTCGCCGGAAGGGTCGCCGAGTGAAACATTGAGCTGCAAGCATTCCAGCTCGAAGTTCAAGACGACCAGAGTCATCAAGGGGGCATGTTGGCAGATTTCGTGGCGAATGGGATGTAAGCCCGGCCTCGGGACGGCGAGGATCGGTCCCTCTCCCAGTGGAGCGGCCCGGAAGGTTGGGTCATGTACTTGACGGAGAGTTCTCCGCATGCAGCACCTTTGGGGCTCAAGGCAGTACTCATATCTCCCGCCAGACAAGCTCTACTACGCCCGTGCAGCTCTGCTTTCAAAGATGGCGAGAAGGTCTCCAACAATATAGCAGAATACGAGGGGCTGATAAGCGGAGTGCAAGGCCGCTGCTGCCCCTGGGGTGAAGCGCCTTACCATCAAGGGCGATTCACAGCTCCTCGCCAATTTCTCCAACAAGGTGTACGAGCCAAGGGATGAACACATGGAGGCCTACCCATGGAGGTCCGCAGGATGGAGAAACAGTTCCGGGGTTGAGCTGCAGCACGTGCTCCTGCGGCACCAATCAAGAGGCCGGCGACATCGCCAAACGAGCCTCCAGGAGGTTACCTCAGAGCCGGGTGTCTTTGAGGAACGGCTCTTCAAGCCCTCAGCCCCACTTGCCGTTATCAAGCACAACACAGCTCGGAGGAGCACCTCACCACCAGCCTCGGGAGCCCCCACTGTGGCCCGGCCTCGGGAGCACGCTGCTCCTAACGATGGAACCTCAAGAGGAGTGCTGGATCACGGAGCTCAAGAGTTACTTAACGTGGGACATTGCCGGAGAAGGAGGAGGAGGCGAGCGGGCGCGGCAAGCCACGGCATACAAAGATCATGGATGGAGAGCTCACCGAGACGCATCAACGACGTATCCTCGCGCCGCATCACCAGGAACAGGGAAGGAATTGCGGCAGATATACATGGCGGAGATTGTGGGCACCATTCATCGCCACGGACCCTTGTCGGCATGCTCCGCAGCGTTTCTATTGGCCCATCAGGCCAATGACGCCATCGACCTCGTGAAGGCTTGCGGCTTGCCAATTCCATGCCAAGCAGCCAAAGCAGGAGGTTCGCAAACCATTCCCCTCACTTGGCCATTCGCGGTCCGGGGCTGGACATTCGGGCCCTTTTCTCGGCGCCAGGGGCTATCGCTACTCTACATCGCCGTGGACAAATTCACCAAGTGGGCCAAAGTCGAGGCCGTCCGCCGCCATCCCGCTGGTTCTGCGGTCAAGTTCATCAAGGGCATCGTGAGCGGTTCGAGTGCCGAACGCATCATCACCGATAACGGTTCGCAGTTCACCAAGAACCTTTTAGAACGTCTGCGCTAACCTTGGGACGCGGATATGCTACGCTCGTGGCGCACTTCGCAGCAATGGACAGCCGAGCGGGCCAATGTAGAGGTCCCGAGAGGCCTCAAGACCGGGACGCTCAAGAAGAAGCTGGAAGCTCACGGCAGAGGCTGGTACGACGAAGCTTCCGCCTCGTGTTGTGGTCCATCCGCACAACCGCAACCAAGCCAACCGAGAGACCCCTTCTTCCTGGTCTCCACGGAGCGAAGCAATCCTCCTCACGAGGTCAGCGCCGATCCGCATGGGTCCTAGCGTTCGATGAAACGCCGCGGGACGCCATGCGAGGGACGCCCTTGTCTTTGGGGAGGAGTGCTGCCGAGAAGCTTCTTGCGAGCGGCGAGGTACCAGGAGGCACTCCGCCGGTACCACCGCCGCAACATCCGCCCTGAACTCTCGAGGTAGGGGACCTCGTGCTCACGGGTCCTCTCCGGGAGGGACTGCATAAGCTCTCCCATGTGGGAGGGCCCATTCAAGGTTGTTCATGTTTCGGGCCTGGCTCCATGCGCTTGGAGACTCAAGAGGAGTACCTATACGTGAACGTGTGGAACATCCAGCACCTCCGGAGGTTTTACCCCTAAAAGGCCCTAAGCCCATGAAGAAGGTGAATGCTCGTGAAGTTCATCTTTTGAAAAGGCCCCGAGCTCTGTGAAGAAGGCGAATGCCTGTGAAGTTCATCTTTTGGAAAAGGCCACGAGCTCATGAAGAAGGCGAATGCACCGTGAAGTTCATCTTTTGGAAAAGGCCCCGAGCACGTGAAGAAGGCGAATGCTGTGAAGTTCATCTTTTGGAAAAGGCCTGAGCACATGAAGAAGGCGTAATGCTTGTGAAGTTCATCTTTTGGAAAAGGCCCGAGCTGTGAAGAAGGCAGCGCTGTGAAGCCTGCTGCTCGGAAAGGCCCGAACTGTGAAGAGTGTAACGCCCGGTGGTTATGCAACAAGTAATCACCGGTTAAGTTAGTTAACCTCTCGCTGATTCAAACCCGACCTAAAACAAAAATAAAAAATGAAGCAAACGATAAAAGGTTCGAAAATAAGTTCTAAATGTTCCGGTTTTCTAAAATACCTAACCTAATATTGGTGGGTGCAATAATATTTACAAATGTCGAGCATTTTAAATAAAGTAAAACAGAAAAGAAACTAAATAAAAGAAAGGAAAACCAAAACTGAGGGGGGAGACCTTCTGGCCCACCAGCCGCCCCCTCCCCCACTCCCCTTTGGCCCATTCCTTCCCCCCACGGCCGCCCACCGCCCAACCCGCCAGATAACCTTCCCACCCCGCTGCTAACCCTAGCTGCCCCACCTCCCCTCGCCCCCTCTCCTCCCTCCTCTCAAGAGATCTGGATCGGGCGGAGGCCCTGACCAACCTCCCCCGCGTCCCCCACCTCGCGCCCGGCTGCCCCTGGCCGCCTGGCCTCCCTCCTCCTCCGACGCTGCCCGGAGGAACCTCCTCCTCCGCCGCCTCGAGAGCCACAAGGCCTCCGGCCTGGTCGGCTCGGCCCGCACGGGCGCTGGCGCCTCCACCCCTCCCCAGCGGTGGTCGTTGCCGCCCACCGCCGAGCCGCCGCCTAGTCCCTGCCTCCCCCTGTGAGGCTCCCTCCTTCCTCCTCCTGTCGACGACTGTTCCGCCTCCACGCCGACCGACGCCCCTCCGGCTCCCTCCCGCTCGTCGCCGTGGCCTCCGACCGGCCCGTCGCCAGTTAGGTCCCGTCCCCAAGGCTGCAGACCGACGCCCGATCCTCTCCTTCCTCCCCCCTGCTGGATCCGCCGTCGTGGCCTGAACGCCCGGCCACCGAAAGTGGCTCTTCTCCCTTCCTTCTTCCCCCGACGACTACTTGGCGCCCTAGCGCGCTCGAGCCCTCGTTCCCCCCGTTCGGCGCCCTCGTCGCCCCCGACCGACCCCCTCGCCGCCCGAACCACCCCGCTCGTCGCCTCCCCTCGCCGGGCTTCGCGCGTGGCCAGCGGCCGTGGCCTCGGCCTTCCGGCCGCCCGCCTCGATCCCTGGATCGCGCCCTCGACCCGCCCTGGATCGGGTCCGCTCAAGCGTCGCCGTCGCCTGCGTCGCCCGCTGACTTGCGCCTGTTTGGCCTCGTAGGCCATCGACGTGGGGCCCCTACCCAAAAGGAACGTTTTTAAATAAAAACAGAGGTTAAAATGGAAATAAAATGAATTAAATTAATTACTAAATAATTAGTTAATTAATTAATTGAGTAATTAATTAAACTAATTAATTTCGATTAGTTAAACCTAATCATTAGTTAAATTAATTGGGCAATTAGTTAAACTAATTAATTTGAATTAATTAACCCTAATCATTAATTAACTTAATTAACCGAGGTTAATTAAACTTTGATTAGGCTAATTAAATTAATTAGTCATTAGTGAATGACATGGGACCCACTGTCGTGGTTGACTTAGTCAACCCTGTTGATCGATGACGCCAAGATGACATCATGTTGATGTCATAAATGCAATTTCGAAATTAATTAAATAATTAATTAAAATTCGAAATTAATAAAATCTTTTAAAATCATATCTTTTAACCGTAATCCGGATTAAAATAATTTCAACATGAAAGTTGCTCGTAACGACGAGACGAATCCGGATCGCAATCCGCTCGTCCACCACACGCCTCTAACCTATCGAACTGCAAACTTTCCTCTCGGTTCATCCGTCTGACAGACGTCCTAACCGGATAACTTCCGGATGTTTTCCCCTAAACCAAAGACCCTTCTTACCACGTTAGGGCACGCCTAGCATCGCTTCTTGGCATGTCATGCATCGTTATGCATCTGTTATCGTGTATTCATTGTTTCTTCCCCTCTTCTCTCCGTAGACTACGAGACCGACGCTGCGGTGCCGGGTTCGACTACGGTGTTGACGACCCTCTCTCTTGCCGAGCAACCAGGCAAGCCCCCTTGATCACCAGATATCGCCTACTCTTATCTACACCGCTTGCATTAGAGTAGCATAGCATGTTCTTGTTTTGGATACTCCTATTCCGCTGCATAGCTTCGTCTTTGTAACCTCGATGTTACCTTACGCAATCCTATATGCTTAGTATAGGATGCTAGTACTTTCATCTATGGCCCTACTTTCTTGTCCGTCTGCCGTGCTATACTATCGGGCCGTGATCAGTCGGGAGTTGATCACGGGTATATACTATATACTTATACATGATACATGTGAGACTAAAGTCGGGTCGACTGATGGAGCACCCGCGAGTGGATCATTGAGGCGAGCGCAGGCAGGTTGAGACCGCCTAGAGAGAGGTGGGCTGGTTCTGTTGGCGCTGCGGTTACTTAACACGCTTAACGAGGTCTTGGTATTTGATCTGGGTTGGCTACGAGCTTATCGCACTAACCATCTACGCGGGAGTAGTTATGGGTATCCCGCGTCGTGGTATCACCGGTACTTCAGACGTCGGCTGACGAGCGGCGCCGCCGGATTGGACTGGAACGCTGATGGGCTAGGTGCGCTTCGGCGCGTCACACAGATGCAAGGTGTGCTTTCGAGGCGATGGGCCTGCACCCGCGCGCTTAGGTTTAGACCCGTGTTGGCCTCTCTGTTGTGCCTAGGTGGGGCTGCGACGTGTTGATCTTACGCTGCCGGGCATGACCGGAAAGTGTGTCCGCCAAATGGGATCAAGCGTCTTTGGTAAGATGGTGCACCCTGCAGGAAGTTAATCTATTGGATAGCCGTGATCTTGATAACAGACGACTTGGAGTTGTACCTTGAGCTTATGACAACTAGAACCGGATACTTGATAAAACACACCTTCCAAGTGCGGATACAACCGTGGTCGCTCTCGCTCGGGGTTATGGCAGGGATTGCGGGTAGGATTATTGCTATATGATGTTACTTGGAGGACTTCCGTTGTCCTCTTCATACATGCAAGACAGTGTCGAAGCGTAGTCTTCGTTAAGACTAACTATCCCCTCTTATTACGCATTCTGCATTCAGTCCATCGATATGGCCTTTACATATATCCATGCATATGTAGTGTAGCTCCTTGCTTGCAGTACTTTGGATGAGTACTCACGGTTGCCTTGTTCCCCTTTTCCCCTACCTCTACTCGATTGCTGCAACTGCACGATGGAGCCGGGGAGCGATACCACCGCCGATGATGACTACTACTCCGGAGGTGCCTTACTACTACGCAGCAGCCGACGACGACCACTACCAGAGTGACCTAGGAGGATCCCTGCGGAGGCCTGCTCCTCTTCGATCTCAGATCCCGGTTTGTGCTAGCCATCTTATGGCACCTTGTTTAACTTATGTCTCGTACTCAGATATTGTTGCTTCGTGACGACGCCTATGATCGAGCACTTGTATTCGAGCCCTCGAGGCCCCTGGCTTGTATTATGATGCTTGTATGACTTATTTTATTTGTAGAGTTGTGTTGTGATATCTTCCGTGAGTCCTTGATCTTGATCGTACACATTTGCGTGCATGATTAGTGTACGATTGAATCGAGGGCGTCCAAGTTGGTATCGAGCCGATCGCTCGAGGAATCCCCTTCCACACTCCTTGGCAAGTCGAGTCTAGACATTGCAAAACTTTTACTAACTTGGCTGTGTGCCTTACGGGCCCACGTCGCCATCGGGTGGTATTAGGATCTTTTACTCCTCGACCTTTACTCGGGACTCGACTCTCTTCTACTCGGGTTAAGCGATTTTACTAACTATCACTAGGATCCCGTGACCGCATTCACCCCAAGATGGATATAGCCTTAGTTGTTTTTGGAATTGTATTTGAACAATTTCCACCTGTCATTTGACTCCTTTGAAACGTCTTTGTTTTCAGATGGAACCCACGAGGCAGGTAAATGCGCCACACGACGGCCATTGGTGCCTCGGGATCACTGCGGTGCTAGCCGAGATGATGACCTATCGGGTTATCGCTGGCACCCGAGTACACCGTCTATGAGGAGTACCAGACTATAACCGGGAGCATACCACCGCCATCGCCCACCTCTACTCTGGGAGTATGAGTCCACTCATCGCTGCACACCGCACATGGTGTTGGAGTGACCATCGATATGGCAGTCCACGATGTTGCTTATGCTGCTCGACACGTCTTCGCAGAGTATCGAGTTGGACACCTCCCCTTCGAGCACATTGCTATCGCGCTCGATGTTGGTGAGGAGGGTTACTACACCGCTGCCTACACCATCGCACCAGAGAGCCCTTCCACCATCGTAACTTTGTTACGCATGCCGATGGGCTGGATCGAGCTAACCGAGCTCTTCGCCACGAGTTGTACATCACCCGTCGGCACCTCTACCGTGCTCGACGCTGATGCACCCTTTGTCCGTCCGAGAGCTGCCGCGCTCTGCGATCTACCCAGCCAGACCGTGATGCCCAGGTGTCGGTTGGCGACGTGGGAGGCTACTCTCCCGACTTGGCCCTTTTACGCCACCGGACGCCGGATTCAGCACCGAGTATCCGCGGCCCCGTGTCACCGACGTGGAGGACTATCCACCGCCGCACTATCACTTTCAGCTACTGACTACCTCCGTAGTACCGCTGGGGACTGATGTAGACTTGCTTGTTAGTATTTGATGTATTCGCCATGAGCCTGTGCCGCCTATGATGTAGTAGTCTATGTATTGGACTCTATGTATCGAACTCTATGCATGATTCCTTTTGTAAGATATGCCAACTACTATGTAGTTCCCATCATGCTGCTTTCATTATGCATGTTTCATCATGAATGATTCTGTCTCTTGCTTAATTTCTCAAATCTTTGAACTACCTGTTATATAATAGCAGGATGGTTAGGCCAGCAGGTCGTGGTCGTGGTGCCAACTTCTCACCACCTTTGAGTACATGGCTGGTATGATCCAACAGCTCGAGATGAATCGCCAGTTCATGGAGAACATGATGGCTCGCCTCGCCCCAATATGAACCAACACCCAAACGGAACAACTCGCAGGATTTCATACGCTGAACCCCGGCGTGTACCGCAGCTCAACTCAGCCCCGGATCTTGATGATGGCTCCGTGACATCACCTATGAGATGGAGTCTGCTGATGTAGCCTCGCCAGCTATGTCACTTTTGCTTCCTTCTTCTGAAGGGACCCGCAGCTCAATGGTGGGACAGCCACCGCGTACTCTGCCAGCTTGGAACACTCATCACTGGCCAGACTTCGGGCTGCCTTCCGTGCCCGCTTCATCCTCAAGGGTCATGGACCGAAGAAGCGTGAGTTCGCAACCTCACCCAAGGCAACAAGACTGTTGAAGCCTATCACGAGAGTTCTTGGACTTGTCTCGCTATCTCAAGAGGATATTGCAACCGATGCCTTGAGACAAGAGAAGTTCCGTGACGGACTTCAAGTCGACATCAAGCTCGCACTTCTAGTGCACGACTTTGCTGATTTCGCCACCTTGGTGAACAAAGCTATCAATGTCGAAACTGGTCTGCAGGAATACCAGAGCTCTAACAGGCGCAACCGTGACTCGGGCTCATCTTCGGGCCCGTCCTCGCAGAAGCGCAAGATATGGATTCCCAACAGCATGTACCAGCCGAATGCATCTGCTTCAAAGCAGAACTATGCTACACCTCGTCTGCCTACAACTAAGCAGCCGAAGCTTCCAGCTCCACCACCCCAAGCTCTGTTCCCACTCCCAATAATGGCTTGTGCTTGGTGCGGACAGCGAGGCACCGTGCTAGAGAATGCAACGTAACCAGAATCAATCGGCCCTTCCAAAGCAGTTGGCCGTGGAAACAACCGAACCGCAACAACACCGGCAAGTCTTATGGGCAAGCTCAGCCAACCACGTTGATCCGAACGAAGCTCAAGACCAGCCTGCCTTCGTGATGGGTACACTCCTCGTAAATTCAGTACTGCATCTGTTTTATTCGATTCAGGAGCATCGCATTCATTCATGTCTGAGGACTTTGCATACAAGCACGACGTTAAGTGTGAAGAGATGAACTCTTCGGTAGTGGTAAAAACTCCATTGGGACAATGTCAAACCTCCATGGTTGGCGTCGACGTCCCCGTGGAAATCGAAGGGTTGGAATTCTATGCCTCCCCCATTATCCTGAAGACGTCTAACATCGACCTCATTTTGGGGATGGATTGGTTGAAAGCGCATACGGCGTCAATCGTTTGCGCCACTAAGACCGTCCATCTGCTGCACCCTTCTGATGAAATCGTAAGCTACAATGCTCGTCTGGTTCAAGATGCCGAGGCAAGGCTCTATGCATTGAATGCATTGAACGCCGCACCCCTCGAGGGAATTGAAAACATTCCTGTGCTTTGCGATTTCCAAGGCGTCTTTCTGAAGAACTTCGAGGATTCCCCTGCTAGAGCTGTCGAATTCGTCATCGACTTGAAACCAGCACCACTCCTATAGCCAAGCGACCCTACAAGATGCCGCGCATGAACTCCTTGAGCTAAAGGAGAAATCGACAAATCTCTTCAAAGCGGCTTCATTCGCCCAAGTTGCTCACCTTGGGGAGCACCTCTCTTTGTCAAGAAGAAGGATGGGACAAACCGATTGGTCCAAGACTACCGTCCTATAAATCAAGCTACCATTCAGAATAAGTATCCTCTTCCTCGGATCAATGATCTTTATGATCAAGCTGGCTGGTTCGTCGGTGTTCTCGAAACTCGACTTGAGGTTGGGTTACCACCAGATCCGTGTTCGTGAGGAGGATATCCCCAAGACCGCATTTGTGACTCGTTATGGTTCATACGAGTACACCGTCATGTCTTCGGCAACCAATGCTCCAGCCACCTTCTCTACTTTGATGAACTATATATTCATGGATTACCTCGACAAGTTAAATGCGTGGTTTATCCGGATGATATCTGATCTATTCCAAGAATGAAGAAGAACATCTGTGAACATCTTCGTCTTGTTGGAAAAGCTATGAGAGCATCAACTCTATGCCAAGTTCTCCAAGTGTGAATTTCGGCTTCCCGAAGTAACCTACCTTGGACATGTCATTTCTAAGGATGGTATTGCCGTCAACCCCGAGCGAGTTCAGGCTATTCTCGATTGGACTCCTCCGAAGAGCGTTAAGCAAGTCGAAGTTTTCTCGGTCTCTTGACTATTGCCGTCGATTCGTCGAGAACTTCTCCAAGATTGCCGAGCCTCGACTAACTTTGTTGCATAAAGGCGTCAAGTTCCAATGGATGATAAGTGTCGGGAAAGTTTCCGTGCACTCAAAGACAAGTTGACGTCTGCCCCGATGCTAGCTCCTCCGATACTAAGAAGGACTTCGTCATTTTCGCGACGCATCTCGTCAAGGTTTAGGCGGTGTCCTAATGCAAGAGCGCAAAGTGGTTGCTTATGCCTCTCGACATTCGCCCTCACGAGGAGAACTACCCAGTTCATGACCTCGAACTTGCTGCTGTCATTCATGCGCTAAAGCGATGGCGACATTACCTTCTCGTAATCGTTATGAGATCTACACCGACCACCAAAGTCTGAAGTACTGTTTACTCAGCCAGACCTGAACCTCCGTCGCCAGAGATGGATGGAGACTGCTGCAGACTTTGATTTGGGTATTTCCTATACCGAGCAAGGCTAATGTAATGGCTGATGCCTTGAGCCGCAAGTCTTATCAAGCAACCACCTTCGTGTTCACCAAGTTCAGCCCCACTTGTTGAAGAATTCAGAAAGTGAACCTCCATATTGTTCCTCCGTGCACTCGCTCCCCCTCCTCCGGAGTTCCATAAGATGAATCTCCGTGTTGTTCCCCGTGGTTCCTCTATACCTGGCTGTTGAACCCGATCTCGTGGGCACCATAAAGACAATGCAGGATTTGACTCAAGTCTACAAGATTAAACAAGACGTCAAGAAAGGAAATCCTCATCCTTCACTATTGCCGATGATGGCGCCTTGTACTTCAAAGGCCGCCTAGTGGTGCCATGTAAGAAGGAAAATCTGAATATGACCCGGGAGGTTATGCAAGAAGCTCATGATACGCCTCTATGTATCCATCCTGGCGGTACAAAGATGTATCAAGACATTCGCCGAGATTCCGTGGTCTAATATGAAGCAAGACATTGCTCGCTATGTTTACGAGTGTGACGCTTGCCGTCGTATCAAAGCAGAACATCAAAAGCCTCTTTGGAACTCTGCAACCTATCTCTATTCCCGAATGGAAATGGGACCATGTTGAAATGAACTTCGTCCTTTGGATTTCCCAAATCGCAGAAAGGTAATGATGCTATTCTTGTCGTCATTGACCGGCTTTCTAAAGTTGCACATTTTCGGCGGTCAAAGAAACGATCACCGCTAGCCAGCTTGCAACGCTCTATATGTCCGAATTGTTTCACTTCACGGTATTCCACTTGGTTATCGATTCGGACCGTGGCAGCTTATTCACTTCAAGATTACGGGCAAGTTTCAAGAAGCTATGGGGACTCATTTATCTTTCAAGATCGCTTTTCATCCGCATCTCAAGGGCAAGTTGAACGTGTCAACCAAATTCTCAAGACATGCTTCGAGCTTGTGTCGTCTCATTCGCAAGAAATGGGAGGAATCTCTCCAGATGCTGAGTTCTCTTATAATAATAGCTATCAAGCTTAGTCCAAGATGGCCCCTTGAAGTGTTATATGGACGAAAGTGCCGAACCCCTCTGAACTGGTCAGAAACGGGAACGTCCACTCTTCGGTCCGGATATTATCCAACATGCCGAAGAACAAGTCCGCATTATTCGCGAGAATCTCAAGACTGCTCAGTCTCGTCAAAAGAGTAATTATGACCGTCATCACAAAGACATGGTCTATCAACCTGGCGAAAAGGCCTATCTTCGCGTTACACCAATGAAGGGTGCTCACCGCTTCGGGATCAAGGGCAAGTTAGCGCCTCGCTACATTGGCCCTTTCTATTAATCGGAAAGCGTGGAAAAGTGGCTTATCAACTGGAGCTTCCGTCGAACCTTTCTCGGAGTTCACGATGTGTTCCACGTGTCCCAACTCCGGCGCTGCTTCAAGGACCCAATCCGAGCGGTGGACCATGAAGTGCTCGAATTGCAACAGACCTCTCCTATAAAGAGCATCCGTCCGCATTCTCGACCAAGCTGAACGCCGCACCCGTCGAAGGCGATCAAGTTCCTCAAAGTCCGATGGTCGAATCACTCTAAAGGCGAAGCCACGGGAACGCGAGGATCGTCTGAGATGAATATCCCGCACTCTTTCCTTCTACCTCCTAAATCTCGGGACGAGATTTCTTGTAGTGGAGGAGATTTGTAACGCCCGGGTGGTTATGCAACAGTAATCACCCGGTTAAGTTAGTTAACCTCTCGTTGATTCAAACCCGACCTAAAACAAAAATCAAAAATGAAGCAAACGATAAAAGGTTCCGAAAATAAGTTCTAAAATGTTCCGGGGTTTTCTAAAATACCTAACCTAATATTGGTGGGGTGCACTAATATTTACAAATGTCAGAGCATTTTAAATAAAGTAAAAACAGAAAAGAAACTAAATAAAAGAAAAAAAAAAAAAAGCTGTGGGGAGAACCCCCATTGACCAGCCCCCTCCCCACCCCCCCTTTGGCCCATTCCCCCCTGGGCGCCCACCGCCCAACCCCCGCCGATAACCTTCCCCACCCGCTGGCTAACCCTAGCCGCCCCTCCTCCCCTCGCGCCCTCGCCCTCTCCTCCGCTCCCAGAGATCTGGATCGAGGCGGAGGCCCGACCGAACCTCCCCGCCGTCCCCCACCTGCGCCGCCGGCCCCCGCTGCCCCCCGCCGCCAGGCCTCCCTCCTCCTCCGCGCCTGAGGAACCTCCTCCTCCGTCGCCTCGAGCCCTGCGGCCTCCGCCCGCCACGGCTCGGCCTCTCCCTCGCCGGCCTGGCGCCTCCGACCCCCTCCCCAACGGTCGTGCCGCCCACCGCCGAGCCCGCCGCCTAGTCCCTGCCTCCCTGTGAGGCTCCTCCTCCCCCCTCCTGCCGACGACCGGTTCCGGCCTCCCGCGCAGACCGGCCCCCTCTCGGCTCCCTCCGCTCGTCGCCGTGGCCTCCGACCGCCCGTCGCCTGTTCGGTCCCATGACCACAGACCGACGCGCTTCGATCCTCTCCTTCCTCCCCTGCGGATCCGGCCAGGGCCCTGGCAGCCCGGCCACCGAGTGGCTCCTCTTCTCCCCTTCCTTCTTCCCCGACGACCCCCTCTTGGCGCCCTAATGGCGCCCAGCCCTCGTTCTCCGTTCGGCGCCCTCGTCCCCCTCGACCGACCCCCTCGCTCGGCCCGAACCACCCGCTCGTCGCCTCCCTCTCGCTGCGCTTGGCCACGGCCGTGCCGTGGCCTCGGCCGCTCCGGCCGCCCGCGCCTCGATCCCTCGGATCGCGCCCGACCCGCCCTGGATCGGGTCCGTTCAAGGCCGCCGTCGCCTGCGTCGCCGCTCGCCATCAAGCCCTGTTTGGCCTCGAGCCCAGCGGCGTGGGGGCCCCACCCAAAAGGAACGTTTTAAATAAAAGCAGAGGTTAAAATGGAAATAAAATGAATTAAATTAATTACTAAATAATTAGTTAATTAATTAATTGAGTAATTAATTAAACTAATTAATTCGGATTAGTTAAACCTAATCATTAGTTAAATTAATTGGGCAATTAATTAAACTAATTAATTCTGAATTAATTAACCTAATCATTAATTAACTTAATTAGCGAGGTTAATTAAACTTTGATTAGGCTAATTAAATTAATTAGTCATTAGTGAATGACATGCGGGACCCACTGTCGGGGTTGACTTAGTCAACCTGTTGATCGATGACGTCGGCATGACATCATCTTGATGTCATAAATGCAATTTCAAATTAATTAAATAATTAATTAAAATTTAGAAATTAATAAAATCTTTTAGAAATCATATCTTTTAATCCGTAATCCGGATTAAAATAATTTCAACATGAAAGTTGTTCGAACGACGAGAGGCGAATCCGGATCGTGATCCGTTCGTCCACCACACGTCTCTAACCTATCGAACTCTGCAAACTTTCCTCTCCGGTTCATCATCTCGACAGACGTCCGGAGCCGGATAACTTCCGGATGTTTTCCCCTAAACCGGTACCCTTCTTACCACGTTAGGGCACGCCTAGCATCGCTTCTTGGCATGTCATGCATCGTTATGCATCTGTTATCGTGTATTCATTGTTTCTTCCCCTCTTCTCTCCGGTAGACTACGAGACCGGCCGCTGCGGTGGCCGGTTCGACTACGGTGTTGCGACCCTCTCTCTTGCCGAGCAACCAGGCAAGCCCCCTTGATCACCGGATATCGCCTACTCTTATCTACACTGCTTGCATTAGAGTAGCATAGCATATTCTGTTTTGGATACTCCTATCCGCTGCATAGCCTGTCTTTGTAACCTCGATGTTACCTTACCGCAATCCTATATGCTTAGTATAGGATGCTAGTGCTTTCATCTGTGGCCCTACTTTCTTGTCCGTGCGCGTGCTATACTATCGGGCCGTGATCACTCGGAGCTGATCACGGTATAGAATATATACTTCTACATGATACATGTGAGACTAAAGTCGGTCGGTGATGGAGCACCATGAGTGGATCATTGAGGCGAGCGGCAGGCAGGTTGCGACCGCCTAGGAGAGAGGTGGGCTGGCCTGTTGGCGTTCAGCGGTTACTTAACACGCTTAACGAGGTCTTGGTATTTGATCGGGTTGGCTACGAGCTTATCGCACTAACCATCTACGCGGGAGTAGTTATGGGTATCCCGTCGTGGTATCACCGAAATACTTCAGACGTCACGACGAGCGGCGTAGCGCGGATTGGACCGAACGCGATGGGCTAGGTCGCTTCGGCGGCGTCAGAGCGAACGCAAGGTGTGCTCAGGCGATGGGCCTGGACCCTGCGCGCTTAGGTTTAGACCGCGTGTTGGCCTCTCTGTTGTGCCTAGGTGGGGCTGCGACGTGTTGATCTTACGCGGCGGGCATGACCCGGAAAGTGTGTCCGCCAAATGGGATCAAGCGTCTTTGGGTAAGATGGTGCACCCGCAGGAAGTTAATCTATTAGGATAGCCGTGATCTTGATAATGGGACGACTTGGAGTTGTACCTTGAGCTTATGACAACTAGAACCGGATACTTGATAAAACACACCCTTCCAAGTGCGGATACAACCGTGGTCGCTCTCACTCAGGGTTATGAGCAGGGATTGCGGGTAGGATTATTGCTATATGATGTTACTTGGAGGACTTCGTTGTCCTCTTACATGCGTGCAAGACAGTGTCGAGCGTAGTCTTCGTTAAGACTAGCTATCCCCTCTTATTCGGCATTCTGCGATTCAGTCATCGATATGGCCCTTTACACATATATCCATGCATATGTAGTGTAGCTCCTTGCTTTGTAGTACTTTGGATGAGTACTCACGGTTGCCTTGTTCCCCTTTTTCCCTACCTCTACTCGATTGCTGCAACAGACGATGGAGCCAGGAGCGATACCACCGTCGATGATGACTACTACTCGAGGTGCCTACTACTACGTGCAGCCCCGACGCGGCGACCAGGAGTGACCTAGGAGGATCCCGTGCGGGAGGCCTGCTCCTCTTCGATCTGTATCCGGTTTGTGCTAGCCATCTTATGGCACCTTGTTTAACTTATGTCTGTACTCAGATATTGTTGCTTCCGCTGACTCGTCTATGATCGAGCACTTGTATTCGAGCCCTCGAGGCCCCTGGCTTGTATTATGATGCTTGTATGACTTATTTTATTTGTAGAGTTGTGTTGTGATATCTTCCCGTGAGTCCTTGATCTTGATCGTACACATTTGCGTGCATGATTAGTGTACGATTGAATCGAGGGCGTCACAAAGAGGGCAAACGCCCATGAAGCTTGCTTCCCAGAAGAAAGGCCCGAAGCCTGTGAAGAAGGCGAACGCCTGTGAAGCTCGCCGCCCGTGACACTCTCATGTAATAATGAGTTGGGGCTGTACACGCCCCGGAGTCTCAGGAGTGCCGGCCTCAGGCCCTGGGGCTCCCTCCCACGCCCAGTGGCAGCACTTAGCTCCGCGTTGGTGAGAAGACGTCGAAGACTAGACTAGGTGCCGGACGCGGCTTTTTCATTTGCTTTCTACAGTTGACTGGTTATTCCCATTTGAAGTTTTTATCGAAACTATCGCCCCTTTTTGGTCCGTGGTTCTTCGATCTTTTTCACCCTCCTGCCTCGATTTCTCTTGCATGGGAACTCGCGAGGCGGAAGCCTCGGGAGCCCCCGCGAGCGTTCCTACCCCTATCGTTCAAGTTTTCACGGCCCTGGTCCACAGCTGGAGCACCCCTCCTGACCATGCCTCACGGGCAGCACAACGCGAACACGGGGCCAGGGTCGGTCGCCCCCGCGGCCACGGCCGGGGTTCACTAGCGAATGGGCGCACGACAGAAGGGAACAGTATCAGGATAACAAAAGCAGTACAATAATTAACGGCGTTGCCCTAAACGCGCCCCCACGGGGCCACACATTGTTCTCTTTTTTACGCAGGAAAAAAGGAAGGAAAAGGACAGAAGCAGGTGAAACACGCCCCGTGCCGGCTCTCTTGGGAGGCCCGAGCCGCCTCCGGAGCTCATTCGGACTCCATCTCGCGCTTCACCGGGGCGTGGCTGCGAGCGGACCCGCTGCCACCCCCCAAGCAGGCGCGGCGGCGTAGGGGCTGGCCGCGGCCGCTGCTGGAAGAATCGCCGCCCGAAGAAGAGCTGGTGAAGCGTGAGGAGTCGCAGGCATCGCCAGCCGCCCGCGCGCTTCCCTCTCCGCCCGCGCCGGGGCTGAGTCCTCGGCCGCGGTCGTCGTTCTCAGGGCAGCACCCCATGCGGCGGCCGTCTTCCCCGAACACCCTCACGTAGAGGGTGGCGTCGCCATCATACTTGAACTGCAGGGAGCACCGGCGACGGAGACCACGCAGAAGCGAACGCTCTGCCGGCCAGCAGGCAGAGCAGGTTCCCTGCGGCAGAGACCTCCAGAGAAGCCCACGAAGCCCGGCTGCAGTAGCCATCTTCCTGGAGCCAGAGGCCACTCAGGGCGCCATCTGGGAGCTCACCCAGGAGGAAGCACGGGAGCTGGAGCCGGACGCCGGACGGCTCCTCCGCCATCACCATGAACTCCGGCAGCGCGTCAGCAGCATGGAGGCGCGGCCTCGGGGGACGCGCGGCCGGGGCACGCCCTCCGACCATGGCCAGCCGCTCGTCACCATGCTGAGAGCCTCCCCCATAGCCGCGGGGGACCGCCGTGGAGGCCACGGGGTGCTTGCGAGGGCGAACTCGACCACGCTTAGGCGGAGGAGAGGAAGACTCGACCTGGCGGCCCTTCCCCTTCTCTGCGGCCGAGAACTTCCTTGGTGGAGCCATGGAGAAGAAGGAGAGACAAGAAAGGATAGACCGGAAGGGCGCGCGCCGCTCCGTACTTATTGCTGGCGAAGGCCAACCGTCGGCCTCCACGATCGCCGATAATCATGACCAACTCCTCATGCAGGGACTTGTCGAATCTGGGAGGTTACCGAGGCATCGTGGGGGAGCAGTGCGCACGTCAATCAACCGCCACGCTGGCGCCCAAGGTCCCAGAGCTGTTAGGGCTCATGACGCCGACTTGCCCTTCGCCTCTCGCTCGGCCAAGTTCGGGCGTGCCGTGGGCCAGGGGCTCTTGTCTGCCTGGGAACGGGGTCCCAGGACTTGCTCTGCTGCGGCCCGCGGCGTGGCTCAAAGGAGGCCCGAGACAGCCCATCTTCTTCAACACAAGCTCAAGACCCTCGCGAGGGCCAAGCCTCACGGGCGGACGCCCAGAGCTTCTCGAGCACGGCCTCGTCGAGGCTAGCTCATGAGGAGGCGGAGAGTTCAAAGCAGGGTACCTCGCGAGGTGCCCATGGCGCAAGCCATGACGACCAAGGCGCCGATCGAGCGCCAGCCAGCAGCTGGCGTCCTCCTTTCCTATTTGGTGCAAAGGGAGCAAGCGCAAGCAAGAGCATCAAGCAAAGGCATCCGTTTCGGTGCAACAAGACCAAGACCAGCCCCAACGGCTGGAAGGGAGTCATCGTGGAGCCCAAGAAGGCGTCATCACCAGAGCCTTTGGCAGGCGAGGACCAACTTTAGTCAGGATAAGTGTACCCGCTGTTTCCCTTCAAAATGGCCAATTGTTGGCGCCCTTCCCGCTCAATATTTGGGAAGAGGCCCAGGGCCTTCGTCTATATAAGTAGGGCTAGCCACCATAGTAGAGGACGATCCGCAGCCAGATCAAAGAGAGATAGAGACCTGATCCTCAAGCTAGAGCGAAGGGACACCACCTAGCAGTTCATCACATCCACCAAGAACAGGCCCTCGCGAGGCTGTTCTTCCCTGTACTGTTCTTCATCAGCCCAAGAGGCAATCCACCACACCACAAACTAGAGTAGGGTATTACACCACAACGGTGGCCCAAACTAGTATAAATCTCATGTCTCTTGTGCTGTTCTTCTTGGTAGTTTAGGTCCCTGCGATTCGGCGAGGTACGAGACGGTTGAGGGTTGGATCTCCGCGCGCACCCCAAAGTTCGAACCTTAAGGGTCTGCCGGAACCCGAAATCCGACACATCTGGAGGCTTTTTCGGCACTCTGTCGGAGGGGTATCGATCACGGAGGGCCTCTAGATCAACCTTGTTGCCCTTCCAATGATGTGTGAGTAGTTTACCATAGATCTATGAGACCATAGTTAGCAGTTAGATGGCTTCTTCTCTCTCTTTGATCTTCAATACAATGTTCTCCTCGATGTTATTGGAGATCTATTCGATGTAACCTTCTTTTGCAGTGTGTTTGTTGGGATCCGATGAATTGTGGGTTTATGAACAGATTATCCATGAATATTACTTGAGTCTTCTCAGAACTCTTTTATGCATGATTTGTATAGCTTTGTATTTCTCTCCGATCTATCCGTTTGGTTTGGCCAACTAGATCGATTTATCTTGCAACGGGAGAGTGTCGGTGCAACAAACCCTGGGTCTGTTGCCCAGACTGTGCACAAGCACGGGAACAGGGTTGAGGCACCAAGCCAAGTTAGAACATAAGAGACCAAGAGCTTTAAAGGACCAACATGCAGATCAAGACGACCGAGATCAAGCCATAGAAAACAAGATGCCACCAGGAGAAAAGCCTCCCTTGCCGGGCAGACGAGCTCGACAAGGACGGGGTCGCCCCCCGAAAGAAGACATTCAAGACGTCCCGGCAGGGCCTGCCGGGACTCACGGGGGCTAAACCACCTCACCCAACTACTCCACCGCAACCCACGTCGTCGATCGATGTGGTGTTGAGCCGCAAAGTGACTAAGTGGCAGCCATTCGCCACATGGCGGCCTTTCTCTATAGGAAATGCCCACGAACGACACCCGTCCTGCGACGTGTCAAGCGAGCAGGTGTGTGGCTAGAAAAACAGCCCGGCAAGGCTTGCCGGGCAACCAATGATGTGACGTTAAGCGGTGCATTTAATGCCCCCTATCAGCCTGCAGAGTTAGGTATGATAGCACTGTTTGATATCTTATCAGTGCATAATGACTACTTTGCCATTGTGGTAGCCCCTTAATCTATAAAAGGAGGCCCATGCCAACCGTAGAAAGGGTTAGAAGGTTGGATAACATACACACCCATACACGCGTAGCCACTGCCGCCCCTGCTGGGCAAGTGTACAACACTCCACCATCATTCTTCTGCCATCAATCCACATAAGCAGGAGTAGGGTTTTACGCCTCACGGCGGCCCGAACCTGGGTAAAATTGCCCGGGTGATCACTGCCATGCCGCCTCACGTTCTTCTGCTCTTTGAGCAACGCGACATCCCCCCTGCCGAACCAGCAAGGGACCCTTGGTCCCATAGGTGGCCATGGTTTCCCACGCCATCTTTGGAGCGCCAGGTAGGGGGATCGCTTGCGCGAACCTGAAAGCGTGTGCAGCGCGTCATCTTCATCACCGTCTTCACCTTCGATGGTGCCATCGACCATGGTGCCCAAGAAGAAATACGGTGCATCGACTCATCCATCCACCTCGAAGGCTCCGCCGCCCGCGGCCTCTAATGCTGCAGGGGATGCGGAGGCATGCGAGGATGTGGACGCTGCTGGGGATGTCGTCGGAGCAAGCGGCACCGTTACCACTTCCCCCGCGTCTGACACATGAGCGGGAAACATCGGAGGAGAATAACATCAGCAATGCCCCGACAACCACGCTCCACAAGGTACGGGTGAAGGGGTTACTCCGTCCATGCCCCTTCCTTCCGCTGACGGGAACAACCGCGGCAATGGCGCTCGGTCCTGAGTGAATCACCGCCCTCCGGCTGCCCCCACCACAGGAGCGACCGCAGAGTGTGCGCCTCCCCCGGGATGGGTCGACCAAGTCGCTGTGCCCGACAGAGTCGCTGGCCCTGATGTCTACTACGCAACCTTCTTCTTGTAGACGTTGTTGGGCCTCCAAGTGCAGAGGTTTGTAGGATAGTAGCAAATTTCCCTCAAGTGGATGACCTAAGGTTTATCAATCCGTGGGAGGCGTAGGATGAAGATGGTCTCTCTCAAATAACCCTGCAACCACATAACAAAGAGTCTCTTGTGTCCCCAACACACCCAATACAATGGTAAATTGTATAGGTGCACTAGTTCGGCGAAGAGATGGTGATACAAGTGCAATATGGATGGTAGATATAGGTTTTTGTAATTTGAAAATATAAAAACAGCAAGGTAACTAATTATAAAACTGAGCGTAAACGGTATTGCAATGCTAGGAAACAAGGCCTAGGGTTCATACTTTCACTAGTGCAAGTTCTCTCAACAATAATAACATAATTGGATCGTATAACTATCCCTCAACATGCAACAAAGAGTCACTCCAAAGTAACTAATAGCGGAGAACAAACGAAGAGATTATTGTAGGGTACGAAACCACCTCAAAGTTATCCTTTCTGATCGATCTATTCAAGAGTCCGTAGTAAAATAACACGAAGCTATTCTTTCCATTCTATCTATCCTAGAGTTCGTACTAGAATAACACCTTAAGACACAAATCAACCAAAACCCTAATGTCACCTAGATAATCCAATGTCACCTCAAGTATCAGTGGGTATGATTATACGATATGAATCACACAATCTCAGATTCATCTATTCAACCAACACAAAGAACTTCAAAGAGTGCCCCAAAGTTTCTACCGGAGAGTCAAGACGAATACATGTGCCAACCCCTATGCATATTTTCACAAGGTCACTGAACCCGCAAGTTGATCACCAAAACATACATCAAGTAGATCACGTGATATCCAATTGTCACCACAGATAAGCACATGCAAAACATACATCAAGTGTTCTCAAATCCTTAAAGACTCAATCCGATAAGATAACTTCGAAGGGAAAACTCAATCCATTACAAGAGAGTAGAGGGGGAGAACCATCATAAGATCCAACTATAATAGCAAATCTCGCGATACATCAAGATCGTGCCAAATCAAGAACATGAGAGAGAGATCAAACACATAGCTACTGGTACATACCCTTAGCCCCGAGGGTGAACTACTCTCTCCTCGTCATGGAGAGCGCCAGGATGATGAAGATGGCCACCGGTGAGGGATTCCCCCTCCGGCAGGGTGCCAGAACAGGGTCCCGATTGGTTTCTGGTGGCTATAGAGGCTTGCGGTGGCGGAATTCCCGATCTAGGTTATGTTCTGGAAGTTTGGGTATATATAAGAGGTGTTGGCGTCGGGAACAAGTCAGGGGGGTCCCGGAGGCGGCCACGAGGTAGGGGGCGTGCCCAGGGGGGTAGGGCGCGCCTCCACCCTCGTGGGTGCCTCGGGACTCTTCTGGACCATCTCCGGGCTTCTTCTGGTCCAAAACCGATCTCCGTGAAATTTCAGGTCAATTGGACTCCGTTTGGTTTTCCTTTTCTGCGATACTCAAAAACAAGGAAAAAACAGAAACTGGCACTGGGCTCTAGGTTAATAGGTTAGTCCCAAAAATCATATAAAATAGCATATAAATGCATATAAAACATCCTAGATGGATAATATAATAGCATGGAACAATCAAAATTATAGATACGTTGGAGACGTATCAAGCATCCCCAAGCTTAATTCCTGCTCGTCCTCGAGTAGGTAAATGATAAAAATAGAATTTTTGATGTGGAATGCTACCTAACATATTTATCAATGTAATCTTCTTTATTGTGGCAAGAATATTCAGATCCATAAGATTCAAAACAAAAGATTAATATTGACATGAAAACAATAATACTTCAAGCATACTAACAGAGCAATCATGTCTTCTCAAAATAACATGGCCAAAGAAAGCTTAAGTTATCCCTACAAAATCATATAGTCTAGGTATGCTCTATCTTCATCACACAAAGTATTTAAATCATGCACAACCCCGATGACAAGCCAAGCAATTGCTTCATACTTTTGATGTTCTCAAACCTTTTCAATCTTCACGCAATACATGAGCATGAGCCATGGACATAGCACTATAGGTGGAATATAATGATGGTTGTGGAGAAGACAAAAGGAGGAGATAGTCTCACATCAACTAGGCGTATCAACGGGCTATGGATATGCCCATCAATAGATATCAATGTGAGTGAGTATGGATTGCCATGCAATGGATGCACTAGAGCTATAAGTGTATGAAAGCTCAACAAAAGAAACTAAGTGGGTGTGCATCCAACTCGCTTGCTCACGAAGACCTAGGGCATTTTGAGGAAGCCCGTCATTGGAATATACAAGCCAAGTTCTATAATGAAAGATTCCCACTAGTATATGAAAGTGACAACATAGGAGACTCTCTATCATGAAGATCATGGTGCTACTCTGAAGCACAAGTGTGGTAAAAGGATAGTAGCATTGCCCCTTCTCTCTTTTTCTCTCATTTTTTTGGGCCTTCTCTTTTTTATGGCCACCTTTTTCATTTTTTATTTGGGCTTCTTTGGCCTCTTTTATTTACTTTTTTCGTCTGGAGTCTCATCCCGACTTGTGGGGGAATCATAGTCTCCATCATCCTTTCCTCACTGGGACAATGCTCTAATAATGATGATCATCACACTTTTATTTACTTACAACTCAATACTTAGAACAAAATATGACTCTATGTGAATGCCTCCGGTGGTGTACCGGGATGTGCAATGAATCATGAGTGACATGTATGAAAATCATGAACGGTGGCTTTGCCACAAATACGATGTCAACTACATGATCATGCAAAGCAATATGACAATGATGGAGCGTGTCATAATAAACGGAACGGTGGAAAGTTGCATGGCAATATATCTCGGAATGGCTATGGAAATGCCATAATAGGTAGGTATGGTGGCTGTTTTGAGGAAGGTAATGGTGGGTGTATGGTACCGGCGAAAGTTGCGCGGCACAAGAGAGGCTAGCAATGGTGGAAGGGTGAGACTGCGTATAATCCATGGACTCAACATTAGTCATAAAGAACTCACATACTTATTGCAAAAATCTATTAGTTATTGAAACGAAGTACTACGCGCATGCTCCTAGGGGGATAGATTGGTAGGAAAAGACCATCGCTCGTCCCCGACCGCCACTCATACGGAAGACAATCAATAAATAAATCATGCTCCGACTTCATCACATAATGGTTCACCATATGTGCATGCTACGGGAATCACAAACTTTGACACAAGTATCTCTCAAATTCACAACTACTCAACTAGCATGACTCTAATATCACCATCTTCATATCTCAAAACAATCATAAAGAATCAAACTTCTCATAGTATTCAATGCACTTTATATGAAAGTTTTTATTATATCCCTCTTGGATGCCTATCATATTAGGACTAGTTTCATAACCAAAGAAAATTACCATGTTGTTTAGTACTCTCAAAATAATATAAGTGAAGCATGAGAGTTCATCTATTTCTTCAAAATAAAACCACCGCCATGCTCTAAAAGGATATAAGTGAAGCACTAGAGCAAATGACAAACTACTCCAAAAGATATAAGTGATGATCAATGAGTAGTCGAATAATTATGTAACTATGTGAAGACTCTCTAACATTTAAGAATTTCAGATCTTGGGATTTTATTCAAATAGCAAGCAAAACTAAAGAAAATAAAATGACGCTCCAAGCAAAACACATATCATGTGGTGAATAAAAATATAGCTCCAAGTAAAGTTACCGATGAATGAAGACGAAAGAGGGGATGCCATCCGGGGCATCCCCAAGCTTAGGGTCTTGGTTGTCCTTGAATATTGTCTTGGGGTGCCTTGGGAATCCCCAAGCTTAGGATCTTGCCACTCCTTATTCCATAGTCCATCGAATCTTTACCCAAAACTTGAAAACTTCACAACACAAAACTTAACAGAAAACTCGTAAGCTCCGTTAGTATAAGAAAATAAATCACCACTTAGGTACTGTTGTGAAATCATTATAAATTCATATTGGTGTAATATATACTGTATTCCAACTTCTCTATTGTTCATACCCTTCGATACTACTCATAGATTCATCAAAATAAGCAAACAACACAATGAAAACAGAATCTGTCAAAAACAGAACAATCTGTAGTAATCTGTATCAAACATATACTTCTGGAACTACAAAAATTCTGAAATAAATTGTTGGACGTGAGGAATATATCTATTGATCATATGAAAAAATAATTAACCTAAAAGCACTCTCCAGTAAAACATGGCAGCTAATCTCGTGAGCGCAAAAGTTTCTGTTTTTTACAGCAAGATCGCATAGACTTCACCCAAGTCTTCCCAAAGGTTCTACTTGGCACAAACACTAATTAAAACATAAAACCACATTTAAACAGAGTATAGATGAATTATTTATTACTAAACAGAAGAAAAAGGCAAAGAACAAAAATAAGAATTGGGTTGCCTCCCAACAAGCGCTAACGTTTAACGCCCCTAGCTAGGCATGATGATTTCAATGATGCTCACATAAAAGATAAGAATTGAAACATAAATAGAGCATCATTAAGAATATGACTAGCACATTTAAGTCTAACCCACTTACTATGCATAGGGATTTTTTGAGCAAACAACTTATGGGAACAATAATAAACTAGCATAGGAAGGCAAAACAAGCATAACTTTAAAACTTTAAGCACATAGAGAGGAAACTTGATATTATTGCAATTCCTACAAACATATGTTCCTCCCTCATAATAATTTTCAGTAGCATAATGAATGAATTAAACAATATAACTATCACATAAAGCATTCTTTTCATGAGCCACAAGCATAGAATTTTTATTACTCTCCACATAAGCAAATTTCTTCTCATGAATAGTAGTGGGAGCAAACTCAACAAAATAACTATCATGTGAGGCATAATCCAATTGAAAATTAAAATCATGATGACAAGTTCCGTGGTTATCATTATTCTTTATAGAATACATATCATCACAATAATCATCATAAATAGCAACTTTATTCTCACAATCAATTGAAACCTCTTCCGAAATAGTGGATTCATCACTAAATAAAGTCATGACCTCTCCAAATCCACTTTCATAAATATTATAAGATTCAGCACCCTCCAAAATAGTGGGATCATTACTTCCTAAATTTGGCACTCTTCCAAACCCACTTTCATCAATATAATCATCATAAATAGGAGGCATGCTTTCATCATAATAAATTTGCCCATCAAAACTTGGGGGACAAAACATATCATCTTCATCAAACATAGCATCCCCAAGCTTGTGGCTTTGCATATCATTAGCATCATGGGTATTCAAAGAATTCATACTAACAACATTGCAATCATGCTCATCATTCACATATTTTATCCAAGCATTCTATGTAATTCTTCTTCTAGTACTTGAGCACAATTTTCCTTCCCATCATTTTCACGAAAGACATTAAAAAGATGATGCATATGAGGCACCCTTAATTCCATTTTTTTGTAGTTTTCTTTTATAGACTAAACTACTGATAAAACAAGAAACTAAAATATTCAATAGCAAGATCTAAAGATATACCTTCAAGTACTAACCTCCCCGGCAACGGCGCCAGAAACTGCTTGATGTCTACTACGCAACCTTCTTCTTGTAGACGTTGTTGGGCTTCCAAGTGCAGAGGTTTGTAGGACAGTAGCAAATTTCCCTCAAGTAGATGACCTAAGGTTTATCAATCCATGGGAGGTGTAGGATGAAGATGGTCTCTCTCAAACAACCCTGCAACCAAATAACGAAGAGTCGCTTGTGTCCCCAACACACCCAATACAATGGTAAATTTTATAGGTGCACTAGTTCGGCGAAGAGATGGTGATACAAGTGCAATATGGATGGTAGATATATGTTTTTGTAATCTGAAAATATAAAAACAACAAGGTAACTAATGATAAAAGTGAGCGTAAATGGTATTGCAATGCTAGGAAACAAGGGCTAGGGTTCATACTTTCACTAGTGCAAGTTCTCTCAACAATAATAACATAATTGGATTATATAACTATCCCTCAACATGCAACAAAGAGTCACTCCAAAGTAACTAATAGCAGAGAACAAATCAAGAGATTATTGTAGGGTACAAAACCACCTCAAAGTTATCCTTTCTGATCGATCTATTCAAGAGTCCGTAGTAAAATAACACGAAGCTATTCTTTCCATTCAATCTATCCTAGAGTTCGTACTAGAATAACACCTTAAGACACAAATCAACCAAAACCCTAATGTCACCTAGATACTCCAATGTCACCTCATGTATCCGTGGGTATGATTATACGATATGCATCACACAATCTCGGATTCATCTATTCAACCAACACAAAGAACTTCAAAGAGTGCCCCAAAGTTTCTACCGAGAGTCAAGACGAAAACGTGTGCCAACCCCTATGCATAAGTACACAAGGTCACTGAACCTGCAAGTTGATCACCAAAACATACATCAAGTAGATCATGTCATATCCCATTGTCACCACAGATAAGCACATGCAAGACATACATCAAGTGTTCTCAAATCCTTAAAGAATCAATCCGATAAGATAACTTCGAAGGGAAAACTCAATCCATTAGAAGAGAGTAGAGGGGGAGAAACATCATAAGATCCAACTATAATAGAAAAGCTCGCGATACATCAAGATCGTGCCGAATCAAGAACACGAGAGAGAGAGAGAGAGAGAGAGAGAGATCAAACACATAGCTACTGGTACATACCCTCAACCCCGAGGGTGAACTACTCCCTCCTAGTTATGGAGAGCGCCGAGATGATGAAGATGGCCACTGGTGAGGGATTCCCTCTCCGGCAGGGTGTCGGAACAGGGTCCTGATTGGTTTTTGGTGGCTACAGAGGCTTGCGGCGGCGGAACTCCCGATCTAGGTTATGTTCTGGAAGTTTGGGTATATATAAGAGGTGTTGGCGTCGAGAACAAGTCAGGGAGGTCCCGTAGGCGGCCACGAGATAGGGGCGCGCCCAGGGGCGCGCCCCCACCCTCTTGGGTGCCTCGGGACTCTTCTGGCCCATCTCCGGTTATCCGTGGGCTTCTTCTGGTCCAAAAACGATCTCCGTGAAATTTCAGGTCGATTGGACTCCGTTTGGTTTTCCTTTTCTGCGATACTTAAAACAAGGAAAAAACAGAAACTGGCACTGGGCTCTAGGTTAATAGGTTAGTCCCAAAAATCATATAAAATAGCATATAAATGCATATAAAACATCCTAGAAGGATAATATAATAGCATGGAACAATCAAAAATTATAGATACGTTGGAAATGTATCAGGCCCTCGAGCGCCTTCGCCGCACCACCCTGCCATCCAGGTGGCCGCCCCGCAATAGCGGGGGCGCGGTGCTACAGCCACTAGCACCATTAGGAGCCGTGCGACAGTGCAATCTACTTCGTCATCACCCATGCCAAGTACAGCCACGGAGGCCATGGCATGGGCTCAGCTGCTGCTTAGGTTTCCACCAGCGGCCGAGCAGATTGACGAATGGCATGCCACCATCCAAAGTCTGCTCGGTTTCGCCGAGGCTGGGGGCTGCAGCAAGCTTGCCCTCCACGGCTCATGCTGCTGGCCGTACGGAAGGGGCCACCCCCATTGTGCAGTCCCCGCCACGGCAGCCAGCGCGAGTGCAGCAGAATCAAGAACCTGACGACGTCTCAATGGTCTCTTCTGACCCTCGAGCACATCCAGGCCAACGGCGAGCCCCGGAGGATAGGCGGAGGGGAGACGCATGCGTCGTCGTTGAGCGACGCCGCGATGACCACTGCCGGACCGAAGGGTGCGACGGCCCCGACGTCGACGAGCCTGTGCTCGATATTGGTGGGTGCCTACCTTTCGAGGTTAGGTGCCCTGCCTTTACTCGTGAGCTGACGCAAGTCCGTTGGCCGTCCGTTCGCACGTTCAAGCCAGAGATACCCGAGAAGTACGATGGGAGGCTGAACCCGGCAGAGTTTCTGAGCATCTACACCATCGCTGTTCAGGTTGCCAGGGGAAGAGATGAGAAGGTGTTTGCCAACTACTTCCCTTTGGCTCTGAAGTCCAATGTGAGGTCTTGGCTGATGCACCTAACAGAGAACTCCATTTCGTCATGGGCCGACCTGTGCCATGAGTTCATTGGCGCCTTCACCGGCGACCATCAAGAGTCAGGCCGACCCAGCGACTTGTAGCTTCTCCAACGGAAGGAAGGAGAGACCCTCCGTAAGTATTTACAGAGATTCAGCAAGGTCCACAGGAACATCCCAAATATCCATCCGGCAGCTGTGATAGCTGCCTTCCAGTCCAATGTGTGCAACCATCGGATCCGTGCCAAGATGAACGTGTGTTTGCCCAAGACTGTGAAGGAGCTTTACACCTTGGTGGATAAGTGTGCTCAAATGGAGGAGGGAAGGAAACTGCCCAGAGAGGAAGATTGCACCAACGTCGATTCAGAGGATTACAATGAATCTACCAGTCAGAAGAAGGGCAAGAAGCACAGTAAGAAGCGGAAGGATAAGGCAGTGATGACTGTTGAAGGATCGTGTACACCTAGTACTGGCAAGAAGGCCAAAGCTGAGGTCCCCGGCAAGGAAGCTACCGTATGCGTTGACTGCCGGGAGGGCGCGGCTACCGAGAAGGCCGGTAAAGGTGATGGGCCGTATTGCAAGATTCATCAGTCCAAAGGCCACAGCCTTCAAGAGTGTTATCAGGTTGAGCAGCTTGTTAAGAAACAGAGAGCAGAATATGAGAAGCCTGACAAGGAAATGGGTCAGAATGTCGCTGGCGGTAAGGGCCAAGGCAGTGAAGTAAATTGCCTCGGCAAACCCTTCCAGAACCAAGGGAATCCCGCCAGAGGTCGAGAGAAGGACACCTGTGATGATGAGAGCGAAGGAGGGGATGAAGAGGAAACCGGTGAGCAGGAGTTTCAGAAGGGTACTGACGCCCTGTGCATTAACGGGGTTGCATCTTTGCACACATCTCATCGCCAGCTCAAGCAGTGGGCATGAGAAGCCAATGCCATGGAACCAGCGCCAGAGGCCCCGGAAACCACTCAAATGGTCACACACGCACATCATCTTTGACGAAGAGGATCATCCTAACCGTACCACTGCAGTAGAATGTTTGCCCTTGTTGGTCTCTCCGACAATTCGCAACCTCAAGGTCACAAAAATATTGGTGGACGGCGGGGCCGGGTTGAATCTGATTTCCCCGGCAGTCATCAGCAAACTTCAAATAGCAGAGGATGAGTTGAAGGTCACCAGCATGTTTCAAGGAGTTAACCCCAAAAGGAGTCATCCTAAGCGAAAGATCACGCTGCCGTGACGTTTGGGGAGAGCTGAACTACCAGAATGATAAGATTGTGTTTGATGTGGTCGACCTCCCCCTGCCGTACAATGGGATCCTTGGATGCCCAACCCTGGCTAAATTCATGGCGGCATCCCACTATGCCTACAACACCTTGAAGATGCCAGAGCCTGTGGGAGTCATTACCATCCCATCAGACGAGAAGGATGCAATCATTTGCATGGAGAAGATGTACCGGGACACAGTCGCGGCAGAGGCAGTTCCCGCCAAGGAGGACAGAAGAAAGAAGAAGTATAGCAAGGACGATGGCAAGGAACCTGGGAAGCGTACCTCTTCGGAGTGCGTTGCGCCTGTTGATGACTTGCCGAAGAGTTCCAACAGCAAGAGATCCAAGGTCATGAAGGAAATATGCCCTAGAGGCAATAATAAAGTTGTTATTTATATTTCCTTATATCATGATAAATGTTTATTATTCATGCTAGAATTGTATTAACCGGAAACTTGATACATGTGTGCATACATAAATGAAACATAGTGTCCCTAGTAAGCCTCTACTAGACTAGCTCGTTAATCAAAGATGGTTAAGTTTCCTAACCATAGACATGTGTTGTCATTTGATGAACGGGATCACATCATTAGGAGAATGATGTGATGGACAAGGCCCATCCATTAGCTTAGCATAATGATCGTTAAGTTTTATTGCTATTGCTTTCTTCATGTCATATACATACTCCTTTGACTATGAGATTATGCGACTCCCGGATACCGGAGGAATACCTTGTGTGCTATAAAACGTCACAACATAACTCGGTGACTATAAAGATGCTCTAAAGGTATTTCCGAAGGTGTTTGTTGGGTTGGCAAAGATCGAGATTAGGATTTGTCACTCCGAGTATCATAGAGGTATCTCTGGGCCCTCTCGGTAATACACATCATAATAAGCCTTGCAAGCAATGTGACTAATAAGTTAGTTGTGGGATGATGTATTACGGAACAATTAAAGATACTTGCCGATAAAGAGATTGAACTAGGTATGTAGATACCAACGATCGAATCTCGGGCAAGTAACATACCGATGAGAAAGGGAATAATGTATGTTGTTATTACGGTACGACCGATAAAGATCTTCGTAGAATATATGGGAACCAATATGAGCATCCAGGTTCCGCTGTTGGTTATTGACCGGAGAGGTGTCTCAGTCATGTCTACATAGTTCTCAAACCCGTAGGGTCCGCACGCTTAACGTTCGATGACGATTTTGTATTATATGAGTTATGTGATTTGGTGACCGAGTGTTGTTGGGATTCCCGGATGAGATCACGGACATGACGAGGAGTCTTGAAATGGTCGAGGATGATGGTATTCGGACACCGGAAGTGTTCCAGGTGTACCGGGTACATATCGGGTCACCGGAAGGGGTTCCAGGAATCCCCTCGGCAACTACATGGGCCTAATGGGCCAAGAGGGGGACAAACCAGCCCCTAAGGGGCCGGTGCGCCCCATTTAGGCCGAAATAGGAGGGGAAGGAAAGAGGAGAAGAGATCAAGGAAGGGGAGGGATTGGGCCTATTAGTGATGCTATTCATCATCCATGGTGCAGAATAAGTTATTCTTCACCCGAGGTAATCTTGCAATCGTTTCATAATTAAATTACGTTTGGAATTCAAATAGTTACATTCCTATTGATTCACTACGTAAAATTTTTCATAAGAAAATAAAAATATAGGTCATAAGACAAGAAAATTTACAGTTTATGTGTATTTTACACTATGTTTTTACGTTTGTAATTTTACATAACATAAAATATTTTTTCTGACGATTATATATTTTCTTAAAGTCTCTTTTACATCGGAAATAAGACAAAACTTACGTAACGTAAAATTACGATGCATTGATGGTAAAATAGAGGGGTGAAGAATAACTATTCCTCACCTGTGGTGACGAATAGTCAATCCTATAATATATATATATATATATATATATATATATATATATATATGAGAGCTGGGGGGGGGAGGCGCCTAGAACACACAACAACATCTGTTAGCCGTGTGCGGCGCCTCCCTCCACAGGTTACACCTCCGGTCATATCTTCATAGTGCTTAGGCGAAGCCCTGCGCAGATCACTTCACCATCACCGTCACCATGCCGTCGTGCTGACGAAAATCTCCCTTGACACTTTGCTGGATCAAGAGTTCGATGGACGTCATTGAGCTGAACGTGTGCAAAACTCGGAGGTGTCGTACGTTTGGTGCTTGATCGGTCGGAATGAGAAGAAGTTCGACTACATCAACTACGTTGTCAAACGCTTCCGCTTTCGGTCTACGAGGGTACGTAGACACACTCTCCCCCTCTCATTCCTATGCATCTCCTAGATAAATCTTGCCTGAGCGTAGGATAATTTTGAAATTGCATGCTACGTTTCCCAACAGTGGCAACCGAGCCAGGTCTATGCGTAGATGATATGCACGAGTAGAACACAAAGAGTTGTGGGCGGTGATCATCATACTGCTTACCACCGATGTCTTATTTTGATTCGGCAGTATTGTTGAATGAAGTGGCCCGGACCAACCCTACATGACCACGTTCATGAGACCGGTTCCACCGGCAGACATGCAACTAGTTTTGCATAATTGGCTGGCGGGTGTTTGTTTCTCCAACTTTAATTGAATTGAATTTGACTGCGGCCGGTCCTTGTTGAAGGTTAAAACAGCAAACTTGATAAATCACCGATGTGGTTTTGATGCGTACACTACTAGGAAAAGGGCTATAGATAGGATTGATACTAATGGCGCACCATGGAAGTAGTGCGCCACTACTATATACTAATGGCGCACCTGTTGGTGATGCGCCATTAGTGTGGAAGACTGTAAGTGCATCTAGTGCCCCTTAGTGATTTTGGTGTATTGAAGACTTATAGGTTAAGAAACTAATGTGTTTGTGAGTGTACACAGGTCTATAAGTCTATGAGGAGTTTGATATTTACAGAGAAAGTCGACCCCTAAAAATGAAGTTCTTCAACTGAAGACTTTGATATTTTGAAGACTTTCTGAAGACTTTGAAAGTGAAGAAATTGGTGTGACCTTGAAGACTTGGTATTCATTTGAGGAACATGAAGCGTGAAGACTTTTGTTTTCGTAGTTTCATTTTCTCTTTCTTGAGTCATAGGAAACACCGTACTGTTAAAGGGGGTCGAGGAAATACTAAGGAAAAATTTCCATGTGATGCTTAACTCAAAATCCTACACCTACCAATCCCTTCGAGTGAAGCCTTTGGAAATCTCATACAGTTCAGTCAATTTCTTGATGTGTAGACGAAGTTCTTACGTCACGAGGAATTTGCTCTCGACCGAGGAGTTAGGAATTCGCCAGACGGATTACCTACAAGTGAGGAACATGATAGCCCCGAGGAATTTGATATTCAAATTTCCGACCGTTCTTGTCTGCTTGCCACTGTCCCAAAATATCTTATCCACCTAACGGTCATATCATTGGAGGGCATTTATGTCTTATCATGTCGGGCTGCTCCCTAGGCTATAAATAGCCGCCCCTACAACCACTAGCTGGTTGGCTGCTCGAGAGAACTTGATACTTGTCATTTGAGAGCAACCCATCCTCCGAGGACTTTGGCGAAAATCATCGAGTGAGGAAAAACCCAAAAACCAAACCCCTACAAACCCAAAGTGATTGAGCATCACTGAAGAAATTGATCCTGCGTGGATCCGACGCTTGTTACCTTTGAAGATTGTGCTTCTTCCAGACGGTTAGGCGTCATGGTCTAGAGCATCCAAGAGGAATTGTGGATCGCCGAGTGACCAAGTCTGTGAAGGTTTGGAAGTCGCCTGAAGACTTACCACGAGTGATTGGACGAGGTCTGTGTGACCTTAGTTCAAGGAGAATACGGTGAGGACTTGGTGTCCTGAGCTGCGTGCTCGGCGATCGGGTGTCCGGACTGTGTGTCCTCGAGTTTAAATACTCGGCCGCTCCAACCAGACGTATAACCGAGACAGCAGTTGAACTGGTCTACCAAATCATTGTCTTCACCAACTTAATGGTTCTATTTCCTCAACCCTTTCATTTCCTCATTCTTGTGTTGAGTGATTGTTCATATCTGTGTTTGAAGACTTTGATCAAGACTTTCTCAATTTCCTCGTTCAATTTCTTCACCGTTTGTCTTCAACTTGTGTTATCCTGTGATTACGCTTTCTCAGTACTCTGTGATTGTCTTCATTTCATCATGATGACTATGCGTGTATTCTGTTATGCTTACTCGAGTACCTATTCCGCTGCAAGTAGTTCTTCACTAAGGAATTTCCTCACCGCAATTTCCTCGATGAAGAATTCATAAAATCGCCTATTCACCCCCTCTAGTCGATATAACGCACTTTCAATTGGTATCAGAGCAAGGTACTCCCTTGTTCTGTGTGATTTTGGTTTAACCACCTGGAGTTTTAGTTATGTCAACCGCAGGTATGATCAAGGTCTCAGCCGGGTGTCCTACCTTTGATGGGACGGACTACCCCTACTGGAAGAACAAAATGCGAATGCATCTTGAAGCAATTGACAACGATCTCTGGTATGTTGTGGAAAATGGTGTTCCCTCAGTCACACCTTCTCTAAATGCTGCTGATGTGAAGAGATTCAAGCAACTCGATTCTCAAGCGAAGAATATCATATGTGGCCATCGAGCAAAGGTCAATATGGAAGAGTGAGTGCTTTGGAATCGCTAAGCTCATCCGGGACAAGTTGTCCAAAGTAAATGAAGGTGTCTCAACTCAGCGTGACTCTCGAGTTGATGTTCTTCGAATCTCTTCAACCGCTTCAAAAGACTCGACAACGAAAATGTTCAACAAACCTTCGATCGCCTCATCGACATCTCAAATGAGCTTCAAGCACTTGGCACCACCGACATCACCGACCATGAGGTGGTGAAGAAATTGTTAAGATCGCTGATTCCTCATTTGATACTCCGCACCGATGATACAAGAATGAGCTGACTACAAGTCTCTTGATCCTGCCGATATCCTCGAAAGGATAAATACTCACGAGTTCCACTTCTTCAAAAGAGAGATCTCTATGGTTACGGCTATGGAAAACATGTGCCTCAAGGCAAAGGCGTGTCTCGAATCTGAGTGTGAAGACTCGGTAGTAGCCTTGGAGATCCCAAGAATTAGGCCAGAGCTAGCATCGCTCGTGAAGAAATTCAGAAATTCTCAAGACGTGGTCGCTTTGGAAAATCCTCAAGAAGCAGTGATTCCTCATCTAGTGACTATAAGAGAAGACTTTGTCACAAATGCAAGAAACCTGGTCACTACATCCAAGATTGTCCTCAGTGGGAAAAGGAATTAAAGAAGAAGAAACACAAGGATTACAGTTCTGATGACGCGAAGAAAAAGAAGAAATCATCAAAATCCTCAAAGCTTTCTTCTCACAAGAAGAGCAGCTCCAAAAAGGCTCGGGCATTCATTGGCAAGGAAATGGACTATGAAGCTGAATCTGAGGAACATGAGGAAGAGGAGGAGTCTGAAGAATCCAAATCTGGTGTGGCTAGTCTGGCTCTTGCTACGGCTTTTGTTAGCAAGTCCATCTTCAACACTGAAGAAACTAACTCCGCCGACAAGCCTGATGAAGATAATGATGACTACGCTCCCACCTATTGCTTCATGGCAAAAGGAGCCAAGGTACTGAATTTCACCTCCTCTGAATCTAGTGAAAATGAATCTGATGAGGATCTCAAGCCTAGCTACTCTAAACTTGCTAAGATTGCTATAAAACAACAAAGGGCTTTTGAAAAGGTTCAAAACATGCTAGACTAAAGTGATGATATGTTGGGTGAAGAAATGGATCGCACTAAAGCCCTGACTGAAAATCTTCAGAGACTTCAGTCTAGGCTTGACAGTCTTCAAGGTCATCATAACACTCTCTTATCTGATCATGAGAAACTTTCTTATGAATTTCTTCAAAGAAAGCAAGATCTTGAGAAGCTAAGAGTGAGTTATGAAGATCTTCAAAAGGAGCGCGATTCATTACTTGCTCAACAAATCAGCGCTTCTCAAGAAGAATTTGTTCCTCCATGCTTAAAGTGCATTGAGCGTGAATCGCTAATTCTTCACCGAATGTTCAAATGCTTCAACTGTTACAAATTCTTCACCTGCCTCTGCTATCACTAATTCCTCATCTGAGGACATTGCTAGTATCACTGACGATGCAGGGCTGAAGGAATTGTACATGACAGGCATGTACAAAAGCCTCAAAGGGCATCAGACTCTTTGTGATGTGCTTAAAAAGCAGATCCTAAACAGGAACCCTAGGAAAGAGGGTATCGCCTTTGAGAGGAAACTAAATGCTGATGGTACATACTGGAAGCCTGAGCAGTATCCCAAAACCTCATGGGTTGCTGCAAAGGGACCTCCAGTTGATCCATCTAACTTATCTGGCTTTACATGCGAATTTTCTCATTCTGCTGATGAGTCATTTGACTCAAACTATAAACTGTTCAAAAATCAGAATGGTGAAGTATTTGCTAGATATGTTGGCACTAACTGCAGGAACGGTTCCCCTATGAAGAAAATCTGGGTTCCCAAGAAATGCGTTGAAAGTCTTCAGGTGAATGTCCTCATGACACCACCAGTGAAGAATAGGAACCCCAGATCAAATTCTTTCATACGGACCAAATTCCTCACGTGGATCAAATTCCTCAAAAGGACCAAAGTCCTCATATGATTATCATCGTGCTAATAACTCTGTTTCGCAGGGTAGAGCTAAGGGCTATGAATATGTGCATTATTCTTCAAACCAATATGTTCATATGTCCTCGAAGAATTTCTCTGCTTATTCATATGCTTACCCTAACCCCTCTTATGTGAAACGAAATGGTTTGGCTTCTATGCCACCATTCTCGTATGGTGCTCGCAGAGTGATGAACTCTTTGCCACCCCTTCAGATGTGGGTGGTGAAGAAAAGAACTAATCTCTTCTGTAGGGTGAGGTCTCGGGCGTGCATTAAACGTCCCAAGAATTTCTTGGGACTCGACAAAATGCCCGAAAGGACCCGGGCTAATCATGATGAAATGAACCTTCATTTCACACGTCCTCATCTCGCTTATCTGTTATCTCGATCGATGAAATTCATCGATGAAATTGATATCATATTCTTCATGAAGAAGTTTATGAGATCGTAAGTTGTACTAATTCATCTGCGGGATGATCAACCCAAAGCCACCGAGTGGGTTCTTGATAGTGGATGTACAAATCACATGGTGGTGATAAGAATCTATTGATGGATGCCCTTATCACCGTCACATCTGAAGCATATCATCTTTGACAAAGGCAAAAGTCGTATTGGGTCTTGGTAAGGTTGCTATCTCTAAGGACATGCACATGGACAAAGTCATGCTTGTTGAGTCCTTAGGATACAACCTCATGTCGATCTCAATGCTTTGTGATCTTGATATGGTTGTTATCTTTGGCAAGTATCGTTGTGTTGTGATTATGGAAGTCGACAATTCCAAAGTCTTGAAGGCTTTAGGAGAGGAGACTTGTACATTGTTGACTTTTCCACAGGACCACAACCAGCCGTGTGTCTACTTGCAAAAGCTTCGGAAGGCTGGCTATGGCATAGGCGACTTGGTCACGCAGGCATGAGGAATTTGCACACGCTTGCAAAGAAGAAGCATGTCATTGGCATTGAGAATGTCAAATTCCTCAAAGATCACTTATGCGGAGCCTGTGAAGCTGGAAAAATGACCAAGGCCAAGCATCCGTGAAGACTATCATGACCACTACTCGTCCCTTGAATTGCTTCACATGGACCTCTTTGGTCCCAATCATTACTCATTGTCGTTAATGATGCATCTCTATATGGCTTTGTTATTGTTGATGATTACTCTCGATACACATGGGTACACATTGTTACTTACAAAAATCAAGTGCGGAAGTCTTCAAGCGATTTTCCTCGAGGGCTTCAACTAACTTTGGTGTGAAGATCAAGCACATCGGAGCGACAATGGAACCGAGTTCAAGAATTCGGTCTTGATGACTATCTTGATGAACTTGGTATTACTCATGAGTTATCTGCTCCTTATACTCCTCGGCAAAATGGCGTCGTGAGCGCAAGAACAGAACTCTTGTTGAGATGGCTCGCACTATGCTTGATGAATACAAAACGCCTAGTCGTTTCTGGATTGAAGCAATTGACACTGCGTGCCACATCATCAACAGAGTATATCTTCACAAATTCTTCAAGAAGACTGCCTATGAACTCCTCACTGACAAGAAACCTAATGTAAGTTATTTCAAAGTCTTCGGTGCTAAATGCTGGATTAGAGATCCTCATCACAACTCTAAATTTGCACCGAAAGCACATGAAGGTTTTATGCTTGGTTACGGAAAGGACTCGCACACCTACAGAGTCTTCAACATCACTCTACACAAGATTGTTGACACTGTAGATGTGCGGTTCGATGAAACTAATGGCTGCAAAGAGAGCACCTACCTACGTGTTAGATGAACCAGCACGAGGAATCTATCAAGTTCAAGGCAAGCGAGGATGTCATTCCTCTTGAAAAACTGCTGAAGAATTCATTCTCAGTCGCTGAAGAACGTCGAGTGATGCACTGAAGATAATGTGAAGAAAATGGTGCCGAGAAAATGATCAAATTCCTCGACGACAACCAGCTCATCCTCGCGTTGCAAAAGAAGTGCAAGTGGAGAAGATCATCGATGACATTAAAGCGCCAGTCCTCTCACACGCTCAAAAGCTTCACATTTATCTAACTTTTGTGGGCACTATGCTTTTGTCTCTATCACAGAGCCCACTAAGGTAGATGAAGCATTTCGAGCCGAGTGGATTCAGGCCATGCAAGAAGAATTACATCAGTTTGAGCTCAACAATGTCAGGAACTGGTCAAACGTCCAGATCCTCGCAAGCATAATATCATTGGCACAAAGTGGATCTACCGCAACAAGCAAGATGAAAATGGTCTTGTGGTGAGGAATAAGGCACGATTAGTAGCTCAAGGCTACACGCAGTTGAAGGAATTGATTTCGATGAAACTTTTGCACTGTCGCTAGACTTGAGTCTATTCGCATATTACTCGCCTATGCTAACCATCACAATATCACTCTATATCAAATGGATGTGAAAAGTGCATTCCTCAATGGTAAGCTTGAGGAAGAAGTATATGTTGCTCAACCCCGTGTTTTGAAGATCCAAAGAATCGACAAAGTCTTGAGACTCAATAAGGCCCTCTATGGCCTCAAGCAAGCCCTCGGCGTGGTATGATACATTGAAGGAATTCTTCGTGAAGAATGGCTTCACACCCGTTCACTCGATCCTACTCTCTTTACTAAATCTTATGATGGTGAACTGTTTGTGTGCCAAATATATGTTGATGATATTATCTTTGGCTGTCTTGACCAACGTTATAGTGATGAATTTGCCTATATGATGAGTGAAGAATATCAAATGTCTATGATGGGAGAGTTGAAATTCTTCTTAGGTCTTCAAATTAAATCAACAACACAATGGCATATTCATATCTCGGAGAAATACCTCAAAGATGTCTGAAGAAATTGGCATGCAAGATTGCAAAGGTGTCAAAATTCCTATGCCCACAAATGGCCATCTATGCATCGATGAAAATGGTATTGACTTGATCACAAGGTATACCGCTCCATGATTGGTTCTTTATTGTACTTATGTGCATCTAGGCCAGATATAATGCTTAGTGTTTGCATGTGTGCCCGATTTCAAGCTACACCAAGGAATCACACCATAAGGCTGTGAAGCATATTCTTGATATCTAGCTCACACACCAACACTAGGATTATGGTACCCCAAGGGCTCTACTTTTGATCTCATTGGATATTCGACTCGACTATCTTTGGTGATCGTGTGGACCGCAAGTCAACATCTGGTACTTGTCATTTCCTCGGACGATCTTTGGTCTGTTGGTCCTCGAAGAAAGCGAACTGCGATCACCGCTTCTCTGCGGAAGCTGAATACATTGCTGTTGGCTCGTGTTGTGCACAATTGCTATGGATAAAGCAAACTCTCAAGGACTACGGCATCAACGTGAAGAATGTGCCTCTCTATTATGACAATGAGAGTGCCATCAAGATTGCTCACAACCCAGTTCAGCACTCGAAGACAAAGCACATTCAGATTCGTCATCATTTTCTTCGTGATCATGTGTTGAAGGCGACATCTCCATCGAAAGCACGTGAAGACTGAAGAACAGCTAGCTGATATCTTCACTAAGCCCTTGGATGAGAAGAGATTTAGCATGTTGCGGTGTGAGCTAAATATCTTAGAATCTTGAGCGTTCTTTGAAAAGACACACATCCTAACACTTATGCAAAATTGATGACTTAGATGTGCAACACATGAAGAAACGTTTTTCTTCAATCAATGAAGAATAACACTCTTAGTGTGAAGAAATTAATGAAGAATTTGATTCTCAGAACCCTACAACAATTGTACGCTGTGTCTGAAATCATCTTTCTTATCTGATGGGTCACGCCACCACCAAAGTTGAAAATCTTCAATTTGAGTTTTCCTCGTTTTGAAATTCTTCAGCTTTTCAAATTCTTCAACTTTGCAAAATCTTCACTTTGTTCGCTGTCTTTCTTCATTATATATATATATATATATATATATATATATATATATATATATATATATATATATATATATATATATATATATATATATATATATATATATATATATATATATATATATATATATATATATATATATATATATATATATATATATATATATATATATATATGTGTCCTCTACACATTCACTTTATGGCTATTTCTTCAAGTCGCTTTTCTGCTAGCGAATGTGATGGGACCCTTCCCTCTATGCTATACTCAACCCAATCTATTCACAAATTCTTCATGTGCGTTCTATTGTGAAACTCGTTCAAAATCTTCCTTTGTGTCCTTGACAGCTGAAGAAATTGCGAACGGAACTTTAAAACTGATCTTATCCAAACCTTGGTTTTGCCGCTCAAACCGTTCCGCATCCCACGATGCATTATTTTATTCACCCACGATCGTACACGATCTCCACTACACAAGACGTGGGTGACACATGTCGAGAAGGAAATGGTCAGGGCATGTTCGTCCTAAATCTTGGGCGATCCGTTTTCACCGTGTCTATAAATACCCTCTCCCTTCCTCACTTCTTTTACTCCGCTCGACCTCTCTCTCCCGCTCGAGCTCCTCAAACCCTAGCGCCGCCGCTACTCCATCGTCGCTGGTGAGGAAAAGCATCATTGCCTCGACCTCGTCGCCGACGTACTCGCGCCGACCGCGGAAATCCTCACTCCGCCGCCGCCGTAGTTGTCTTTCTCTGCCAAGTTAGGGCGTGGAAGATCTGAACGGACAAACTTCCCAACTGTTCTTCTCAGTTCGTCGTGTTCTTCACTTCGGGTAATTAAAAGTTACTTTTATTACTCGCTTTGATTCTCAAACCTTCTTGAAAATCTTCAAAGGTGTTTATTCTTCAAATCTTCACACATATGAACACCTCAAATCTCTTGATTCGTTTCTCTAAGCAATGATTTTCTTCAAGATTCCTCAATTGTGTGGATCCTCGATCTATACAACTCTGGAACCTAAGACAAAGAACGCTTAGTGAAATTCTTCAAGGCTCATCTGGTCAAAATCCTCAAAACTTGTTCTTTTGAAAACCTTACGAGAACGCATATGACCTCAATTGTTGACGTGAGAATTTATCTATTAATCATATGAAAATAATCAACCTAAAAGCACTTCAAAGAAACATGCAGCTAATCTCGTGAGCTTAAAGTTTCTGTTTTTTACAGAAGATCGATAGACTTCACCCAAGTCTTCCCAAAGGTTCTACTTGGCACAAACACTAATTAAAACATAAAACCACATTTAAACAGAGTATAGATGAATTATTTATTACTAAACAGAAGCAAAAGGCAAAGAACAAAAATAAAATTGGGTTGTCCCAACAAGCGCTAACGTTTAACCCTAGCTAGGCATGATGATTTCAATGATGCTCACATAAAAGATAAGAATTGAAACATAAAGAGAGCATCATGAAGAATATGACTACATTTAAGTCAACCCACTTCCTATGCATAGGGATTTTTGAGCAAACAACTTATGGGAACAATAATCAACTAGCATAGGAAGGCAAAACAAGCATAACTTCAAACTTTAACACATAGAGAGGAAACTTGATATTATTGCAATTCTACAAGCATATGTTCCTCCTCATAATAATTTTCAGCATCATGAATGAATTCAACAATATAACCATCACATAAAGCATTCTTTTCATGATCCACAAGCATAGAATTTTATTACTCACATAAGCAAATTTCTTCATGAATAGTAGTGAGCAAATCAAAATAACTATCATGTGAGGTAATCCAATTGAAAATTAAATCATGATGACAAGTTCCATACATCATTATTCTTTATAGAATACATCACAATAATCATCATAAATAGCAACTTTATTCTCAAATCAATTGAAACCTCTTCCAAATAGTGGATTCATCACCAATAAAGTCATGACTCTCCAAATCCACTTTCATAAATATTATAAGATTCAACACCTCCAAAATAGTGGGATCATTACTTCCTAAAGTTGACACTCTTCCAAACCCACTTTCATCAATATAATCATCATAAATAGGAGGCATGCTTCATCATATAAATTTGCTCATCAAAACTTGGGGACAAACATATCATCTTCATCAAACATAGCATCCCCAAGCGTGGCTTTGCATATCATTAGCATCATGGGTATTCAAAGAATCATACTAACAACATTGCAATCATGCTCATCATTCACATATTTTATGCCAAGCATTCTATGTATCTTCTTCTAGTACTTGAGCACAATTTTCCTTCCCATCATTTTCACGAAGACATTAAAAAGATGAAGCATATGAGGCACCCTTAATTCCATTTTTTGTAGTTTTCTTTATAGACTAAACTAGTGATAAAACAAGAAACTAAAAGATCAATTGCAAGATCTAAAGATATACCTTCAGCACTACCTCCCGGCAACGGCGCCAGAATGCTTGATGTCTACTACACAACCTTCTTCTTGTAGACGTTGTTGGGCTCCAAGCAGAGGTTTGTAGGACAAGAGCAAATTTCCTCAAGTGGATGACCTAAGGTTTATCAATCCATGGAGGCGTGGATGAAGATGGTCTCTCAAACAACCCCGCAACCAAATAACAAAGAGTCTCTTGTGTCCCCAACACACCCAATACAATGGTAAATTTTATAGGTGCACTAGTTCGCGAAGAGATGGTGATACAAGTGCAATATGGATGGTAGATATATGTTTTTGTAATCTGAAAATATAAAAACAGCAAGGTAACTAATGATAAAAGTGAGCGAAATGGTATTGCAATGCTAGGACAAGGCTAGGGTTCATACTTTCACTAGTGCAAGTTCTCTCAACAATAACATAATTGGATCATATAACTATCCTCAACATGCAAAAAGAGTCACCCAAAGTCACTAATAGCAGAGAACAAACGAAGAGATTATTGTAGGTACAAACCACCTCAAAGTTATCCTTTCGATCGATCTATTCAAGAGTCCGTAGTAAAATAACACGAAGCTATTCTTTCCATTCAATCTATCCTAGAGTTCGTACTAGAATAACACCTTAAGACACAAATCAACCAAAACCCTAATGTCACCTAGATACTCCAATGTCACCTCAAGTATCCGTGGTATGATTATACGATATGCATCACACAATCTCGATTCATCTATTCAACCAACACAAAGAACTTCAAAGAGTGCCCCAAAGTTTCTACCGAGAGTCAAGACGAAAACGTGCCAACCCCTATGCATAAGTCACAAGGTCATCGAACCGCAAGTTGATCACCAAAACATACATCAAGTAGATCATGAATATCCCATTGTCACCACAGATAAGCACATGCAAGACATACATCAAGTGTTCTCAAATCCTTAAAGACTCAATCCATAAGATAACTTCAAGGAAACTCAATCCATTACAAGAGAGTAGAGGAGAAACATCATAAGATCCAACTATAATAGCAAAGCTCGGATACATCAAGATCGCGTCAATCAAGAACACGAGAGAGAGAGAGAGAGAGAGAGAGATCAAACACATATACCGGTACATACCCTCAACCCCGAGGTGAACTACTCCCTCCTACGTCATGGAGAGCGCCGAGATGATGAAGATGGCCACCTGAGGGATTCCTCTCCGCGTGGTGCTTAACAGGTCCTGATTGGTTTTTGTACACAGAGGCTTGCGGCAAGGAACCCGATCTAGGTTATTTCAGAAGTTTGGGTATATAGAAATTATGCTGAGATCAAGTCAGGGGTCTCAGAGATGCCACGAGATAGGGGGTGCTACTAGCGCCGCCTCACCCTCTTGGGTGCCTCGACTCTTCCGCCCATCTCCTGCTATCCGTGGGCTTCTCTCGTCCAAAATAATTCGTGAAATTTCAGTCGATTGACTCCGCTTGGTTTTCCTTTTTCTCGATACTTAAAACAAGGAAAATAAACCGCACTGGGCTCTAGGTTAATAGGTTAGTCCCAAAATCATATAAAATAGCATATAATGCATATAAAACATCCTAGGATAATATAATAGCATGGAACAATCAAAATTATAGATACGCTGGAAATGTAATGCCCGAAGCCTTCGCCACACCACCGCTTATCCAGTAATATCACATTGAAGGGGCGCTGCGCTACAGCCACTAGCACCATTAGGAGCCGTACATGCCAGCAATCTACTTCGGCCATCACCATGCCAAGTACGCCCACCGGAGTGCTATGGCATGGGCTCACCACGCTTAGGTTTCTGACAAATGCCGGCGATTGACGTAACGGCATGCCACCATCCAAAGTCTGCCTTGCCGGTATCATGAAGCTTGCCCCTCCACACGGGCTCACATGTCAGCTGGGCCGACGGAAGGGGCCACCCCATTGGCAAATTCCCCGCCACGGCAACCAAAGAGCTGAAAAGTGCCAGGATCAAGAACTGATTTACGCCCAATGGTCTCTTCCTGACCTCAGCACATCCGTGCCAACATGAGCCCCGGAGGATAGTGAGGGAGACGGACAAGGCCGCTTGACACGCCGCTGGTGACCACCGCTGACCGGGAGGTGCGATTGCCCTGACACATTGCAGCCTGTAGCTCGAGACAGGGTGCCACCTTTCGAGAAGTTAGGTGCCCTGCCTTTACTCGTGAGTCGACGCAGTCCGCTACGTCTGCTCAAGACACGCCAAGCCAAGAGATACCCGAGAAGCACGATGGAGGCTGAACCTATAGAAGTTTCGAGCATCCACCATCGCTGTTCAGTTGCTGTGGGAAGAGATGAGAAGGTGTTTGCCAACTACTTCCCTTTGGCTCAAGTCCAATGAGGTCTTGGTGATGCACCTACAGAGAACTCCATTTCTCACATGGGCCGATCTTGCTATGAGTTCATTGGTTTCTTCACTGCCATCATCAAGAGTCAGCCGACCCAATGACTTGTAGCTTCTCCAACGGAAGGAAGGAGAGACCTCCCGTAAGTATTTACAGAGGTCACAGAACATCCCAATATCCATCCGGCAACAGGATAGCTGCCTTCCACCCAATGTGTGCAACCATCGATCCGTGCCAAGATGAACGGTGTTTGCTCTAAGACCGTGAAGGAGCTTTACACCTTGGTGGATAAGGTGCTCAAATGGAGGAGGGAAGGAAACTGCCCAGAGGAAGATTGCACCAACGCCGATTCAGAGGATTACAATGAATCCACTACCAAGAAGGGCAAGAAGGCGGAAGGATAGGCAAAGATGATCATGAAGGATCGTACACCTAGTACGGCAAGAAGGCCAGTCGAGGTCCCCTGCAAGGAAGCTACCGACAGCTGATCACGGAGGGCGGCCACCGAGAAGGCCGGAAGGTGATGGGCCAGATGGTGGCAAGATTCATCACCTGGCCACAAGCCTTCAAGAGTGTTATCTGTTGAGCAATTTGTTAAGAAACAGAGAGTGATCATTAGAGAAGCCTGACAGGAAATGGGTCGAATGTCGTCAATGTAAGGGCCAAGGCAAGAAGTAAATTGCTCCGCAAACCCTTCCGTAACTAAGGAATCTCACAGAGGTCGTAGAGAAGGACACCTCGTGATGATGAGAGTTAAGGAGGGGATGAAGAGGAACCGTGAGCAGGAGTTTTGTATGGTAACGACGCCTGCATTAACGGGTTGCACCTTTGCACATCTCATCGCCACTCAAGCAAGCATGAGAAGCCACGCATGGAACCAGCGCCAGAGGCCCGAAACCACTCAAATGGTCACACGCACATCATCTTGGACGAAGAGGATCATCCTAACTGCATTCATCGCAAGAGAATGTTCCCTTGTTGGTCCTCCGACAATTGCAACCTCAAGGTCACAAAATATTGGTGGACGGCGGGCCGGTTGAATTGATTTCCGGCAATCATGCGAAACTTCAAATAGCAAGAGGATGAGTTGAAGGTCACTAAAGATGTTTCAAGGAGTTAACCCAAAAGGAGTCATCCTGCTTAAAGATCACGCCGTGACGCTTGGGGAGAGCTGAACTACTGTAATGATAAGATTGTGTTTGATGTGGTCGATTTCCCCCGCATAATGGGATCCTTGGATGCCCAACCCGGCTAATTCATATGCATCCCACTATGCCTACAACACCTTGAAGATGCCGAGCTGTGGGGAGTCATTACCATCCCATCGTGACGAGAAGGATGCAATCATTTGCATGAAGATGTAATGGACACAACAAGGGCAGAGGCAGTTCCCGCCAAGGAGGACGTAAGAAAGAAGAAGTATAGCAAGGACGATGGCAAGGAACCGAAGCGACTCTTTCTTGAGTGCTATGCCTCTGATGACTCTGTCAAGAGTTCCAATGAAGAAGAGATCCAAGGTCATGAAGGAAATATGCCCTAGAGGCAATAATAAAGTTGTTATTTATATTTCTATATCATGATAAATGTTTATTATTCATGCTAGAATTGTATTAACCGAAACTTGATACATGTGTGCATACATAAATGAAACATAGTGTCCCTAGTAAGCCTCTACTAGACTAGCTCGTTAATCAAAGATGGTTAAGTTTCCTAACCATAGACATGTGTTGTCATTTGATGAACGGGATCACATCATTAGAGAATGATGATGGACAAGGCCCATCCATTAGCTTAGCATAATGATCGCAAGTTTTATTGCTATTGCTTTTTCATGTCATATACATACTCGACTATGAGATTATGCGACTGATAACGTGAGAATACCTTTGTGTGCTATAAAACGTCACAACATATCCTGACTATAAAGATGCTCTAAAGGTATTTCCGGTGTTTGTTGGGTTATAAAGATCGAGATTAGGATTTGTCATCGAGTATCATAGAGGTCTTCTGGGCCTCTTGGTAATACACATCATAATAAGCCTTGCAAGCAATGTGACTAATAAGTTAGTTGTGGGATGATGTATTATGAACATTAAAGATACTGTCGATAAAGAGATTGAACTAGGTATGTAGATACCAACGATCTAATCTCTAGCAAGTAACATACCGATGAGAAAGGGAATAATGTATGTTGTTACACTAATCGATAAAGATCTTCAGAGAATATATGGAACCAATATGAGCATCCGTTCTACTGTTGGTTATCGAACCGAGAGGTGTCTCACCATGTTCACATAGTTCTCAAGAATTTTGGCACTATGCATTCTTTTTGGTCCTATTTTTAGGGAAGGTCATGCCAAAAATTTCTTGGTTCTAAAATATCCTTTTGCTCTACCCGCACGCGACCATGGTCCATACGATGACCGAAGGCATCGTTAATAGGTTTTGAGATCCATGAAGGCCGAGATGCTTCAAAAGAACGAGGCGGAGATAAGATGTCCGTGTCGAAGATGCAAGTGAAGAGCCTTATTGCGGACCGGATTCCGGCAGGTGCGGGACCACCTGCTCTTGCGTGGTTTCATGGATGGCTATCGGTGGCAAGGTGATGAAGATGACTATGAAGTCGTCCATGGGGGCGGGCAAGAAATGAGGAAGGGCAACAAGACAAGTACCACCGCGACGAGGGTGGGCGAGAAGACGAAGAATCTCGGTGACATGATCACGGCGGTGATGTTGTACACAGTCATCATGTAGAAGATGTCGTACATGATGATGAGGAAGATCAAGGCGAAGGGCATGATCATGAAGATGAAGATGCCGAGCAGACGGCGATGGAGGCTGGGTGCAGGACCCTCATATTCAAGAGCTGCTTCTCAAGCGAACGGATAACACAAGAGCTGCCGCCGAGAGAAAGCCAAGCTGGATCAACCGGAGATAGACGCGGTTACTCCATTGTATGAAGGATGCAGGCCGAGGATACCGCTTTGAAAGTGCGCTCATGGCTCGGAGATGAAGGTAAAACACAAAATGACCGGCGATGCTTCGACGAGAACATGTCATTCTGGCACGAACGTCTTCCCAAGGGGAACAAGTGCCCGAGCAGTTTCGAGGAGGCAAAGAAAATCGTGTGTCCTCTGGATTTACCGCACGTGAAATACCATGTGTGCATGAACAATTGCATCATTTATCGGGACGAGCACGCGAAGTCTACCATATGTCTGGTGTGCGGCGTCACTCGATACAAGAAGAGGAAGAAAGCTCCTCGAAAATCGGTGTGGTAGTTTCTGACCACTCCTCGTCTGCAACGGTATTTCGCGGACCCTAAGGTAGCAAAGCTCCTGCGTTGGCACGCGGACAGGGAGGAGAAGAAGCGGGAAGATGACGGAAATGATCCGGAGATAAATAAAAAGACAAGATCTGAGTCACCCTAAGGATGCGAGCGATGTAGCGTTGAACTTGAATACCCAGAATTTGGGAAGGATCCAAGGAACATCGTCTTGGGCGCGAGCACCGATGGATTCAATCCGTTTGGCAGCAGAGAAGCACACATAGCACCTGGCCTGTGTTTGTGTGGATGTACAACCTTCCCCTGGTTGTGCATGAAGAGGAAGTACATTCACATGAGTATGCTAATTGAAGGGCGAAACAACCAGGAGCGACATCAATCGTATATGGGGCTGGTGAAGGAGGAGCTAGACACTTTGTGGAAAACGCCAGCCAATACGTGGGACGCCGAGAAAGAATATTTCCCTATGAGAGCCACACTGCTCACGACGGTGCACGACTATCTCGATTCACGGATATCTCGCGGGCAGGTAGTCCACGGATTTTACGGATGCGTAAGGTGCATGGATGACACAACGTATCGCCAGCTAGATAGAGATCCGGGTCTTGAAAACCGTGTTCATGGGACATCGAAGGTGGCTTCGCGGCGATGACCCGTGGAGAAGCGCAAGGATCTGTTCGATGGTGAAATCGAACCCAAAACGCCTGTCGAGGAGCGGCGAGGAAATAGACGAGCTGTTGAAAATTGGAAAGACTGCCCTTGCGGGGAAAGAAGCAAAAGGCGCAGAGCGGGAAAGAAGTGAAAGGCGCGAGCAGCTGCTGAAGGTATGGAAAAGCGAGGTCTGCTTTCGGGACTTGCCGTCTTGGAAGATCCACCGTGTGCCTCACAGCCTTGATGTCATGCATATCACGAAGAACATGTGCGAGAGTCTGCTTGGTACCCTGCTCAACATGCCAGGGAGGACCAAAGATGGGCCAAAAGCAAGGGCAGACTTGAAATCAATGGGCATCAGGTAGGAGCTTCACGCTAATGATGATGATGATGATGATGATGATGAGGCGAAGCAGGACACAGAAAGTCATCGCAAAGGCAAAAAGGCTAAGAAGACCGGAAATGACTACCCTCCCGCGTGCTTCACTCTAAGTCAGGAGGAGATCGAGCAGTTTTCACCTGCCTCCTAGGAGTAAAACTTCCCTTCTGATTCTGGCGGGAAGATAAGCAGATACCTAGACCCAATGAAGCGAAGTTCACGGGATGAAGTCTCACGGTATCACGTCTTCGATGGCGTAGATACTTCCGGTTGCAATCCGTGGGATCATGGACGCGCACGTCCGTGAAACGCTATTTGGCCTATGCAACTTTTTCGACGTCATATCTCGGAAGTCGATTGGCGTGAGGCAACTCAGAAGGCTACAGGAAGAGATCGTGGTGATACTATGCGAGCTTGAGATGTACTTCCCGCCCGCATTCTTTGACGTTATGGTGCATCTGCTGGTCCATATCGCAGAGGATATCATCCAACTCGGGCCGACGTTCCTGCACAGCATGATGCCGTTCGAAAGGATGAATGGTGTCATCAAAGGATACGTTCGCAACTTGTCACGTCCAGAGGGAAGTATAGCCAGGGGCTTTCTGACCGAAGAGTGCATCTCCTACTACACGAATTATCTAGGCATCGAGAACCCTGTTGGTCTTCCCGTCAACAGGCACCTCGGCAGGCTCGCTGGATGGGGTCACCGTGAGGGTCGCCAAGAAATGCATGTCGACTTCGAGGTCGACTCGCCGACTTTGAAAGAGCAAACCTAGTCGCGCTACAACACATAGACGTGGTCGATCCTTGGGTGGTAGAGCACAAAACCTTTATTGAGAAGACGTACAATGACCGAGGCCAACAGAGGACGGACGGATATATAATCAAAGAGCACAACTCATGTTTCACGCGTTGGTTCAAGCGAAGCTTACAGCATTACCCTTTACATGAGGATTCTTCCGGAAGAACAACTCATATTTACCTTGTCACGGGCGCCGAGCACAACCTCGATGACCTATGAGGCGTCACGATATCAACGGCTACACATTCTACACGAGAACAAGGACATGAAGAGCGATGGTTATCGAACTTGAGTAACGATGGAATCCTACACCGGCAGCGACAAGGACAGATACTACGGAAGGATCGAGGAGATCTGGGAGCTGAGCTACTGTTGGAGAGAAGGTCCGATGTTCCGTGTCGAGATGGGCCAAGAGCGTCCTAAAGAAGACCGGTATTTCACCACCATGGTTATACCCGAAGCCAATCCAAGACCATGGCATAAGCGTCACCCGAAAAATGAGCCATGGGTACTGGCTTCCCAAGTGGACCAATGCTTCTTCATTACCGACCCGTCAAAGCCCGGTCGTGTTGTCGTGAGGAGAGGCAAAGGAAGATCATCGGAATGGATGGAGTAGCCAATGAGCAAGACTTGACAAATCGGCGACCGAAGATCGAACATGACGACGACGATGAAGTAGCAGCACACACCACAAGAAGAAGTAGGACCACCCTACCTAAAGGACGTCCGTTCCACGTAAGAAGTCCATTTGCGAAAAAGAAGGGCAAGAAGATTGTGAGCAGATAGCTAGCTAAGATCGATTGTATTTAAATCGTAGTCTTCATTTCTCGATTGTATTTCATGGGCACTTTTGATATCATGAATATTTTAAATTTCATGGGCACTTTTGAATTCATGAGGACACTTGATCTCGATCCCCTCCATCTCGATCTTGATTCCCCTCCATCTCGATCTCGATCCCCTCCATCTCGATCCCACCGCACCCTCCCGCTAGCTCCACCGCCGCCGACGACCCACCGCAACCCTCCCAGTCCACCGCCGCCGACGAGCACCCGCCCCCACCCTCTCCCGCTCCACCGCCACCAACGGGCACCCCCCGCACCATCCCCCTCTCCACCGCCGCCGCCGGTGATATTTTCAAGTAACAAATTTGAACATATTTTTTTAAAAATTATTACTGTTTTTATAAAAAAATATTATTGTTATGATTTAAACAAGTTTGAACATATTTAAACACAAATAAATATAAAAACAGCATTTAAAATGCATAAAAATATTGGGGAGCACAGGAATCAAACCCAGACCTCTGGTGTGTGTGTGCGTCTTGACCGGTCGGGCTAGTGGGTGGGTTACATTGTAGAAAGGGTTAGGTTGTAGATAGGGCTAGTGGGCTAGATTAAAACAAAATTCTAATGGCGCACCGAGGGGTGGTGCGCCATTAGAATAGTCGTACTTATGGCGCACGAGGGGGTGGTGCGCCATTAGAAAGCTTCCCCCCACACTAAATCCCCAATCTCTCTAATCTCTCCCCTGCCTCATCGATCTCACCCGCTGCTCCCCGTGTTTGCCGTCCCCCTCGCCTCCTTCGCCGTCCCCGAGCCGAGCGCCGCCTCCCTCGCCGCCTCCCTCACCGTCCCCGAGCCGAGCGCTGCCTCCCTCGCCGTCCCCGAGCTGAGTGCCCTCGACGTCCTCCCGCCCAGGAGCCCCCTCACCCCGTGGCCCCGCCTGCGCCCTCGACGTGCTCGCCGTCCAACACCGCGCGGCCTGCCCAGGAGGACCGCCGCCATCTTCGTCTTCGACTACGAGGACCCGAACGAGCTGGACGCCCAGGAGGACCGCCACCGCTCGACGCCCTCGACCGCGCGGCCTGCCCAGGAGGACCGCCACCGCTCGGCGCTTGGTCGCGCCGCCTCGACTAGCTCCGGCTGCCCCGAGTCGCCTCGACCTCCCAAGTGAGCACAGAGCCGCTTCCCCTCTTCCCCTCTTTATTTCCTTGATGTGTTCTAGGGTTGGGGTTGGAGAAATTTGGACAAGGAAAGGGGGTTGGAGAATTAAGTAGCATGGGTTTTCCAAATGTTCAAATCTCTGAGCTTGCATTTAGATGCATTTTAGAGGATACTAGTCTCAACTAAGCATCCGCCTAGAGATTCTTTCTTTAAGTAGCTAGGATCAATTAGTGAATTTTCCAGTGAGTTTGGATTCATGCAACAATATGAAACATTAATTACTATTCTTTCTGGCCACTAATTATAGATGTAGCATGTAAGAAGTCCATAATTGATTAATGGATCTGTTAGTTTGATAGTTTTTTTAGTGTTGCACCTTTTCCTTCTACAACTTGCAGATGTGCACACAATTTTTTGTGTTCAGTTTAGGAGTTGGTCCTTGGGAAGCATAAATAAAACATTATTGGCAAGTGCAGTCTTGTTACTCCTAGGTATCTACAAATGAGTAGATGAATATTTGTTACCAGGAGGGTTACAATATCTTTCAAACTGATGTTGTTCTCGTGATCATGCTTTCTAATGGTTTGATATCACCCAAAGTTTGGCATGGAAACTACAGAGGTACTATGTAGTGTTGTATTACTTCTTCCGGATTCAGGGTGTTTAAATGTGCATTAGTTCTTCTGATAATTAATGGTTAAAGTCCTTTGACAAGAATGTGAACAATAAGAGATGTAACCAATCCCAGAAGTAGAACCATGTATCTTTTCTCTCTACAATTCTCATGCAACAATATGGAACTAATTATTTAAGTAGTTAATGAGAACACTTGGTCCATATTCATTTGCAGTGAACATACATTTTCACTGTTCTTATAATATTTGCTTGATGTCAGATTATGCTATGAGGATATTAGTCTAAGCCCAGTCTTGGATGCATTGTTTTATCCTGCGGTGGTTAAACCGGTTCTGAAAATTATCAAGTTTGACCTGTACTTGTCCAGCTATCATAATCTATTCTTTGACCATGGCAGTAGCTGGCATTTTGTTATGATAATTTCAGTATATATCTTACTGTCCTTTGCTGATCTCGTTGTATTTTCAATTCACAGCAACTCTCCGACGAAGTCTCCTCCGAGTAATATATGTCTCATGCTTTCTAAAGAGTACTAGTATCTTGACTAAACTATCCACTTGCTATGCTTAGCTGCTCTGTTGTCGAATCATGACACTTTGCTGTCATAATGCAACTAAGCATACTAGTGTCAACTAAGCATACTAGTTTTTGTAGTGAGACAGTAAGATAGTGAGACAAAGAAGGAAACTTCCCAGATTATGTAGAAAGAAAATACTTGGTTTGACAGCAAGTACCATGACATGAATCAAAAAACATATCGGTGGGAAAAATAAAATGGCAGAAACACAGGAGGTTTTGGTTTTTTGTATCTCCACCAGTTTGGGTTGGTGAATGTGGATGATTTTTTATCCTGTGAACTCATTGTCTGCTACAAGAATTTGGTATCATCATGGTGTAATTTTGTTAACATTCTGGTTTTGTTAGATAATGGCTACACTAATCTAGAGTGATACAATTTTCCTTCCCATTTGGTATCATCATGTTCAGGTGTATACTGTTATAACATCATGTGGGTTTTTAAGTCTATTTACAGCTCTAGTACACTTCTCTTACACTTCTCGAGGACTTGTATTTGCTCTTTGTTGTGTTGTTGTTCCTATCTGTAATTGCTTGGCGCACACTACCATGACTTAATGTTTACAATAGCTGTTTTCTTTGTGTCCAATAGTCAGCGATATTTTTCTTGAGGTAATGGTCAAATGTTAGGTGTGTATGTCTGAACTTGAATGTTGCAATGCTGTTTTCTTCAGAGGTACAGTCAAAAACTTGAGCTCTTGTCTTGCAAAGATGATGATCATCTTGCTAGTTTGTTGGGTTTTGTCTCGACCATTGTGTCGTGATGAATTTAGGTACCCGAGAGGCCCTTGAGTTTGCGGAATGTCGATTAACTTCCGTTCCGGCAAATTGGTACTCCATATGTCCTATTTTCAGCAAAGGTCATGCTAAAATTTTCCGTGAATTTTAGCATGACTTTGCTAAAATAGGACATATGGGGTACTTGCGACTAATGCATGGGCCGGGGTATCTTAGTACTTAATTAAGTAGGATCAACTGCCCTGCCATTCTTGCTGCATTAAACCATGTGGCAATAGAGCCAAGTGATTAGGCCCAACAGAATTCTCCTTAGCATCGATAAACCCTAGATGATAAACCCAACATAGGTGGCAATAGAGCCAAGTGATTAGTGCCAAGTGATTAGGCCCAACCTAGGGTGCCTCGGCATCGATAAACCCTAAATGATGAAAACTTAACTTGGCTGCCCCGGATGCCTCGGTGTCGATGAGAACCTAAATGATGTATGCTTAGGCTTTTAGGGTGCCTCGGCGTCGACAAACCCTAAATGATGAAAGCTTAGGCTTTTAGGGTGCCTCGGTGTCGACAAACCCTAAATGATGAGACCATGATCTTGTTCCTTGACAATAACCAACTTTTTGACCAAACTTTTTCCCTATTTAGAGCGAAACATGGCCCACAACGATGAGGCCGGTGGTTGGCGGCAAGCAATTCAGGAGCTGTCCCGGAGATGGAGGAACAACCTCACGCTATGAGGGCGGCCGGAAGACACCGATCCTGATTACACAACCCCTAGTGGCGTCGGGATGACACCACTGATGGTGCCGCCGAGGATGCCACCACTGATGATGGCGGCGCACACATAGATGGCAGCTAATCGAAGAAGCAAAGGAAGGACCGGTGCCCGAATGCGCTCCGCACCCTCAAGGAGGAATTCACTCAAGTGGACTCCGATGGGAATCCAACGGAGCCCAAACATATAGTCAAGGGGTACTCGGTTCAGCTCGGGTGCATTCTCCGGAGCACCGTCTCGATCAACACCGAGAACCTTAGGCATAAGGACCGAGGGAATTTGCGCAACCTCCTCTTCACGAAGCTGCACGAACGATACAAGTTCCCCGCCGAATTTGAAAACACACGCCTCTCAGGGAATAAAGTGAACAGTGCCACCCTCACGAAGATGAGCACGACCCTGTCTACTTGGAGAAGCGCGGTGAAGAGAATGATTGATAAAGGTGATAGTTATGAGAAGATCAAGGCGAAATATCCTTTGATGAGCGAAGATGAGTACAAGGAGTTCAAGATCAAGTGCGGGAGCAGTGCAACCTCCGAATCAAGTCAGTGGGGGAAAGAAATGCGGGAGTTGAACTTAGGGGAACACAAACTCGGTCCCGGCGGTTATAGAGTGGCGGAGCCTATATGGGACAAGGAGGACGCGGAGCATGCCGAGCAAGGCCTACCGCCCCGCTTCGAGAAATACAGCGGTGACAAGCAGACCAGGAACTATGTCGGGGCCGGTACAAGGAGGACCCGATAACAAAGGAGCTTACCACGATCCAAGACCAGGCGCTTGAGCTTGTTCTGGTAAGGAATACACCCCCGCGTAATTAGCTCCATATGGTTGCACTCTAGTTAATCCCCAATATTTCTAAATGGTTCATGTTCTTTTCGCAGGACACTGAAAACAGTAGCGCGGGGTCGTCTCAGAGCTCCCCTTTTGACACCCCTTTAAATAGGGCGTTAAACGTAATGAAAAACAAGGATAAGCTTACTAAGCTGACGTCAGCTGGTCGTGTGGCTGGCAAAGGCTTGTCCACAAAATGGGGTCATACTATACTGGTGTGCGGAAGGAGAAAAAGACCAGCTCGGAAAGCCGGGCGCGAGGTTGAAGAACTCAAGGCACAAGTGGCGCGGATTCGGAGCTTGTCCAAGAGCAAGTGGAACAACAAGCGGGAGCGAAGCTCAACGCCATGGTGCCTACGTTGATTCATGGGCGGCGGCGTGGATTGCGGGCGCCAGAGGGCCTCCCGGTTCCCAGCTTCACGGCCAGCAACTTCGCCTGGCAGGCAGCGGCGCCATTGGTGTCTCCGCGGCGGCGCCATTGGTGTCTCCGGCGGGCGGTATTCGTGTCTCCGGCGCCGCACGGCATTGGAGCTTAATGCACCCGGTGTCGCCGGCGGCACCTCGCCGATGAAGCGCCCTCCGTCGGTTACCGCCGCCGTTGGCGGTGCCTCGACATTAGCCGAGCTCGGCGGCAGCACGGTAACTAAGCCTCTCGGCCGATGACTTCATCTCCTTGCCTTTGATCGGGCATCCACGGCGCCCATACATCTTTTCGCAGGGCACCGGCGTTCCTTGCACTCTTACGCGCCGTGGGCGCCGGGTTGGTCGATGTCGCCAAGGGCAGAATCGTCAACCGGCAACCCCATGTTCCACGGTAATCCGATGCCACCCACGGTGTATAGGGTTGAAGTGGTTGGTGCTGCCAGGCTGCGACGAGCTGTTACCTCGATTCAACCGGCTGGGGCGGCGAAGAAGATGAGATGACCCTCGGCGATGCGTAAACTGGCCCTGCTTTGGCGAGCGAGATTCATTTGGGGCGGGGACACCACCCACGAACAAGACCGCCCGATCGTGCGGCGCCAAGCCATGGCAAGAACGCCGCAACGCTACCGGACCTGCCGGACATCCCTATGGCACGGATCCGGACAACCCTATGGCACGAGATCCGGACGGCGGCGACAACGACGACGGTACATTTACCAAAGTTGATAAGTACTTTTCCGAACATGGAGTGCGGCGACGAGTTCTGCGGGCCTCTTTCTCAATAACCCAACCAAGGCGACCGTGATCTAGCTGGTGCGGCGGAGAAATCAATTACAACAGGCGTAAATGCGGCGTTCAGTTCTCGAGACACGCCTCTAGCTCCGCCTTCACCGAGCCTCGAGATAGCTGAGGTGCGAATATTATCAGCCCCAACACGCTCAAGAAGGCGGTCTGTGAGCGAACTCGGTCCCATTACGGAGATCAAGAAGAAGGGGCGGAAGCGAAAAGACTAACAAGGCGCCGGTGCGAGCCAGCCGGCACCGAGTTCAATCCATGCTCGGGGCGGGCCACCTTCACCTAAGGATATCTCGAGGAGGGTGCATGTGGCGGGTAGGGCGATGCTACCGCCAAATATGTTGAATGCTGCAACCGGTGCTATGCGGAGTCTCCGCACGAGTGTTCTTTCTTTGGAGAAGCGGCATCTCGAGAGAATGATGTGGCATACCCGGTTTTCGTGGCCAAGGTGCCAGAGGGCAAGGGCTTTGTGGATGGCGACATCGGGGGTACGATCGTCCTGCGGTTTGATGACATCTTTGCTATGTTTAACCTTCATCCGCTGCACTACACCTTCGTTCGGCTGTTTTCGCTGAGTATGGAGATGCGGATCATTATAGACAAGACCCCGGACATCGTGATAGTCGACCCCTTCTACATGCGTGCCAAGCACTTGAGCAGCGTTGGGGACCGCCAAGTTGCAAGTTCACACCTCGAAGGCGTCATTCTGGCAAACCCAGATAAGGATAACTTCCTTGTGGCTTACTTTCCCGAGTAAGTCATCCCTTAACCGCCCCGTAACATATGATTTCTTAGATTTCGATCGTTCTTTTTTTCTAACATTCCGTGTTACGTGCGGTGACACACATTGCACACTCATCCTCTTAAGCCGAAATATTCCATGGCCACGATTTGACCCGAACCGTAACTCCAAGATAGACTACACAAATGTCAAGAAAGTTCTTGATGATGTTCTCCCCGGCTACGCCAAATTTGGAGGCACCTTCACCAGGGTAGTTTGTAAGTACGACGAGCACATGTTCTCACACAATACGAAGTTCTGCTGCATCAAGCAGCCGCTGGTGGTCGAAGGATGCCTACTCGCCCTCCATCACATGCGCGGCGTCGTAAGGACCATCATCAACTTCGCTACCAGATAATCTCAAAGATTGGGCCGCGAGCTTGTCGGTAGTCCAGGACGCGGACCTGAGACAAGAATTCTTTCGCATCCAGTCGGAGTTTGCAGACATCATCCATCAAGATGTCCTTCATACCTCGGGGCAGTTCTTCCTCACATATCAACCGTCCAACAGTGAGATAGATGAAACGCTACAAATGCAGGGTCACAACGACCGCGATTTCATGACCATCACGACAGACGGCGGCTTCATCCACGCTCCTGTCCGATGAGTCGAGTCGAAAGTAGTGATGTGTAGTTCTGAAACATTGATTGGCTCATGTTGTAATTATACTTTAATGAATTTGTATGTCTCTTTGGTTTGGACAGTCGTTCAACTTAGATGTAATCGATGCTATTTATTAGTAGGACCATGAATCATGCTATTAATATCTTGCTTTTCTCTTCCGATCCTTTTGTTGCATACTTACATATTGCTTATGTATTGTCATTGTTTGGCTTGTGCATAGAGATGCCGTCGTATGTCATGTACAAGGGTAAGGTTCCTGAGTCTCGACGATCGGGAGGAGTGTCGGAGATAGGTTCACCGTTTCAGTGATAACAGTTACAAAGGTACACCACTAGGGCGGAGGCCGAATCTAGATCGCCGCTATCTAGCGGGAGAGAGGAGGGCGTTGGAGGAACGGATGAAGACCAGTTTGATCGCGATGATGCTCATCGTGATGATCACAACTCTCTTCTATGTGATGGTAGTTAGATGATCGATATCGACTTGTAATGTGAAGAAAAACTTGATACTCGCGGTCTTGAGACTTGTAATGTTTTATCTTTGTTCGGTCTTTTGAATTCGGAGACTAATATGATGAATTGTATTCGGAGACTAATCTTCTATTGTATTCGATGAATCTGATGTTGTTGTGTGCTGCTGTCTATATTCTGTCCAATAATATATTTTGTAACCTGTGCAAAAATCAGAAAAGCAAAAAAAACCCAAATATTCATACTAATGGCGCATCACCACCAAGTGCGCCATTAGTATGTAAAAGATACTAATGGCGCATCAGCACAGAATCGCCATTAGTATGACAAAGCACATGCTTACGTATGGCCCCACAGGAGGCACACTAATGGCGCATGGTTTTACATACTAATGGCGCCTTCGCTTGGTGCGCCATTAGTACACCAGATACTAATGGCGCACCAGTGGTGTGCCATTAGTAAAGAATTCTAGTGGCGTGCTACTAATGGCGCACTGGTAATGCGCCATTAGTAGGCAAAACCAGTGCGCCATTAGTAGGCCTTTTCCTAGTAGTGGTAGGTAAGAATGGTTCTTACTAGAAGCCCGTAGCAGCCACGTAAAACTTGCAACAACAAAGTAGAGGACGTCTAACTTGTTTTTGCAGGGCATGTTGTGATGTGATATGGTCAAGACATGATGTGATATACATTGTTGTATGAGATGATCATGTTTTGTAAAAGTTATCGGCAACTAGCAGGAGCCTTATGGTTGTCGCTTTATTGTATGAAATGCAAAAGCCATGTAATTGCTTTACTTTATCACTATGCGTTAGTGATAGTTGTAGAAGCAATAGTTGGTGAGACGACCACGACGCTATGATGGAGATCAAGGTGTCAAGCCGGTGACGATGAAGATCATGACGGTGCTTTGGAGATGGAGATCAAAGGCACAAGATGATGATGGCCATATCATGTCACATATTTTGATTGCATGTGATGTTTATCTTTTATGCATCTTATTTGGCTTAGTACGGCGGTAGCATTATAAGATGAACCCTTACTAAAATTTCAAGGTATAAGTGTTCTCCCTGAGTATGTACCATTGCGACAGTTCGTCGTGCTGAGACACCACGTGATGATCGGGTGTGATAAGCTCTACGTTCACATACAACGGGTGCAAGACAGTTTTGCACATGCGGAATACTCAGGTTAAACTTTACGAGCCTAGCATGTACAGACATGGCCTCGGAACACTAGAGACCGAAAGGTCAAACATGAATCATATAGTAGATATGATCAACATAGAGATGTTCACCACTGAAGACTACTCCATCTCACGTGATGATCGGTCATGGTTTAGTTGATACGGATCACGTGATCATTTAGATGACTCGAGTATGTCTATCTAAGTGGGAGTTATAAAGTAATATGATTAATTGAACTTAATTTATCATGAACTTAGTCCTGATAGTTTTTGCATATCTATATTGTAGATCAATAGCTCGCGTTATAGCTCCCCTATGTTTTTAATATGTTCCTAGAGAAAAATAAGTTGAAAGATGATAGTAGCAATGATGCAGACTGGGTCAATGATCTGAGGATTATCCTCATTGCTGCATAGAAGAATTATGCCTCACTACAACAAGAAGCCCCCTTTAGCAACGCATCGTTGCGTTGCCTAATGTCCATATATGTGTTGCTAAGGTCTACACCAACGGATTAGTATCCGTTGCCATAGGTGGCGTTGGAAGTGTCTATAACAACACATATACTTGTGTTGGTAATCGGCGTTTAAAAGCGTTGCAAGATAGCAACATATATATCTACAGCCAAACAACACTTCATATACATTGTTGATTACCCTACACAAACTAATTTTCACATTACAAATTAGTGCATCGCTTCCATCCATCTGTACATAGCTTGAACAATTAATGCTATTTTATATATTACGAACAATAGTGCAAGGAGCACCAATCCAATAAACAAAAAGATTTCATATATTTAATCAACTCGGTTGCATTACATGGAACACAATCTGAAAAAGATAGTACATGATCTCCTACATATTAAGCATGAAAATGACATTGTATAAGGTAAATGTAAAACTATCTTGTATTAGCCCCATTCTACACCTTTCCTATCAACAACTTAGCCATGCATCATCTTCGTCTTCATCACCCTTCATGCTGGATGACAAGCTTCTCTATGAACTTCCTGAGGATGCCTTCTATGACATTGTTATAGCATGAACGACCACCACCCTGCCCATTGTTCAAGATCTTTGGAACTAGCTGGCAATGCGCCACTACTAGCAGATTAAATAGACAAAATGAAAATTCAGCATGAGGAGATGGAAGCCACATGTAACACTTAAATATTCTAGGATTGATTATTTATAGAAGGAAGGCTCACATCAGTTCAGTGTACTGTACATGACCAAGAAAATCCTTGTCATTCCTTATTCCTAGCAGATGCTCGATTTAATTGTAACAAGAATGTATAACATTGTACTAGGCGTGCTACTCTGTTAGGCACTCCTATTTTTTCCCTCAACCTTTTTCTTTTCTTTTGCCATATGTCGCAAGCCAAACACATATATTAAGACCATATATCTAATATATAGACATGCATGTCGTAATTAACATGATTCCCTCTTAGTACAAAAAGAGAAGTCTCATCCTAAGATCAAAGATTAGTCACATTAAGGCATCTAGATTATAGTATACACAAAAACTATAAATTGTATCTTTGCGATTGGGTAGCTGCAACTTTAAGATAGCCACACACACCTTTGTTATTTTTGTCCAGCCAACTAAATAAAGAAGAGTAACTTCAACTAACCTCACAAAAAGAAAACTTGAACTAAGATAATGGAAACTGATTGTGTCATATTACATTCAGGTGTGCATTTCGTTCCACAAAGCTGCTGCAGACCAACAAAAATCCCTATGCAAAATATATTGGTGAAATCGCCAAATCACTTGCTTTAAGTGCAATAAGACTGGGCATTATGCAAATGAATGTTCTGAAGGCCAGAATGGCAATGGAAGCTCTGGGAAGAAGCCGAACCCTTTCAACAGGGGACAGGTGAACCACGTTAGCGTGGAGGAGGTTGAAGCTCAACCTGATGCAGTAATAGGTAAGTTTTTGGTTAAGTCATTTACTGCACTCGTTCTTTTTGATACCGGTGCATCGCATTCATACATATCAAGGGGATTTGTGGATAAGTATAGCCTGCCCACTAGGATTCTTAAAACACCTATGCTAGTAAGCTCACCAGGAGCGGGGTATATGGCCAGTCAAGGATGTTTTCAAGTGCCATTAAGTATAGGAAGGCATATTTTCCCAATGGATTTAATTACTCTGGAATCCCAAGGATTTGATGTAATTCTTGGTATGGATTGGCTGTCGAAGTATGGAGGAAACATCGATTGCGCCACTAAGACAATTTTGCTTACGACACCAGAAGGAAGAAGGATCAAGTATGTATCCCGGCATGTGCCATATAGGATGCAAGTAAATTCCTTATCAGGAGTTGTGCAGGAGGAAGTACCAGTGGTAAAGGATTTCCCTGACGTATTTCCAAAAGAGTTGCCAGGCATGCCACCGGATCGGGATATTGAGTTTTTGATTGAGCTTTTGCCAGGCACATGGCCAATATCGAAGCGGCCATAAAGGATGCCCGCAAAGGATTTGGTGGAAATTAAGAAGCAGATTAAGGAGCTATTGGATAAAGGTTACATTCGCCCAAGTTCTTCGCCTTGGGGATCACCTGTACTTCTAGTGGAAAAGAAGGATGGATCGTTAAGGATGGTTGTTGATTATCGTGGATTGAATGAAGTAACGATTAAGAACAAGTACCCAATACCAATGATCAATGATCTGTTTGATCGGTTGCAAGGAGCTAAAGTGTTTTCCGAAATCAATTTACAATCAGGATACCATCAGTTGAAGATTCGAGAGCAGGATATACCTAAGACGTCTTTTACCACCAGGTACGGGCTGTATGAGTATACCGTTATGTCATTTGGTCTGACTAACGCACCTGCCTATTTTATGAACATGATGAACAAGGTGTATCTGGAGTTTTTGGATAAGTTCGTCGTAGTGTTCATTGATGATATTTTGGTTTACTCGAAGAATGAAGAGGAACATAAGGAACATTTGCGATTGGTACTGGAGAAGCTCAGAGAACATCAGTTATATGCCAAGTTCATCAAATGTGAGTTTTGGTTGAAGGAAGTAGGGTTCCTCGGACACGTTATATCTGGAGAAGTAATAGCGGTTGACCCCACAAAGGTTATCACTGTGACCAATTGGGAAGCACCAACAACAGTTGGAGAGATCCAGAGTTTCCTTGGACTCGCAGGATACTACCAGAGATTTATTGAGAACTTCTCAAAGATTGCAAAACCTATGACGGAGTTGTTGAAGAAGGATACCAAGTTTATATGGACTGAAGAGTGTTAGGCTAGTTTCCAGGAGTTGAAGAAACGTTTTGTTACCTCACCAGTGTTGATTTTGCCAGACCAGACTAAAGATTATGAGGTGTATTGTGACGCTTCACGTCGAGGACTTGGAGCAGTGCTCATGCAGGAGGGAAGAGTTGTTTCGTATACTTCACGACAACTGAAACCCCACGAATTGAATTATGCCACGCATGATTTGGAGTTAGCAGCCGTAGTGCATGCATTGAAAACATGGAGGCATTTCCTCATTGGAAATCATTGTGAGGTGTATACGGATCACAAGAGTTTGAAGTACATTTTCACGCAGAAGGAGTTAAACCTCAGACAAAGGAGATGGTTGGAGCTCATCAATGATTATGATATGAGATTGCATTACCATCCCGAAAAGGCTAATGTAGTAGCTGACGCTTTGAGCCGTACGAGCCATGTCAATACACTAATGACGGGAGAAATACCAAAGGAGTTAGCCGAGGATCTTCGTGAGCTATGGTTGGAAATAGTTCCGAGAGGCTATGTAGCAGCATTGGAGATTCATCAACCTTAATGGATAGAATCGAGAAGCTCGGAAGACCGACAAAGATTGCCTCTATAAAGGAGAAAATGAGCGAAGGAAAAGCTAAGGGATTTCGTGAGGATGAGCATGACACCCTATGGTTTGAAGACCGTGTTTATGTGCCCAATGACCCGGAGATCGGAAGTTGATTTTGCAAGAGGCACATGATTCACCATATTCGATTCACCCAGGAAATACCAAGATGTATTTGGATTTGAGGAATACTTTACGGTGGACGGAATGAAGAAAGATATTGCGGAATATGTAGCAGTTTGTGATGTATGTAAGAGAGTAAAGGCGAGCATCGAAGCCAAGCATGATTATTACTGACCATTGCCGATACCGAATGGAAGTGGGATAAACTAGGCATGGATTTTATCACGGGTTTACCCAGGACTCGTTCGGCTATGACTCAATTTGGTTTGTAGTGGATCGGTTGTGAAGGTAGCTCATTTCATCGGTGAAGACCACTTACACCGGTGCTAAGTTGGCGAAGATATACATGACCAGGATTGTATGTTTACAAGGAGTTAGGAGTATCGTGTCGATAGAGGAACCCAATTCACCTCAAAGTTCGGAAGCGATTGCATGAAACTTTGGGTACCAGGTGAGTTTAGCACAACTTTCCATCCGAGACATATGGATGGACCGAGAGAGTCAATCAGATTTTGGAGGATATCTTTGAGAGCTTGTGCACTAGATTATGGATCTAGTTGGGACGACAATTTGCCTTATGCAGAATTCTCTTACAACAACAGTTATCAATCCAGTTTGAAAATGGCCCCTTTCAAAGCCTTGTACGGAAGGAGGTGCAGGAACCCATTGTTGTGGGATGAAGTTGGAGACCGCCAGTTGTTCGGACCGAATTTGATTAAGGAGTCTGAATGGAAAGTGATGTTGATTCACGATAGGCTCAAGGTAGCCCAGTCCAGGCAGAAGAGTTATGCGGATTCAAAACGCAAGGAGACAGTTTACGAAGTCGGAGACCGAGTTTATCTTCGAGTATCTCCACTATGAGGAACTAAGCGTTTTGGAGTTAAGGGAAAGTTAGCACCACGTTTTGTAGTACCATATCGTGTTTTGGAACGTATGGGAGAAGTGGCCTACAAGTTGGAATTGCCCGAAGGATTGTCAGGAGTTCATGATGTATTCCATGTTTCCCAGTTAAAGAAGTGTCATGCGGAGATGGCTGAAATACCACTAAGGGATATAGTGCCATTGGAAGCGATTCAGTTGAATAACGATTTGACCTATGAGGAGAAACCAGTTAAGATTCTCGAGGTTGCCAGTCGAGTTACTCACAGCAAGGTTATCAAGTTTTGCAAAGTTCAGCGGAGCCACCACACCGAAGATGAAGCCACCTGGGAGCGAGAGGAAGATTTGCTAAAGGACCACCCTCACCTATTTTCTAGCCAACCCGAATCTCGAGGGCGAGATTCATCTTAAGGGGGGTAGGTTTGTAACATCCCAAATTTTCAATTTGGAATGTTATACATTAGATCATCAATGCATATCATATTTTATTTTCTTTCGGTTTTGATCCTAGAAATTCTACGCAACCCAAGGACCCACGGAGAGAGTTGGGGATTTCGTTATTTTCATATTTGAGTTCTCTCAAATTTTGAGAATAGGATCATTTGATTTTAATTATTTTATCATCAATTATTTCTATTACAAAAATATGAGAGAGGGAATAAAATGACTTTCCCAAAATAAAGAAATATTGAGGATTTAATAATAAAATCAAATAAGATTTTATTTTGGAGTTTTTCGTCTTTTTATTTGAATTTAGGAAAAATATGCGTTTTTCAAAATTACATTTAGGCCCCAAATAAATGTTCATCTAGTCCGGCTTGATTTTAGAAGCCGGGTAAAATTTATTTCGGGATTTTTGGAGTCCGTTTAGTATTTCTTTCGTTTGTTTTTCTGCGTGGAATTATTAAAAAAAACGAACCGACCTACGGGCCGTGTCCGACCGGGACTCCGACCCTTGAGCTTTATAAGCCGGGGCCAGCCCAGCCCGAGCAGCGCTCGCGCCCCAGAATCCTAGCCGCCACCGCCGGCTTGCGCCGCCGAGCCGCCGCCGCCGCCCCGAGGTTGCCTCGTGATCCTGCCGGTTTTCCTCGAAAACCGTTCGGTTTTTCGCAGGTTTTTTTTAGTTTCCGTTTTTTTATTAGGTCGGTTTATTTATTTTCGGTTCGGTTAAATAGCGAGCGTTCGCTCGTTCATTCGTTTTAACAAACGTGTTCGTTGTTTAGATCTAGTTAACGAACGATCGTTCGTTAACCTGTTCGTCGTTTTTCTTTTTCTCGGATTTGATCCGCGATTTTTCTGATCGTGATTTCTGATCCGATTTTCGTTTTAGTATAACTTTTCGCTCATTTATCGGAATCAGGCGATTCAAGCGCCTGGAGTTTCGATTCGAAACCCTCTTTCCGAATAACCAACTTAAACAAGTTTTTGCTACTGTAAAATTTGACTTAGATCCAGATTAGTATAAGAAGTTGTTTTCTTTCGCCGTTTGACTTTCGTTGCTTCGTTTGATTTGATTCTTTTTGCAAACCGGAGTTCTTAAGTTGAACTTTCTGGTTAGATATTTTATTTGAGATTTACCTGTGCATTAGATGAGTACTTATTGTATGCTTGTTTGTTTGTCTGCGATAGAATACCCGGAGTGCGCCGCCTATTACTTCGAGTCTCTAGGTTTCGCGGATCATCAGCAAGGCAAGTAACACTTTGATTATACCTTTTTCTAATACCCAGTTTTTATTGCATTAGATCAATCCTCAAACATTGCATGATTAGGATCTAATTAAATTGTGGGATGGGAAGTAGATTGAGGTAGTACCTATTACCTGTTTCATTATAAAACCTTTGGGAGTTACTTCTACGTTTGCTTATTTTGCCATGCTATGCAAGTAGACGTGGATTGGGTGAGTGATTTTCCATGACAGATGTGAGATTGTTAATTAATGGTTTATTTAAGGTGGCAACACTAATACACATCTGGGTGGATTGAGGTACCTGGTTATTCCAGGACTTGCCTGTTTTTTTTTTGGACCGCCACCCAGGCTCGAAGGGATCATGAGATTATTCATACTAGAAACTTTCGTGTGCAGCCACAAGCCATTATGGGCTCTGGCATAGTTGATTAAGTTGTGCGAACTCTTACAGGTAGACTAGCAGATGTAGGGGAAAGTAGGTGTACCGGTCTACCCTTCGTAAGGTGCTAGCGCTTCTGAAAGACTGTGTCTCGGTCATCCGTTTCTCAAACATCATGTAGTGCGAGAAACCCAACGGAGGCGATCGAGTCTTGTGGGGAAAAGTGTGCAAACCTCTGTAGAGTGTATAAACTAATCATGGTTAGCCGTGTCCCCGGTTATGGATGTTTTGAGTATCTAGTACTTGGATATCATGTGAATCTCATCATGTTACTTTAATTAATTTTGTTGGGTTTTAATGATGATTATTTTAATCGGGATTGAGGATGCTGTCAACCATTCTCAATGTTTAACAACCACCATGATAGTTAAATAAATTTATTCCTTTGCAGTAGGGAAAAATTGGCTTTTCGCAAAAACTGTAACCATAGAGCTTTCCACCAGCCACATATGCATGTAGTATAGCTTATTCTTTCATTACTCTCTATGTGTTACATTGCCAGCATATTCCATGTGCTGACCCGTTTTCGGGCTGCAACTTTTCATGTTGCAGACTTTTCAGACGATGAGTAAGGTGCTTTTAGAGTGGTTCTATACTCAGTGATGCCATTGGAGTTGATGGACTCGCTTATCTTCTAAGCCTTCCGCTGTTATCGTTGTTAGATGGCCTTAAGCCATATTTATTTTGCTAAGTTCTCTTTTGAGACATTCGATGTAATAAGTGTGTGATTGCTACTCTGTTATAAATCCTTCAAGTACTATGTGGTGTCAGCATTACTGATCCAGGATGACACACGAGCACGAGATCGATTTGGTTGAGGTGCTGGTCGCTACATCTTGACGAGTCGGTCTACTAATCTTGGACGTGATGCCTATGTAATGATCATTGCCTGGATATCATCATAATTATTTAAAGTTCTATCAATTGCCCAACAGTAATTTGTTCACCCACCATTTGCTATCTTTCTCGAGAGAAGCCACTAGTGAAACCTACAGCCCCCGGCTCTTCTTTCTCATATATTTGCCTTTGCGGTCTACTTTTTTCCTTGTATTTATTTTCAGATCTATTAAACCAAAAATACAAAAATACCTTGCTGCATTTTATTTCTATTTATTTTATTTGGCGTTTGATCTATCAAATCATTACAACTTATTCCCGTCTGCACGCCGTTTCTGGCGCCGTTATCCGAAAAAAGGGATTGACAACCCCTTTAACACGTCGGGTTGTGAGGTGTAGTTATTTGTGTGCAGGGGATGTTTACGTTGTGTTGCTTGGTTCTCCTACTGGTTCAATAACCTTGGTTTCATACCTGAGGGAAATACCTACCGCCGCTGTGCTGCATCATCCCTTCCTCTTTGGGTAAATACCGACGTAGCTTCAAGTGACATCAAAAGAAATTTCTGGCGTCGTTGTCGGGGAGGATCTTCAACATATACCAGGTTCCTAATCACAAATCTCATCTCCTTGAAATTTACATTATTCGCCATTTCCCTCTCGTTTTCCTCTCCCCACTTCACAAAAAATTGCCGTTTTATTCGCCTCTGTTTTTCCGTTTGCCGTTCTCTTGTTTTCTAGTCTCGATGGCTAGCGTCCCTACTCCTCCTTTGTCACTAGATCTTAAAGTCCTTTACTTCAATCAAAGATAAGGAGAAAAATTGAAAGATGCCTGGTATAGGCTTATGGAATCGTATCATATTTAGAACTTAAAGGGGGATGCCAAGGTTTTGCTTTGTAATTTTTATATAGGATTGGCTTTGCATCATAGACAACTCCTAGACTTTGCCGCTAAAGGAAATTTTATTAAGCTTAATGCCAATGCTGCCTATGAAATTTTAGAAGGAATTTTGGGAATTCCACCTCAAAAGAAGGGGTTCTCTTTCACCCTTGAGGGAGTTCAAATGTTGGACAAACTTGGTGATTTGCATAAACATATGGTTGAAATACAGAAATATAATAAACCCCTCAAACACCTCAATGGTAGTATCAATCGCATGAATACTCTATTTACTCTTTGCAACAAGCGATTGGATATTTGGGATCTTAAGATGGTTTCTTTTCTGGAGAATTTGGGGAAGCGTGAAGAGCCTCCCGGGTTTGAGAAAACCCTTAAAAAAGTTGCCAAAACTTCGGAAGACAAAACTCAGATCCTTGCTTTATGCCTAGCTAAGGGCGTAAAACTATAGCGCTTGTTGGGAGGCAATCCAATGAATAAATTTTCTTTTTTCTTTTTACTTTCTGCTATTGAGTGTTAGCACAATTATGCTACTGTTATGATTGTGTTTTTTTGTGTTTTAGTTAGTGTTTGTGCCAAGTAGAACGAATACGATCTTCTTGGATGATAGTTGTTTGATCTTGCTGAAAAAGACAAAACGTTTGTGCTCACGAAAATTATTTTTAAAAATCGCCAGAACGTGATAAAATGCCAATTCTTTTTGCGGAAGATTAATATACAAATTACTCAGGCATTTCTAGTTTTTCGGAATTTTTGCAGTTCCAGAAGTATTCGAACAAATCAGATTGCTACAGACTGTTCTGTTTTGACATATTCTGTTTCCTTTGTGTTGTGTGCTTATTTTGATGGCTCTATGGTTTTCTTTGATGAGTTTTTGCCATATAAAAGTTGGAATACAGTAGATATAATAAAAAAACAAAATAATAATTGGTTTTATACAACACTTATAGTAGTGATTTATTTTTCTTACACTAACGGATCTCACGAAGGTTTTGTTGAGCTTTGTGTGATTGAAGTTTTCAAGTTTTGGGTTATCTTACGATGGATGAAGGAAGGATAGAAGAGCCTAAGCTTGGGTATGCCCAGCCATCCCAAGCTATTATCCAAAAAAGAGCAACCAACTAAGCTTGGGTATGCCCCCGAGTGGCATCCCCGCTTTCTTCCAACAACTATCGGTATTTTACTCGAAACTATATTTTTATTCGTCACATGATATGTGTTTTTATTGAAGCGTCTTGTATGATATGAGTCTTTGATTGTTTTATTTTGTGTTTTAGGTCATCAATCCTTGCTGTACACACCTATTTTAGAGAGCCAAAATCATGTCATGACTTGTTAGAATTGCTCTCTTTGCTTCACTTAATTTTTTTATGAGCAATAGGACTTGCTCTAGTGCTTCACTTATATCTTTTTGAGCATGGTGTGCTTAGTATTTTTGAAGAAATGCTCTCTTGCTTCACTTAGATTTATTTGAGAGTTAGTAAAATTTTAAATAAATTCTCTCTTGCTTCACTTCAATTATTTTGGGAGAAAGAAGAAGAATTTATGCTCTTGATCTTCACTTATATTTGCTTGAGCTTATGAAAAGAAACACATGAAAATTAGTCCCAAAGTGGTAGATATCCAAGAAGGATATAATAAAAACTTTCATGAAGATCATTGGACAAAATAAACTTGATTCTTAGTAATAGTTTTGAGATATGATGACGTGATATGTGAGTTATGTTGATGAGTAGTTATGCTTTAGTAAAAATATTACAGTTAAGGTTTGTGATTCCCTATGCAAGTATGAAAGTCAATAGTCATGCAATGAAAATTATATCCTACTTGTGCTGCATTATTCGGTGTTATTTATGCTTAATGCTTGCTTATGAGATTATCCATTTCTTGGTTGGTCGCTTCCCAATCTTTTGGTAGCCTTCACTTTGCACCAAGTATGATCTCTACTTGTGCATCCAAAATCCTTTAAACCAGTTTTGCCACATGAGTCCACTATATCTACCTATATGCGGTATTCTTTTGCCGTTCTAAGCAAATTTGCATGTGCCATCTCTAATTTCAAAATGAACTTCTCTTTTGTGTGTTTGTTTAGTCATGAGCGTGAGGGTGGCTAATATTTTCCATGCTGGATGTGTTATTCTCATGATGAGTGTTTATTCACTTGTCATTGCATGAGAGTAAGGCAAAGGTCTTAGGGATGCCCAGTCCCGAAATGCAAAAATGAATTTACTTTATGTTGTCAAATAATAAATTCCTTGGAAAGTGTTGGTATGGCGGGCAGCCGTGGATACGGCTAGCCATGGAAAGTGAAAGTATGGTGGAAAAAGGAATAAACTTTATTTTCTGTTTGGGAACCGCCTATGGCATATCTAGCATGGAAAGTGTTGGGAACTCTAAGTCGTTTTCGTTGGTTGGATGGATACACCTCTCAAAATATTTTTATCTCTAATTTTTTCGCTTTGAGCTCTCGCACCTCTACAAATCCCTACTTCCCTCTGCGAAGGGCCTTTCTTTAACTTTATGCAATTTTTATTTTGAATTTGAGTCTCCATCTTCTCTCATAAAAAGCACCAACTAGGAGGCAATATGATCATACTTAAGTATTGGGTGTAGCTAATATTCGAGTGTGTTTCATGAATGGATCAATGTTTGAGCATGATGGGCTAGGGATAACTTATTTTAGTGTTGATATTTTGAAAGACATGGTTGCTAAATGATATGCTTGAGTATCTAAATTATTATGTCAAAACTAGACTATTTCTTTGAAGCACATAAAAGTCCAATTGTCCATGCTATAAAGAAAAGAATATGATATGACATGTAGGCGACATTCCACATAAAAAATTCTGTTTTTATCACTTACCTACTCGAGGACGAGTAGGAGTTAAGCTTGGGGATACTAATACGTCTCCAACGTATCTATAATTTTTTATTGTTCCATGCTTTTATATTATCAATCTTGGATGTTTTATAATCATTTTACAGTCATTTTATATCATTTTTTGGTACTAACCTATTGACATAGTGCCAAGTGCGAGTTGCTGTTTTTTCCATGTTTTTTACATCCCAGAAAATCAATACTAGACGGAGTCCAAATACCACGAAACTCCATGATGGTTTTTTATGGGCCAGAAGGATTGGGGTATTTATAGAGCAAAGAGGCGGTCCGGGGGGCACCTGAGGTGGGCACAACCAACCAGGGCGCTTTGGGCAGCGCGTCTGGTTGGTTGTGCCCACCTCGTGCCCCGGACCGCCTCTTTGCTATATAAATACCCCAATATTCCGAAACCCTAAAGGCATCGACGAAATATTCATCCAGCCATCGTAGAGTCCGAACCACGGATCCAATATAGACACCATCTCGGATGGGGTTCACCACCTCCATTGGTGCCTCTCGATGATCGTGAGTAGTTCTTTGTAGACCTTGGTCTGTAGTTAGTAGCTAGATGGCTTTCTCTCTCTCGCTGAATTCTCAATACAATGGTCTCTTGGAGATCCATATGATGTAACTCTTTTTGTGGTGTGTTTGTTGGGATCTAATGAACTTTGAGTTTATGATCAGTCATATCTTTTTATATCCATGAAAGTTATTTGAGTTTCTTTGATCTCTTATAGCCTCGTATTTCTTCTCCGATATTTGGGTTTTGTTTGGCCACTTGATCTATTTATCTTGCAATGGGAAGAGGTGCCCGATAGTGGGTTCGATCTTACGGTGCTTGATCCCAGTGACAGAAAGGGAATCGACACGTATGTATCATTGCTACTAAGGATAAAACGATGGGGTCTATCTCTACATAGATAGATCTTGTCTACATCATGTCATCGTTATTATTGCATTAATCTGTTTTTCCATGAACTTAATACACTAGATGCATGCTGGATAGCGGTTGATGTGTGGAGTAATAGTAGTAGATGCAGGCAGGAGTCGGTCTACTAATCTTGGACGTGATGCCTATGTAATGATCATTGCCTGGATATCGTCATAATTATTTGAAGTTCTATTAATTGCCCAACAGTAATTTGTTCACCCACCGTTTGCTATCTTTCTCGAGAGAAGCCACTAGTTGCATTTTATTTCTATTTATTTTATTTGGCGTTCGATCTGTCAAATCATTACAACTTATTCCCGTCTGCATGCCGTTTCTGGCATCGTTACCCGAAAGGGATTGACAACCCCTTTAACACGTCGGGTTGCGAGGTGTTGTTATTTATGTGCAGGGGCTGTTTACGTTGTGTTTCTTGGTTCTCCTACTGGTTCGATAACCTTGGTTTCATATCTGAGGGAAATACCTATCGCCGTTGTGCTGCATCATCCCTTCCTCTTTGGGGAAATACCGACGTAGTTTCAAGCGACATCATTTCCAATTGCAAAGGATACTCCAAAATCCTGAGGCTTCCGGCAGAGTAGTGGAGTGGGCTTTGGAGTTATTCGTTTTGGTTTGAAGTTTGAGAGCACATCAACTATCTAGAGCAGTTCATTGGCAGAGTTTAATGCGGAATGGACGCCAACCCCTGACGAGGAAGTACCAGAGACAGTTATCCCCGGCAAGGAATCGCCCCAAGAATGGATTATGTGTTTCGATGGTGCCTTTTCCCTACAAGGTGCAGGAGCTGGCGTGCTTCTTGTCGCCCCCTTCGGGGAGCACTTGAAGTACGTCGTTCAAATGCATTTTGCCCGGGAAGAGGCAACCAACAATACAACAGAGTATGAAGGGCTCCTTGCCGGGCTCAGGATTGCCGCAGAATTGGGAATTAAGAAGCTCGTCATTCGAGGAGATTCACAGCTCGTGGTGAGACAAGTCAACAAGGATTACCAAAGCCCATTGACGGAGGCATATGTTGAGGAAGTGAGAAGATTGGAGGAACACTTTGACGAAATGCAAACAAAGCACGTACCCCGTGCGGAAAACAGCATAGCTGATCATCTGTCAAAGTGTGTTGCGCAGAAGCTTCCTGTGGAAACAGGACTTTTATTCTCCATCTTACTCAGCCTTCTGTATCCCCAGCAACAATGGCCCAGAAAAGGAGAAAGTTGGACTTCGGTAAGCCTCTCCCGGTCGAGCCGTCTGCTCCTAGAAGAGACCCTACCAGAAAGAACTCCTCACCACCTGACGGACAGCACCCTCCAGCCGGGTCCATGGTCCCTGCAAACGATGAATGTGCCCCCGCAGTTGAGGAGGTGCCGCTAGTCCTCGTTGCCAAGCCCCAGGCTCCAACTTGGGCAAGGCACATAGTCCACTTCCTCCAAACTGGAGAGCTTCCCGGGGACCAAGATGAAGCTGAAAGAGTAGCCCGGAGGGCCAGTATGTATCAGTTTGTCGATAACACTCTATACAGAAGGAGGCCCAACGGTGCGAAATTGAAGTGCATCTGTCGGGAAGAAGGAAAGGAACTCCTGGCTGAGATACACAAAGGCATGTGTGGCTCCCACATTGGATCAAGGGCATTAGTTGGGAAAGCATTCTGGCAAGGTTTCTATTAGCCCACAACCCTCCAAGGTGCGGTCGATCTAGTCACCAAATGTGAAGCCTGCCAGTTCCATTCCAAGAACATCCACCTGTCTGCCAAAGCTCTTCAGACAATCCCTCTATCATGGCCATTTTCGGTCTGGGGGCTCAATACCCTCGGCCCTTTCCCCCAAGCAATCAGGGGCTTTGAATTCTTGTTCGTTGCTATCGGCAAGTTTACAAAGTGGCCGGAAGTGACTGCTCAATCACCTATCAAGTTATTGAAAGAATTGGTGTGCCGATTTGGAGTCCCGGCAAGGATAATTACCGACAATGGCACCGAGTTCACGAGTCGCGCCTTCATGCAATATGTTCATGCCCACAGATGCAAGATCTCATTTGCCTCTGTTGCACATCCCAAGAGCAATGGGCAAGCTGAGAGGGCGAACGCTGAAGTGCTGTGAGGACTCAAGACAAGAACCTTTGATACGCTGCACAAGCACGAAAGGTGGTGGATCGATGAGCTGCCGGTAGTTCTCTGGTCCCTTAGAACGACACCAAGTCAAGCTACTGGGCAGACTCCCTTCTCCCTAGTCTATGGGGAAGAAGCAGTTATCCCCATGGAACTCATTTATGGGTCGCCTCAAGTGCTTGCCTACGATGAAGTAGCGCAAGATCACCACCAGTGTGACGACGTTGTGCTACTCGAGGAGAACCGTCTCCGGGCTGCTACGCGTGCTGCACGCTATCAGAAAGCCCTGCGTCTCTATCATATCCGGAGGGTTCATGCTCAGTGTTTTGAGGAAGGCGACCTTGTCCTTAGGAGTGTTCAGTCTGCCACGGGTACAAACAAGTTGACACCGAAGTGGGAAGGCCCTTACCGGGTAGTACGAGTCCCCAGACCCGGTGCAGTCCGTCTGGAGACCGAAGATGGCATTCAATTGCAAAACTGATGGAATATTGAGCATCTCCGCAAGTTCTACCCGTAAGGCGCGGCTGTCAGGCCCTGCCCGGTAGCCACCCTTTTGTACAGGCCTTGCCTCAGTTGCATGTAACCCCTTGTACAAAGCCGTGCGATGACCCTGAGCAACAGAGAAATAAATGAAGCCTCGGGGCCCCCCAACCAAGTTGCATGCATGCATAAGCATTCTAAGAGCACTGCATAAGCATTTCATGAGCATTTGCATATGCATATAGATAGGGCCGCATCTCGCATCATTCCCATCTGCATGAAGCTGCAGGTTCCTGTCGTGAACTTGGCCTCCACAAGGAGTTGGGAAGATGGACCAACATTGCGATCTCCGGCAAGCCAAACAGATAAGTTCTACCTCTTGTCCATGAGTGTTCTGTAAGCTAGGGCTTGTGCATTAGAAAACCTCGCCACTCTTTTGAGACTTAGATGCTCCCATCCTTTACTCGAACGTTGCTTCCGTCAGGATGGTCGCAGTGGCCTTTGGTAAAAGGAAGTTGGCGGGGGGCTGGTCCCTTTGCTTTCTGCCTGGTAGGATCAGTTCTCTAGCAAACGAAAGGGTATCGGCAGGGTAGCCTGCTGGGGAAAACTCGTTTATTTACACTAAGGAGGCATCCCACCTCTGCATGGACATATACATGCATGCGTTCCCGGCATGGTTCATCTTTTTCATTAATATGCTGATGATTCAAGTACAAGCATTACAGAAAACAAACATGGAATCGAGAGCTTACATTATTTGAACTAAAATTTAGCAAGTGCCGGCAAGTTTAAGATTGAAAAAAGATAAGTGCCTCATAATCTCCTCTTTTTTGTTTTCCCTCCTACCAGGAACTGCGGTGGAAGGAGGAAAAGACGAGAAAGGCAGCCAAGTAGGAGCCCACCCCGGTCTGGTTAAGGCCCACCACGCGCGGTCTGGCAAGATCGGGAGTGGCGAGGCTGCGAAGGAGGGGAACGGAGGGCAGAGTAGCGTCCCTCCAGTCGCCGCCTCCAGAGCTAGCAAGAAGCTCTGGCTTGAGCACCGGTGGAGTCATCCACCAAAGCTCAGCCGAAAGACTGCTGGAGGGGAGGCGAAGGCGCCAAGAGAAGATCCCTCCCTGGCTATCACCCTAGGAGGCTGGTGATGATGTTGCCGGGGAGGGAGGGGAAGAACGGAAAGATGAGGCGGCAGGTCGCCGTTCGGAGGCGAAGGCATCCACGCCATCGTACTCCGACCTGACCCCCTGCCACCCGCCTTCTTTGTCTTCCCCCATTTTCTCCTCATCACCGTTGCTCCCGGGAAGCGCCAGATCTCCAGTCTGGCACCTTCTCCGGAGATACGACGAACGGCCAGGGGGGCGCACCGCTCCCTACCTCAGCGGGCAGGAAGGCGCGCCTCTCATCGACATCAGCCCCAAGACCCCCAGGAGGGGTAATGCTAGGATTACCGATGATCCCCAGCCCTGCCTTCCGGGCGGGCGCCAAAGGCGCCGAGGGCCCGATCGTCCGGCCCATAAGCAGCGATAGCCCGGGACTGGGCACCGCACTATTCAATGGGCGGCCAACCATGGCAGAAGGACCAAGCGATTCCCCACAACAGTGAAGCTTGATATCTCCCGCACCACAAGCGACACGCCCATGACTCCTCCTTCGAACAAGAACCAGGCTCACTCCCCGAACAGCGGCACCAACATTTGGCGACACAGGCCTCAAACAAGAGCCCGTGGGTTGGCCCCAGGCTCTTCTCTTCAACATAACCAGCGGGAAGCAGAAAACAGAGGAGGGGAGCGCAGGGATGAATGACTCTGCCCTTTCTCCACCTCTCCTTTTATAGGCGGGTCGGGTAGGGGAGCCGCTCCCTCAATGGGTGGCCACCGTCCTCCTCCACCAATTCAAGAAGGCCGGGCCCTTGCTTTGATGCTCTCCCGTGCCACGCGCCTCCATTACCTACCCCGCATGATGCATGTAGCATACTGGCTAAGGATAAGGGCGTGGTGGGAAGAGTGAATTGGCAGTTTCTACCCTGTGCATTAAAGTCATTCACAGGCCATTACAAGAGCGACCTCATCACTATTGGCTTTACACGTCGTGTGGGGAAATCGAAACTGACCCAAGCTCAAGATTAATGAAGAAGCAAAGAAGACCTCAATAGGCCATCCTCTTCAGCACCCCTTCCTGTGCACTTATTAGGCCCTACCCCGACGACGCTCGGCAGCACGATCAGGGCAGGCCCGGGGGCTTTTGTCGGTGCAACAAACCCTGGGTCTGTTGCCCAGACTGTGCACAAGCACGGGAACATGGTTGAGGCACCAAGCCAAGTCAGAACATAAGAGTCCAAGAGGTTTGAAGGACCAACATGCAGATCAAGAGGACCGAGATCAATCGAGAGAAACAAGATGCCACCATGAGAAAAGCCTCCCTTGCCGGGCAGACGAGCTTGACAAGGACGGGGCCGCCCTCGGAAGAAGACATCCAAGACATCCCGGCAGGGCCTGCCGGGACTCACGGGGGAAAAAACAGCCTCACCCAACTACTGCACCGCAACCCACGTTGTCGATCTATGCGATGTCGAGCCGCAAAGTGACTAAGTGGCAGCCATTCGCCACATGGCGGCCTTTCTCTACAGGAAATGCCCACGAACAACACCCATCCTGTGACGTGTGAAGCGAGCAGGTGTGAAGCTGGCAAAACAGCCCGTCAAGGCTTGCCGGGCAACCAATGATGTGACGTTAAGCGGTGCATTTAATGCCCCCTATCAGCCTGCAGAGTTAGGCATGATAGCACTGTTTTCTATCTTATCAGTGCATAATGACTACTTTGCCATTGTGGTAACCCCTTAATCAATAAAAGGAGGCCCATGGAAACCGTAGAAAGGGTTAGAAGGTTGGAGAACACACACACCCATACACGCGTAGCCACTGCCGCCCGTGCCGGGCAAGTGTACTATGCTCCACCATCATTCGTCCATCATCAATCCACCGAAGCAGGAGTAGGGTTTTACGCCTCACGGCGGCCCGAACCTGGGTAAAATTTCCCATGTGATCGCTGCCGCGTCGCCTCACGTTCTTTTGCTCTTTGTGCAACGCGACATCCCCCCTGCCGAACCAGCAAGGGACCCTTGGTCCTATAGGTGGCCGTGGTTTCCCATGACAGAGAGGTGCTTTGTAATGGGTTGGATCTTGAGGTGCTCAATCCCAGTGACATAAAGGGACAAGCCACGTATTTGTATCATTGCCATTAACGATAAACGATGGGGTTTATTCATATTGATTGAGTTTACTTTGTCTACATCTTGTCATCTTGCTTAAGGCGTTATTCCGTTCTTTATGAACTTAATACTCTAGATGCATGCTTGATAGCGGTTGATGTGTGGAGTAATAGTAGTAGATGCAGGCAAGAGTCACTCTACTTGTCTCGGACATGATGCCTATATACACGATCATTGCTTGGATATCGTCATAGCTATGCGCTTTTCTATCAATTACCCAACAGTAATTTGTTTACCCACCATATGCTTTTTGTTCGAGAGAGAAGCCTTAGTGAAAACTATGGCCCCGGAGTCTATCTTTATCATATATTAAAATCCAAAAATATATTTCTGCAATTTATTTATCTTTATTTTGTGTTTATTTATCTATCTATCACTAGGAGATTTGATCCTGGCAATTAACCGCCAAGGGATTGATAACCCCTTGTTTGCGTTGGGTGCAAGTATTTGTTATTTTGTGTGTAGGTGTTGTTCATGAGGTATTGCGTGGTTCTCCTGCTAGATTGATAACCTTGGTCCTTAACTAAGGGAAGTACTTATCTCTACTGTACTGCATCATCCTCTCCTGTTTGAGAAAATCCAATGCAGCTCACTAGTAGCAGGAAGAATTTCTGGCGCTGTTGCCAGGGAGACATCACCAACACCTATCAAGTACCATCGCATAAACTTTCACCTCTTTGCATTTACTTTCATTTTTCATTTGCCTCTCGTTTTCATCTCCCCCACTTCTAAAACATTTTCTAAAAGACACACAAATATTTTCCGTTTGCCTTTTTGCTTGTTTGCCCGTTTGCTTGCTTTTATTTCCTTCATGTCAACACACCAAAAACATAAAAGAAAAAGGAAAAGTAAAGACATATGGATCCTAATCCATGCTAATCTTTTCAAAAGATCCAATTATGATGAACCAATTGCTAGTGAGTTTAGTGCACTAGATTATCTTTATGAAGTTTTACTTGAAGATCGTGAATCTGAAAATTGTGATGAAGTGTTAGAAGAAGAAATTTATAAAGTGATTCATGATAGCTCCTTGAATAAAAAGCATGATTGCAATGATGTTATTATAAATCCCATTAATGTTAGTTGTGCTAATGATATGCAAATCTACAAGCTTGGGGATGATAATTTTGTTATGTCCACTACTTATTGCAATGATCATGATTGGGGTGATAATGCTTCTTATGATCTTGAAAATTTATTTAAGCCTCATGATGAATATGTTATTGATAATAATGTTTGCAATAACATTGAAAGTTGGTTTGGAAGAGCGTAAAATTTAGATAAAAAGAATCCCACATATTTGGAGAGTGCTCAATCTTTTGAAATTTTTGATAAAATTGGTTTTGGAGAGGTCATGAGTTTAGTTGATGTTAATCCCACTATCTTGGAAGATAATAAGACCTTTTTGCATGTGGATCATGAAGAGAAAATTTTATATGGTAGCTATATTGTTGAATTTGATTATGATCCTACATGTAATTATTATGAGAGAGGAAAATATGGTTGTAGAAATTTTCATGTTACTAAATTACCTCTCGTCATGTTGAGATTGTCAATGATTTACTCTTCTTCCTTTGCATATACTATATATTTCTTGCCTTCATAATTGGTTTACTTATAGAATGCTTATGCATAGGAAGTATGTTAGACTTAAATGTGTTTGTCACATGTATTATGATGCTCTCTTTGTGCTTCAATTCTTGTCTTTTATGTGAGCATCATTGAAATCTCAAATCTTATCTTAATGGCTATAAAGGAAGAACTAGTTCGGAGACAACACAATAGTTATCATTTTCTGTGTTTTTTGGTGTGCACACAATTATGCTACTGTTGTGGTTGTGTTTTTGTGTTTAAATTAGTGTTTGTGCCAAGTAAAGCCATTGGGAGGATTTGGATGACCGTTGATTTGATTCGGTGAGAGAATAGAAACTTTTGCGCCCAGTAGCAGAATTTTTTAGATTCAATGGAACGTGATGAATTTTTGAATTTTTTAAACATGATTGATATAAAATTTCACATGTTGTCTTAATTTTTCATAAATTTTGGATTTATAGAAGTATGGTCATTGTTCGAATCATTACAGCCTGTTCTGTTTTTGGCAGATTCTGTTTTCATTGCGTTGTTTGCTTGTTTTGATGAATCTATGGATTGTATCGGGGGTATAAGCCATGTTGAAGTTAGAATACAATAGGTATAATGCAATAATAAAATTGAATGGGTTTACAACAGTACCTAAAGTGGTGATTTGCTTTGTTATACTAACGGATCTCACGGAGGTTCTTGTTGAGTTTCGTGTGCTGAAGTTTTCAAGTTTTGAGTGAGATCACGATGGATTAAGGAATAAGGAGTGGTAAGAGCCTAAGCTTGGTGATGCCCGAGGCACCCCAAGGTAATATTCAAGGACACCCAAGATTCTAAACTTGGGGATGCAGCGGAAGGCATCCCCTCCTTCTTATACCAACTATCGGTAAATTACTTGGACCTATATTTTTATTCATCACATAATATGACTTTTGCTTGGAGCGCCTTGTATTATACGAGTCTTTGTTTTGTTTCATTTTTAGTTTGCGACCATCATCTTTGCTGGACACACCTTTTTGAGAGGGACACACATTATTTATGGTTTGTTAGAATAATCTATGTGCTTCACTTATATCTTTTGAGCTAGGCACTTGCTCTAGTACTTCACTTATATCTTTTAGAGCATGGTGGTGGTTATATTTTAAAGAAATAGTTGCACTCTCACACTTCACTTATATTATTTTGAGAGTTTGATAAATAGTAATGGCAATTAGCAAGGGTTATGAATTTGGCCCTAATATGATAGGTATTCAAGAGGGATATAATCAAAACTTTCATGTAGATCATTGAATATGATAAGTTTGATTCCTTGCAATAGTTTTGTGATATAAAGATGGTAATATGTGAGAGATACTAGTGAATGATTATGGTTTAGTAAGCATATTGGTGTTAAGGTTTGTGATTCCTGAAGCGTGCACATATAGTCTCTCGTTATGCTATGAAGTTGGAGCATGATTTATTATGAGTGGCGGTCGGGGATGAGCCATGGTCTTTTGCTACCAATCTATCTTCCTAGGGGCATGCATAGTAGTACTTTACTTCAAGGGCTAATAATTTCGCAATAAGTATGCAAGTTCTTTATGACTAATGTGAGTCCATGGATTATACACACTCTCACATTTCTGCAATTTGCTAGCCTCTTCGGTACCATGCATTGCCCTTTCTCACCTCGAGATGTGGTGCACACTTCGCCAGTGCATCCAAACCCCGTGATATGATACACTCTATCACACATAAAGCTCCTTATATCTTCCTCCAAACAGCCACCATTGATACGTCTCCAACGTATCTATAATTTTTGCTTGTTCCATGATGTTATATTATCATTCTTAGATGTTTTACAATCATTTTATAGCAACTTTATTTCATTTTTTGGGACTAACCTATTGACATAGTGCTTAGTGCCAGTTGATGTTTTTTGCTTGTTTTTTACTTCGCAGAATATCAGTACCAAACGGAGTCGAAACACGGCCAAACTTTTTGGAGAATTTTGATGGACCAGAAGGAACAACATGGGCCAACGAAGTACCAGAGGGGTGCCCAGAGGGGGCCACAACCACACTTGGGCGCGCCTGGGTTGTGCCCACCTCGGTGGCCTCCTGCACCGCCTCTTCACTCTATAAATACCGCAATATTCCAGAAACCCTATGGGAGTTGACGAAAAACAATTCCAGCCGCCTCAAGTTCCAGAACTACTAGATCCAATCTAGACACCATCACGGAGGGGTTCATCATCCTCATTGGTGCCTCTCTGATGATGCGTGAGTAGTTCATCATAGACCTATGGGTCTATAGTCAGTAGCTAGATGGCTTCCTCTCTCTCTTTTGATTCACAATACAATGGTCTCTTGGAGATCTATTTGATGTAACTCTTTTCGCAGTGTGTTTGTTGGGATCCGATGAACTTTAAATTTATGATTAGATCTATATCCATGAATATTATTTGAGTCTTATTTTATCTCTTATATGCACGATTACTTATAGCCTCGTATTTCTTCTTTGAATCTTTGGTTTAGTTAGGCCAACTAGATTGATTTTTCTTGCCATGGGAAGAGGTACTTTGTGATGGGTTCGATCGTGCGGTGTTCTTTACCAGTGATAGAATGGGCATCAAGACACACAGGTATCATTGCTATTAACGATAACAAGATGGGGGCTATTCCTACATGAATAGATCTCGTCTACATCATGTCATCGTTCTTATTGCATTACTCTGTTTCTCCATGAACTTAATTAACTAGATGCATGCTGGATAGTGGTCAATGTGTGGAGTAATAGTAGTAGATGCAGGAAGTAGTCGGTCTACTAATCTTGGATGTGATGCCTATACAATGATCATTGCCTAGATATCTTCATAATTATTTGAGGTTCTATCAATTTCCCAACAGTAATTTGTTTACCCACCGTATGTTATTTTTCTCGAGAGAAACCACTAGTGAAATCTACGGGCCCCGGGTCTATTCTCCATCATATTTGCTTTGAGATATATTTTTATTTGCTTTTATTTTTAGATCTATATTATCAAAAAACCCAAAAATACCTTGCTGCAATTTTTTATTACTTGTTTTATTTTGCATTTTATCGAGATCTATTTATCCAATCTATACAATTTTTATCCAGTCAACTAGACAATTTCTGGCACCGTTACCCGTTGAGGGATTGACAACCCCTCATAACCATCGGGTTGCAAGTATTTGTTCTTCGCGTGCAGGTACCGTTTACATATGTTGCTTGGTTATCCTACTAGATTGATACATGGGTTTCATAACTGAGGGAAATACCTACCGTAGTTGTGCTGCATCATCCCTTCCTCTTTGGGGAAATACCAACGTAGTTCAAGCGACATCAAAAGGAATCTCTGGCGCCGTTGCCGGGGAGACATCATCAACATCTATTAGGTTCCTAATCGCAAATCTCATCTCCTTGCAATTTACATTATTTTCCATTTGTCTCTCGTTTTCATCTCCCATATTTCACAAAAAATTGCCGTTTTATTCGTCCTCTTTTTTGTTCGTTGTTTTCTCGTCAGATCTACCTTTTTGTGTGCAATCTTGTTTGCATAGTCACCATGATTCAAGAAAACACCAAGTTGTGTGATTTTTCCAACACGAATAATAATGATTTTATTAGCACTCCGGTTGCTCCTCCCACCATTAGTGCGGAATCTGGCGATATTAATGTTGCTTTGTTGAATCTCGTTATGAAAGATCTTTTCTGGTACTCCTAATGAGGATGACGTGTCCCATCTAAACACATTCGTAGAATTGTGCGATATGCAAAAGAAAAAAAGATGTGGACAATGATATTGTGTAGTTGAAATTATTTCCGTTTTATTTGCGAGATCGTGCAAAAATTTGGTTTTCTTTCTTTGCCTGCAATAGTATGGTTCTTGGGATAAGTGCAAAGATGCGTTTATTACTAAGTATTTCTGCCCGCAAAATTATTTCTCTTAGAATTCAAATCATGAATTTTAAGCAACTTGAGCATGAACATGTTGCACAATCTTGTGAAAGAATGAAATTGATGCTAAGAAATTGTCCTACACATGGTTTAAATCTTTGGATGAGCATACATTTTTTTTATGCAGGATTGAATTTTGTTTATAGAAATCTTTTAGATTCCGCAGCGAGTGGTACTTTTATGGAAATTACTTTGGGTGAAGCTACTAAATTTCTAGACAATATTATGGCAAATTATTCACAATGGCATACCGAAAGAGCATCTACTAGTAAGAAAATTACTTCGGTCGAAGAAATTAGTACGTTGAGTGAGAAAGTTGATGCTCTTATGAAGTTGGTTGCTAATAAAAGTGCTCCTATTGATCTTAATAATGTGCCTTTGTCTACTTTGATTGAGTAAAATAGTGATCCCGTAGATATGAATTTTTTCTCGCACCATTTTAACAACAATGCTTATAGAAATAATGTTAATCCTAGGTATTTTCCTGGAAATTACTGTAATAATTATGGTAATTCCAATGCTAATTCTTCTTACAATAATAATAGGAACACCTCTAATCCTGAAAATAATATTAAAGAATTTACCAATGCCCAAAAATCTTTTAATACTATGATAGAAGAAAAGTTGAATAAGATTGATGATATGTCTAGAAGCATTGACAGAATTTCTCATGATGTAGAAAATCTCAAGTTGAAAATTTGTACCCAAGGTTGATGAATCAATTAAGGCTCTATATGTTTCTATGGATGAGAGTAAGGAGATAGCCGCTATGCTTAGAGCTAAACGAGAATTTTTAGAAAGAGAGTTTTCTAGTGATTGCTTTCATAAAATGATGAAGATCTTAAACTGATTGGTGTTTCTTTTATTGATTCTTTGTTTAGTAAAATTAAAATTGATGATAAAGGGACTAAAGAAGAGTCAACTTCAGCTAGAAGGTGTCCCGATAATTTGGAGGGTGAAAATCTTGATGAAAAAATTGATCAAAGTGGGTTTGGAGAGGTCAAAACTTTAACTAGTGATGTGCCCACTCTTTTGGATTACAAAGACTTTAATTATGATAGTTGCTCTCTGATTGATTGTATTTATTTATTGCGATTCATGATAAATTCACCCCATGTTTATGAACAAAATAAAGGTTTCACTGAACAAAAAATGTTGATGCCATGTCGGGGGGATGAACGCCGGGCAGGTAATGGAACACGGATCCTTTTCAAAAACTTCGGGGCTGGCGTCGCCCCTCAATCCGGCTCACACTTGGCCGGGTTCCTCAACCCAGCCAAGTCCCTCAACTCGGCCAAGACTGCAACGTGGCCAGGCCGGCTGGTGCCTGCCGGCCGAACCCGGCAAACCAAGACTTCTCCAGCAAGCCAGCTCCCTCGTGGTTTCTTCCTCAACCCGACCACGGATCATCTCTCGTCCCATCCAAGGCGTACGATGGAACAAGTCCCCATAGAGGGGATGAGCGTGGCCATAGTGACCCAGCAAGTCCTCTGACTGGCAGGAGCGTGGCAACAGTGGTCCACCTACTCCGCTGACCGAGGCCGACGTGGCAACAGTGGGCCCCTCGTCCTGCTGACGCAAGCCAATGAAGACCAGGCAGTGTGCCACTGTAGCCGAGCCGGCTCAACCACTCCGTGACGACTGACAAGACAGAGAACAGTGCCCTCTGGCGCACGGGGCCCACGCCCGGAGAACCCGGTGAATCCAAGCACTCGGCGGGTCCCAGCACCGGCTTCCCAGGCGCTGACATCCCGGCCCTACGACCTTGTATCTTTACCATTGTAACCCTAGGGGGTTGACATATTGATACGTGTCCAACGTATATATAATTTTTGATTGTTCCATGCTATTATATATTCTGTTTTGGATGTTTAATGGGCTTATTTATACACTTTTATATTATTTTTGGGACTAACCTATTAACCGGAGGCCCGGCCCAAATTGCTGTTTTTTTGCCCATTTTAGAGTTTCGCACAAAAAGAAAATCAAACGGAGTCCAAACGGAATGAAACCTTCGGGAACGTGATTTTCGGAACAAACGTGATCCAGAGGACTTGGAGTCCACATAAAGTAATCAATGAGGAGAGCATGAGGCAGGGGGGCACGCCCTACCCCCTCCCCCCCAGGCGTGCCCTCCACCCTCATGGGGCCCACCTTGCTCCACCAACGTACTTCTTCCTCCTATATGTACCTACGTACCCCCAAACCATCAGAGGCATCCACGAAAACCTAATTCCACCGCCGCAACCTTCTGTACCCGTGAGATCCCATCTTGGGGCCTTTTAGGCGTCTGCTGGGAGGGGCATTGATCACGGAGGGATTCTACACCAACACCATAGCCTCTCCGATGATGTGTGAGTAGTTTACCTCAGACCTTCGGGTCCATAGTTATTAGCTAGATGGCTTCTTCTCTCTCTTTGGATCTCAATACAAAGTTCTCCTCGATTCTCGTGGAGATCTATTCGATGTAATCTTCTTTTGCGGTGTGTTTGTCGGGACCGATGAATTGTGGGTTTATGATCAAGATTATCTATGAACTTCTCTGAATTCTTTTATGTATGATTGGTTATCTTTGCAAGTCTCTTCGAATTATCAGTTTGGTTTGGCCTACTAGATTGATCTTTCTTGCAAAGGGAGAAGTGCTTACCTTTGGGTTCAATCTTGCGGTGTCCTTTCCCAGTGACAGCAGGGCAAGAAAGGCACGTATTGTATTGTTGCCATCGAGGATAACAAGATGGGGGTTTATATCATATTGCATGAGTTTATCCCTCTACATCATGTCATCAAACTTAAAGCATTACTCTGTTCTTTTGAACTTGATACTATAGATGCATGCTGGATAGCAGTCGATGTGTGGAGTAATAGTAGTAGATGTAGGCAAGAGTTAGTCTACTTGTCACGGACGTGATGCCTATATACATGATCATACCTAGATATTCTCATAACTATGCTCAATTCTATCAATTGCTCGACAGTAATTTGTTCACCCACTGTAATACTTATGCTCTTGAGAGAAGCCACTAGTGAAACCTATGGCCCTCGGGTCTATCTTCCATCATATTAATCTTCCATTATTTCCATTACCGTTTACTTGCTTTCTTTACTTTTACTCTTTATCATAAAAATACCAAAAATATTATCTTATCATATCTATCAGACCTCACTCTCGTAAGTGACCGTGAAGGGATTGACAACCCCTTTATCGCGTTGGTTGCGAGGTTCTTATTTGTTTGTGTAGGTGCGAGGGACTCGAGCGTAGCCTCCTACTGGATTGATACCTTGGTTCTCAAAAACTGAGGGAAATACTTATGCTACTTTACTGCATCACCCTTTCCTCTTCAAGGGAAAAACCAACGCAGTGCTCAAGAAGTAGCAAGAAGGATTTCTGGCGCCGTTGCCGGGGAGTCTACGCAAAAGTCAACATACCAAGTACCCATCACAAACTCTTATACCTTGCATTACATTATTTGCCATTTGCCTCTCGTTTTCCTCTCCCCCACTTCACCCTTGCCGTTTCATTCGTCCTCTCTTTTCCGTTCGCCTCTTTCTCGCTCGCTTCTTGTTTGCTCGTGTGTTGGATTGCTTGCTTGTCACAATGGCTCAAGATAATACTAAATTGTGTGACTTTACCAATACCAACTACAATGATTTTCTTAGCACTCCGATTGCTCCTCTTACCGATACTGAATCTTGTGAAATTAATGCTGCCTTGCTAAATCTTGTCATGAAAGATCAATTCGCCGGCCTTCCTAGTGAAGATGCCGCTACCCATCTAAATAGCTTCATTTATTTGTGTGATATGCAAAAGAAGAAAAATGTGGACAATGATATTGTTAAATTGAAGCTATTTCCTTTTTCGCTTAGAGATTATGCTAAAGCTTGGTTTTCGTCTTTGCCTAAAAATAGTATTGATTCATGGAATAAATGCAAAGATGCTTTTATCTCTAAGTATTTTCCTCCCGCTAAAATCATCTCTCTTAGAAACGATATCATGAATTTTAAGCAACTTGATCATGAACATGTTGCACAAGCTTGGGAGAGGATTAAATTAATGATACATAATTGCCCTACACATGGTTTGAATCTTTGGATGATTATACAAAAATTTTATGCCGGATTGAATTTTGCTTCTAGAAATCTTTTAGATTCGGTCGCGAGAGGCACTTTTATGGAAATAACTTTAGAAGAAGCTACCAAACTCCTAGATAATATTATGGTTATTCTCAATGGCATACTGAAAGATCTACTAGTAAAAAAGGTACATGCGATAAAAGAAATTAATGTTTTGAGTGGAAAGATGGATGAACTTATGAAATTATTTGCTAATAAGAGGGTTTCTTCTGATCCTAATGATATGCCCTTGTCTACCTTGATTGAGAATAATAATGAATCTATGGATGTGAATTTTGTTGGTAGGAATAATTTTGGTAACAACGCGTATAGAGGAAACTTTAATCCTAGGCCGTATCCTAGTAATTCCTCTAATAATTATGGTAATTCTTACAACAATTCTTATGGAAATTTTAATAAGTTTCCCTCTGATTTTGAGACTAGTGTTAAAGAATTTATGGATTCGCAAAAGAATTTCAATGCTTTGCTTGAAGAAAAATTGCCTAAGATTGATGAATTAGCTAGGAACATGGATAGAATTTCTCTTGATGTTGATTCTTTGAAACTTAGATCTATTCCACCTAAGCATGATATCAATGAGTCTCTCAAAGCCATGAGAATTGCCATTGATGAGTATAAAGAAAGAACCGCTAGGATGCGTGCTAAAAAGGATTGCTTTGTGAAAGCGTGTTCTTCTAATTTTTATGAGAATAAATATGAAGATCTAAAAGCTATTGATGAGTACCCTATTAAATCTTTGTTTTTCAATATGAATCTTGATAATTATGGGACTGAATATGAGCCACCTTTACCTAGAAGGCGTTCCAAAAATTCCGAGCTTTCAGATCTTGATGCAAAAATTGGTAAAAATGGGATTGAAGAGGTTAAAACTTTAGATAGCAATGAAGCCACTATTTTGGATTTCAAGGAATTTAATTATGATAATTGCTCTTTGATAGATTGTATTTCCTTGTTGCAATTTGTGCTAAATTCTCCACATGCTTATAGTCAAAATAAAGCTTTTACTAAACATATCGTTGATGCTTTAATGCAATCTTATGAAGAAAAACTTGAGTTGGAAGTTTCTATCCCTAGAAAACTTTATGATGAGTGGGAACCTACTATTAAAATTAAAATTAAAGATCATGAATGCTTTGCTTTGTGTGATTTGGGTGCTAGTGTTTCCACGATTCCAAAAACTTTGTGTGATTTGTTAGGTTTCCGCAAATTTGATGATTGCTCTTTAAACTTACAACTTGCGGATTCCACTATCAAGAAACCTATGGGAAGAATTGATGATGTTCTTATTGTTGCAAATAGGAATTATCTGCCCGTAGATTTTATTGTTCTTGCTATAGGTTGCAATCCTTCATGTCCTATTATTCTTGGTAGACCTTTCCTTAGAACGATTGGTGCAGCCATTGATATGAAGGAAGGAAATATTATATTCCAATTTCCGTTAAGGAAAGGCATGGAACACTTCGATAGAAAGAAAATTAAATTTCCATGAATCTATTATGAGAGCCACTTATGGATTGCCTACCAAAGATGGCAATACCTAGATCTATCCGTGTTTTTATGCCTAGCTAGGGGCGTTAAACGATAGCGCTTGTTGGGAGGCAACCCAATTTTATTTTTAGTTTTTTGCTTTTTGCTTCTGTTTAGGAATAAATCTTTGATCTAGCCTCTGGTTAGATTTGTTGTTATGTTTTAGTTAGTGTTTGTGCCAAGTTAAACCTATAGGATCTTCTTGGATGATAGTTATTTGATCTTGCTGTAAATTCCAGAAACTTTCTGTTCACGAAAACAATTGTTAAAAATTACCAGAACGTGATATAATATTGATTCCAATTTCACCAGATCAATAAAAAAAATATTTAGGTCTTCCTATTTTGGCAGAATTTTTAGAGTTCTAGAAGTTTGCGTTAGTTACAGATTACTACAGACTGTTCTGTTTTTGACAGATTCTGTTTTTCGTGTGTTGTTAGCTTATTTTGATGAATCTATGGCTAGTAAAATAGTTTATAAACCATATAAAAGTTGGAATACAGTAGGTTTAACACCAATATAAATAAAGAATGAGTTCAATACAGTACCTTGAAGTGGTGTTTTGTTTTCTTTCGCTAACGGAGCTCACGAGATTTTCTGTTAAGTTTTGTGTTGTGAAGTTTTCAAGTTTTGGGTAAAGATTTGATGGAGTAAGGAGTGGCAAGAGCCTAAGCTCGGGGATGCCCATGGCACCCCAAGATAATCTAAGGACACCAACAAGCCAATTCTTGGGGATGCCCCGGAAGGCATCCCCTCTTTCGTCCTCATCCATCGGTAAATTTACTTGGAGCTATATTTTTATTCACCACATGATATGTGTTTTGCTTGGAGAGTCTTGTATGATTTGAGTCTTAATTTGTTAGTTTGCCACTATCATCCTTGTTGTACACACCTTTTTAGAGAGACACACATGATTCGGAATTTGTTAGAATATTCTATGTGCTTCACTTATATTCTTTGAGCTATATAGTTTTGCTCTAGTGCTTCACTTATATCTTTTAGAGCACGGCGGTGGTTATATTTTATAGAAATTATTGAACTATCATGCTTCACTTATATTATTTTGATAGTCTTAAACAGCATGGTAATTTGCTTTAATTGTGAAATTAATCTTCTATATTGAGTCTGTCGGCGTTCTGGGAATGGGGGTCCCCAGACTTGCCTGCCTGCGGCCTGCGGCGTGGCTCAAAGGGGGGCCCATCACGGCCCATCTTCATCAACACAACCTCAAGACCCTCGCGAGGGACCAAGCCTCGCGGGGCGGACGACAGGGAGCTTCCTCAGGCACGGCCTCATCAGGCTGGCTCGCAAGGCTTCGGAGAGATCAAGGCGGGGTACCTCACGAGGTGCCCATGACGCAAGCCATGACGACCAAGGGCGCCAAAGGGCGCCAGCCCAGCAGATGTCCCCTTTCCTCTTTGGTGCAAAGGGAGCAAGCGCAGGTGAGAGCATCAAGCAAAGGTGTCCATTTCGGTGCAACAAGACCAAGACCAGCCCAACGGCAGGAAGGAAGTCATTGTGGAGCCCAAGACGGCGTCACCACCAGAGCCTTTGGCAGGCGAGGCCCGACTTTAGTCAGGATAAGTGTACCAGATGTTCCCCTTCAAAATGGCCAATTTTTGGCGCCCTTCCCGCTCAATATTTGGGAAGAGGCCCAGGGCCCTTGCCTATAAATAGGACTAGCCACCCACAGGGTAGAGGCAAGCTGGAATTAGAGAGAGTGTGATCGAACTCCCCCTAGCAGTTCATCGCCCCAGCCAAGAACAGACCCTCGCGAGGCTGTTCTTCCTTGTACTGTTCATCACTATCAGCCCAAGAGGCAATCCACCACACCACAAACTAGAGTAGGGTATTACACCACAATGGTGGCCCGAACTAGTATAAACCCTGTGTCTCTTGTGTTGTTCCTTTCATAGTTTAGATCCTAGCGAGGCGGCGGGGTGCAGGTAGGTAGAGGATGAGATTCCGCGTGCACCCCAGTGTTCGAACCTCAAGGGTCTGCCGGAACCTGAAATCCAACATTTGGCGTGCCAGGTAGGGGTGCGCCGAGATCCACCTTCTGCAACTTCGTGTCCCGTCGCATCGTCATCATCATGTCCGGCGACCAGGCGGGCAACCCCGGTCCCTGGGCGGCTTGGCCCGCCCACGCAGAGCCGCTCGCCTCGGGTGACCCCATGCCTCAGGCAGCTCGCGGTCCGCAGGGTGCTGCGGGCTGCGGGCGACGTGGACAGGCTTCGACAACTCTCACGCCGCGGCAGGCGCGGTCGGCAGCGAGGGCCTCCAACCACACCGCGGCCGCGACGCCGTACACCCGCCGGGAGCAGGCGAACTCGAGGGCCGCGCTCATGGTGGCCCGGAGCTCTGCAGCAGAGGCTCTTTGGAAGGTGGCCGCGACGTGCTGCTAGAGCGGGTGGCAGAGCTCCTGGGCTTTGCCGCCTCGGGGGCTCACCCCTTCTGCACCCAGCTCCCACCTCAGGTCCAGGGCGGCCCGCGCGGGGGCTCCACACGTGGCTGCGGGCCCCAAGGCTACTCCAACGCCAGCGAAGCTATCAGCACCGGGCCAACGGCAGCGCTGCCTCCGCTCCCGGCCAGCGAAGAAGGACTCACCGCGACCCACGGCCCTAGTGGGCCGCCGCGCTACCACCCTTAGGTGGGCGCTTCAAGCAGAACTGCATGGCACGCGGAGCACTATGGCGCGGCCTTCGGGATGACGGCCTCAGAAGAATACGTGCCCCACATGATCGACCAAAGGCACCAGCACGAAGGCGAACAAGGCTCTCTCCTCAGCCCAGGCTGGGGGGATGAGGCGGCGGACGCTGAGCTCTTCCAAGAGCCCCGTGAAGGCCCCACCGGCCACGCCGGAAGCGACGATTATCGGGTACCGCTAATTCCTCAGGAGCAGGCATACGCTAATCATGAATCACAGGAGGTGCAGGTCGCCGCAGCGAGTGGCTGCCCCGCTCCCGCAGTCTCCTACCCCTCAGGAGGAGGACGTCGGGGGCTGCAGGAGAGGGGCCGAGATCTGACATCACCACCGCGGCGTTCGGAGCAAGGCATTCTCAGGAGGTAGGCCCTCTGCTGGGGAGGTGCCTCAGGGCCTGCCCCTGGCGGAGGACCCGTGGTCGTCGGGGGAACCGCTGGTGACCGCTCTACCCCATCGGCTGCGTCCTGGTTTCCGGTCGTCGTTGATGGCACTAGAGTGCGGCGCAAGGCGGGGCCCTCGTCTGGCGATATGAAGCAAGGCCGGTACTTGTGAAGAAGGCCTAGTGCATGTGAAGCTCGCCGCCCCGTGACACTCTCACGTAATAATGAGTGGGGCTGTACACGCCCCGGAGTCTCAGGGGTGCCGGCCTCAGGCCGTGGGGCTCCCTCCCACGCCCAGTGGCAGCACTTAGCTCCGCGCTGGTGAGAAGATGTCCAAGACTAGACTAGGTGTCGGACGCGGCCTTTTTCTGCTTTCATTGCTCTTTCCTTTGGTTGTCACTTTCCCCCGCTGGATTTAAGTTGGATTCGAATTTGAGATTTGCGTGTGTTTGGGGAAGGGGGTGCTTAGTCTCATTCGAGCAATCTCTCGCGTTCCAGTTACCGCTTTGCCTCAGCTGCCTCCCATCGCGAGCCCCTCGCGAGCCGGGTTGGGCCTAGCTTGCGCGCAGCCCAGACTGCCGCCGCCGCATCCTCTCAGGAGGTTTTTACTGCAGATCCTACGGGTTCGATCAGGAGGCACTTGAGACGCCACAACCCTCCACAGGCTATCTCAGGGCCCGCACGGGACAAAGGTAAACTAGCCAGCCACTTGGCGCAGGCATACGGGTGATATAGCATCAACTAATACACAGAACACAAGTTTTACATGAGGGGCTCCCCCTCCCAAAATGCTCTCACAGCCGTCAGGGCAAAACCTGAGTTCTATTCATGCAGGGTAAGGAAACAGGAACGATGTGCAGTCAGTCGGATAAATCCCCCAATGCATCCTCAGAGGCACCTCCTGAACCGTTGCTGCCATCACTGGCTTCGCCATCGCTCTCTGCGTCGTCACCAGCAGCGTCAGGGCCGTTTACCACGCCGCCTTCATCAGCAGCCACGATCACGCCATCGTTATCTGAAGCGAAGGCTCTGACGAGGGCGTCCACGTTGTCTTCTACCCAGTGCGCCAGGTCGCCCCGGACGGCCTGGGGGACTGGGGTGCTGGCGGCGTCGAAGTTGAAGTGGGGGTCCATATTCCGGAGATGGCTGAAGACGCGAGAAAAGGCGCGCCCGAGCAGGGCGCGGCTCCTCTCCTCCACCAACCTGTTGGCTCTGACCGACCTCGCCTCCAGCCGAGTCACCACGTCGGTGAAGAACTGAAGGTTGCGGCGAGTTAATCAGCGTGTGCGGCTCGCCAACAGCCGCCTCGCAGATATTACCCAAGGCTGTGTTGGCTCTCTCCCGGAGCGTGGTGAGCATGGGGCCATGCTCATGCTCCAGGATCAGCCGCTGGCGTATCTCGTCCGCATTCTGTCACCCGACGGCCTCAGCCTCGTCCACCCGTTGGCGAAGAAGAAGCACCTCGGCACGGGAGGCAGCTAACCCCTCCTGCACCACCTCGAGGGTGGCCCGAGAAGCATCGGCCCGCCGCGTCACCTCCTCCTGCTTGGCCCGCAAGGCAGCGGTCCTACCTTCGGCCTCAGCCCGGATCAACCCCAGCCTCTCCTCGAACTCGCGCTCAAGGTTCAAGCACGCCGTCGCCACCCACGCCCAACCTCCTCCAGGACACGGGCTTCCCGCGCAGCAACATCCTCCTCCGCCCTCGTCACCAAGCGCTCCCTTGTTTCCAGGCGCTCGTACTCGCGTGCGCCTTCGGCGGCTTCCAGCGTCAGCGCCTCCTCGTGCTTCTGGAGCTCTGCTGGGTCGCCCGAGGACACCTTCATCGACGCAAGGGCCGTCTCGTGCTGCTCCACCTGCTCCTCCAGTGAGCGGCATCGGGCCAGGAGTTCCTGCACCCGCTCCTCCGCCGCCTCATGGCGTCGGTCAGCTTCCCGAGCCTCCTCAACGGCCCGAGAATGGACCTCCCGAGAGGCCGCCAGTGACGCCTTGGCCTCCTCATTGTCAAGATCACGCTGATGGTGCGTAAGAGCGACAGCCGCCTTCAGCTTGCGCCTCTCCGCGGCTAGGCGCAGGCCCTCGGCCTCGAGGCACGCATCTTCATCAGCGAGCTCTTCACCAAGCAGGCTCACCGCGTCAGCTGCCCTCCGAAGAAACCCTTGGCGAAGAGTGCGACGCTCCCGGGCGCGCTCAAGTACGTCCTCCACACTATCATCCTCCCCAAGCGAGCGCCGGGGGCCACGAATCAGCGCTCCCCCTCCGGGCAGGGGGCTGGGGGCTGGCGCCCTCGCCACGGCCGGGCACACCTCGCCAGAGGCCCGGCCAGGAGCCAGCCCATCCCCTAAAGAAGAGCGCAGGGAATGCCTCAGCCAATCATGGTCGACGACCAGACGAGAAGCCCACGGCAGGCTGGCTACGCCACGAGAAGGCTCGCGAAGGAGGGTCGCGAGTCGCGCGGGGCCGCGGTGCGCCTCAAGATGGTTCATCTTTCCAACCGGCCTCACCACGAGGACTCCGCTGCTCGGGGTGCTCAAGACGGTGGAGAGGGCGGAGCCAAGGGGGATGGCTCCTCAGCCATCTCCGTGAGCTCAGCAGGAAGGGCCCTGCAGGGCAAGGATCGGTAAAAGCAACAGAAAGATCAGGAGCTAGAAAAGGGGAAAGCTTACTCATTGGTGGGGAAGTACTTCCTGCGCTTCAGCATGCGACAAGGGTAATCGTCACCCAAGGCCTCCCTCCTCTTCCGGAGAGCCTCAAAGTCCACGCGGAAGCGACCCAAGAGTTGAGCACAGGGGTCGGCCTGCGACGAGGAAGGAGCGTCAAGGCAACCCACGTCGGGGCGTCTACGATGGCGCGCGCCACGGTCACCTCGCCAAGAAGAGTAACTGGGGCCCCAGGGGCCTCAGCCGCAGGCACTGCGGGCAGCTGCTCGCCACCCCCAGCCGCGGCAGCCTGGGCCTCAGGAGCTACTCCCTCAAGAGCGCCGCCTGGCACCGCACCCCGGCGGAGGCCCCCTCGGCCTCCAGCGGCCCATGCCTCCCTTCTCCGCCACTCGAGGAAGAGCCGCCATGGCCGACAGAAGGGGCGGCCACCACCACTGGGTTGTCGCGAGACCCCCGGAGGCCAGCGGGGCGCAGCCCCCATTCGTCGAAGACGGGCATCTGACTTATAAAGTCACCCCTGTTCGGGCAAAGGTACAGCAAGGCCCCCCCGTGCCGGATGCTGCCAGGAGTGGGGTCCCCAGTCAAGACCAAGAGCACCTTCCTCAGCGCTTCAGGCGTCAGGTCCTCTTCCTGGAGCCTCATACGGTCTTCACGCCCCGTGAAGGCCCACATCCGGCGAGAGTGATGTAGGAGAGGGGCAACACGGCATAGCAGGAACTCCTTCACCACCTTGGGCGCCGTCATGCCGAGCTCCTTCAAGAATGCAAAGCGGCGCCAGATGAAGATGAGCCGGGAACTCATGAGCGTCTCTTGGCCCCAGCCTGAATTGGGGATAGCAGGCGAAGATGGCTCCGACGGCAGGGGGCTGGTCACCCCCACGTCCACGTACAGCCACCGCTCGCGGAACCCAGGCGCGGGCAGAGGAAGGCTGAAGTCAATCCCTGAAGCCGTTGTTTCAGATGCAGCAATGAAGCTCACACACCCCAAACATTGGGTAGGGTCAATAAGGCACAGAGAGAAGAAGTGGCGCAGCAAGGCAACTGAGGGAAGGATGCCCATCATTGCCTCCCAAACAAAGGCGAAGACCGTGAGAAGAGTGATGGATTCTGGACCCAAGTGCATCATATGGATCTGATAGTGGGAGAGCACAGCATTGAAGAAATCGGAGAAGGGGGGAACCAGCCCCGCCCACAGGGCGTCGGCAAAATACCGGACCTCAGTGATTATCCTGTCAATGGAGAAGTGGGACGCGGGCCAGGCCGTTGTCCGCCCGCATTCGTTGAAGATGGTGGCCAAAGCCGAGCTGACCTTGCCCAGGCCCTCTCGATTGAGTATGATCGACCGATCGACGGCGGGGGCGACGACGGCGAAAGCGAGGCGGAGGCAAGGGCTTCTTCCTCTTCCTTCTTCGTCGAGGGCCATGGCAACGGAAGGGGGGAGGTTTGAGATTGGATTGGGAGCGAAGTTGGAGTTCGAGAGGAGGAAGAGTGGGGACGGTCGAGCAGCGAAAAGGGAGAGGGCTGTGTGCGGCTACGAGTCCGCCTAGCATAGCACAAAATAAGGAGGCGTGGGGAACAGTGCGCCCACGCCCAATCAACCGCCACGCTGGCGCCCAAGGCCGCAGGCTGTTAGGGCTCAAGGGCGCTCAGACTTGCCCTTCGCCTCTCTGCTCAGCCAAGTCCGGGCACGCCTTGGGCCCGGGGGCTACTGTCGACGTTCTAGGAATGGGGGTCCCCAGACTTGAATGCCTGCGGCCTGCGGCGTGGCTCAAAGGGGGCCCCATCACGGCCCATCTTCATCAACACAAGCTCAGGACCCTCGCGAGGGACCAAGCCTCGCGGGGCGGACGACAAGGAGCTTCCTTAGGCGCGGCCTCATCAGGCTGGCTCGCAAGGAGGCGGAGAGATCAAGGCGGGGTACCTCACGAGGTGCCCATGGCGCAAGCCATGACGACCAAGGGCGCCAGGCGGGCGCCAGCCCGCGCAGTGTCCTCCTTTCCTTGGTGCAAAGGGAGCAAGCGCAGGCGAGAGCATCAAGCAAAGGTGTCCATTTTGGTGCAACAAGACCAAGACCAGCCCAACGGCAGGAAGGAAGTCATTGTGGAGCCCAAGACGGCGTCACCACCAGAGCCTTTGGCAGGCGAGGACCGACTTTAGTCAGGATAAGTGTACCAGATGTTCCCCTTCAAAATGGCCAATTGTTGGCGCCCTTCCCGCTCAATATTTGGGAAGAGGCCCAAGGCCCTTGCCTATAAATAGGACTAGCCACCCACAGGGTAGAGGCAAGCTGGAATCAGAGAGAGAGAGAGCGACTGAACTCCCCCTAGCAGTTCATCGCCCCGGCCAAGAACAGACCCTCGCGAGGCTGTTCTTCCTTGTATTGTTCATCACCATCAGCCCAAGAGGCAATACACCACACCACAAACTAGAGTAGGGTATTACACCACAATGGTGGCCCGGACTAGTATAAACCCTGTGTCTCTTGTGCTGTTCCTTTCGTAGTTTAGATCCTAGCGAGGCGGCGGGGTGCAGGTAGGTAGAGGATGAGATTCCGCGCGCACCCCAGTGTTTGAACCTCAAGGGTCTGCCGGAACCCGAAATCCGACAGAGTCCATTAAATATCATGAGAAGTTAGATACTTGATAAGTGTTTTGAGATATAAAGGTGGTAATATTAGAGTGTGCTAGTTGAGTAATTGTGAAATTGAGAAATACTTGTGTTAAAGTTGGCAAGTCCCGTAGCATGCACGTATGGTAAAAGTTGTGTAACATTTTTGACACATAGGTGTTCTTTTATTGCTTTCCTTATGAGTGGTGGTCGGGGACGAGCGATGGTCTTTTCCTACCAATCTATCCCTCTAGGGGCATGCGTAGTAGTACTTTGCTTCGAGGGCTAATAAACTATTGCAATAAGTATATGTGTTCTTTATGACTAATGTGAGTCCATGGATTATACGCACTCTCAACCTTCCACAATTTTCTAGGCTCTACGGTACCGCGCATTGCCCTTTCTCACAATGAGAGTTGGTGCAAACTTCGCCGGTGCTTCCAAACCCCGTGATACGATACGCTCTATCTCACATAAACCTCCCTATATCTTCCTCAAAACAGCCACCATACCTACCTATTATGGCATTTCCATAGCCATTCCGAGATATATTGCCATGCAACTTTCCACCGTTCCGTTTATCATGACACGCTTCATCATTGTCATATTGCTTTGCATGATCATGTAGTTGACATCGTATTTTGTGGCAAAGCCACTATTCATAATTCTTTCATACATGTAACTCTTGATTCATCGCATATCCCGGTACACCGCCGGAGGCATTCACATAGAGTCATATTTTGTTCTAAGTATTGAGTTGTAATTGTTGAGTTGTAAGTAATAAAAGTGTGATGATCATCATTATTAAAGCATTGTCCATGTGAGGAAAGGATGATGGAGGCTATGATTCCCCCACAAGTTGGAATGAGATTCCAGACTAAAAAAAAGAGGCCAAAAAGAAAAGAAAAGGCCCAACAAAAAAATGAGAGAAAAAGAGAGAAGGGACAATGCTACTATCCTTTTCCACGCTTGTGCTTCAAAGTAGCACCATGATTTTTATGATAGAGAGTCTCCTATGTTGTCACTTTCATATACTAGTGGGAATTTTCAATATAGAACTTGGCTTGTATATTCCAATGATGGGCTTCCTCAAAATGCCCTAGGTCTTCGTGAGCAAGCAAGTTGGATGCACATCCACTTAGTTTCTTTTGTTGAGCTTTCACATATTTATAGCTCTAGTGCATCCGTTGCATGGCAATCCCTACTACTCTCATTGACATCAATTGATGGGCATCCCCATAGCATATTGATTAGCTGCATCAATGTGAGACTTTCTACCTTTTTTGTCTTCTCTCATAACCCCCATAATTATACTTTACTCCACCCATAGTGCTATATCCATGGCTTGCGCTCATGTATTGCGTAAGAGTTGAAAAGGCTGAAGCGCATTAAAAGTATGAACCAATTGCTCGGCTTCTCATCGGGGTTATGCATGATGAGAACGTTTGTGTGACAATATTGAAACATGGCCTAACTATATGATTTTGTAGGGATAAGCTTTCTTTGGCTATGTTATTTTGATAAGACATAATTGCTTGGTTAGCATGTTTGAAGTATTATTGCTTTTATGTCAACATTCTTTTATCTTGAATCTTTCGGATCTAAATATTCATGCCACAATAAAAAGATTAACATTGAGAATTATGCTAAGAAGCATTCCACATCAAAAATTCTGTTTTTATCATTTACCTACTCGAGGACGAGCATGAATTAAGCTTGGGGATGCTTGATACGTCTCCAACGTATCTATAATTTTTTATTGCTCCATGCTATTATATATTCTGTTTTGGATGTTTAATGGGACTATTTATACACTTTTATATTATTTTTGGGACTAACCTATTAACCAGAGGCCTAGCCCAAATTGCTTTTTTTTCCTATTTCAGTGTTTCGCAGAAAAAGGATATTAAACGGAGTCCAAATGGAATGAAACCTTTGGGATGGCGCGCCTACCCCCCCCCCCCCCAGGTGCGCCCTCAACCCTCGTGGGCCCCTCATGGCTCCACCGACCTACTTCTTCCTCCTATATATACATACGTACCCCCAAACCATCAGAAGCGACCACGAAAACCTAATTCCACCGTCGCAACCTTCTATACCCGTCTATCTTCCATCATAGTGGTTGATGTGTGGAGTAATACTAGTAGATGCAGGCAGGAGTCGGTCTACTTGTCACGGACGTGATGCCTATATACATGATCATACCTAGATATTCTCATAACTATGCTCAATTCTATCAATTGCTCGACAGTAATTCGTTCACCCACCGTAATACTTATGCTCTTGAGAGAAGCCACTAGTGAAACCTATGGCCCCCGGGTCTATCTTCCATCATATTAATCTTCCGTTACTTCCATTACCGTTTACTTGCTTTCTTTATTTTTACTCTTTATCATAAAAATACCAAAAATATTATCTGATCATATCTATCAGATCTCACTCTCGTAAGTGACCGTGAAGGGATTGACAACCCCTTTATCGCGTTGGTTGCGAGGTTCTTATTTGTTTGTGTAGGTGCGAGGGACTCAAGAGTAGCCTCCTACTAGATTGATACCTTGGTTCTCAAAAACTGAGGGAAATGCTTATGCTACTTTACTGCATCACCCTTTCCTCTTCAAGGGAAAAACCAACGCAGTGCTCAAGAGATAGCACATATAAAACCCCCCAGGAGCCCTCCATGTACACGAACACGAGAACACTTGACCACCAGTAGCACACACACATACCCGAGGAGAAGGAGCAGCCTAAGCCTTGGCTTGCCTTCCTTCCGCCCCCAAACACAACTCTAGGAGCAACTCTGTACCATCACATATAAACCACTCTCGGCAGGAGTAGGGGTATTATCTCTCTGAAGTGCTCTGAACCTGGGTATGTCTTGCGTCCCGCGCTCGCTCATGCCGACCTTGCCTCTGGAGCCTACCGGTGCCCTCGAGCCTCCTCCTCTCTTTAGCCATCCTCTGGCATCTGCAGCGCGCCCACCATGATAGTTGGCACCCACCATGGGCCAGCTCGAGGTCCTGGTCGGAGACATGTTCCAGACGGGGCTCCTCACCTTCTCCGACGAGCCTGTCACACTAGCGGCCGACGTCATCGACGCACTCGCCGCCTCCTTCGATGCTTTGCGCATCTTCGACACGCCCGCGGCCGATGAGTACCCCAGCGGGCTTCTCGACATCTCCGACTCTCCCGTCCCCCTCGGCGACGACGCTTCCGCCGGGGTAGTGGATCTTTGTGCCCGGGTGGAGGTATTCGCCACCGACACATGCTCCTCCTCGTCCAACGCCGCGAGGAAGGCCGCCGAAGCCAAGGCTGCAGCAGATCGTGCCAACGGGCCCAACCCGCTGCGCGCCACGATGCAGAACCTCCGCATTCCCATCGCCATCAACGTCAACGCCACCAACGCTGCCGAGATGCTAGCTCGGCTCGAGAAAGAGCGCAAGCGCCTACTGGACGTGTCCGAGACGCTCGTTGCCACGCAGCATCATCTGGATTCCGCTCAGCAGGAGCGCGATGCCGCGTACGGCTTCACCCCAATCGCTACCGAGCCTAGCCGGGTCGTCGAGGTGCGGATCCATGGCGGCGCCATCGGCCATGCCCTAGGCGTGGTCCCGACCGTCTACGATACTCCTGTCAAGAACATACGCGCAGCTCAAGCGGCCGCCGTTGGCATGAAATGGCTGCAGGGTGAGGAGCTACAGGAGCGCTTGCAGCACGTGAACGAGCTCCTCGATGTTGCAAACACGTAGCAGGACCGCCTCGTTCGCCCCGAGGGATCTGTCTTGCACCGCACCAACGACCCCAAGCAGCAGAACACGGCGTCCTCGCTGCCTGACGAAGCTCATTCCGGCCGCACACGGACCCGGCGCAACCGCGCCACAATGGCCGGCGACGGCTTGGGTGACGAGCCGACTCCGGAAGCCCGGCGCCAGCAAGATCCTCCCTCGCAATCCAGCCGCCGCGCCCGTCCGGCTTTAGCCGACCCGGCTCCCAGCGGCCCGGTTGCAAGTCGGCTAGGCCCACGCGACACTGATGACGTCGACGCTCATCACTGCCTCGACTAGCTCGCCCTCTCCTTGGAGTTGGAGGAGGACAACGCTGTTGGGCCGGATTGCTTCAGTTCACGCATCCGGGCTGAGCCCTTCCACAAAGGGTTCACGCTCACCCGCGACACCCCCTAGTACAACGACACCGTCAGGCTAGAGGACTATCTCATCGACTACACCACCGCCATCAGCATCACAGGCGGCAATCGCCCCCTTGCTGTGCGCTACGCCCCGCTCATGCTCCAGGGCTCGGCCTGCACGTGGATGAAAAGCCTGTCGGCTGGCAGCATCAACGCCTAGGTGGACTTCGAGCAGGCCTTCGTGCGCAACTCCCCCGACACCTACAAGCGCCCCAGCCGTCCCAGTCATCTCACCATCTGCATGCAGGGGTCGACGGAAACCGGCCGTGAGTACCTTGCGCGCTAGACCGAGCTCCGGAACATCTGCAAAGGCGTCCACGAGGTCCAGGCCATCCAGTACTTCACGAGCGGCTTCCGGGATGGCACCCTCCTCAAGCACAAGATCCTACGCTCCGAGCCGAACACCATGGCCGCGCTCATGGTCATCGCGGACAAGTACGCCAACACCGTCTCCACCATGAAGATCTAGGTGGTGCTGGATGAACCCGACATGGAGAAGCCGGCACCAGCCCCCAAGCCGGCCGGCGAGAGAAGCCGCCAGCAGAACAACAAACGCAGGGCCGACCAGCCGGCCCAGTGCTACGACAACCGCCTCATCGCGGCCGCCAAGCAGGCGCCCGACCGCCAAACGCGGGCAAGCCCGCAAGATGGCGTGGCAACCCGCCATGAGCGTCGAGGAGATGCTCGACGCTCCCTGCAAGCACCACAGCGGCGCAAGGCCATCCACGCACATGCTTCGGCAGTGCGCCATCACCAAGCGCATCATGAGGGGCGACATCCCGCCTCCTCCGGCTCCGGCTCTTGGAGCGAGGCCGCCGGCTCCGCCTCCTCCGCCCACGCCCCGACCAACGATGCAATGCGCGATGACGTCTACCCCAACTAGAACGCGAGCTACGTCATCTTCACCAGCCTTGGCGACGACAAGCGTAGCAAGCGCCTGCTCCGGCAAGAGGTGAACACCGTCGTCCCAGCCGGAATACATGCACTGGTCGGAACGCCCGATCAGCTGGACCTGGGAGGACCACCTGACCACCATGCCAAACCCGAGTGGCTACACCCTCGTCCTCGACCCCACCATTGTCATGCCCCGGCGCACCTACAAGTTCTCGCGAGTCCTCGTTGATGGCGTCAGTAGCATCAACATCCTCTACCGCGAAACCATGACCAAGCTTGGCCTCAAGGGCAAGGACTTGGAGCCATCCCGGACAGTCTTCCACGACATCATGCCAGGCCTCTCCTGCTCTCACATGGTCTGGATCCGGCTCGATGTCCTTTTTGGCACGAGCGATCATTTCTGGCGCGAGCCGATCTGGTTCGACGTGGTGGACCTGTCCAGCGCGTAGCATGCGCTGCTGGGCCGACATGCGCTTGCCAAGTTCATGGCGGTCCCTGATACGTCCATTTTGCATCATGTTTACCTACTATTATTTATAATGTTTTTATTCATAATAATGCTTTTTTGAGTAATTCTAATGCCTTTTCTCTCATAATATGCAAGGTACACACAAAGAGGGAGAATTCCGGCAGCTCGAAATATAGACCTAGAAAAGCTACGTCAGGCCACCTATTCTGCACAACTCCAAATGAGCTAAAACTTCACGAGGAATTTTTATGGAATATATAAGAAATATTGGAGCTAATAAGTACCAGAGGGGGCCCACCAGGTGGGCACAACCCACCTGGGCACGCCAGGGAGCCCAGGCGCGCCCTGGTGGGTTGTGCTCCCCTCGGCCCACCTCCGGTGCCCATCTTCTGGTATATAAGTCATTTTGACCTAGAAAAAATAAGGAGAGGACTTTCAGGACGGAGCGCTACCGTCTCGAGGCGGAACTTGGGCAGGAGCAGGTTTGCCCTCCGGCGGAGCGATTCCGCCGGGGGAACTTCCCTCCCGGAGGGGGAAATCATCATCATCATCATCAGCAGCAGCAACTCTCCCATCTTGGGGAGGGCAATATCCATCAACATCTTCAACAGCACCATCTCCTCTCAAATCCTAGTTCATCTTTTGTGTTCAATCTTTGTACCGGAACTATAGATTGGTGCTTGTGGGTGACTAGTTGTGTTGATTACATCTTGTAGTTGATTACTATATGGTTTATGTGGTGGAATATTATTTGTTCAGATCCAATATGCTATTTAATGCCCCTTTGATCTTGAGCATGATTATCATTCGTGAGTAGTTAGTTTTGTTCTTGAGGTCACGGGAGAAATCATGTTGCAAGTAATCATGTGAACTTGACATGTGTTCGATATTTTGATAGTATGTATGTTGTGATTCCCTTAGTGGTGTCATGTGAACATCAACTACATGACACTTAACCATATTTGGGCCTAAGGGAATGCATTGTGGAGTAGTTATTAGATGATGGGTTGCGAGAGTGACAGAAGCTTAAACCCTAGTTTATGCGCTATTCCGTAAGGGACCAATTGGACCCTTTAATGCTATGGTTAGAATTTATTCTTAATACTTTTCTCGTAGTTGCGGATGCTTGCTAGGGGGTTAATCATATGTAGGAGGTTTGTTCAATTAAGAACAACACCTAAGCAAAAATCCACCCACATATCAAATTATCAAATTAGTGAACAAGAATCGAACCAACATGATGAAAGTGACTAGATGAAATTCCCGTGTACCCTGAAGAACGCTTTGCTTATTATAAGAGACTGTTTTGGCCTGTCCTTTGCCTCAAAAGGATTGGGCTACCTTGCTGCACTTTCGTTACTATTATCGTTACTTGCTCATTACAAATTATCTTGCTATCAAACTACTCTGTTACTTACAATTTCAGCACTTACCTTGCTGAAAACCACTTGTCATTTCCTTCTGCTCCTCGTTGGGTTTGACACTCTTACTTATTGAAAAGGCACAATTGATCCCATATACTTGCGGGTGATCAAGGCTATTTTCTAGCTCCATTGCTGGGGAGTGAAGCGCTCTTGGTAAGTGGAAATTGGTAAGAAAAAATTATTACTACGTGTTGAAATTTACTATCACTTGTTGTTATGGAAAACTGTCCTTTGAGGGGTTTCTTCGGGGTATCTTCACCTCGACCAGAACCACAATTAGTAACCCCGCAACCTACTGCACCTACTGAAAATATTTAATATCAAATTCCTTCAGGTATGATAGAACAACTGCTAGCTAATCCTTATGCAGGAGGTGGAACAGAACATCCTGATATGCACTTGATGTATGTGGAAGAAATTTGTGGACTGTTTAAGCTTGCAGGTTTACCCGAAGATGAAGTTAAGAAGAAGGTTTCCCCTTTATCTTTGAAGGGAAAAGCATTGGCATGGAATAGGCTATGCGATGATATTGGATCTTGGAATTGGAATTGATTGAAATTGGAGTTTCACCAAAAAAATTATCCTATGCATCTAGTTCATCGTGGTCGGAATTACATATATAATATTTGGTCTCGTGAAGGAGAAAGTATCATTCTAGCTCGGGGGAGGCTTAAGTCAATGTTATATTCATGCCCCAATCATGAGCTCTCAAGAGAAATTATTATTCAGATTTTTTATGCTCGGCTTTCTCATGATGATCGATCAATGCTTGATACTTCTTGTGTTGGTTCTTTTATGAAGAAGACTATTGAATTCCAGTGGGATCTTTTGGAAAGAATTAAATGCAACTCTGAAGATGGGGAACTCGATGAAGGTAAAGAGTCAGGTATTAAGCTTCAGTATGATTGTGTTAAATCTTTTATGAATACCGATGCTTTTCAAAAGTTTAGCACTACATATGGACTTGACTCTGAGATAGTAGCCTCCTTTTGTGAATATTTTGCTACTCATATTGATCTCCCTAAGGAGAAGTGGTTTAAATATCACCCACCTATTAAAGAAGAAATTAAAGAACCGGTACTAGCTAAATAGGAAACTATTATTTATATTGTTGATTCAGTTGTTCCTACTGCTTATGTTGAGAAACCACCTTTCCCTGTTAGGATCAAGGAACATGCTAAAGTTTCAACTATGGTCAACAAAAGTTATATTAGAACACCTAAACCTGATGAACAAATCGAAGTAGAACCTAGTGTTGCTATGGTTAAGGATCTCCTGGAAGAAAATATAGATAGGCATGTTATTTACTTCTGTAATGAAGCTACTAGAATTGCCAAACCTGATAAAGAGGATAAACATAGACCCGTAGTTGGCATGCATGTTGTCTCAGTTAAATTAGGAGATCACTGTTACCATGGTTAATGTGACATAGGTGCTAGCATGAGTGCTATTCCCTTTACCTTATATCAAGAAATTATGAATGATATCGCACCCGTAGAGATAGAAGACATAGATGTTACTATTAAACTTGCTAATAGAGATACCATTTCACCAATTGGGATTGTTAGAGATGTTGAAGTCTTGTGCGGGAAAATAAAATACCCAAATGATTTTCTTGTTCTTGGTTCCCCACAAGACGATTTTTCTTGAACACCGTTAATGCTAGAATAGATTGTGAGAAACAAACATTCGGTGTTAGCTTTGGTGATGAGTCTCATGAGTTTAATTTTTCCAAGTTTAGTAGAAAACCTCATAAAAAAGATCTACCTAGTAAGGATGAAATAATTGGTCTTGCTTCTATTGTTGTGCCTCCTACTGATCCTCTAGAACAATATCTGCTAGACCATGAAAATGATTTACATATGCATGAAAGAAATGAAATAGATAGAATCTTGTTCGAACAACAACCTCTGCTTAAACACAATTTCCCTACTGAAACTCTAGGAGGTCCTCCTCCACCTAAAGGTGATTCTGTGTTTGAATTAAAAAATTTGCGGGATACTTTGAAATATGCTTATCTTGATGAGAAAAAGATATATCATGTTATTATTAGTGCTAACCTTTCAGAACACGAAGAAGAAAGATTATTGAAAGTTCTAAGGAAGCACCGAGCTGCCATTGGATATACTCTTGATGATTTAAAGGGCATTAGTCCCACTCTATGTAATCACAAGATTAATATGGAACTTGATGCTAAACCCGTTGTTGATCACCAACGTCAGTTAAATCTGAAGATGAAGGAAGTGGTAAGAAGGGAAATATTAAGACTTCCGGAAGTAGGTATAATCTATCCTATAGCTGATAGTAGATTGGTAGGTCCTGTTCATTGTGTCCCTAACAAAGGAGGTATTACTGTTGTTCCTAATGATAAGAATGAACTTATTCCACAAAGAATTGTTACAGGCTATAGAATGGTAATTGATTTAGAAAATTAAACAAAGCAACTAGAAAAGATCATTACCCACTGCCTTTTTATTGATCAAATGATAGAAAGATTATCTAAGCACACACATTTTTGTTTCCTTGATGGATACTCTGGTTTTTCACAAATACCTGTTTCTCAACCTGATCAAGAAAAAACCACTTTCAATTGTTCCTTTGGAACTTATGCTTATGGACATATGCCTTTTGGTTTATGCAATGCACCTGCTACCTTTCAAAGATGTATGACTGTTATATTCTCTGACTTTTGTGAAAAGATTGTTGAGGTTTTCATGGATGACTTTTCTGTTTATGGGAAGTCTTTTGATGATTGTTTAAGCAATCTTGATCGAGTTTTGCAGAGATGTGAGCAAACAAATCTTGTCTTGAATTGGGAGAAGTACCACTTTATGGTTAATGAAGGTATTGTTTTGGGCCATAAAATTTCTGAAAGAGGTCTTGAGGTGGACAAAGCTAAGGTTGATGCCATTGAGAAAATGCCATGTCCTAAAGATATCAAAGGTATTCATAGTTTCTTAGGTCATGCTGGTTTCTATAGGAGATTTATCAAAAACTTTTCTGATAATTTCTAGGCCCCTTACAAATCTATTGCAAAAGGATGGTCCTTTTGTTTTTGATGATGATTGTTACAAGCCTTCGAAACACTCAAGAAAGCCTTAATTTCTGCACCTATTGTTCAACCACCTGACTGGAACTTGCCTTCTGAAATTATGCGTGATGCTAGTGATTATGCTGTTGGTGCTATTCTAGGACAATGAGTTGATAAGAAACTAAATGTTATTCATTATGCTAGAAAAACTCTAGACAGTGCTCAAAGGAATTATGCTACTACTGAAAAGGAATTTCTAGCAGCGGTGTTTGCTTGTGATAAATTTAGATCTTACATTGTTGATTCAAAAGTAATTGTTCACACCAATCATGATGCTATTAAATATCTTTTGAAAAAGAAAGGTGCTAAACCTAGACTTATTCGTTGGGTTCTCTTGCTACAAGAATTTGATGTACATATCACTGATAGAAAAGGAGCAGAGAACCCTGTAGCTGATAACTTGTTTAGGTTGGAAAATGTCCTTGATTACCCACTACCTATTGATGATAGTTTTCCTTATGAGCAGTTAGCTGCAATAAATGTTTCCCATAACACTCCTTGGTATGGTGACTATGTTAATTACATCGTTGCTAAATAGTTACTGATACGTCCATTTTGCATCATGCTTTTATATCAATATTTATTGCATTATGGGTTGTTATTGCACATTATGTCACAATACTTATGCCTATTCTCTCTTATTTTACAAGGTTTATATGAAGAGGGAGAATGCCGGCAGCTGGAATTCTAGGATGGAAAAGGAGCAAATATTAGAGACCTATTCTGCACAACTCTAAAAGTCCTGAAACTCCACGGAAGTTATTTTCATAATATATAAAAAATATTGAGCGGAAGAAATACCAGAGGGGGCCACCCACCAGGCACGAGGGTGGGGGGCGCACCCCCTGCCTCGTGGGCCCCCTGGTGGCCCTTCGGTGGCCATCTTCTGCTATATGAAGTCTTTCGTCCGAAGAAAAATCATAAGCAAGCTTTCGGGACGAGACTCCGCCGCCACGAGGCGGAACCAATCTAGGGCTCTGGAGGAGCTATTCTGCCGGGGACACTTCCCTCCGGGAGGGGGAAATCATGGCCATCGCCATCACCAATGCTCCTCTCATCGGGAGGGGGCCAATCTCCATCAACATCTTCACCAGCACCATCTCCTCTCAAACCCTAGTTCATCTCTTGTATCCAATTCTTGTCTCTAAGTGCAGGATTGGTACCGAGGTTGCTAGTAGTGTTGATTACTCCTTGTAGTTGATGCTAGTTGGTTTATCTGGTGGAAGATCATACGTTCAGATCCTTTATGCATATTAATACCCCTCTGATTATGAACATGAATATGCTTTGTGAGTAGTTACGTTTGTTCCTGAGGACATGGGAGAAGTCTTGCTATTAGTAGTCATGTGAATTTGGTATTCGTTCGATATTTTGATGAGATGTATGTTGTCTCTCCTCTAGTGGTGTCATGTGAACGTCGACTACATGACACTTCACCATTATTTGGGCCTAGAGGAAGGCATTGGGAAGTAATAAGTAGATGATGGGTTGCTAGAGTGAGAGAAGCTTAAACCCTAGTTTATGCGTTGCTTCGTAAGGGGCTGATTTGGATCCATATGTTTCATGCTATGGTTAGGTTTACCTTAATACTTCTTTTGTAGTTGTGGATGCTTGCAATAGGAGTTAATCATAAGTGGGATGCTTGTCCAAGTAAGGATAGCACCCAAGCACCGGTCCACCCACATATCAAATTATCAAAGTACCGAACGTGAATCATATGAACGTGATGAAAACTAGCTTGATGATAATTCTCATGTGTCCTCGGGAGCGCTTTTCTCTATATAAGAGTTTGTCCAGGATTTTCCTTTGCTATAAAAAGGATTGGGCCACCTTCTGCACTTTATTTACTTTTGTTACTTGTTGCTCGTTACAAATTATCCTATCACAAAACTATCTGTTACCTATAATTTCAGTGCTTGCAGAAAATACCTTGCTGAAAACCGCTTATCATTTCCTTCTGCTCCTCGTTGGGTTCGACACTCTTACTTATCGAAAGGACTACAATAGATCCCCTATACTTGTGGGTCATCCAGACTCTTTTCTGGCACCGTTGCCGAGGAGTGAAGCGCCTTTGGTAGGTGGAATTTGGTAAGGAAAAATTTATATAGTGTGCTGAAATTTACTTTCACTTGTTACTATGGAAAGTAATCCTCTGAGGGGCTTGTTCGGGGTATCTTCACCCCGACCAGTAGAGCAGAGAGTTGCTCCTCAACCTACTGAACCTACTGAAAATTAAAATTTCTACTTTGAAATTCCTTCGGGTATGATAGAGAAACTGCTAGCTAATCCTTTTGCAGGAGATGGAACATTACATCCTGATGAGCACTTAATATATGTGGATGAAGTTTGTGGATTATTTCAGCTTGCAGGTATACCCGATGATGTTATCAAGAAGAAGTTCTTCCCTTTATCTTTTAAGGGAGATGCATTGACATGGTATAGGCTATGTGATGATATGGGATCATGGAACTACAAACGATTGAAATTGGAATTTCATCAGAAGTTTTATCCTATGCATCTTGTTCATCGTGATCATAATTATATATATAATTTTTGGCCGCGCGAAGGAGAAAGCACGGCTCAAGCTTGGGGGAGGCTTAAGTCAATGTTATATTCATGCCCCAATCACGAGCTCTCAAGAGAAATGATTATTCAAAAAATTTATGCTCGGCTTTCTGACAACAATCGCACCATGCTCGATACTTCTTGTACTAGTTCTTTTATGATGAAGACTATTGAATTCAAATGGGATTTATTGGAAAGAATTAAACGCAACTCTGAAGATTGGGACCTAGCCGAAGGTAAGGAGTCAGGTATAACACCTAAGTTTGATTGTGTTAAATCTTTTATGGATACCGATGTTTTCCAAAAATTTAGCACTAAATATGGACTTGACTCTGAGATAGTAGCTTCTTTCTATGAATCTTTTGCCGCTCATGTTGATCTCCCTAAGGAGAAGTGGTTTAAATATCATCCTCCCATAGAAGTAAAAGTAGTTGCACCTATTAAAGTTGAAGAAAAGACTATCACTTATAATGATCCTATTGTTCCTCGCTTATGTTGAGAAACCACCTTTCCTGTTAGAATAAAGGATCATGCTAAAGCTTCAACTGTGGTTCGTAAAAGCAATATTAGAACCTATACACCTCCTGAGCAAGTTAAAGTTGAACCTAATATTGCTATTGTTAAAGATCTCTTGGCTGATAATATTGATGGGCATGTTATTTATTTCTGTGATGAAACTGCTAGAATTGCTAAACCTTGTGCTAAAGATAAACATAGACCTGTGGTAGGCATGCATGTTATTTCTGTTAAAATAGGAGATCATTTTTATCATGGCTTATGTGATATGGGTGCTAGTGCTAGTGCAATACCTATTGATTTATACAAAGAAATTATGCATGATATTGCACCCGCTGAGTTAGAAGAAATTGATGTTACATGTTGAAGTCTTGTGTGGGAAAACTAAATATCCTGCTGATTTTCTTGTTCTTGGTTCCCCACAAGATAACTTGTGTACCATTATATTTGGTAGACCCTTCTTAAACACTGTTAATGCTAAGATAGATTGCAAAAAGGATGTTGTTACTATTGGTTTAGGTGATATGTCTCATGAGTTTAACTTCTCTAAATTTCGTAGACAACACCGTGAAGAGGAATTGCCTAGTAAAGATGAAATTATTGGTCTTGCTTCTATTGTCGTACCTCCTAGTGATCCTTTAGAACAATATTTGCTAGACCATGAAAATGATATGTTTATGAATGAAAAAAGGGAAATAGATGAAGTGTTATTTAAACATGGACCTATTCTGAAACACAATTTGCCTGTTGAAATCCTAGGGGATCCTCCTCCACCCAAGGGTGATCCTGTGTCTGAGCTTAAACCTTTGCCTGATACTCTTAAATATGCTTATCTTGATGAAAAGAAGATATATCCTGTTATTATTAGTGCTAACCTTTCAGAGAAGGAGGAAGAAAAATTATTGAAAACTCTGAAGAAGCAACGTGCTGCTATTGGATATACTCTTGATGATCTTAAGGGCATTAGTCCCACTCTATGTCAACCTAAAATAAATTTGGAGAAATATGCCAAACCAGTTATTGATCACCAACGACGGCTGAATCCTAAGATGAAAGAAGTGGTAAGAAAGGAAATACTAAAGATCCTTGAGGCAGGTATAATTTATCCCGTTGCTGATAGTCAGTGGGTAAGTCCTGTCCATTGTGTCCCTAAGAAGGGAGGTATTACTGTCGTTCCTAATGATAAAGATGAATTGATTCCGCAAATAATTATTACAGGTCATAGGATGGTAATTGATTTCCGCAAATTAAATAAAGCTACTAAAAAGATCATTACCCCTTACCTTTTATTGATCAAATGTTAGAAAGATTATCCAAACATACACATATTTGCTTTCTAGATGGTTATTCTGGCTTCTCTCAAATACCTGTGTCAGCTGATGATCAAGCAAAGACCACATTTACTTGCCCTTTCGGTACTTTTGCTTATACACGTATGCCTTTTGGTTTATGTAATGCAGCTGCTACCTTTCAAATATGCATGATGGCTATATTCTCTGATTTTTGTGAAAAGATTAGTGAGGTTTTCATGGACGATTTCTCCGTTTATGGATCCTCTTTTGATGACTGCTTGAGCAACCTTGATCGAGTTTTGCAGAGATGTGAAGAAACTAATCTTGTCTTGAATTGGGAGAAGTGCCACTTTATGGTAAATGAAGGTATTGTCTTGGGGCATAAAATTTCTGAAAGAGGCATTGAAGTTGATAAAGCCAAGGTTGATGCTATTGAAAAGATGCCATATCCCAAGGACATCAAAGGTATAAGAAGTTTCCTTGGTCATGTCGGGTTTTATAGGAGGTTCATTAAGGACTTCTCCAAAATTTCTCGGCCTCTGACTAATCTATTACAAAAAGATATACCATTTGTCTTTGATGATGATTGTGTAGAAGCATTCGAAATACTTAAGAAAGCATTGATTTCTGCACCTATTGTTCAGCCACCTGATTGGAATTTACCTTCTGAAATTATGTGTGATGCTAGTGTTTATGTTGTAGGTGCTGTTCTAGAGCAAAGAGTTCAAAAGAATTAAATGTTATTCAATATGCTAGTAAGACTCTAGACAGTGCTCAGAGAAATTATGCTACTACTGAAAAAGAATTCTTAGCAGTTCTATTTGCTTGTGATAAGTTCATACCTTATATTGTTGATTCTAAAGTAACTATTCACACTGATCATGCTGCTATTAAATATCTTATGGAAAAGAAAGATGCTAAACCTAGACTTATTAGATGGGTTCTCTTGCTACAAGAATTTGATTTGCATATTATTAATAGAAAGGGAGCTGAGAACCCCGTTCTAGACAACTTGTCTAGGTTAGAAAATGTTCTTGATGACTTTACCTATTGATGATAGCTTTCCTGATGAACAATTAAATGTTATAAATGCTTCTCGTACTGCTCCATGGTATGCTGATTATGCTAATTACATTGTTGCTAAATTTATACCACCTAGTTTCACATACCAGCAAAAGAAAATGTTTTTCTATGATTTGAGACATTACTTTTGGGATGACCCAGATCTCTACAAAGAAGGATTAGATGGTGTTATCAGACGTTGTGTACCTGAGCATGAACAGGAACAGATCCTACGCAAGTGTCACTCCGAGGCCTATGGAGGACAACACGCTGGAGATAGAACTGCACATAAGGTATTGCAATCCGGTTTTTATTGGCCCACTCTCTTCAAGGATGCCCGTAAGTTTGTCTTATCTTGTGATGAATGTCAAAGGATTGGTAACATTAGTAGACGTCAAGAAATGCATATGAATTATTCACTTGTTACTGAACCATTTGATGTTTGGGGCTTTGATTATATGGGACCGCTTCCTGCCTCTAATGGATATACACATATTTTAGTTGCTGTTGATTACGTTACTAAGTGGGTAGAAGCTATTCCAACTAGTAGTGCTGATCATAACACCTCTATTAAGATGCTTAAAGAAGTTAATTTTTCCGAGGTTTGGAGTCCCTAGATATTTAATGACAGATGGTGGTTCACACTTTATTCATGGTGCTTTTCGTAAAATGCTTGCTAAGTATGATGTTAATCATAGAATTGCATCTCCTTATCACCCGCAGTCTTGTGGTCAAGTAGAATTGAGCAATAGAGAGCTCAAATTAATTTTGCAAAATACTGTTAATAGATCTAGAAAGAATTGGTCCAAGAAACTTGATGATGCATTATGGGCCTATAGAACTGCATACAAAAATCCTATGGGTATGTCTCCGTATAAAATGGTTTATGGAAAAGCATGTCACTTACCTCTCGAACTAGAACATAAGGCATATTGGGCTATTAAAGAGCTCAACTATGATTTCAAACTTGCCGGTGAGAAGAGGTTATTTGACATTAGCTCACTTGATGAATGGAGAACCCAAGCCTATGAAAATGCCAAACTGTTTAAAGAAAAAGTTAAAAGATGGAATGACAAAAGAATACAAAAGCGTGAGTTTAATGTAGGTGATTATGTATTATTATACAACTCTCGTTTAAGATTTTTTGCAGGAAAACTTCTCTCTAAATGGGAAGGTCCTTACGTTATCGAGGAGGTCTATCGTTCCGGTGCCATAAAAATCAACAACTTCGAAGGCACAAATCCAAAGGTGGTGAACGGTCAAAGAATCAAACATTATATCTCAGGTAATCCTATAAATGTTGAAACCAAGGTTATTGAAACCGTAACCCCGGAGGAATACATAAGGGACACTTTCCAGAACGTTTCAGACTCCGAAAAGAAATAGGTATGTGGTACGGTAAGTAAACCGAATCCAAAACAGTTCTAATGGCAATTTTTCTCCATTTTGGAATATTTAGAAAAATAGAAAAATAAAAAGCAGTCCGGGAAGGACACGAGGCCTCCACGAGGGTGGAGGGCGCGCCCTACCCCCCTGGATACGCCCCCTGCCTCGTGGGCACCTCGTGCGCTCTCCGGACTTCGTTTTCTTGCACGATACGTATTTTGGTCGGTAAAAATTCATTATATAATCTCCCGAAGGTTTTGAATCCTGTATCACGCAAATATCCTTTGTTTTTGTTTCGAGCTGTTTGTCTGACAGATCTAGATCATCATGACGTCTCAAAGCGCCCCCAAGGACAAGTTCTTCGAGAAGGTCATCAACCCTTACCACGCGGAGGTGTTGCAACACCCTCAAGCCATTGAGATGCGTGATGGGTTGCTGCACATCCGCGATGTTGAGGGACCGAAGAGGACCGGAAGTGTGGAGACGAGGCTCGAAGCAATGGAGCAATAAGTTTTCAAGTGCCAGGGGATGGTGGAACGTGGACTCAACGCCAACCACATGATGATCGAGGAGTTCACCAACAACCACAAGTCGTATGCCAAGAACATTGAGGAGGCCATCTTCAAGCTTCATGAGAAGATCTAGCACCTCCAAGCCCAAATCTATGACCTGCAAAACCAAAACTGTGAGTATGAATATAGATTCAAAAGGATGAGTTTGGCTGCAGATTTAAGGATCCCGAAGACTCGATCATCCTTCTACGATGGTGAGCCTATGCCTTGGAAGACGGACGACAAGCCTACATCACCATCAACTCCACCATCTTCTTCACCAGCAAAGGAGACATAATCATATGGGTATGGGCACTCCCCTTGGCAACTGCCAAGCTTGGGGGAGGTGCCCCGGTATCGTATCACCATCACACTCCTATCTTTATCGTTTTTCTTAGTTTGATCCTTTTAGTAGTATTTTGATCTAGTAGAATAAAGTTTTAGTATGATTTAGTTTTGAGTTTTGCTTTATGATCCTTTTATGTAATCGAGTCCGTGAGCTATATAATAAAGATTAGTGTTGAGTCAAGGGCTTGATTATTTTTCTATGATCTTGAGGGAATAAAAGAAAAGGGAAAAGAATAAAAAGAAACACAAAGAGATCATATTGATCTTATGGAGAGTAATGACTTCACAAAGAAAGAGTATGATCATTAAAAGTTGTTGAGAGTTGACAAACATAGCTTTGGTCATCGTTGCAATTAATAGGAAGTAATAAAGAAAGAGAGGTTTCACATATAAATATACTATCTTGGACATCTTTTATGATTGTGAGCACTCATTAAAGTATGACATGCTAAAGAGTTGATGTTGGACAAGGAAGACAATATAATGGGTTATGTTTTCTTATATCTGAGATAAAGTATATTGTCATGGATCATCCAACATGTTGAGCTAGCCTTTCCCCCTCATGCTAGCCAATTCTTTGCACCAAGTAGAGATACTACTTGTGCTTCCAATATTCTTAAACCCAGTTTTGCCATGAGAGTCCACCATATCTACCTATGGATTGAGTAAGATCCTTCAAGTAAGTCGTCATCGGTCCAAGCAATAAAAATTGCTCTCTAAATATGTATGATTGATTAGTGTGGAGGAAATAAGCTTTATACGATCTTGTGATGTGGAAGAAATAAAAGCGACGGACTGCATAATAAAGGTTCATATCACAAGTGGCAATATAAAGTGACGTTCTTTCGCATTAAGATTTTGTGCATCCAACCCAAAAAGCGCATGGCAACCTCTGCTTCCCTCTGCGAAGGGCCTATCTTTTACTTTTATCTTCTACCTTATGCAAGAGTCATGGTGATCTTCACCATTCCCTTTTACATTTTATCCTTTGGCAAGCACAGTGTGTTGGAAAGATCCTGATATATATATCCAATTGGATGTAAGTTGACATGAACTATTATTGTTGACATTACCCTTGAGGTAAAAGGTTGGGAGGCGAAACTATAAGCCCCTATCTTTCTCTTTGTCCGATTAAAACTCCGTAACCACAAGTATTGCGTGAGTGCTAGCAATTGTGAAAGACTAAATGATAGTTGAGTATGTGGACTTGCTGAAAAGCTCTGACATAGACTCTTTCTGATGTTATGACAAATTGCAATTGCTTCAATGACTGAGATTATAGTTTGTTAGTTCCCAATGAAGTTTCTAATACATACTTGACATTGTGAATAGATTATTACTTGAGCATAAGAAATCATATGACAATATCCATATATGTTGCTGTTATAAGAATTATCATGATGCCCTCATGTCCGTATTTTATTTTATCGACACCTCTACCTCTAAACATGTGGACATATTTATCGTTATCGACTTCTGCTTCAAGACAAGCGAGGTCTAAGCTTGGGGGAGTTGATACGTCCATTTTGCATCATGCTTTTATATCGATATTTATTGCATTATGGACTGTTATTGCACATTATGTCACAATAATTATGCCTATTCTCCCTTATTATATGAAGAGGGAGAATGCCGGCAGCTGGAATTCTGGGCTGGAAAAGGAGCAAATATTAGAGACCTATTCTGCACAACTCCAAAAGTCCTGAAACTCCACGGAAGTTATTTTCAGAATATATAAAAAATATTGAGCGGAAGAAATACAGAGGGGGGACACCCACCAGGCACGAGGGTGGGGGGCGCGCCCTACCCCCTGGGCGTGCCCCTGCCTCGTGGGCCCACTGGTGGCCCTCCGGTGGCCATCTTCTGCTATATGAAGTCTTTCGTCCGAAGAAAAATCATAAGCAAGCTTTCGGGACGAGACTCCACCGCCACGAGGCGGAACCTTGGCGGAACCAATCTAGGGCTCTGGCGGAGCTGTTCTGTCAAGGACACTTCCCTCCGGGAGGGGGAAATCATCACCATCGTCATCACCAACGCTCCTCTCATCGGGAGGGTGCCAATCTCGATCAACATCTTCACCAGCACCATCTCCCCTCAAACCCTAGTTCTTCTCTTGTATCCAATTCTTGTCTCTAAGTCTGGGATTGGTACCTGTAGGTTGCTAGTAGTGTTGATTACTCCTTGTAGTTGATGCTAGTTGGTTTATCTGGTGGAAGATCATATGTTCAGATCCTTTATGCATATTAATACCCCTCTGATTATGAACATGAATATGCTTTGTGAGTAGTTACGTTTGTTCCTGAGGACATGGAAGAAGTCTTGCTATTAGTAGTCATGTGAATTTGGTATTCGTTCGATATTTTGATGAGATGTATGTTGTCTCTCCTCTAGTGGTGTCATGTGAACGTCGACTACATGACACTTCACCATTATTTGGGCCTAGAGGAAGGCATTGGGAAGTAATAAGTATATGATGGGTTGCTAGAGTGACAGAAGCTTAAAACCTAATTTATGCGTTGCTTCGTAAGGGGCTGATTTGGATCCATATGTTTCATGCTATGGTTAGGTTTACCTTAATACTTCTTTTGTAGTTGCGGATGCTTGCAATAGGAGTTAATCATAAGTGGGATGCTTGTCCAAGTAAGGACAACACCCAAGCACCGGTCCACCCACATATCAAATTATCAAAATACCGAACGCGAATCATATGTAAATCATATGTACGTGATGAAAACTAGCTTGACGATAATTCCCATGTGTCCTCGGGAGCGCTTTTCTCTATATAAGAGTTTGTCCAGGCTTGTCCTTTGCTATAAAAAGGATTGGGCCAATTTGCTGCACTTTATTTACTTTTGTTACTTGTTGCTCGCTACAAATTATCCTATCACAAAACTATCTGTTACCTATAATTTCAGTGCTTGCAGAAAATACCTTGCTGAAAACCGCTTATCATTTCCTTCTGCTCCTTGTTGGGTTCGACACTCTTACTTATCGAAAGGACTACGATAGTTCCCCTATACTTGTGGGTCATCAGTTACCACCTAGCTTTACATACCAACAAAAGAAATAATTCTTCTATGATTTAAGACACTACTTTTGGGACGACCCACATATTTATAAAGAAGGAGTAGATTGTATTATTAGACGTTGTGTACCTAAGCATGAACAGGGACAAATCCTATGGAAATGTCACTCCGAAGCTTATGGAGGGCATCATGCGGGGGACAGAACTTCTCACAAGGCATTGCAGTCTGGATTTTATTGGCCTACTCTTTTCAAGGATGCCCGTAAGTTCGTCTTATCTTGTGATGAATGCCAAAGGATAGGTAATATCGGTAAGCGTCAAGAAATGCCTATGATTTATTCACTTGCTGTTGAACCATTTGATATTTGGCGATTTGATTTTATGGGACCTTTTCCTTCCTCTAATGGGTATACACATATTTTGGTTGCTGTTGATTATGTTACTAAGTGGGTAGAAGCTATTCCAACTAGTAGTGTTGATCACAACACCTCTATTAAAATGCTTAAGGAAGTTATTTTCCCAAGGTTTGGAGTCCCTAGATATTTAATGACTGATGGTGGTTCACAAATTATTCATGGTGCTTTTCGTAAAATGCTTGCCAAGTATGACGTTAACCATAGCATTGCATCACCTTATCATCCTCAGTCTAGTGGTCAAGTTGAACTTAGCAATAGAGAAATAAAATTAATTTTGCAGAAGCCTGTCAATAGGTCCCAAAAGAACTGGTCTAAGAAATTAGATGATGCACTTTGGGCTTAGAGAACAACATATAAAAATCGTATGTGTATGTCTCCTTATAAAATGGTTTATGGAAAAGCTTGTCATTTGCCTCTTGAGTTAGAACATATAGCATATTAGGAAATCAAAAAACTTAACTATAATTTTAAGCTTGCCAATGAAAAGAGGTTATTTGATATTAGCTCATTAGATGAATGGAGAACACAAGATTATGAAAATGCCAAGTTACTTAAAGAAAAACTTAAAAGATGGCATAATAAAAGAATCCAAAAGTGTGAGTTCAAAGTTGGAGAATATGTTCTTTTGTACAACTCTCGTTTCAGATTCTTTCCAGGAAAACTCCTCTCCAAATGGGAAGGAACCTATGTCATCGAGGAGGTTTATTGGTCTGGAGCTATCAAAATAAATAATGCCGAAGGTACTAACCCGGAGGTTGTTAAAGGGGAATGAATAAAACATTATATCTCAGGTACACCCATTAATGTTGAAAGTAATGTTATCCAAACTATGACACCGGAAGAACACATAAAAGAGACCTTCCGGAACACTTCAGAATCGTGAAAAAGAGGAGGTACGTGATACGGTAATTAAACGGACTCCAAAAAATCCACAAAAATATTTTTTGTCAGTTTTGGAATATAACAAAAATTATGAAAAATAAGAAACAACCAGGAAGGTCACCCTGGTGGGCACAACACACCAGGGCGCGCCTAGCTTGCCAGGCGCGCCCAGGTAGGTTGTGCCCACCTCGGGTACCTTCCGGACTCCGTTTTTCTCCCGTTTGCTTGTTTCCCAAGATAAAAATATCTTTATATACTCCCCGTACCTATTGAACACCGTATCCCAGGGAAATCTTCTATTTTATTTTCCTTGCTGTTTTCTAACAGATTCAGCTAGGCCAGCATCATGTCTTCCTCACCTTCCAACAACGGAGAAGAAGACGGAGGGTTGGTTCAAGAAGACCTAAGGAGAGAGGAAGCTGAAGAGGTTACCATGGAGGAAGGAGAGGAAAATCCCTTTGGGGTTCACCCTCCGGCTTCCGAGAGAGGCACATTGGCTGGCATCTCCACGTACTCATCCCAATCCTCATCAAGCTATGAGATCATCAAACAATCAAGAGAGCCCCGAAGTTCATAAAGGACTCCCACTAAGAAGGCCTTTACACAGGTTATATCGTAACAATTTTCACAATTTGATTCACAATTATGGGTTTGAGAATACTCCTCGTATGCACATAACGTCCAATTGGGGCATAGGTCGTCCAAGAGAAAGTAATGCAGGAACAAACCCCTGGGGCCCGGACAAGAAACACATAATGGTTGAAGTGAGAAAAAATACCGAGTTACTTCATCGAGCCCTTCGAGATATTCAAGGCTTGAGGGAGCTACTCGTGGTTATATTGCAAAACACTACTTCATCACCACCACCTTCTTCTTCATCACCAAAACAAAATTGAGTATTTGGTATGGGCACTCCCTTGGCTTCCGCCAAGCTTGGGGGAGGTGCCCCGGTATCGTATCACCCCAACTATCTTTTGCCTTTACTTATTTTAGTTCGATCTTTTGCCTTTACTTATTTTAGTTTGATCTTTTGCCTTAGATGAATAAAAGTTTAGTTCGATCCTTTCTTTTTGAGAGTTTGCTTAGTGATCTATCCTTGTAATTGTGTGCGAGATATATAATAAAGTTTAGTTTGAGTTTTTGCTTTCTTTGCTTTCATGTTCCAATAAAAAGAAAGGAAATAAATGAAAAAGATCATATGCTAATCTTATGGTAGGTAATGACACCAAATAAGGAAAAGTATAAGTAGAAAATTTTATTAGAGATTGACAAACATAACATTGGTCAATGATGCAACTCATGAAATAATTAATAAGGGAAGACAAGATTCACATATAAATACACTATCCTGGAAATCTTTTGTGATTGTGAACCCCCATCAAAATATTATATGCCAAAATTGTTGACATTGGACAAGGAAGACAACGTAATGATTTATGTTTGTTCATATTCACATAGAAGTTATATTGTCATAGATCCTTCAACATGTGGTGCTTGCCCCCCATCTTTGCTAGCCAAAAACTCCGCACCAAGTAGAGATACTACTTGTGCATCCAAAAACCCTTAAACCCAAATCTTGTTTTCAAGAGTCCACCAAACCTACCTATGGATTGAGTAAGATCCTTCAAGTAAGTTGTCATTGGTGCAATAAGGCAATAAAAATTGCTTCTAAAAGTGTGAGATCATTTAGTGTAAGAGAAAATTGAGCGTTGTACGGATTTGTGATGGTGAAGAATAAAAGCGACAGACTGCATAATAAAGGTTGTTATCACAAGGGGCAATATAACATGACTTTCTTTTGCACTAAGGGATTGAGCATACAAACAAATAAGCGCATGTCAACCTCTGCTTCCCTCTGCGAAGGGCCAATCTTTTACTTTTATGTATTTACTTTTATGAAAGAGTCAAAGTTTTTCTCTCTATACCTTTTTATTTTTCTCTGTTGGCAAGCATCATGTGGTGAGGAAAGATGTAGGCACATATGACCAGTTGAATATGGGTAGCATGAGTAATTATTGTTGACGTCACCCTTGAGGTGAGTATTGTTGGGAGGTGAAACTATAAGCCCCTATCTATCTATGTGTCCTGTTGAAACGTTTTGCTCATGTGTATGCGGTGAGTGTTAACAATCATAGAAGACTATATGATGGTTGAGTATGTGGACTTGCCAAACAGGCTCCGATATGTGACCCTTCCTGGAAAGATGATGAATTGTAGTTGCAAAGTTGGCTGAGAACATAGTTTGTTGGTTTCCAATAGAGTTTATGCTTTATACTTAGATTGTGTGATGAATTGTTACTTATTAATGAGAAGTCTATGATAAAATTTCTATGATAAAGGTTTTATGTTTAAGTTTGTTGTTGTTATAATAATTCACATGATGGTTCTATGTCTGTATTTTCTTTTTATCGACACCTCTCTCTCTAAGCATGTGGACATGTTTTTCGATTTTGAATTTTGCTTGAGGACAAGCGAGGTCTAAGCTTCGGGAATTTTATACATCCATTTTGCATCATGTTTACCTACTATTATTTATAATGTTTTTATTCATAATAATGCTTTTTGGAGTGATTCTAATGCCTTTTATCTCATAATATGCAAGGTAAACACAAAAAGGGAGAATTCCGGCAACTGGAAATCTGGACCTAGAAAAGCTACGTCAGGCCACCTATTCTGCACAACTCCAAATGAGTTGAAACTTCACGGGGAATTTTTATGGAATATATAAGAAATATTGGAGCCAATAAGTACCAGAGGGGGCCCACCAGGTGGGCACAACCCACCTGGGCACGCCAGGGAGCCCAAGCGCGCCCTGGTGGGTTGTGCTCCCCTCGGCCCACCTCCGGTGCCCATCTTCTGGTATATAAGTCATTTTGACCTAGAAAAAATAAGGAGAGGACTTTCAGGACGCAGCGCTGCCGTCTCGAGGCGGAACTTGGGTAGGAGCAGTTTTGCCCTTCGGCGGAGCGTTTCCGCCGGGGGAACTTCCCTCCCGAAGGGGGAAATCATCGTCATCATCATCAGCAGCAACTCTCCCATCTTGGGGAGGGCAATCTCCATCAACATCTTCAACAACACCATCTCCTCTCAACCCTAGTTCATCTCTTGTGTTCATTCTTTGTACCAGAACTATAGATTGGTGCTTGTGGGTGACTAGTAGTGTCGATTACATCATGTAGTTGATTACTATATAGTTTATTTGGTGGAAGATTATATGTTCAGATCCAATATGCTATTTAATACCCCTCTGATCTTGAGCATGTTTATCATTTGTGAGTAGTTACTTTTATTCTTGAGGTCACGGGAGAAATCATGTTGCAAGTAATCATGTGAACTTGATATGTGTTCGATATTTTTATATGTGTACGTTGTGATTCCCTTAGTGGTGTCATGTGAACGTCGACTACATGACACTTCACCATATTTGGGCCTAAGGGAATGCATTGTGGAGTAGTTATTAGATGATGGGTTGCGAGTGATGAAGCTTAAACCCTAGTTTATGCGCTATTCCGTAAGGGACCGATTGGATCCAAAAGTTTAATGCTATGGTTAGAATTTATTCTTAATACTTTTCTCGTAGCTGCGGATGCTTGCGAGGGGGTTAATCATAAGTAGGAGGTTTGTTCAAGTAATAACAGCACCTAAGCACCGGTCCACCCACATATCAAATTATCAAATTAGCGAACACGGATCGAACCAACATGATGAAAGTGACTAGATGAAATTCCCGTGTACCCTCAAGAACGCTTTGCTTATTATAAGAGACCGTTTTGGTCTGTCCTTTGCCTAAAAAGGATTGGGCTACCTTGCTGCACTTTTTTTACTATTATTGTTACTTTCTTGTTACAAATTATCTTGCTATCAAACTACTATGTTACTTACAATTTCAGCACTTGCACACATTACCTTGTTGAAAACCACTTGTCATTTCCTTCTGCTCCTCGTTGGGTTTGACACCCTTACCCACCTGTCAAGAAGAAGAGCAAGACAGTCAACGAGAAAAAGAAAAAAGTCGGTTCCACAGCCCGGCAGAATCAAAAGGAAGCGCTTATTGGCGAAGGCCTCGTCCAGGTATTGCGCTTCAAGCAACATACAATGCCGATCCAAGTTGCCAGCATGGTCGTGCGCCTCTAGCGCCTTCTCCAGCTCAGCGACCTTGTCGACGGTCGCCTTCAGCTTGGCGTCCTTGGCGGCAGCCGCCTTCTCGTGCTCCTCCTTGAGGCGGAGGAGCTCCACCTGGTGGGCCTCTGCCTCTTGGCCGCCTCCACCGTCAGGCGTTCCACCTCAGCCTGCAGTTGGCTCTTGTCATCGTCTAGCTGCTCATGCCAGCAGCCGGCTTCGACGAGCGCCCGTTGGGCCTTGGCCACCGCCGCCTTCAGCTCCCCCACCTTGACAAGAAGTTGCCCGGCGTAGGCGACGGCCAGGTCACGCTGGTGGCCAACCTTGATCAGCCGAGTTTGCCAAACCGACACCTTGGCCGCGGCGGCTGCACAACAAGGATTCGGAGTCAAGACAAAGGCAGGACTACTTGAAGATTCGAGGGCTACACCTAGTGGGTGCGCTAGCGTGCCCCCACTAAAGAGAACGCAAAAAATGTACCTTCAGCAAGGCGGAGCGCCTCCTCCCTGGCAGCGAGCCGTGCCGTGAGCTGTTGTGCTTGTCCAAGAGCTGGTTGTAGACGCCAACCCGGTAAGCGTCTAGTTGCTGCAAAGAAAATGAGAATCAGCGCGAGACAGAGCATTTGAAGATTCAATCAAACTACTACGTAGTTGGCCCGAATCTCGGGGTCTACACCCAGTGGGTGCACTAGCGCGCCCCCACTGACTAGCCTCAAGAAAAAAGATAAAGGGAAGAACTTGCCAGCACGACGCGCTCCAGCTCCCGTGCCCGCTCCGCCTCGGCCTGAGCGAAGGCCGGGACCCACTCCGCACGCCCGAGAAGACGCTAGTTCACGGCGGCCATAGCAGCCTCCTCTCGCGTCAGGGGCCCGAAGGCGGCCTGGCTGGGCCCGGCCCGGGCTGGGTGCAACCCGGCGGCAAGGTGGCCTCCTGGCGGCACGGGCGGCTGCCTAATCACCAGGGCGTGCTCGCCGCCCACCGTCTCCTCAACGACCGGCGTCACCTACGGAATCGTGTCCTACGATGCCCCACCCATTGGAGCCTCAGGCGCCCCGTCCGCCGTCACCTCCGGCGCCTCAGGGGCGGCCCCGCCACCTCCTCCCTCCACCTCCACCCGCTCGACCTCGTAGGTCCACGGCGAGTGTCGTCCCCAATCACCACGACCTCCCGGTCGTCCACCGTCATCTCCGCCCGACCCTCTAGGTCGTGCCCCTCCTCCGTCTGCGGCACGGCGATCACCGGGTCTGTGCCCGCCGCCTCTTCCGGCCAGGCACGCTCCGCCGCCTCCAGCTCCACGAGGGCCTTGTTCCGGTCCCTCCAAGTGCAGCGCTCCGTGTCCGCCGGGTCCAGGCCGAGGTCCTCGTCGGGCGCATCCTCATCCCGACGGATGGCACTGCTCCGGGTCCTCTGGAACGGGAAGTCACCCCCGGACACAGCGTTCGTCGCCGCCCACGCCAGTTGTAGTGGCGACCTGGATCACAATGAAATAAGCAAACGAAGAAAACAAATAGGCAGATCGCCGGAACCAGCAGGACAAACTTACCCGGCCACCACTGGGACGGATCGTCTAGCCGGCGCCGTTGGGATGACGCGGCATTTCTTCTTGGTGGGCAGCTTGGCGCCAGCTGCCGGGTCCGCCGCATGCTTCACGGCCGGCTTCCGGGGCGCCACATCCTCCTTCCCGTGAGGCTGGCTAGCTGCCGCCGGAGCGCGGGACGACCCGGTCCCAGCCGCATCGCCGCCTCCTCCCCTCGGTGTCGCTGCGTCACCGACACGCGTCAACACCCCCGCACCATCCTTCAACCGATCTCATAAGGGGATTGGAACGCAGAAACTTACCCGCGCGGCGCGCCTCATTGGCATCGGCTTCGAGCGCCTCCGAGTCCTCGCCCAGGACCACCGCCTCCTCTGAGCTGGCCCGCATCATCTGCTTCATCGCCTCATCATATGGATGCCGGATGGCATTCAGCGGCACCTCCCTCGTCGCATCGAGATGGAGAAGAAGATGAGATGCAGCGAAGAATAAAGACCAAGGACTCACCGTCGGTGCCGGGTTCCCGTGGCTGTAAGGAGGCTTAACGAACTGCCACTCCTCCTTCATTCCGGCCTTGGAGATGTCGTTGATCCGTCCGGCAATATGCTCCGGTAGCAGGCTCCAGGACAACATCCTGTTGGGGTCCTGCAGGCCGGTCATCTGGCTGATGATGTGGGTCCAGCGCTATAGCGGCAGCACCCGGCGCGCGATGAAGGCTGCAACGAGGTCCGTCTCGGTGAGCCCTTCATGTGCTACCATCTCCGTCACCCAGGTGCACAGGTTCATAACCTCCTGCGTCGGTTTCTTCGGGCAGTAGGACCAGTTGGTCTTGGCGGCCGGCGTCACATTGGTGAAGGGCGGCATATTGATATGGTCCACGCCGAGGTTGTGGAGGTAGAAGAAGCAGTTCTGCCCTTTCATAGCAGAGTCCTCCAGCGGCATCTTGGGGCACCCCCCGCGTGTCCGCGTCGAGACGACGGCGGCCCGCAGGTGGATATGACACCTGCTCTGACCCCTCCTGCTTCAGGAAGAAGAAGCGAACCTAGAGGTTGATGGTGGGCTCGACGCTGCTACTTCTTGAGCTTGCGTTCATTTTTTCCTTGAAGAGGAAAGGGTGATGCAGCAAAGTAGAAATAAGTATTTCCCTCAGTTTGAGAACCAAGGTATCAATCCAGTAGGAGACAACGCACAAATCACCAATACATGCACAAACAATCAAACAACTTACACCCAACGCGATAAAGGGGTTGTCAATCCCTTCACCGTTACTTGCAAAAGTGAGATCTGATAGAGATAGATGAAACTAAACAAACAATAAAGTAAATATTTTTGGTATTTTTGGTTTATAGATCAGAAAGTAAAAGATAGCAAACTAGTAGATCGAAAACTAATATTGTAGATCAGAAACTTATATGATGGAAAATGGACCCGGGGGCCATAGGTTTCACTAGAGGATTCTCTCAAGATAGCAAATAATATGGTGGGTGAACAAATTACTGCCGAGCAATTGATAGAAAAGCGCAAAGTTGTGATGATATCTAAGGCAATGATTATGAAATATAGCCATCACGTCCATGTCAAGTAGACCAAAACGATTCTGCATCTACTACTATTACTCCACACATCGACAGACTCCTTCCTGCATCTAGAGTATTTAGTTCATGAAGAATAGAGTAACGCATTAAGTAAGATGACATGATGTAGAGGAAATAACTCAAGCAATATGATGAAAACCGCATCTTTTTATCCTCGAGGGCAACAATACAATATGTGCCTTGCTACCCCTACTGTCACTCGGAAAGGACACCGCAAGATTGAACCCAAAGTTAATCACTTCTCCCGCTGCAAAAAAAACCAATCTAGTTGGCCAAACCAAACCGATAGTTCAAAGAGAATTGAAAAGATAACAAATAAAGCATAAAATAATTCAGAGAAGATTCAAATAATATTCATAGATAAGCTGATCATAAATCTAGAATTCATCGGATCTCGGCAAACACACCACAAAAGAGTATTACATCGGATAGATCTCCAAGAAAATCAAGGAGAACGTGGTATTGAGAATCAAAGAGAGAGAAGAATTCATCAAGATACTAGATATGGACCAGTAGGTCTGTGGTAAACTACTCATGCTTCGTCGGAAGAGCAATAGAGTTGATGTAGAAGCTCTCCATGATCGAATCCCCCTCTGGCAGGGTGCCGGAAAAGGTCCCTAGATGGGATCTCACGGGTACAAAAGGTTGCGGCGGTGGAAAAGTGTTTTTGTGGATGCTTCTGGTTGTTTGGAAATATATGTGAACATATAGGCGAAACAATTAGGTCAGGAGGGTCATGAGGGGCCCACCAGACAGGGGGGCTAGCCCTACCCCCAGGGCGCACCCTCCACCCTTGTGCCCGCCTTGTGGCTCCTCTGACTTCATCTCCAAGTCCGATGCGTGTCTTCTGGTCCAAGAAAAATCATCGCGAAGGTTTTATTCCGTTTGGACTCCGTTTGGTATTCCTTTTATGCGAAACTCAAAAACAAGGAAAAAACAGAAACTGGCACTAGGCTCTAGGTTAATAGGTTAGTCCCAAAAATAATATAAAATAGCATATTAATACATATAAAACATCCAAAACAAATAATATAATAGCATGGAACAATAAAAAATTATAGATACATTGGAGACATATCAAGCATCCCCAAGCTTAATTCATTCTCGTCCTCGAGTAGGTAAATGATAAAAACAAAAAATATTATGTGGAATGCTAACTAACATATCTATCCATGTAATTCTTCTTTATTGTGGCATGAATGTTCAGATCCATAAGATTCAAAACAAAAGTTTAATATTGACATAAAAACAATAATAGTTCAATTATGTCTTCTCAAAATAACATGGCCAAAGAAAGCTTATCCCTACAAAATCATATAATCTGTCTATGCTCCATCTTCATCACACAAAATATTCAAATCATGCACAACCCTGATGATAAGCCAAGCAATTGTTTCATACTTTTGATGTTCTCAAACTTTTTCAACTTTCATGCAATACGTGAGCGTGAGCCATGGACATAGCACTATAGGTGGAATAGAATATGGTGGTTGTGGAGAAGACAAAAAGAGGGAGATAGTCCCACATCAACTAGGCGTATCAACGGGCTATGGAAATGCACATCCATAGATATCAATGTGAGTGAGTAGGTGTTGCCATGCAACGGATGCACTAGAGCTATAAGTTTATGAAAGCTCAAAAAGAAACTAAGTGGGTGTGCATCCAACTCGCTTGCTCACGAAGACCTAGAGAAATTTGAGTAAGCCCATCATTGAAGACTCTCTAATGAAAAATTCCCACTAGTATATGAAAGTGACAACATAGGAGACTCTCTATCATGAAGATCATGCTGCTACTTTGAAGCACAAGTGTGGTAAAAGGATAGTAACATTGTCCCGTCAATCTTTTCTCTCATTCTTTTCGGCCTTCTCTCATTTTTTTTGGCCTCTTTTTTTCATCGGAGTCTCATCCCGACTTGTGGGGGAATCATAGTCTCCATCATCCTTTCCTCACATAGGACAATGCTCTAATAATGAAGATCATCACACTTTTACTTACTTGCAAATCAGGAATTACAAATTGATACTTAGAACAAAATTATGACTCTATATGAATGCCTCCGGCGGTGTACTGGGATGTGTGATGAATCAAGAGTGACATGTATGAAAGAATTATGAATGGTGGCTTTTCCACAAATACGATGTCAACTACATGATCATCCAAAGAAATATGACAATGACGAAGCGTGTCATAATAAACGGAACGATGGAAAGTTGCATGGCAATATATCTCGAAATGGCTATGGAAATGCCATAATAGGTAGGTATGGTTGCTGTTTTGAGGAAGGTATATGGTGGGTGTATGGTACCGGTGAAAGTTGCGCGGCACAAGAGAGGTTAGCAATGCTGGAAGGGTGAGAGTGCGTATAATCCATGGACTCAACATTAGTCATAAAGAACTCACACAATTATTGCAAAAATATATTAGTTATTGAAACGAAGTATGATACGTCTCCGTCATATCTATAATTTTTTTATTGTTCCATGCCAATATTCTACAACTTTTAGATACTTTTGGCAACTTTTTATACTATTTTTTGGGACTAACATATTGATCCAGTGCCAGTGCCAGTTCCTGTTTGTTGCATGTTTTTCATTTCGCAGAAAATCCATATAGAACGGAGTCCAAACTTTTAGATACTTTTGGCAACTTTTTATACTATTTTTTGGGACTAACATATTGATCCAGTGCCTAGTGCCAGTTCCTGTTTGTTGCACGTTTTTCATTTCGCAGAAAATCCATATAGAACGGAGTCCAAACGGGATAAAAACTTATGGAATTTTTTGGAATATATGTGATTTTTGGGAAAAAGAATCAACGCGAGACGATGCACGAGGGGCCCACAAGGACGGAGGGCGCGCCCCTAGTCCTTGTGTACACTCCGCAAGGAGGTTGGTGCCCTTCTTCTGGCGCAAGAAAGCTAATATCCGGATAAAAATCGTCTTAAAATTTCAGCCCAATTGGAGTTACGGATCTCCGGGAATTTAAGAAACGGTGAAAGACCAGAATCTAGGAGCGCAGAAACAGAAGGAAACAAAGAGAGATCCAATGTCGGAGGGGCTCCACCGCCATGGAATCCAAGGACCAGAGGGTAAACCCTTCTCCCATCTAGGGGGAAGGTCAAGGAAGAAGAAGAGGAAGGGGGGCTCGCTCCCCCTCTCTCCCGGTGGCGCTGGAATGTCGCCGGGGCCATCATCGCAACGACAATTTACACCAACAACTTTGCTGCCGTCGTCACCAACTCTCTCCCCCTCTATGCAGTGATGTAACACCCCTTCTCCCTGCTGCAATCTCTACTTGAACATGGTGCTCAATTCTATATATTATTTCCCAATGGTGTATGGCTATCCTATGATGTTTGAGTAGAGCCGTTTTGTCCTATGGGTTCATTGATGATCGTGAATGGTTTGAGTTGCATGTTTTATTATTGGTGATGTCCTATGGTGCTCTCCATGTCGCACAAGTGTGAGGGATCCCCACTGTAGGGTTTGCAATATGTTCATGCTTTGCTTATTGTCTGCATTGCGTGAGTGATAGAAACACAAACACGGGTAAGTGGGTTATGGCGTATGGGAGTAAAGAGAACTTGATACTTTAATGCTATGGTTGGGTTTTACCTTAATGATCTTTAGTAGTTACGGATGTTTGCTAGAGTTCCAATCATTAGTGCATATGATCCAAGAAGAGAAAGTATGTTAGCTTATGCCTCTCCCTCATATAAAATTGCAATAGTGATTACCGGTCTAGTTATCGATTGCCTAAGGGCAAATAACTTTCTTGTGACAAAAATCTCTCTACTAAAACTAAATTATTTATTTCTTAATCTAAACAGCCCCTACTTTTTATTTACGTGCTCTTTATTATCTTGCAAACCTATCCTATCACACCTATAAAGTACTTCTAGTTTCATACTTGTTTTAAGTAAAGCGAACGTTAAGCGTGCGTAGAGTTGTATCGGTGGTCGATAGAACTTGAAGGAATATTTGTTCTACCTTTAGCTCCTCGTTGGGTTCACCACTCTTACTTATCGAAAGAGGCTACAAATGATCCCCTATACTTGTGGGTTATCAGAGTAGTACGCGCATGCTCCTAGGGGGATAGATTGGTAGGAAAATACCATCGCTCGTCCCCGACCGCCAATCATAAGGAAGACAATCAATAAATAAATCCGACTTCATCACATAATAGTTCACCATACGTGCATGCTACGGGAATCACAAACTTTAACACAAGTATTTCTACAATCCACAATTACTTAATAGCATGACTCTAATATCACCATCTTTATATCTCCAAACAATCATGAGGAATCAAACTTCTCATAGTATTCAATGCACTTTATACGAAAGTTTTTATTATATCCCTCTTGGATGTCTATCATATTAGGACTAATTTTATAACCAAAGAAAATTACCATGTTGTTTAGAGACTCTCAAAATAATATAAGTGAAGCATGAGAGTTCAATAATTTCTATAAAATAAATCCACCGCCGTTCTCTAAAAAGATATAAGTGAAACACTTGAGCAAAATTGCCAAGCTCAAAAGATATAAGTGAAGCACATAGAGTATTCAAATAAATCATGATTCATGAGTGTCCCTATCAAAAGGTGCGTACAGGAAGGATGATTGTGGCAAACTAAAAAGCAAAGACTCATATCATACAAGACGCTCCAAGCAAAACACATATCATGTGGTGAATAAAAATATGGCCTCAAGTAAAGTTACCGATAGACGAAGACGAAAGAGGGGATGCCTTCTGGGGCATCCCCAAGCTTAGGCTCTTGGTTGTCCTTGAATATTACCTTGGGGTGCCTTGCGCATCCCAAAGCTTAGGCTCTTGCAACTCATTATTTTATAGTCCATCAAATCCTTACACAAAACTTGAAAACTTCACAACACAAAACTCAACAGAAAATCTTATAAGCTCCGTTAGTATAAGAAAATAAATCACCACTTTTGGTACTGTTGTGAACTCATTATTTATTTATATTGGTGTAATATCTACTGTATTCCAACTTTTCCATGGTTCATACCCCCCGATACTACCCATAAAATCATCAAAATAAGCAAACAACACATAGAAAACAGAATTTGTCAAAAAAAGAACAGTTTGTAGTAATCTGGATAGTTTGAATACTTCTGTAACTCCAAAAATTCTAAAATTTAGAAAAACATAGGCAATTTGTATATCAATATTGTGAAAAAACTCGGAATTTAATCATGCTTCTGTGATTTTTAAAAATTCTGGGACTGAGCGCAAAAGTTTCCGTTTTTCAGCAAGATCAAATCAACTATCACCGTAAGCCATTCCAAAGGTCTTACTTGGCACAAAAACTGGTTAAAACACAAAACCACATCTAACGAGAGGCTAGATGAATTATTAATTGCAAAACAGCAAGGAAAAAATATTGGGTTGTCTCCCAACAAGCGCTTTTCTTTAAAGCCTTTTAGCTAGGCATTGATAACTTTAATGATGCTCACATGAAAGATAGCAATTGAAACACAAAGAGAGCATCATAAAGCATGTGAAAAAACCATCTAAGTATAACATACTTCCTATGCATAGGCATCTTATAGGCAAACAAATTAGCAGGACAAGCAAGATCTAGCATATGCAAGGAAGAAGAAAGAAACAATAGCAATCTCAACCTAACGGGAGGTAATTTAGTAACATGAAAATTTCTACAACCATATTTTCATCTCTTATAATAATTCCATGTAGGATCATAATCAAATTCAACAATATAACTATCACATAAAATTTTCTCTTCATGATCCACATGCATACAAAGTTGACACTCTTCCAAAATAGTGGATTATCATCAAATAAAGTCATGACCTCTCCAAACCCACTTTTATCAAAAATTGTATAAGAGTTATCAATCTCCAAAGTAGTGGGATCATTATTTTCTAAAGTTGACACTCTTACAAACCCACTTTTCATATTATTGCAAACATATTCATCATGAGGCTTAAATAAATTTTCAAGGTCATAAGAAGAATCACCCCAATCATGATCATTGCAATGAGTAGCGGACTTGGCAAAATTAGCATACCCAAGCTTAGGGTTTTTCATATTATAAGCACAATTGACATCAATAGAATTTATAGTAAAACCATTGCAATCATGCTTTTTATTCAAGGAGCTATCGTGAATCACTTCATAAATTTCTTCATCACGATTTTTAGATACACGAATTTCAAGCAAAACTTCATAAAGATAATCTAGTGCACTCAACTCACTAGCAATAGGTTCATCATAATTGTATCTCTTAAAAAGATAAGCAAGTGGATGAGGAACCATATCAATAGATTTTCAGCAAGCGAAGACGCAAGCAAATAGAACACACATGGCACCCAAGCAAAGAAAAAGCAAACGAAAAGACGAACGGAAGAAGGGCGAAAGAAAAGGAAAATCTTTTCAAAAATGGTTTATAAGTGGGGGAGAGGAAAACGAGAGGCGAATGGCGAATAATGTAATGCAAAAGATGAGAGTTTATGATGGGTACATGGTATGTCTTGACTTGGCGTAGAACTCCCCGGCAACGGCGTCAGATATTCTTCTTGCTATTTCTTGAGCTTGCGTTGGTTTTTCCCTTGAAGAGGAAAGGGTGATGCAGTAAAGTAGAGATAAGTATTTCCCTTAGTTTGAGAACCAAGGTATCAATCCAGTAGGAGACAATGCACAAATCACCCATACCTGCACAAACAATCAAACAACTTGCACCCAACGCGATAAAGGGGTTGTCAATCCCTTCACGGTTACTTGCAAAAGTGAGATCTGATAGAGATAGATGAAACTAAACAAACCTAAAGTAAATATTTTTGGTGTTTTGGGTTTATAGATTGGAAATTAAAAGATTGAAAAATAGTAGATCGGAAACTAATATTGTAGATCAGAAACTTATATGATGGAAAATAGACCCGGGGGCCACAGGTTTTACTAGAGGATTCTCTCAAGAAAGCAAATAATACGGTGGGTGAACAAATTACTGCCGAGCAATTGATAGAAAAGCGCAAAGTTATGACGATACCTAAGGCGAGGATTATGAAATATAGGCATCACGTCCGTGTCAAGTAGACCGAAATGATTCTGCATCTACTACTATTACTCCACACATCGACCGACTCCTGCCTACATCTAGAGTATTAAGTTCATGAAGAACAGAGTAATGCATTAAGTAAGATGCCATGATGTAGAGGAATTAACTCAAGCAATATGATGAAAACCCCATCTTTTTATCCTCGATGGCAACAACACAATATGTGCCTTGCTGCCCCAACTGTCACTGGGAAACGACACCGCAAGATTGAACCCAAAGCTAAGCACTTCTGCCATTGCAAGAAAAACCAATCTAGTTGGCCAAACCAAATCGATAGTTTGAAGAGAATTATAAAGATATCAAATAATGCATAAAAGAATTCAGAGAAGATTCAAATAATATTCATAGATAAGATGATCTTAAATCCACAATTCATCGAATCTCGACAAACACACCGCAAAAGAGTATTACATCGGATAGATCTCCAAGAACATCGAGGAGAACATGGTATTGGGAATCAAAGAGAGAGAAGAAGCCATCTAGCTACTAGCTATGGACCCGTAGGTCTGTGGTAAACTACTCACGCTTCATCGGAAGAGTAATAGAAGCCATTCGTGATAGAATCCCCTTCCGGCAGGGTGCCGTAAATGGTCCCTAGATGGGATCTCACGGGTACAGAAGGTTGCGGTAGTGGAAAAGTGTTTACGTGGATGCTTCTGGTGGTTTGGGAATATATGTGAATATATAGGCGAAAGAATTAGGTCAGGAGGGTCACGGGGGGGCACAAGACAGGGGCACGCCCTCCACCCTGGTGGCCGCCTCTTGGCTCCTCTAACTTCATCTCCAAGTATCCTGGGTGTCTTCTGGTCCAAGAAAAATCATCGCGAAGGTTTTATTCTGTTTGGACTCCGTTTGGTATTCCTTTTCTGCGAAACTCAAAAACAAGGAAAAACAGAAACTGGCACTGGGCTCTAGGTTAATAGGTTAGTCCCAAAAATAATATAAAATAGCATATTAATGCATATAAAACATCCAAAACAGGTAATATAATAGCATGGAACAATAAAAAATTATAGATATGTTGGATACGTATCAAACGCCCAGATACCCCTCACACAGGGTGACGAACCCCGAGAGCTGCAGAATCGCGTTCGCGCCCAGATGATGCGGCTGGAGCCTGAAAAACTCCAGGAACGCGCGAAACAAGGCGCTCGCGGGGAGACCGGACCCGTGCTTGAAGTGGGTGAAGAAGACCATGCGCTCGGTCCCCTCCGGCCGCGGCTCCTGCTCGCCGTCCGGCAGGCGCACGGCCACCTCCATCTCTGGCGACAGTCGCCGCGTATCGCGCAAGTACTAGACGTTCCCCGCGGTGATGGTGGATCCCATCCACGAGCCCGATGGCAGCGCCATCGATGGTGCAGGGCACAAGAAAGAAGACAAGAAGAGAGAGCGATGGCGAAGTTTCGCTCGAAGAACATCAGAGCGTCGCGGCGTGCGGCGGTTGTGGAAGGAAGAATGAGAAAGGAGGAAGAAGATGGGGGGCGCGAGCGAGAATGATCTCCACATCCCCATCCCCCCAATTTATAAGCCGCGGCCCGAACGTGGGGAAGTGGGATCAGTTCCCCCCACTTCCCCGCAATAAGTGCGCACGTACCACGCGCACATTAACTACCTCGAGAATGGCAACCGCCCTCGGGCACCGCAATAAATCCGCGTGCATAGGCCGAGGGCGCAAAGTGGTGGGCCCCAGCCCACTGCCCTGTCCCGTCACGTGTGTGGCCTGTCAGGCTTCTTCAGCTCCCGAGTGCCACATAGCGCCTGCGCCGAACCCAAGAGATCATGTCCCTTCCCCTCCAAGATTCGGCGGACTCCTCAGTTTCCTGCCCGTGCCGGGATGCCGTGACCCGGCTTCCGGAAGCTGGCACACAGTGGGTGTTGCCGAACCCGACGGTCGCAAGCTCCACCAACACCAAGCCACCTTCTCAGGGGGTCAAACTGCGAAGGCCCCCCTGCTTGAAGCCGGCGAGCCTTCAGAGCTTCGGGGACTACTGTCGCGGGGATGAACTCTGGGTAGGCAACGAAACCTGGATCCTCATCGGGGCCGGCGTCGCCCCTCAATACGGCTCGCACTTGGTCGGGTTCCTCAACTCGGCCAAGTCCCTCGACTCGGCCAAGACTGCAACGCGGCCAGGCCGGCTGGCGCGTGCCAGCCGAACCCGGCAAACCAAGACTTCTCCAGCAAGCCAGCTCCCTCATGGCGTCTTCCTCAACCCGGCCACGGGTCAGCTCCCGTCCCATCCAAGGCGTACGACGGAACAAGTCCCAATAGAGGGGATGAGCATGGCAACAGTTGTCCACCTACTCCGCTGACCGAGCCAGCGTGGCAACAGTGCGCCCCTCGTCCTGCTAACGCAAGCGGATGGCAACCAGGCGGTGCGCCACTGTAGCCGAGTCGGCTCAACCACTCTGTGACGATTGACAAGACGAAGAACAGTGCCCTCTGGTGCACGGGGCCCTCGCCCGGAGAACCCGGCGGGTCCCAGCACTGGCTTCCCAGGCGCTGACATCCCGGCCCTATGGCCTTGCATATTTACCATTGTAACCCTGGGGGTTCACCTATAAAACCCCCCAGGAGCCCTCCATGTACACGAACACGAGAACACTTGATCAGACCACCAGTAGCACACACACATACCCGAGGAGAAGGAGCAGCCTAAGCCTTGGCTTGCCTTCCTTCCTCCCCCAAACACAACTCTAGGAGCAACTGTGTACTATCACATATAAACCACTCTCGGCAGGACTAGGGGTATTATCTCTCCGAAGAGCCCCGAACCTGGGTATGTCTTGCGTCTTGCGCTTGCTCATGCCGACCTCGCCTCTGGAGCCCACCGGTGCCCTCGAGCCTCCTCCTCTCTTTAGCCATCCTTTGGCATCTGTCGTGCGCCCACCACGACATGCCATGATGAAAGCTTTTGAAGAAAAGTGGGAATTAGAGATTTCAATTCCTAGAAAATTACATGATGAATGGGAACCTACTATCAAATTCAAGATTAAAAATTATGAGTGTTTTGCCTAACATGATTTGGGTGCTAGTGTTTCCACAGTTCTGAAATCTTTATGTGATGTGCTTGGTCATACCGATATTGAAGAACGTTCTCTTAATTTGCACTTGGCGGATTCTACTATAAAAAAAGCCTATGGGAAGAATTAATGATGTTCTTATTCTTGTAAATAGGAATTATGTGCCCATAGATTTTATTGTTCTTGATATTGATTGCAATCCATCTTGTCCAATTATTCTTGGTAGACCATTTTTACGCACTATAGGTGTCGTGATTGATATGAAAGAAAGGAATATTAAATTCCAATTTCCACTAAGAAAGGGTATGGAACACTTCCCTAGAACAAGAATTAAGCCACCATATGAATCAATCATGAGGGCATCCTATGGATCTAGAACCAAACATGATAATACTTGAATCTACGCATTATGCCTAGCTAGGGGCATAAAACGATAACGCTTCTTGGGAGGCAACCCAATGAATAAATTTTATTTTTGCCTTTTTCATTCTGTTCTTGAGTGTTTGCACAATTATGCTACTATTATGATTGTGTTTTTATGTTTTAATTAGTGTTTGTGCCAAGTAAAGCCTTTGGGATCATGTTGGGTGATATTTGATTTGGTCTTGTTGAAAAACAGAAACTTTGTGCGCCAGTAGCAGAATTTTTAAAATTCACATAAGCGTGATAAAATTCTGAATTTTTTACACAAGATTGGTATACAAATTGCATATGCTTTCCTAATGTTTCAGAATTTTTGGAGTTAAGGAAGTGTACGGAGTTTTCAAATTACTACAGACTATTCTGTTTTCTTTGCGTTGTGTGCTTATTTGGATGAATCTGTGGTTTGTATTGGAGGGTATAAGTCATGGTAAAGTGATGATACAGTAGATATAATGCAAAAATAAAATATCAATGGGTTTGCAACAGTACTTAGAGTGGTGATTTGCTTTGTTATACTAGCGGATCTTACGAAGGTTTTGTTATATTTTGTGTGATTGAAGTTTACAGGTTTTGGGTGAGATCACAACGGATGAAGGAATAAGGAGAATCAAGAACCTAAGCTTGCGGATTCCCCATGGCACCCCAAGATAATATTCAAGGATGAACAAGCAACTAAGCTTGGGGATGCCCCGAGTGGCATCCCCTCTTTCTTATAACGACCATCGGTATTTTACTTGGAGCTATATTTTTATTTGTCACATATAATGAGTTTTGCTTGGAGCGTCTTGTATGATATGAGTCTTTGCTTGTTTTGCTTTTTATTTTTTTCACAAGTATCCTTGCTGGACACATCTATTTGAGAGAGCCAAAATTATGCAATGATTTGTTAGAATTTCTCTTTATGCTTCACTTAAATATTTTTGAGCTATGAAATTGCTCTAGTGCTTCACTTATATCTTTTTTAGAATGGTGTGGTTTTTTATATTTGAAGAAATACTCTCATGCTTCAATTAGATTAATTTGAGAGTTAGTAATTTTGACGAAATTCTCTCATGCTTCACTTATATGTTTTTGAGAGATGAAAACCTTTATGCTCATGTTCTTAACTTAAATTTATTTGATCTTGCCAAAAGAAATTGCAATATATGAAATAGTCCCAAAGTGATAGATATTCAAGAGGGATATAATAAAGACTTTCATGAAGATCACTGGAGAAAATAAAATTGATTATTTGTAATAGTTTTGAGATATGATTATAGTGATATGTGAGTCATGTTGGTGAGTAATTATGCTTTAGTAAGAATATTGATGTTAATGTTTGTGATTCCCTATGCAAGCACAAAAGTCAATAGTTATGCAATGAAATTACATCCTACTTGTGGTGCATTATTCGGTGTTAGTTATGCTTAATGCTCGCTTATGTGATTTTTCGTTTCTTGGTTGGTTGCTTCTCAATCTTTTTGCTAGCCTCCACCTGTACTAAGTAGAAATACTACTTGTGCATCCAAAAACCTTAAACCCAGTTTTGCCATATGAGTGCACCATACCTACCTTTATGCGGTATTTCAGTGTCGTTCTAAGAAAATTTGTATCTACCATCTCTAAGTTTCAAAATAAATTTCCTTTTTGTGTGTTCGTAACGCTCATGAAATGGTAAGGGTGTCCGATATTTTTCCATGCTAGATGCATTATTCTCAAGACGAGTGTTTATTCACTTGTCATTGCGAGAGAGTATGGAAAAGGTATTAGGGATGCCCAGTCCCGAAATGAAAAGAAATTTACTTTATGTTGTCAAATAATAAATTCCTTGGAAAGTGTTGGTATGGACGACACCCGTGGATACGGCTAGCCATGGAATGTGAAAGAATGTTGAAAAAGGAATAAAATTTATTTTTTGTTTGGGAACTGATGTCGCTTGAAGCTACGTCGGTATTTCCCCAAAGAGGAAGGGATGATGCAGCACAGTGGCGGTAGGAATTTCCCTCAGATATGAAACCAAGGTTATCGAACCAGTAGGAGAACCAAGCAACACAACATAAACAGCCCCTGCACACAGATAACAAATCCTCGCAACCTGACGTGTTAAAGGGGTTGTCAATCCCTTCCGGGGTACGGCGCCTCAAGATAGGCAAACGTGCATGAGATAAATTTGTAGTAAATTCATAGATAGATTGCAAATGAAATAAATAGAAATAAAACATAGCAAGGTATTTTTGTATTTTTGGTTTAATAGATCTAAAAATAAATGCAAGAGAAAAGTAGATCGCAAAGGCAAATATATGAGATGAAAGACCCGGGGGGCGTAGGTTTTACTAGTGGCTTCTCTCGAGAAAAATAGCGAATGGTGGGTGAACAAATTACTGTTGGGCAATTAACAAAACTTCAAATAATTAAGACACTATCCATGCAATGATCATTATATAGGCATCACGTCCAAGATTAGTAGACCGACTCCTGCCTGCATCTACTACTATTACTCCACACATCAACCGCTATCCAGCATGCATCTAGTGTATTAAGTTCATGTAGAAACGGAGTAATGCAATAAGAACGATGACATGATGTAGACAAGATCTATCTATGTAGAGATAGACCCCATAGTTTTATCCTTAGTAACAATGATACATACATGTCATTTCCCTTTTTTTCACTGGGATCAAGCACCGTAAGATCGAAGCCACTAGAAAGCACCTCTTCCCATTGCAAGATAAATAGATCAAGTTCGCTAAGAAAAACCCAAATATCGGAGAAGAAAACCAAGGCTATAAGCAATCATGCATATAAGAGATCAAAGAAACTCAAATAACTTTCATGGATATAAAACGATAGATCTGGTCAAAAACTCAAAGTTCATCGACCCCAACAAACACACCGCAAAAGAGTTACATCATATGGATCTCCAAGAGACCATTGTATTGAGAATTCAGCGAGAGAGAGAAAGCCATCTAGCTACTAACTACGGACCCGAAGGTCTACAAAGAACTACTCACGCATCATCGGAGAGGCACCGATGGAGGTGGTGAACCCCATCTGAGATGGTGTCTAGATTGGATCTGGTGGTTCTGGACTCTGTGGCGGCTAGATGAATATTTCGTCGACGCTTATAGGGTTTCTGGAATATTGGGGTATTTATAGAGCAAAGAGGCGGTCCGGGGAACCGAGGGGGCACAACCCACTGGGGCATACGGTGGGTTGTGCCCCTCAGGCACCCCAGCGCAGCCGAGGCCCGTTGTGTTCCTTCTGGCCCATAAAATTTCTCCGTTGAGTTTCGTGGCATTTGGACTCCGTATGGTATTGATTTTCTTCGATGTAAAAAACATGGAAAAAGCAACAACTGGCACTTGGCACTATGTCAATAGGTTAGTACCAAAAAAAGATATAAAATGACTATAAAATGACTATAAAATGATTCCAAAACATCCACGATTGATAATATAACAGCATGGAATAATAAAAAATTATAGATACCTTGGAGACGTATCAGGAACCGTCTATGATGTATCTAGCATGGAAAGTATAGTGAACTACTCGACCATTTTCGTTGACGGGAAAAGCATGCCACTCAAAATATTTTATCTCTCATTTTTCCGCTTTGAGCTCTGGCACCTCTACAAATCCCTACTTCCCTCTGCGAAGGGCCTATCTATTTACTTTATGGAATCTTTATATTTATTTGAGTCTCCATCTTCTCTTATAAAGCATCAACTAAGGGGCACTATGATCGTACTTGAGCATTGGATGTAGCTAATATGCGAGTGTGTTTCATGAATGGATCAATGATTGAGCATGATGGGCTAGGGATAACTTTCTTTAGTGTTGATATTTTGAAAGACATGGTTGCTTGTTGATATGCTTGAGTATTGAAATCTTCATGTCAAAACTAGACTATTGCTTTGAACCATATAAAAAATCCAAATGTCCATGCTACAAAAGAAAAGAATATGTGATGAACATCTTAGGCAACATTCCACATCAAAAATTCTGTTTTTATCATTCTACCTACTCGAGGACGAGTAGGAAATAAGCTTGGGCATGCTGATACATCTCCAATGTATCTATAATTTTTGTTTGTTCCATGCTATTATATTATCACTCTTGGATGTTTTACAATCATTTATAGCAACTTTATATCATTTTTTGGGACTAACCTATTGACATAGTGCCCAATACCAATTGTTGTTTTTTGCTTTTTTTTTACTTTGCGGAATATCAGTACCAAACAGAGTCCAAACGCAGCAAAAAAATATTGGAGAATTTTTCTGGGCCAGAAGACACAGGATGGGCCAAAGAAGTACCAGAGGATTGCCCCAAGGGGGGCACAACCCACCTGGGCGCGCCTAGGGGCCCAGGCGTGCCCTGGTGGGTTGTGCCCACCTCGGTGGCCTCCTGTACCGCCTCTTCGCCCTGTAAATACCCAAATATTCCAGAAACCCTAGGGGAGTCAACGAAACACAATTCCAGCCACTGCAAGTTCCAGAACCAAGAGATCCAATCTAGACACCATCACGGAGGGGTTCATCATCCTCATTGGTGCCTCTCCGATGATGCGTGAGTAGTTCATCATAGACCTACCGGAATGTAGTCAGTAGCGAGATGGCTTCCTCTCTCTCTTTTGATTCTCAATATAATGGTCTCTTGGAGATCTATTTGACGCAACTCTTTTTTGCGGTGTGTTTGTTCGGATCCGATGAACTTTGAGTTTATGATCAGATCTACATCCATAAATATTATTTGAGTCTTCTTTGATCTCTTATATGCATGATTACTTATAGCCTCCTATTTCTTCTTCGAATCCTTGGTTTAGTTAGGCCAACTAGATCAATTTTTCTTGCCATGGGAAGAGGTGCTTTGTGATGGATTTGATCGTGCGGCGTTCTTTCCCAGTGACAGAAGGGGCAGCAAGACACGCATGTATCGTTGCTACTAACGATAACAAGATGGGGGCTATTCCTACATGAATAGATCTCGTCTACATTATGTCATCGTTCTTCAGTACTGCAGGATGCTGCTAACACGACACTACTATCAGAGACCCTTCGACGAAACTGTGTGCGATGCAATAATCGCAAACGGTGGTGTAGAAAACCATCAAAAAGGCGCAAAACGTTTGCGATGACGGATGCATCAAACACGGTTCAGTTTTTTGTTGCGTGTGCGGTTCAGGGCATACGGTTTAGTTCAATTCACCATTTTCGATAAGGAAGAACAAAAGAAAAGGGCAGCCAGATGAAGGTGTGTGCGATGTACATCATACGGTTCACTCGGATGAACTGTTTGTGATTAGGCAACACAAAAGAAACAGTCAGCCAGATCAAGGTGTGTGCGATGTACAGCATACAATTCACTCGGATGAACTGTTTGTGATTAGGCAACACAAAAGAAACGGTCAGCTAGATTAAGGTGTGTGCGATGTACGACATGCGGTTCACCCGGATGAACTATTTGCGTTGAGACAAGAGAACAGAAATGGTTCAATATAACAAATACCATAAATATTGCAAGGTTCAAATTCAAAGATTACAACGCCCAAATTCAAACATTGCAAGCTGCGTCATTTCTGAAAAGGGATTAGCCGCTGACAAGTCATGTATGGGTTTGACACAATAACTTCCAATTGCTTTGCCATATGCTCTACCAATACAAAGTTTGGCATTTTTGGAGGCACTTCCATTCCACAGTACCAGCCGTCTATGATAATCATACCATTGATCTTTCCTAATTAAATGCGTGTTCAACCTCAGTACCCTCAGCACCTTTGCTCTGGCAAGAAAGAACCTGGCGAGTGTAATCTTCGGTGGGGTCCCTCGGTAGGAGTTCAAAGTAATATTTGAGAGATGCAGATCTAGGCATTCGATGTGATTGTCGTTATAAACATCATCCACCTCCGGGACTAATATGCACTGCAAAAGAAGAGAACGTGTTAGTGCCTACATGCAGTTTTGAACACTGCTACACGCCCATTTGGTTTGCAGGATTTGTAAAATGCACCAACGTGCCATCTTCGATCTGGCATGATTAACATGGGCATTTCATTACAATCTACTCCCTCCGTCCCATAATGTAAGACATTTTTTGACACTACACTGGTGTTAAAAAATGTCTTGCATTATGGGACGGAGGGAGTAGAAGCATGTAGCCTTCTTCACAAGAGGTTGGATTGGATGAAAATTTCCCCAACAAAACTAGTACAGATGAATCCAAAGGAGAAATGCTTATGGACAATTGTGACCATATGAATGAAGAAACCAATATGGGGTGGGGGTGTACGTCCTAAAATCCTCCAAAATTCCTTAATAAATCGTAGTACATTGTCGTTGTAAACTTGGGAAAAGGTGCAAAAAATTGAACTCCCTTATGGTTAACATTTAACAGGAAAGGACATCACCTCAATATACAGCTTCTTCAGGCACGGAAAGCATCTCAAGCAACTGACAACTTGGTCCAGGTTGTGGCTGACAGATTCTAGTGCCAATACCTTCACTGTGCCCAGAGTCTGGGTGAAGCTTCGCTGGATGACAAACGAACATACATCTTCAAAACTAGAAATAACGTTGATATATCAAGAAGGAGAGGTATATAAGATGACTGTTGTACCTGAAAGTTGAAGTATTTGATAGACGAGTAGCCCACCACTTTCAATTTCGGCGCAGAAATGACATTGATTCTTGTTGGACCTTGTTGACCAACTACAAGTAATCCCTCAAGTGAAGGTGTGTCCTGGATGACCATGTGGTCCACCTTTTGTGATCTCTCGTTGCAGCACCAACAACACACATAAATAGTCCGGAGAGTCCTGGAGGTGATGTGCAAGGTACTCGAACAATTCATCGCCTGAAGACGAAGGAACACGAGTGCAGTACAGCCGCGGAGCAGGCGCTCCATGTCATCCTTTGGGATGCGGATGGAGACGAGCTCGAGGTGCTTCAGTCGTGGTAGAAAAAGATCGGGTGCGTCATTAAGGGGGGATGGCAGTTCATGAACTTGGCGAGGCGCCGCGTGGGTGCGAAGCGGAGCACGGACGTTGGCAACAAGCGCATATGCCCATCATTATAACTTAGCTTCTCGAGCTGATCTATGGCGCGGGATCGGAACCACTCGCCAAGCTTGGCTCGGTCCTTGCCATTGGAACGGAACTTGCCCGTGATAAGGCCTTTGATCGGGCCATCGTGACTGCCGAGGATCTGGGAGAACGCATCCAAGCTTTGGTGATAGCCATGGCAGAGCTTGTGGGCGTCGAGGAGGTTGACAGATGTGCGGAGCCATAGGGTGCGCCACTGCCGGGAAAGGGTGGTTGTCCTCGCCCGATATTTGATTGGGAGGAGGGATATGATGACTATTAACATATCATCGGGGAGGTTGTTGATGAAGTCTAGGCCTACTGGAGTCGCTTGCAGTTCTTTCTCGACCCGCCTCCTCTTGTTGGCAGACTCGTTCTCCACCTCGTCAGTGGGGACGGAAACCTCTGTCTCCATATTCATGACGTGCTCCGGTGCTTCAGCAGCCCCGGCGTTGCCACTCCCTCCGATGGGACATCTGTTGGGGAACGTTGCATAAAATAAAAAATTTCATACGTTCACCAAGATCCATCTATGAGTTCATCTACCAACGAGTGAGAGAGATGCATCTACATACCCTTTGTAGATCGCGTGCGGAAGCGTTCAAGAGAACGGGGTTGATGTTGTCGTTCTCGTCGTGATCCTATCACCGGAGATCCTAGCGCCGAACGGGCGGCACCTCCGCGTTCAACACATGTACGGTCAGCGTAACGTCTCCTCCGTATTGATCCAGCAAGGGGAAAGGAGAGGTTGATGAAGATCCAGCAGCACGACGGCGTGGTGGTGGATCTGTGTGATACTCATGAGGCTTCGCCAAGCAACTTGGGAGGAGGAAGAGGTGTAGCAGGGGAGGGGGCGCCAAGTGCAAGGTGCGGCTGCCCTCCTCCCCCTCTATATAGGGTCCCCAGGGGGGGCGCCGGCCCTAGGAGATGGGATCTCCTAGGGGGGGGCGGCCAAGGGGGGTGGAGTGCCCCCCAAGGCAAGTGGGGCGCCCCCTCACCTAGGGTTCCCAACCCTAGGCGCAGAGGGGGGGGCAAGGGGGCGCACCAGCCCACCAGGGGCTGCTTCCCCTCCCACTTCAGCCCATGGGGCCCTCCAGGATAGGTGGCCCCACCCGGTGGACCCCCGGGACCCTTCCGGTGGTCCCGGTACAATACCAGGTGACCCCGAAACTTTCCCAATGGCTGAAACAACACTTCATATATATAATTCTTTACCTCCGGACCATTCCGGAACTCCTCGTGACGTTCGGGATCTCATCCGGGACTCCGAACAACTTTCGGTTTGCTGCATACTCATATTCATACAACCCTAAGCGCCACCGAACCTTAAGTGTGTAGACCCTACGGGTTCGGGAGACATCTGAACATGACCGAGACGGCTCTCGGTCAATAACCAACAGCGGATCTGGATACCCATGTTGGCTCCTACATGCTCCTCGATGATCTCATCGGATGAACCACGATGTCGAGGATTCAAGCAACCCCGTATACTATTCCCTTTGTCAGACGGTATGTTACTTGCCCGAGATTCGATCGTCGGTATCCCAATACCTCGTTCAATCTCGTTACCGGCAAGTCACTTTACTCGTACCGTAATGCATGATCCCGTGACCAAACACTTGCTCACTTTGAGCTCATTATGACGATGCACTACCGAGTGGGCCCAGTGACACCTCTCCGTAATGCGGAGTGACAAATCCCAGTCTCGATCCGTATCAACCCAACAGACACTTTCGGAGATACCTGTAGTGCACCTTTATAGTCACCCAGTTACGTTGTGACGTTTGGTACACCCAAAGCACTCCTACGGTATCCGGGAGTTACACAATCTCATGGTCTAAGGAAAAGATACTTGACATTGGAAAAGCTCTAGCAAAACGAACTACACGATCTTGTGCTATGCTTAGGATTGGGTCTTCTCCATCACATCATTCTCCCAATGATGTGATCCTGTTATCAATGACATCCAATGTCCATAGTCAGGAAACCATGACTATCTATTGATCAACGAGCTAGTCAACTAGAGGCTCACTAGGGACATGTTGTGGTCTATCTATTCACACGTGTATTACGATTTCCGGATAATACAATTATAGCATGAATAAAAGACAATTATCACGAACAAGGAAATATAATAATAATCCTTTTATTATTGCCTCTAGGGCATATTTCCAACAACATCCTCGTACACTGACGGCTTTGAGGACTCAGAGCAGCGTCGAGGATGCGGAGGAGAGAGACGAATTGTGTCTGTGGCGAGGATGGGGGTGCGGCCGCACGGCAGCGCCATTAATATAGACTAGTGGGAGCGAGGCAGGCGGCGGTCCAAGGATGTCTCGCTTCCCGGTGAGAACGACTGCTTAATCTCTAGTATGAATGAAATATATGCTTAATTACTAAATTTTAGTTGCAAAAAATAGATAGTGCTATTGATTTTTAGCTGCATATTTTGACAAATCGCAGTGTCTCTTGCCTTAGCGTGGAAGTTTGGCTTTAATTTGCATACCGTAATCTGAACTATTTGAATTGAAGAGGTGCACAGATCCTGCGTTGAACAGCTTGTACGCTTCCCGGTGAGCCTGCGCACCGGACTGCACTCGCACGTCTCCTGTTCAGTCAAGCAGCTGTCCACACGGAACCTCTTATAGCCATTAAAACCAAGACGCGTGGCATCATGTGAATGGTTAACCGAACGCACATGGTTTGAATTATACAAACGTTGGAGATATTAAAGTGGCAGCTATTTTTTTTCAAAATGCCTTTGTTGGTTGTCATTATTCGAGTGCGCCTTCTCTCATAATGGACACAAAAAATACCACAGCATGGCCCTTCCATGATAGCATGCCAAGTTTCATGAATTTCAGATGAGTTTTAGATTTACTAGAATTTAAAAACAAAGTATCTCAACGTTTTGCCAGCAATCAACGGTGCCCTGATGTTTGAAATTCATTCCCATTTCTTGCATGCACCCAAGGACACAGATTTGATTTTTCAACCAATTTATATGCATTGGAGCATGTGCATGTAGTTCAAATTTGAATTATGCACATAAATGCATTCAAAACTCAGTTAATGCATAAAAATGTCCAAATGAACCCCGAAAAATCACAAAAATTGACACAACACTCCTGTTATTCTATGTTGACACGAGAAAAAAATTGAAAGCAATAAGAGGTAATGGATATCATTTCGTCCCCAAAGGTGGGATGTTCCCTATCGAAACCATCATGCTTGTTGTGAGAAGCTCTGGTTTGTGAGAAGCATATACCCAAACCTGCCCCAAATGGGACAAAAATTTACCACGGCATGTTGATGCCGCTCCATGATAGCATGCCAAGTTTCATGAATTTCAGACGAGTTTTGGATTTACTAGAATTTAAAAACCAGGCATCTCAACATTTTGCTGGCAACCAACGGTGCCCTGGTGTTTAAAATTCATTCCCATTTCATGCAAGGGACCTAAGCATGTACCCAAGGACACATATTTGATTTTTCAACCAATTTCTATGCGCTGGAGCATGTGCATGTAGTTCAAATTCGAATTATGCACATAAATGCATTGAAAACTCACTTAATGCATAAAAATGTTCAAATGAACCCCGAAAAATCACAAAAAATAACACAACACTCCTGTTGTTCTATGTTGACACGAGAAAATTTTGAAAGCAATAAGAGGCAATGGATATCGTTTCGTCCCCAAAGGTGGGGCGTTCCCTACCGAAAGCATCATGCTTGTTGTGAGAAGCTCTGGTTTGTGAGAAGCATATACCCAAACCTGCCCCAAATGGGACAAAAATTTACCACGGCATGTTGATGCCACTCCATGATAGCATGCCAAGTTTCACGAATTTCAGACGAGTTTTGGATTTACTAGAATTTAAAAACCAGGCATCTCAATGTTTTGCCGGCAATCAACGGCGCCCTGGTGTTTGAAGTTCATTCTCATTTCTTGCATGGGACCTAAGCATGCACCCAAGGACACATATTTGATTTTTCAACCAATTTATATGCATTGGAGCATGTGCATGTAGTTCAAATTTTAATTATGCACAAAAATGCAGTGAAAACTCACTTAATTCGTAAAAATGTCCTAACGAACCCCGAAAAATCACAAAAAATAACACAACACTCCTGTTGTTCTATGTTGGCACGAGAAATTTTTTGAAAGCAATAAGAGGCAACGGATACCGTTTCGTCCTCAAAGGTGGGGCGTTCCCTACCGAAACAATCATGCTTGTTGTGAGAAGCTCCGGTTTGTGAGAAGTATATACCCAAACCTGCCCCAAACGGGACAACAAATTTACCACGACATGTTGATGCCGCTCCATGATAGCATGCCAAGTTTCTTGAATTTCAGACGAGTTTTGGATTTACTAGAATTTAAAAACCAGGCATCTCAATGTTTTGCCGGCAATCAACAGTGCCTTGGTGTTTGAAATTCATTCCCATTTCTTGCATGGGACCTAAGCATGCACCCAAGGACAAAGATTTGATTTTTGAACCAATTTATATGCACTGGAGCATGTGCATGTAGTTCTAATTTGAATTATGCACATAAATGCATTAAAAACTCACTTAATGCATAAAAATGTCCAAACGAACCTTGAATAATTCCAATTCTTTTATGACACACATATAGTTGCATGATCACTGCAGATAAAAGGTCTAGCAATTCAAACACCGTCCATGGCCGCTGTGACCCCATTATGTAATTCAAATCAAGACGAAAAATCAAGTAGATCCCACCTAGTTTATTATAACCAACCGTGTGAGATGCCGCACAAAATATCTTGGAGCACTGTCGGAGTATAGTACGCATACGGCTTATGCGAGAAGGTGCGATGGCTACAGTCCACAGCCCACTCTGAATAAGGGACCGTGTCTGATGACACTTTGCGTGCCAGTTTTTTGGCTGAAGCGATTCCAAATTTTAGGCTTCCGCGAAAATATCTACCTCTCCGCCCCCTCCCCCTTACCAAAAGTCATATTTCCCCTGTTTCCGCCTTCCTTTCCAAGTTGAAACTATCACTCCTTGTTTGCAGCACCGCCGCCTCCTCGCGGCGACCCTCCTTCACGCTGCTCGGCCTCACCTATCCAGGCAGGTAATCCACACCCGACCCCCATCCTCCTCCTCCTTCCACATCCCACATGCCCCGACCACTGGCGCGAGCGCGACACCTTCCACCCAAATCACCGACCCCTCCACCAAATAAGCGCCAGCCATGCCATGGTGAAATTGCAACTATCCCTAGGTGGTTTTGGTAATTCCTAACAACATATAGCTCATTGAGCTAACATTATTCCAAGATAAATATTTCAGGAAAAGCTCAAAGAATGGCATGGCATGGATGAGAAAAGTGGACCCCTCAAAATACAAAGGATAAAAGGATTGGCTCAAGCTCAAAGCTCAAGACTCTACATTTTATATTTTAGTGATCCAAGATCACATTGAGTCTATAGGAAAAGCCAATACTATCAAGGAGGGACGAGGTGTTGCTTAATGAGGTTCTTGCTTCATAGTGCTTAGTGATATGCTCCAAAACCCTCAACTACTTTCCCACATCCACATATGACCTAAACCAAAATTCAAACTGGGCCCCACCGATTCTTTCTATCCGGCGCCACCGAGTTCAGATGTCATAGCCACTGCCACAAACCCTAGGCAAATCGGTCTCACCGATAGGGATCTCGGTCTCACCGAGATGGGATTGGAATCTCTCTGTTTCCCTTCGTAACGTTTCGGTACCACCGAGATGAGCAATCGGTCCCACTGAGATTGCAATGTAAACTATCTGTTTCCTTTTCATAACATTTCGGTCCCACCGAAATGAGCGAACCGGTCCCAACGAGTTTACCTGACCAACTCTCTGGTTATCTTATTACCAAAATCGGTCCCACCGTGTTTGTGTAATCGGTCTCACCGAGATTACGTTATGCCCTAACCCTAACCATATCGGTCCTACCTAGTTGCATGTCGGTCCCACCGAAAATCATAACGGTCACTAGATTTGCTGAATCGGTCTGACCGAGTTTTAACAATTCGGTCCCACCGAGTTTGGGAAGTTGTGTGTAACGGTTATATTTTGTGTGGAGGTTATATATACCCCTCCACCCACTCTTCATTTGTGGAGAGAGCAATCAGAACGAACCTACACTTCCAATACACATTTTCTGAGAGAGAACCACCTACCCTTGTGTTGAGACCAAGATATTCCAATCCTACCATATGAATCTTGATCTCTAGCCTTCCCCAAGTTGCTTTCCACTCAAATCTTCTTTCCACCAAATCCAAATCCTGTGAGAGAGAGTTGAGTGTTGGGGAGACTATCATTTGAAGCACAAGAGCAAGGAGTTCATCATTACCACACCATTTGTTACTTCTTGGAGAGTGGTGTGTCCTAGATTGGCTAGGTGTCACTTGGGAGCCTCCGACAAGATTGTGGAGTTGAACCAAGGAGTTTGTAAGGGCAAGGAGATCGCCTACTTCGTGAAGATCTACCGCTAGTGAGGCAAGTCCTTCGTGGGCGACGGCCATGGTGGGATAGACAAGGTTGCTTCTTCGTGGACCCTTCGTGGGTGGAGCCCTCCATGGACTCAGCATAACTGTTACCCTTCGCGGGTTGAAGTCTCCATCAACGTGGATGTACGATAGCACCACCTATCGGGACCACGACAAAAACATCAGCGTCTCCAATTGCGTTTGAATCCTCCAAACCCTTCCCTTTACATTCTCGCAAGTTGCATGCTTTACTTTCTGCTGCTCATATACTCTTTGCATGCTTGCTTGAATTGTGTTAAGATTGCTTGACTTGTGCTAAGATAGCTAAAATCTGCCAAAGACTAAAATTGGGAAAAGGATAAGTTTTTATTTGGTCAAGTAGTCTAATCACCCCCTCTAGACATACTTTCGATCCTACAAGTGGCATCAGAGCTTTGGTCTGCATTTGCTTTGATTTCCATAGCTTTTGGTAGTCATAGCCTTGGTTTCACAACCTAGGAGAGTATGGTGTCTAGCGAGGGAAATTATCACCGTAGAGGTCCTTACTTTGATGGTACTAATTTTGCTAGTTGGAAGCATAAGATGAAAATACATATTCTTGGACATAACCCCGCCGTTTGGGCTATTGTGTGTATTGGCTTGCAAGGTGAATTCTTTGATGGGAGAGAACCGAACCGTGAAGCTACCGCGGAAGAGTTGAAGATGCTGCAATACAACGCTCAAGCTTGCGATATCCTCTTCAATGGATTGTGCCCCAAGAATTCAACAAAATCAACCGTCTTGAGAATGCAAAGGAAATTTGGGATACTTTGATTGATATGCATGAAGGTACCGACTCCTTCAAGGAATCCAAGTTGGATGTGCTTCAAAGTCAACTTGACAAGTTCAAAATGAAGGATGGTGAAGGTGTCACTGAAATGTACTCTAGGCTTGCTCTTATCACAAATGAGATCGTCGGCTTAGGAAGTGAAGAGATGACCGACAAATTCATCATCAAGAAGATCCTAAGAGCCTTGGATGGAAAATATGATACCGTGTGCACATTGATGCAAATGATGCCCAATTACAAAGATCTCAAGCCAACGGAAGTCATTGGAAGATTGTTGCTCATGAGATGTCACTCAAGGATAAGGAGGAACTTCACAACAAGTCAAGTGGAGCTTACAAAGCCTCATGTGAAGCCCCCACATCATCAAGTGAGAAACAAACCTTCAATGAAGAATTGAGCTTAATGGTGAAGAACTTCAACAAATTCTACAAGAGTAGAAGCAAAGAGAGAAGCTCCAAGTCAAGGTCCTACAATGACAAAAGATCTTCTAGTCGAGAGCGTAATTGCTACAATTGTGGAAGACCCGGACACTATTCAAATGAGTGTACGGCCTCCTACAAAAGAAGAGAAGATACTCCCAAAAGGAGAAGTAGAAGAGAAGAATCACCACCAAGAGAGAGAAGGAGTAGAGATGATCGTTATGAACGAAGACCCTCACGGAGAAGCAAGGATTCGGAAAGGAAGGACAAGTCATCAAGGAGCTACACAAAACGAAGACATCAAGCTCATGTTGGTGAATGGGTATCCGCTCCGACTCCGACAATCACTCAGAGAAGCTATCACTCCGACTCGAATATACTCAAGATGAAGGTGTTGCGGTCTAGCACTTGTGTCAACCAACTCCTACGACATATTTGATTCACCAAATGAAGGAATTGGAAGATGCTTCTGATGTCTACTACACAACCTTCTTCTTGTAGACGTTGTTGGGCCTGCAAGTGCAAAGGTTTGTAGGACAGAGCAAATTTCCCTCAAGAGGATGACCTAAGGTTTATCAATCCGTGGGAGGCGTAGGATGAAGATGGTCTCTCTCAAGCAACCCTGCAACCAAATAACAAAGAGTCTCTTGTATCCCCAACACACCCAATACAATGGTAAATTGTATAGGTGCACTAGTTCGGTGAAGAGATGGTGATACCAGTGCGATATGGATGGTAGATATAGGTTTTTGTAAACTGAAAAATATAAAAACAGCAAGGTAGCAAGTGGTAAAAGTGAGCGTAAACGGTATTGCAATGATAGGAAACAAGGCCTAGGGTTCATACTTTCACTAGTGCAAGTTCTCTCAACAATAATAACATAGATAGATCATATAACAATCCCTCAACATGCAACAAAGAGTCAATCCGAAGCCACTAATAGCGGAGAACAAACGTAGAGATTATGGTAGGGTACGAAACCACCTCAAAGTTATTCTTTCGGATCAATCTATAAAAGAGTTCGTACTAGAATAACACCTTAAGACACAAATCAATCAAAACCCTAATGTCACCTAGATACTCCATTGTCACCTCAAGTATTCGTGGGCATGATTATGCGATATGCATCACACAATCTCAGATTCATCCTACCAACATAAAAGTACTTCAAAGAGTGCCCCAAAGTTTCTACCGGAGAATCACGACGAAAACGTGTGCCAACCCCTATGCATAGGTTCCCAATGTCACGAAACCCGCAAGTTGATCACCAAAACATACATCAAGTGGATCAATAGAATAACCAATTGTCACCACAGTTATCCCACGCAAGACATACATCAAGTGTTCTCAAATTTTTGAAGACTCAATCCGATAACATAACTTCAAAGGGGAAACTCAATCCATTACAAGAGAGTAGAGGGGGAGAAGAAACATAAGATCCAACTATAATAGCAAAGCTCGCGATACATCAAGATCGTGCCAAATCAAGAACATGAGAGAGAGAGATCAAACACATAGCTACTGGTACATACCCTCAGCCCCGAGGGTGAACTACTCCCTCCTCGTCATGGAGAGCGCCGGGATGATGAAGATGACCACCGGTGATGGGATCCCCCTCCGGCAGGGTGCCAAAACAGGGTCCCGAGAGGTTTTTGGTGGCTACAGAGGCTTGCGGCGGCGGAACTCCCGATCTAGGTTCTATTCTGGAAGTTTTAGGGTACGTAGGTATATATGGGTGAAAGGAGTACGTCGGTGGAGCTACGGGGCCCCACGAGGCAGGGGGCGCGCCCGGGGTGGGCGCGCCCACCCTCGTGAGCACCTCCGTATCTTCGACGTGGAGTCCAAGTCCATCGGTGGGTTTCCTTCCAAAAATAACTTCTCCAGTTGATTTCGTTCGTTTGACTCCGTCGATATTCCTTTTCCTCGAAACTCTGAAATAGGCATAAAACAGCAAATTTGGGCTGGGCCTCCAGTTAATAGGTCAGTCCCAAAAGTAATATAAAAGTGGAAAATAAAGCCCAATATTGCCTAAAACAGTAGATAAAGTAGCATGGAGCAATCAAAAATTATATATACGTTGGAGACGTATGAAGCATCCCCAAGCTTAATTCCTGCTCGTCCTCGAGTAGGTAAATGATAAAAAAGAATTTTTGATGCGGAGTGCTACTTGGCATAATTTCAATGTAGTTCTTCTTACTTGTGATATGAATATTCAGATCCGAAAGATTCAAGACAAAAGTTCATATTGACATAAAAATAATAATACTTCAAGCATACTAGCAAAGCAATCATGTCTTCTCAAAATAGCATGGCAAAAGAAAGTTCATCCCTACAAAATCATATAGTTAGGCTATGCTTCATTTTCGTCACACAAAGATGTTCCCAACTTCTATACCCCCGATGACAAGCCAAGCAATTGTTTCATACTTCAATAATCTCAAACTTTTTCAACCTTCACGCAATACATGAGCGTGAGCCATGGATATAGCACTATGGGTGGAATAGAATATGATGATGGGGATTGTGTGGAGAAGACAAAAAAGGAGAAAGTCTCACATCAACGAGGCTAATCAATGAGCTATGGAGATGCCCATCGATTGATGTTAATGCAAGGAGTAGGGATTGCCATGCAACGGATGCACTAGAGCTATGAATGCTCAACAAAAGAAAACTAGTGGGTGTGCATCCAACTTGCTTGCTCATGAAGACCTAGGGCATTTGAGGAAGCCCATCGTAGGAATATACAAGCCAAGTTCTATAATGAAAGATTCCCACTAGTATATGAAAGTGACAACATATGAAACTCTCTATATGAAAAACATGGTGCTACTTCGAAGCACAATATATGAGACTCACTACATGAAGAACAAGGTGCTACTTTGAAGCACAATATATGAGACTCACTACATGAAGAACAAGGTGCTACTTTGAAGCACAAGTGTGGAAAAGGAGGATAGTAACATTGCCCTTTTTATTTATTTATTTTTTTATTTTTTTTATTTTTTTGGGCCTTCTTTTTTTTGCCCTTTCTCTTTATTTGGGGGCAATGCTCTAATAATGATGATCATCACACTTCTATTGATTACAACATAAGGATTACAACTCGAAACTAGAACAAGATATGACGCTATATGAATGCCTCCGGCGGTGTACCGGGATGGTGCAATGAATCAAGAGTGACATGTATGAAAAATAATGCATGGTGGCTTTGCCACAAATACGATGTCAACTACATGATCATGCAATGGCAATATGACAAAAGTAATTTATGTCATAATGATGATGAACGGAACGGTGGAAAGTTGCATGGCAATATATCTCGGAATGGCTATGGAAATGCCATAATAGGTAGGTATGGTGGCTGTTTTGAGGAAGATATAAGGAGGTTTATGTGTGAAAGAGCGTATCATATCACGGGGTTTGGATGCACCGGCGAAGTTTGCACCAACTCTCAAGGTGAGAAAGGGCAATGCAGTGCAGAAGAGGCTAGCAATGGCGGAAAGGTAAAAGTGCGTATAATCCATGGACTCAACATTAGTCAAAAGAACTCATATACTTATTGCAAAAATTTAGAAGTCATCAAAAATCAAGTACTATGCGCATGCTCCTAGGGGGATAGATTGGTAGGAAAAGACCATCGCTCGTCCCCGACCGCCACTCATAAGGATGCACAAGCCAGGTACACTTCATGTTTCAAATTTGTTACACAACTTTAACCATACGTGCATGCTACGGGACTTGCTAACTTCAACACGAGCATTCTTTAAATTCATAATCAGCCAACTAGCATGACTTTAATATCACTACCTCCATATCTCAAAACAATTATCAAGTATCAAACTTTTCTTAGTATTCAACATACTCATAAGAATTCTTACAAATCTTGTATGCTTAGCATATTATGATTATTTAAGCAAATTACCATGCTATTTAAGACTCTAAAAATGATATAAGTGAAGCATGAGAGTTCATCTATTTCTTCAAAATAAAACTACAACCATGCTCTAAAAGATATAAGTGAAGCACTAGAGCAAACAACAAACTACTCCGAAAGATATAAGTGAAGATCAATGAGTAGTCGAATAATTGTTCAACTATGTGAAGACTCTCTCTCTCTCTCATTTAAGAATTTCAGATCTTGGTATTGTATCCAAACAGCAAGTAAAACAAAATAAAATGACATTGCAAGGATAGCACAACTCATGTGAAGAAGCAAAAACTTAGGCTCAACCGATACTAACCTATAGTTGTTGAAGAAGAAAGGTGGGATGCCTACCGGGGCATCCCCAAGCTTAGATGCTTGAGAATTCTTGAAATATTATCTTGGGTTGCCTTGGGAATCCCCAAGCTTGAACTTTTGTGTCTCCTTAATTCCTCTCATATCATGGTTTCTCTTTTTATCAAAAGCTTCATTCACAACAAACTCAACAAGAACTCGTGAGATAGGTTAGTATAAACCAATGCAAAACCTTATCATTTTCTACTGTAACAAATCACTAACATTATTATCCAACATTGCATACTAAATGCCTCTGCATATTTAATACTCCTATCCTCAAATAGAATCATTAAACAAGCAAACATATGCAAACAATGCAAACATAACAACAATCTGCCAGAACAGTATAGTCTGTAAAGAATGCAAGATTCATCATACTTCCCTAACTCCAAAAATTATTAAATAAAATTCCCATTGTAATAAATTTATCAGAGCTCATTATGAAAAAATATTAAACATTATACCACTCTCTGAATTTTCTAGGGAATTTTTGCAACAGCGGTAAACTTTCTGTTTTCAAACAGCAACAAGCATACTTGCAAAATAAGCATGGCAAAGGCTATCCTTGACTTTTTTATTGAAACTAAAGATTCAAAACATTATTATAACTAACAGCAAGCAAATACTAACAATATAAAATGACTCTCCAAGCAAAACACATATCATGTGGTGAATAAAAATATAGCTCCAAGTAAAGTTACCGATGAACGAAGACGAAAGAGGGGATGCCTTCCGGGGCATCCCCAAGCTTAGGCTCTTGGTTGTCCTTGAATATTACCTTGGGGTGCCTTGGGCATCCCCAAGCTTAGGCTCTTTCCACTCCTTATTCCGTATTCCATCGAATCTTTACCCAAAGCTTGAAAACTTCACAACACAAAACTTAACAGAAAACTCGTGAGCTCCGTTAGCGAAAGAAAACAAAACACCACTTCAAGGTACTGTAATGAACTCATTCTTTATTTATATTGGTGTTAAACCTACTGTATTCCAACTTCTCTATGGATTATAAACTATTTTACTAGCCATAGATTCATCAAAATAAGCAAACAACACAACGAAAACAGAATCTGTCAAAAACAGAACAGTCTGTAGTAATCTGTAACTAACGCAAACTTATGGAACTCCAAAAATTCTAAAATAAATTGTTGGACCTGAATAATTTGTATAGTAATCATCTGAAAAAAGAATCAACTAAATATCACTCTCCAGTAAAAAGTTCTAGCTAATCTCGTGAGCGCTAAACTTTCTGTTTATTACAGCATGATCATAAAGACTTCACCCAAGTCTTCCCAAAGGTTCTACTTGGCACAAACACTAATTAAAACATAAAACCACATCTAAACAGAAGCTAGATGGATTATTTATTCCTAAACATAACCAAAAAGTAAGAAACTAAAATAAAATTGGGTTGCCTCCCAACAAGCACTATCGTTTAACGCCCCTAGCTAGGCATGATGATTTCCATGATGCTCACAAAAAGATAAGAATTGAAACATAAAGAGAGCATCATGAAGAATATGACTAGCACATTTAAGTCTAACCCACTTCCTATGCATAGGTATTTTGTGAGCAAACAACTTATGGGAACAAGAATCAACTTGCATAGGAAGGTAATACAAGCATAACTTCAAAACTTTAAGCACATAGAGAGGAAACTTGATATTATTGCAATTCCTACAAGAATATATTCCTCCCTCGTAATAATTTTCAGTAGAATCATGAATGAATTCAACAATATAAACAACACCTAGAGCATTCTTTTCATGATCTACAAGCATAGAAAATTTACTACTCTCCACATAAGCAAGATTCTTCTCATGAATAATAGTGGGAGCAAACTCAACAAAATAACTATCATGTGATTGAAAATTAAGATCAAGATGACAAGTTTCATGGTTATCATTATTCTTTAAAGCATACGTGCCATCACTATAATCATCATAGATAGGAGGCATGTTTTCATCACAGTAAATTTGCTCATCAAAGCTTGGGGGACAAAAAATATCATCTTCATCAAACATAGCTTCCCCAAGCTTGTGGCTTTGCATATCATTAGCATTATGGATATTCAACGAATTCATACTAACAACATTGCAATCATGCTCATCATTCAAAGATTTAGTGCCAAATATTTTAATGCATTCTTCTTCTAACACTTTGGCACAATTTTCCTTTCCATCATACTCACGAAAAATATTAAAAAGATGAAGCGTATGAGACAAACGCAATTCCATTTTTTGGTAGTTTTCTTTTATAAACTAACTAGTGCTAAAACAACAAACAAAAAGATTCGATTGCAAGATATAAAGATATACCTTCAAGCACTAACCTCCCGGGCAACGGCGCCAGAAAAGAGCTTGATGTCTACTACACAACCTTCTCCTTGTAGACGTTGTTGGGCCTGCAAGTGCACAGGTTTGTAGGACAGTAGCAAATTTCCCTCAAGTGGATGACCTAAGGTTTATCAATCTGTGGGAGGCGTAGGATGAAGATGGTCTCTCTCAAGCAACCCTGCAACCAAATAACAAAGAGTCTCTTGTGTCCCCAACACACCCAATACAATGGTAAATTGTATAGGTGCACTAGTTAGGCGAAGAGATGGTGATACAAGTGCGATATGGATGGTATATATAGGTTTTTGTAAACTGAAAAATATAAAAACAGCAAGGTATCAAGTGGTAAAAGTGAGCGTAAACGGTATTGCAATGATAGGAAACAAGGCCTAGGGTTCATACTTTCACTAGTGCAAGTTCTCTCAACAATAATAACATAGATAGATCATATAACAATCCCTCAACATGCAACAAAGAGTCACTCCGAAGCCACTAATAGCGGAGAACAAACGTAGAGATTATGGTAGGGTACAAAACCACCTCAAAGTTATTCTTTTGGATCAATCTATAAAAGAGTTCGTACTAGAATAACACCTTAAGACACAAATCAATCAAAATGTAACATCCCAAATTTTCAATTTGGAATGTTATACATTAGGTCATCATGCATATCATATTTTCTCGCATTTTTTTTCCGATCCTAGAAATTTCACGCAACTCAAGGACCCTCGGAGAGAGTTGGAAGTTTCATTATTTTCATATTTGGGATTTTCCAAATTTTGAAAATAGGATCATTGGATTTATTTAAAATATCTTCATAAAGTTTTTCCTCCAAAAATATTTCGAGAGGGAATAATATGACTTTCCCAAGCAATTAGGAAAAATGAAGATATTATAAATAAACCAAATTTGGTTTTGGAAGATTTATTTTGCTTAGGCAAAAATGAGCATTTTAAAAATTTTATGCATGTATATTGTTTTTAAAGTTCATTTTGTTCGACTCATTTTTAGGAGTCGGGGAAAATTTGTTTTATTTAAATCCGAGATCGTTTGGTATTTTTTTATTTGTTTTGGTTTTAAGTTTATTTAAAAAAAAACAGCGCCCCGACCGAGGCCCAGCCGGCCCAAGCCAGCCAGGCCCAGGCCAGCGCCCCGGCCCACCTCCGCCTCCTCCTCCTCGCTCGATCGCCCGGCGGTGCCCGCCAAGACGCCATCGCCGCCACCTCGAGTCCGCCCGACCCGGCACCCTGCCCCCTCCCAAGCCACCCGCCCCCCCTCTTAAATACCCCGGACCCCCCTCTCTCTCACCCCACCCGCCGGAGCCGCGCCGCCCCGCCCGCCTTGAAGCCGCCGCCCGCCGCCGCCGTGGCCTTGCGCCGCCAGCGTCGCCGCCGCTGTGGACCCCGCCGCCCCGACGCCGAACCCGCCGCCCTCTCCCGAGCCCGGGCGCCCGCCGGCGATCGCCGGAGGTAGCCACCGCCGCCCGCGCCGATTCGGTTTTCTCCCCGTGAACCGTCCGGTTTATTTTTTTTAAAAATAAATGTTTGGTTTTTTTTAAAAACCCTAGATTGGTTTTATTTTTTTCGGTTTTCTTATTTAACGGACGTTGACCGAACCGTTCGTTTCAATGAACGCGTTCGTTAGATTTGTTCTGTTAACGAACGTCCGCTATTTAACCCGTTCGTTTTCTTTTTAATCGAATTTAATCCGTTATTTTCGATTTGATTTGAGATCCGATTTTCAAAACTGTTTTATTTCTCGCTCGTTTATCGAATCGGGTGATTCAAGCGCTGGAGTTTAAATATGAAACCGCCGTTCGACTACCCTACTTTCACAGAGTTTTGCCACTGTGAAATTTTGACCTAATTTCAGATTGCTAAACCGAGTCGTTCTCTCTCGAGTTTCGACTTTCGGAGTTTGTTTTGATTCGATTCTTTTGCAACCAGGGTTCTTAAGTTGAACTTTCTGGTTAGATCTTTTATTCGAGATTTCCCCGTGTATTAGATGAGTACTTATTGTATGCTTGTTGTTTGTCTGCGTTAGATCACCCGGAGTGCGCCGCTTGTTACTTCGAATCTCTAGGACTCGCGGATCATCAGCAAGGCAAGTAACATTTGATCATACCTTTTCTCATACCCAGTTTTTTTATGCATTAGATCAAACCCTCAAACACTTGCATGATTAGGATCTAATTAAATTGTGGGTATTGGGAAGTAGATTGAGGTAGTACCTATTACCTGTTTTACTTATGAAACCTTGGGAGTTACTTCTACGTTTGTTTGTTCATGCCATGCTATGCTAGTAGACGTGGATTGGGTGAGTGAATATCCATGACAGATGTGAGATTGTTAATTAATGGTTTATCTAAGGTGGCAACCTAAACACACATCTGGGTGGATTGAGGCACTGGTTTCCATCAGACTTGCTGTATTTCTTGGACCGCCACCCGGGCTCTAAGGGATCATAAGATTATTCAAACTGGAAACTTCCGTGTGCAGCCACAAGCCAATTATGGGCTCTGGCGTAGTTGACTAAGTCGTGCGAACTCTTACGGGTAGGCTAGCTGATGTAGGGGATGTAGGTTGGTACGGTCTACCCACATGTAAGGTGCTAAGCGCTTCGAAGACTATGTCTCGGTCATCCGTTTCTCAAACACCATGTAGTGCGAGAATCAAGCGGAGGCGATCGAGTCTTGTGGGGAAAAGTGCGCAAACCTCTGCAGAGTGAATAAACTAATCATGATTAGCCGTGTCCCCGGTTATGGACAATTTGAGTATCCGGTACTTGATTATCATGTGAATCTCAACATGTTACTTCTAATAAAAGTTATTGGGTTTTGATGAGTACTTTTTAATCGGGATTGAGGATGCTGTCAACCATTCTCAATGTTTAACAACCACCATGATAGTTAAATAAAATTATTCCTTTGATGTAGGGAAAAATCAGCTTTATGCAAATGTAACCGTAGAGCCTTACCACCAGCCAAATATGCATGTAGTATAGGTTATTCTTTCATTGCTCTTTATGTGTTACATTGCCAAGCATATTCCATGTCTTGACCCGTTTTGGGCTGCAACTTTTCACGTTGCAGACTTTTGAGACGACAGTAAGGTGTTAGGTCGTGGTTCTATACTCGATGATGCCGTTGGAGTTGATGGACTCGCTTATCTTCCAAGCCTTCGCTGTTATTATTAGATGGCCTTAAGCCATATTATTGTATTCAGTTCCCTTGTGGACAACGATGTAATAAGTGTGTGATTGCTACTCGCTATAAATCCTTGAAATCTTGTGTGGTGTCGGCATTCATTGATCCAGGATGACAACGAGCACGAGACTTGATCCATTTGGGTCTGGTCGCTCTGAGAGAATGGTATCGAGCACACCGATCGTATGAGGACACGACCACTAAGATAAAGCCATAGATCTCTCTCTTCCCATTTTCTAACTCCTCATCTTTTCTACTCTGTTTAGGATGACGGACGCGAAGATCAAGTACACCCAACCGGATGAAGGCACACCTTTTGGATTTCACTTGAAGGAAGTTACTAAGTACTGAACATTGGATTACCAAGCTTCACCGGGACTTTCAACGTAATCTGCTCGAAGAGGAGCGCTGGAAGATTCATGCTCACGTTCGGGAAGGACATTCGCCCCAATCACCAAGCCAATAGATAGTGTTTTGTGCACCCACTTGGAGTGCGGGAAAGAGCATGGCAGCTCACATCACCATGGGACGCATTGGAGAAGTTTATCAAGAAGATCTCAAGGACACCGTCTACCAAATTTATGGACGCCGAGGCGACAAGCGGGACGTCGTCAACACCAAGAAGGATAGGTCCATTGCAGCTTTCATCCAGAGTTAAACCAGCACATTCGGCGCGGGAGAATCAAATGTGCAATGACATGTTGGAGTTGCGTAAGACGAAGGAAAGGATCATCGAGCTGGAAGAAGAGCTAAAGACTACACATAAGGACTACATGGGCGAGATCGTAGCTCGGCAAGAAACAATAACGATCTTAAGTACGAGATCGAAGAACTCAAGAAGAAGTTGGCGCTCAGAATGAAGACCAGTATGTCGAACACCCAATCGACTACATCAACATCGACGACAGATTCGGATCCAAGTGAACCCGATTTTGAAGACGAAGTGGAGCGGACATCATGGAGTCTTCCACGGTTCAAATTAGTAGAAGTCCCCACATATTATTAGTATTCCTCCATGTAAAGATTATAGTACACGCACTTTTGCGATAGTTAGATCGTTGTAACCCTTGCTTGATTGAATGAAGTGATTTTGTGTGCATTTGCTCATGTGCATTTGGGTAGTGATTCCCTTAGACCTCATTCTATTCTACATTCCTCTTCTTTTCTAAACCCATCAGATGCCTCCGAGACGCGACCCCGGATTCGTTTTTCCGCCAGAGATCACCCAATTGATCCAGCAGCAGAATACCCTGATTCAAACATTGGTGCAGAACAACAACAACAACAACCCACCGCCACCACCACCACCTGCGGATCATCTAACTCGTTTCCTTAGACTGAACCCGCCGGTGTATTCCAGTAGCACCGAGCCAATTGTAGCAGATGACTGGCTCCGCAAGATAGGAAGGGAGCTGACCACTGCAGGATGCATGATGGTGAAAGAGTGAAGTTTGCAGCACATCAGCTTGAAGGACCCGCAGCAGCATGGTGGGAGAATTTCACAGCCACTTATCCGTGACACCGTCACATGGGACCCGATTTGACAAGCTTTTCGCACAGCCCATGTTTCAGCAGGAGCCATGGCCATGAAGAAGCGTGAGTTTCGCAACTTACGCCAAGGAGGAAGGACTGTTGGCAAGCGTGGATGACTTTAGCAAATTAGCACGTTATGCCCCGGATGGCGTTACTACGGATGCAGACTAAACATGAGAAGTTTCTAGAAGGACTGAATGATGAGTTCAGCATGCCGTTGATGGTAGCAAGTTTCAACAACTACTAGGAGTTAGTAGACCGAGCTCTCATGATTGAAGGAAAGCAAGACAAATTGAGAACTGCATAGCGGAAGTATGGACAAGGGAAGTATAACTGGATCCCGGTGAAGCCTCGTTATACCCCTAAATCAGGAATTCAGTTTCAGCATACCCATGGAGGAGGTAATTCGCATAACCATAATGGCACCAAGAATGGGAGCGGAATGGAGGAAGCAGCGGACAGAACCGCACCAACCCGTCTACACCATCCAAGGTAGACTGAGTCACATTACTTGCTTTAAGTGCCGCAAGACTGGGCACTATGCAAATGATTGTCCGAAGGCCGAATGGAAATGGCAATGGAAGCTCGAAAGAAGCCCAACCCTTTCAACGGGGGGGTGAACCACATTGATGTGGAGGAGGTTGAAGATCAGCCCGATGCGATGTCGGTAAGTTTTTGGTTAAGTCTTTTCTGCAGTTGTTCTTTTTGATCTTGGTGCATCGCATTCATACATATCAAGGGATTTGTGGATAAGTACAAGTTACCAACCCAAGCCCTTAGGTCACCCATGCTAGTAACCTCACCGGAGCAGTAGTACATGGCTAGTAAATGGTGTGATCGATCGCCACTAAGGATTGGACACTATGTTTTCCCTTAGACCTAATAGTTCTGGAATCCCAAGGATTGGATGTGATATTAGGAATGGATTGGTTATCAAAGTATGGAGGAAACATAGATTGTACCGCAAGGTCAATTTTGCTCACCACACCAGAAGGAAGAAGGATTAAGTATGTATCACGGCACGAGCCGAGGAGAGCACAAGTTAATTGCTTATCAGGAGTGGTGCAGGAAGAAGTACCAGTGGTAAAGGATTATCCTGATGTATTTCCGGAAGAGTTGCCAGGAATGCCGCGGATAGAGACATTGAGTTTTGATCGAGCTGTTGCCGTGAACAGGCCCGATATCGAAGCGACCGTCATGGATGCCCGCAAAGGATTTGGCGAAATTAAGAAACAGATTAAGGAACTATTGGATAAAGGTTTTATTCGCCCAAGTTCTTCACCTTGGGGATCACCCGCTTTGTTGGTGGAGAAGAAGGATGGATCGTTGAGAATGGTTGTTGATTATCGTGGATTGAATGAAGTAACAATCAAGAACAAGTACCCACTACCTATGATAAATGATCTGTTTGATCGCTTGCAAGGAGCCAAAGTGTTTTCTAAGATCGACTTGCGATCAGGGTACCATCAGTTGAAGATTCGGGAGCAGGACATACCCAAGACAGCATTTACCACGAGATATGGATCTGTATGAGTATACCGTTATGTCATTTGGACTGACTAACGCACCAGCCTATTTTATGAACCTGATGAACAAAGTGTTTATGGAATTTTTGGACAAGTTCGTCGTGGTGTTCATCGATGACATTTTGATTTTCTCGAAGAATGAAGAAGAACATAAGGAACATCTGAGATTGGTTTTGGAGAAACTGAGGGAACACTAGTTGTATGCCAAGTTCAGCAAATGTGAGTTTTGGCTAAAGGAAGTTGGATTTCTCGGACATGTTATATCCGGAGAAGGGATAGAAGTTGACCCCACAAAAGTTGAGACCGTAACCAAATGGGAAGCACCAACGACAGTTGGAGAGATTCGGAGTTTCCTTGGACTCGCAGGATACTACCGAAGATTCATTGAGAATTTCTCAAGAATTGCAAAGCCTATGACTGAATTGTTGAAGAAGGAAAACAAATTCATATGGACTGAGGACTGTGAGGCAAGTTTTCAGGAGTTGAAGAAAAGATTGGTTACCTCGCCAGTTTTGATATTGCCAGATCAAACTAAGGATTATGAGGTGTATTGCGACGCTTCACGTCGAGGACTTGGAGCAGTGCTTATGCAGGAAGGAAGAGTTGTTTCGTATGCCTCACGACAACTTAAGCCCCATGAGTTGAATTATGCCACTCATGATTTGGAGTTAGCGGCCGTTGTGCATGCCTTGAAGACGTGGATACATTTTCTCATTGGAAATCATTGTGAAGTATATACGGATCACAAGAGTTTGAAGTACATCTTCACACAGAAGGAATTAAATCTCAGACAGAGGAGATGGTTAGAGCTAATCAAGGATTATGATATGAGATTGCATTATCACCCCGGAAAGGCTAATGTCGTAAGGAGCGCATTGAGCCGTAAGAGCCACGTCAATACCCTAATGATGGGAGGAATACCCAATGAGTTAGCCGAGGACCTTCGAGAACTATGTTTGGAAATAGTTCCGAGAGGCTATATAGCAGCATTGGAGATTCAGTCGACACTGATGGACAAAATCGAGAAGCCCAAAAGGCGGATAAGGAAGTTGCCGCTATAAAGGAGAAAATGAGCAAAGGAAAGGCTAAAGGATTTGAGAAGATGAACACGATACCCTATGGTTTGAAGACCGTGTTTATGTGCCCAATGACCCGAGAGATCGGAAGTTGATTTTGCAAGAAGCCCATGATTCACCCTATTCGATTCACCCAGGAAATACCAAGATGTATTTGGATTTGAAGAATATTTTACGGTGGACCGGAATGAAGAAGGATATTACGGAGTATGTAGCAGTTTCTGTACGTATGTCGAAAGTAAAGGCGAGCATCGAAGCCAGCAGGATTGTTACAACCATTGCCGATACCGAATGGAAGTGGGATAAACTAGGCATGGATTTCATCACAGGTTTGCCAAGACCCGTTTAGGATATGACTCGATTTGGGTCATAGTCGACCGTTTGACCAAGGTAGCTCATTTCATTCCGATCAAGACTACCTATAGCAGTGCTAAGTTGGCAAAGATATACATGACCAGAATTGTGTGCTTACGGAGTTCGAGGAGCATTGTATCGCATGAGGAACCCAGTTTACTTGAAATTTTGGAACCGGTTACGAAACATTGGGAACCCGATTGGAATTCAGCACAGCTTTCCACCCACAGACCGATGGACAAACTGAGAGAGTTAATCAGATTTTGGAAGACATGCTGAGAGCTTGTGCACTAGATTACGGATCTAGTTGGGATGAAAATTTGCCGTATGCAGAATTTTCCTACAATATGATTACCAAACCAGCTTAAAAATGGCACCTTCGAGGCCTTGTATGGAAGAAGGTGTAGGACACCATTGTCATGGGACTAAACGGAGATCGTCGATTATTTGGACCAGATTTGATTAAGGAGTCGAACAGAAAGTTAAGTTGATTCGAGACAGGCTCAAGGTAGCCCGTCCTGACATGAAGAGCTACGCCGATTCAAAGCGCAGCGATTGAGTACGAAGTTGGAGCAGAGTATATCTCGAGTATCCCGCTCGAGGAGTGAAGCGTTTTGGAGTTAAAGGAAAGTTAGCACCCATTTCGTTGGACCATATAAGATTTTGCAACGCATGGGAGAAGTTGCGTATAAGTTGGAATTGCGGAAGGACTGTCAGGAGTTCATGATGTATTCCATGTTTCTCGATTGAAGAAATGTCACCCGAGATAGCAGAGGTACCGTTAAGAGACACGGTGCCACCGGAGGCAATTCAGTTGAAGGATGACTTGACATATGAGGAAAAGCCGGTTAAGATTCTCGATTATGCCAGCAGAGTTACTCGCATGCAAGGTTATCAAGTTTTGCAAAGTTCGGTGGAGCCACCACACCGAGGATGAAGCCACACAGGAAAAGAGGAAGTTTTGTAGGACCACCCTCACCTATTTTCTAGCCAACCCGAATCTCGAGGCGAGATTCATCTTAAGAGGTAGGTTTGTAACATCCCAAATTTTCAATTTGGAATGTTATACATTAGTCATCATGCATATCATATTTTCTCGCATTTTTTCCGATCCTAGAAATTTCGCAACTCAAGGACCCTCGGAGAAAGTTGGAAGTTTCATTATTTTCATATTTGGGATTTTCAAATTTTGAAAATAGGATCATTAGTTTATTTAAAATATCTTCATAAAGTTTTTCCTCCAAAAATATTTGAGAGGAATAATATGACTTTCCCAAGCAATTAGGAAAAATGAAGATATTATAAATAAACCAAATTTGGTTTTGGAAGATTTATTTTGCTTAGGCAAAATGAGCATTATAAAATTTTTATGCATGTATATTGTTTTTAAAACCCTAGATTGGTTTTATTTTTTTCGGCTTGGTGGCTTGGGCTGGGTGGCTTGGGCAATTTGGGCCTCGATCGGGCGCTGTTTTTTTTTTTAAATAAACTTAAAACCAAAACAAATAAAAAAATACCAAACGATCTCGGATTTAAATAAAACAAATTTTCCCGACTCCTAAAATGAGTCGAACAAAATGAACTTTAAAACAATATACATGCATAAAAATTTTAAATGCTCATTTTGCCTAAGCAAAATAAATCTTCCAAAACTAAATTTGGTTTATTTATAATATCTTCATTTTTCCTAATTGCTTGGGAAAGTCATATTATTCCTCTCAAATATTTTTGGAGGAAAAACTTTATGAAGATATTTTAAATAAACTAATGATCCTATTTTCAAAATTTGGAAAATCCCAAATATGAAAATAATGAAACTTCCAACTCTCTCCGAGGGTCCTTGAGTTGCGTGAAATTTCTAGGATCGGAAAAAAATGCGAGAAAATATGATATGCATGATGACCTAATGTATAACATTCCAAATTGAAAATTTGGGATGTTACACAAAACCCTAATGTCACCTAGATACTCCATTGTCACCTCAAGTATCCGTGGGCATGATTATACGATATGCATCACACAATCTCAGATTCATCCTACCAACATAAAAGTACTTCAAAGAGTGCCCCAAAGTTTCTACCGGAGAATCACGACGAAAACGTGTGCCAACCCCTATGCATAGGTTCCCAATGTCACGAAACCCGCAAGTTGATCACCAAAACATACATCAAGTGGATCAATAGAATAACCCATTGTCACCACGGTTATCCCACGCAAGACATACATCAAGTGTTCTCAAATCTTTAAAGACTCAATCCGATAACATAACTTCAAAGGGGAAACTCAATCCATTATAAGAGAGTAGAGGGGGAGAAGAAACATAAGATCCAACTATAATAGCAAAGCTCGCGATACATCAAGATCGTGCCAAATCAAGAACACGAGAGAGAACACGAGAGAGAGAGATCAAACACATAGCTACTGGTACATACCCTCAGCCCCGAGGGTGAACTACTCCCTCCTCGTCATGGAGAGCGCCGGGATGATGAAGATGGCCACGGTGATGGGATCCCCCTCAGGGCGGTCTTGGAACAGGGTCCCGAGAGGTTTTGGTGGCTCTGAGAGGCTTGCGGCGGAACTCCCGATCTAGGTTCTGTTCGGAAGTTTTAGTGCGTGAGGTATATATGGGTGAAAGGAGTGCGTCGGTGGAGCTACGGGGGCCCCACGAGGCAGGGGGCGCGCCCAGGGGGGTGGGCACGCCCACCACCCTTGTGAGCACCTCCCGTATCTTCTGACGTGGAGTCCAAGTCCATCATGTGGGTTTCCTTCCAAAATAACTTCTCTAGTTGATTTCGTTCCGTTTTGACTCGTCGATATTCCTTTTCCTTGAAACATTGAAATAGGCATAAAAAAAGCAAATCAGGCTGGGCCTCCGGTTAATAGGTTAGTCCTAAAAGTAATATAAAAGTGGAAAATAAAGCCCAATATTGCCTAAAACAGTAGATAAAGTAGCATGGAGCAATAAAAAATTATAGATATGTTGGAGACGTATCAGCTTCATGGCCAAAGGTCCAAAGGTAACACACCCCGAGTATGTTGATTTCAATAGTGATGAAGATGACTTGTTAGGTGATGATGATTTACTTGTTGACAACTCTAGTGATGAATACTATGATGAAACGTCAATTAATCATGCTAATCAAGATAAAACGAATGACAATGATAAGGAGAAGATTGAGCTTCTAACTAAAGAACTAAACACTCTTAAGTTAGCTCATGAAACTATCTTAGGAGATCATCGAGAACTTTTAAGGACTCATGAGAAGTTACGCTTTGAAAAGCTCATCCTTGAGCAAGAGCATGAGTTCTTAAAGGCAATCAATGATTATCTTCATAAGAAAAGTTCTTCTTACATTGCCAAGCGTTTACTCTTATCTACTTACATGCCTCAAGTCAAGTCTAGTAACAAGAACAAGAAGAATTCTTCCTCTAGTAGTAACAATAATCATCCTAAATCCAATGTTGTTGCTTCTAGTAGTTCTTTTGATTCCACTAATGATTCTCTTAGCCAAGTTACACTTGAGCAAGAAAATAGCTTATTGAAGGGAATTATAGAGAAAGGTGTTTACAAGAGCCTTGCCGGCAGTAAGCAATTTGAGGAAATTGTACGCAAGCAAGGAAGGCACCGGAAGAATCAAGGTGTTGGTTTTGAACGAAAGTTCAATGCCAATGGAGTTGAGTGGGAAGAAGATCAATACCCTAAGACGATGTTTGTTCCTCAATAAGAGAAGTATGATCCTACTTCTTTCAAAGGGACACAAGCTCAAGATGATCTTCCACCATAAGACCACAAGCAAAAAGGCAAGGACAAGCTTCAAGAAGAGATTGATGCATTCGAAGAAGCTCCAAAGGCCTTGGTCAAGTGGGTTCCCAAGACTACATCAAGTTCTACTTCATCAAGTACGACTACAACTCCAAGGATTCCCATCAAGATGATGTGGATCCCGAAGAAGAAGAACTAGAGAGTTCTTGAGGGTGACTCGGCCAACATATTTCACTCATATCATTTTGGCAAGAACAAGTGCAATCAACTTTCACATCTTGCACTAGTTCAAGGAGTCACAAACCCTCTTGTTGGTAAGACAAGGGACAAGGTAACCTAATGCCTTCATAGACATCATCTTGAGTGTGCATCATTCTATGTCTATGGATATCCTTGTTTGTTCCTTGTGGGACTAACCTGTGTAGGTATTGAAAGTGCAACTCACTCCAAAGGATTGCTTCAAATGATCTACATCAACATTGAGCATCCACATCTTCAACACCTACATGAAGTCATCATCGACAAAACCCAAGGTTAGTTCATCCCTCTAAGGGGGGATCTCACATCTAGGGGGAGCTTTACTCTAAGAATTGAGCTAAAGCAACTCTAATGGTGTGAACACAACAATGCATTATGTAAAAGTGGTAACCCCACTTGAGCTTAAACGATGAGTATGACCTATGATCAAATGTTCTCATTTGACTCCTAAGTCAATATACTCATATATAGATGACCTAGTCATCGCCAATTGCTTGATAGATGCTAGAATTGGTTGTGCATGCTTCGCCACATATTTCATTTGCCATTTTATTGTGTGAGCATGCTGGTTGCATATTTTACTCATTCGAGGACATCTACTTGTTGTTTTTATTGATTGGTTTTTTTTCCAAGTGGATGGACAAGAATGCCTAAGAACCTTCTCTAGCTATCTATGCTCTTCTCGTCTCAAACTCTATTCATGCTACATCACAAAATTTGATCAAGTCAGATTCGAACCACTCTGTGTGAGGAGCACTCGGAGTCCCCGGTTCGTCATAGACTTGAACTTCCAAAACTTCTTTGTGCATTTCGGTCTGACCGATCCCCATTTCGGTCATACCGAGATCACTAAGTCGATCTAGGTTTTCAATCTCGGTGCAACCGATTTGAACTTTTCGGTCACACCGAGTTCTTTCAGAATCGCTTGCGATTATGCATCTCAGTGCCACCGAGTTGTTCCTTTCGGTCACACCAAGCGTGGTCGAGCTATATATACCCACGGGCAAAATTTTGGAAATTTTCTCCGAAATCTTTCGCCAGCGCTCAGCCCGCTCTGCCTCCACGGTCTCGGATTGTTCTCCTCGTCGCTTGACTGCCTCCTGCCGCTGGTCTCCGCCCGCCAAATCAGCGGAATCATCCCCACCGTTCTTTGTCGTGGCGAGTTTATCTCCGAACTAGGGTATGAACTCGATCACTGTGCTATCCCTATCTGATTCCTAGCACATTTTGTTCGCCATGAATTTTGCCATGATTGAAACTATCTTATCCAGTCAAAACACTCCGTAGATTAGAGATGAATTGAAAATTTAGGGTTAGGTTTCCGCCGAAACCATCTCGGACCAACCGAGTTGTAGAACTCGGTACCACCAATTTGGCTAAGGCCATTGCACTTGTAATTCTCGGTCTGACCAAGAATGGCAAATCGATGTGCCCGAGTTTAGGACTTTGTGAAACCCTAGCAGTCTCGGTGCCACCGAACTATGACTCGGTCTGACCGAGTTCACTAGTTTAGGTTCCAAAAGCTTCTTCGGTATCACCGAGTTTACAAATCGGTAGATCCGAAATGCTTTCTGTGGAAACTAAAACTAAGTTTTTGACTCATTCTTTTGCAAAAAAAACCTCTGTATTTTGTGATGCTCATCCACTCTATCTCATCTATATCTATTCACGAGTGCATTGTCGGTGTTTGCAATATGTCCGATCAAAGTGACAGCCGAGCAGGGGAAGAGGAGCAGGTTCACATGGTGAGGCACTAGTCCCTCTAGCAGCTATGATGATGGCAGCAGGAGCACCCCAAGCAACCTACCAAAAGCTGCCACCAGGGCCAGAAAGAAGAGAACCTCAGAATCTGAGGATGAAGACTATGTACCTGTTGAGGATGAGGCCACTTCCAAGAAGAAGGTGCTCAAGAAAGAATATAGCTCAGCTGTAGCAACTAAGCCAGGTCTGAAGACAAAAAGGCCGGTAGGAAGACAACCCATGTCTAAAGCCAGAGTCTCCACTCAAGCATCTTTGGAAGCTGAACCCAAAGAGGTTGCTGCAGAATGGAAGAAGAGGAAGGAAAGGGTCAAGAAGACCATGGCCAGAGTAATTGGAAAGTCTTCCATGATGGAAGAGGAAGAAGAAGGTACTAGGATAGTATGGATGTCTGAAGGTACTAGGTACCAATCATCAATTGGAGAATGGGCTAATATGATCAATGCACCTAAGGAGGAAGAGGATGACTTGGATGTCTATGCCAAGAAGAAGATGGATCACAACACTATGGCACATATGTACAAGGAGATCCCAGATGCTGCTATTGAATCACACAAGTTTGGATCAGTACATTACCTTCTGTCAGGACTGCCAACCATCAACTGGATCCTCAGGCACACTCTCTTGCCCAAGTCAGGTGATCACAACATGATCAGAGGCCATGCAATAAATCTGCTACACTTATTTGATGTGCCACAAAAATTCAAGGTCATGAGTCTTATAGTTGAAACTATCAAGAGGACAGCTGCTGACCAAAAGAGAAGTTATGGGTATGCCTCACAGATCCAGGAGCTGATTAACTCCAAGATGGGCACTGGCACATACTTGTTGGACAAGGATCACATGCCTATCTATCCAGATTTTGAAGACAACCAAGTGGTTATGGATGAAGATGAACCATCTTCTGTGCAAGCACAAGCAAAGAAGGAGAAGGCAAGGACTGAGAAGGCTGCCAAGATGCCAACAATGGAAGAGGCATCTCAGTACTTCTTGAAGATCAAACAAGATCAGCTTGGCTACTTGATTGGATCCACTCCGAGGATTGAGAAGGGGCTGGCCACCTTGACTCAAAACCGGAGAGCACGGAAAGGATCATGGAGCGAAGTTCTATGACATGGATGTGAAGGTGGCGAGATCCGACCTGTTGTTGAGCAACTCCACGATGATATGCAGGAGAGGAAGGGCAAGACAACCACTAAGGCATTTGCCAGAGTGCCTAGAGCTCAGAGGTCAGCTGCAGTGCCAGTGACAGACACCAGAGCCACTTCATCTGCACCAGCTACAGCTTCAGTGCCACCAGCTCCAGCACCTACTCCACCAGCTCCATCCACATCTACTGATGCCTTCATCCTTGGAGTTTTGTCTACACCTCCACCTGAAGATCAAGCCTGAGAGACGATTTAGTGCTATGCATTTTCTATGAACTTTTTGGTAACTTGTTGCCAAAGGGGGAGAAAAATGTATAGATCATAGGCTTTGAGAGAGAGCGTTGCTTTTTATTCTCTCTTGCTTTGGTGGTTGAACTTTATTTGCTTGATTGAGATACTTTCTGTCTGTGTGATACTTAGATGATCAAGTGTTTGATCATATGCTACATTAATGCTTGTTGGATGACATTATCCTTTTATCTCTATATGATCATTCACTTTGCTTGGTGATGAGTGCATGTATTCTATTGTTATCATTTTGAGCGCTCCACCAAGATGTATGTGACATGGAAGAGTAACCCATGATCCTAACTCATTGTGCATTTGCAGTCCAAAGCAAATCTTAAACTATGCACAAATTTAGGGGGAGCTCTTGCTTTTCACATACTTCTCAAAGCGACAATGTTTTTCACTCTTATTATCATTTGTCGAAGCTTTGATCTATATGTTGTCATCAATTACCAAAAAGGGGGAGATTGAAAGTGCAACTATCCCTAGGTGGTTTTGGTAATTCCTAACAACATATAGCTCATTGAGCTAACATTATTCCAAGATAAATATTTCAGGAAAAGCTCAATGAATGGCATGGTATGGATGAGAAAAGTGGACCCCTCAAAATACTAAGGATAAAAGGATTGGCTCAAGCTCAAAGCTCAAGACTCTACATTTTATATTTTAGTGATCCAAGATCACATTGAGTCTATAGGAAAAGCCAATACTATCAAGGAGGGATGAGGTGTTGCTTAATGAGGTTCTTGCTTCATAGTGCTTAGTGATATGCTCCAAAACCCTCAACTACTTTCCCACATCCTCATATGACCTAAACCAAAAGTCAAACTCAGCCCCACCGATTCTTTCTATTCGGCGCCACCGAGTTCAGATGTCATAGCCACTGCCACAAACCCTAGGCAAATCGGTCTCACAGATAGGGATCTCGGTCTCACCGAGATGGGATTGTAATCTCTCTGTTTCCCTTCGTAACGTTTTGGTACCACTGAGATGAGCGATCGGTCCCACCGAGATTGCAATGTAAACTCTCAGTTTCCTTTCCGTAACATTTCAGTCCCACCGAAATGAGCGAACCGGTCCCACCGAGTTTACCTGACCAACTCTCTGGTTAGCTTATTACCAAAATCGGTCCCACCGAGTTTGTGTAATCGGTCTCACCGAGATTGTGTAATCGGTCTCACCGAGATTACGTTATGCCCTAACCCTAACCATATCGGTCCTACCGAGTTGCATGTCGGTCCCACCGAAAATCCTAACGGTCACTAGATTTGTTGAATCGGTCTGACCGAGTTTAACAATTCGGTCCCATCGAGTTTGGGAAGTTGTGTGTAACGGTTAGATTTTGTGTGGAGGCTATATATACCCCTCCACCCACTCTTCATTTGTGGAGAGAGCCATCAAAACGAACCTACACTTCCAACACACATTTCCTGAGAGAGAACCACCTACCCTTGTGTTGAGACCAAGATATTCCATTCCTACCATATGAATCTTGATCTCTAGCCTTCCCCAAGTTGCTTTCCACTCAAATCTTCTTTCCACCAAATCCAAATCCTGTGAGAGAGAGTTGAGTGTTGGGGAGACTATCATTTGAAGCACAAGAGCAAGGAGTTCATCATCAACACACCATTTGTTACTTCCTGGAGAGTGGTGTCTCCTAGATTGGCTAGGTGTCACTTGGGAGCCTCCGACAACATTGTGGAGTTGAACCAAGGAGTTTGTAAGGGCAAGGAGATCGCCCACTTTGTGAAGATCTACCGCTAGTGAGGCAAGTCCTTCGTGGGCGACGGCCATGGTGGGATAGACAAGGTTGCTTCTTCGTGGACCCTTCGTGGGTGGAGCCCTCCGTGGACTCGCGCAACCGTTACCCTTCGTGGGTTGAAGTCTCCATCAACGTGGATGTACGATAGCACCACCTATCGGGACCACGACAAAAACATCCGTGTCTCCAATTGCGTTTGAATCCTCCAAACCCTTCCCTTTACATTCTTGCAAGTTGCATGCTTTACTTTCCGCTGCTCATATACTCTTTGCATGCTTTCTTGAATTGTGTTAAGATTGCTTGACTTGTGCTAAGATAGCTAAAATCTGCCAAAGACTAAAATTGGGAAAAGGATAAGTTTTTATTTGGTCAAGTAGTCTAGTCACCCCCCCTCTAGACATACTTTCGATCCTACACATGGTGCACGCAATATAGCCAGGACCTCAAGGAGCATTTGGCAGCGGAGAAGCAAATCGCGGCCGCACGCGCGGATGAGGTCACGATGGCTGTCATTCATGCCGACCCCCAGATCTTGGAGGAGCACCTCTCCGTCGAGGCCACCATTGACGCCTCGCGCACCGACGCCGCGACATGGTTGGCTTCTTTAAACGACAGTTCATGGCGTTTTCTCGAGGCCATCGTCGGTGCCTTCGACGAAGACTACGAGGTGTTTTCTCAGCGTGCACGTGCTGACCTCATCTCGAGAGCCAGCAGGTTGGTGCCCGTAGCGGCTCAGGCAACTCACCACTACAACGCGGGCACCCATGATGCGGAGGCCTCGCCATCTTCCATGTCCAAGGAGCCAATCGTCATTGATATCTCCGACAATGAGGAGTAGCTTGTCTTATTAGCTCGCTATAAGGACCCATGTTCAGTTTGCTAGCTACTGCCTTTCCTTAACAAATTCTAGTGAATTGTGCTATCTACTTTTACCATGCAATCTTCTGCTATAGTGTATATGTTCTATATGTCGTGCAATGTGGTGTTCAATTAACTGCTTGGTTCAATTTTGCAAATGTGATGTTCAATTCTTCAGGGTGCAATATTTCTAAGTTGTTAAGCATGCTTGGATTGGTTAACTGTCAGATCTTCTATTAGGAGTATGTTATATTGTTCAATTGGTGTTTAGTTAACTGGTTGGTTCATTTGTTGTGGCTTGGTTCACTTGTTGTGGTGTTAGTTAACTGCTTGGTTCAATTCTGCAATGCGATGTTCAATTGTTGTGGCTGCATTCTGTTATTGTATACCATGTGAGGAATAAATCGAATTTGGTTGTACTAAATACATGAAAAACAAATACAATTGCTATATTTCCAAGTTGTTAAGCATGCTTGGTTTGGTTAACTGTCTAATCTTCTATTAGGAGTATGTTATATTGTGCAATGTGGTGCTCAGTTAACGTTTGGTTCATTTGTTGTGGTGTTTAGTTAACTGCTTGGTTCAATTCTGCAATGTGATGTTCAATTGATGTGGCTGTATTCTGTTATTGTATACCATGTGAGGAATAAATCAAATTTGGCTGTACTAAATACATAAGAAACAAATACAATTGCTATATTTCCAAGTTGTTAAGCATGCTTGGTTATGTTAACTGTCTGATCTTCTATTAGGAGTATGTTATATTGTGCAATGTGGTGCTCAGTTAACGTTTGATTCATTTGTTGTGGTGTTTAGTTAACTGCCTGGTTCAATTATGCAATGCGATGTTCAATTGTTGTGGCTGCATTCTGTTATTGTATACCATGTGAGGAATAAATCGAATTTGGCTGCACTTAATACATGAGAAACATATACAAGTGCTATATTTGCTAGTTCTTAATCATGCTTGGTTTGGATAAATGTGTTTTTCATGTGGCTTGAATTAATCTGATGAATCTGCAATGTGCTTATTTTTCATCAACATATTTTACTGATAGCATGCGAACCCTTACTTAACCTGATGACTAACTACCTTATATGTGTTGCAGGGAAACAATGGGAATCACTGAGGTTTACAAGATGGTACTAACTATTACCTTGCCTTTTTTTATTCCTTTGCCCCGTTTCCAATATAGAGAAGATATTTATGCACATCCTTGTTTTCAGGGTTCGCTGATGATTACCTCTCAAACCACCTTTGTGGTCAGGAGGCGAGGAAAGTTTTCATACAACACCCACGGTTCAATATTGAAGTGTTTCTGAAGAGGTCGAAGGATGGACGGTCAATCATCCACAGGCACTGGCCTAAAGTTGCAAAGACCTTCAACATGAATGAAGGCTCAATATTCGCCTTCCGCTTCGGCATTTTTCCAGATGAGATGCATCTTTCTATGTACCTATATGATGCTAATTTTGAAAGGTTCTAGATGTTGCATGTGAAACTTGCCGCTGGTGCAGTTGTGTAATGGGGTAGCTGAGTGCTGAAGCTATATCATGTTGTACTCCGATGTATTTCAATTATGAAATCCATCTTCCTTAATATGGAAATGGAATATATTATGTGCTTAATATGAATGTCAATTAGATTAGTAAATGGATTACAAATAATAGGGTAATTAGCCCGCTAATTGGCTAATTAGCTTGCTAATTGGGTTTTCCTATTGCAAACAGTTAATGAGAAAACACCGTGTGCGATGACCTCAGGCAACGCACACAGTTTCTAGGAATAAACCGGGTTGGATCAATGAACAATCACACACGACTGTAGAACTGTTTGCGTTACACCACCTTGCGCAAACGTTTTCCTTGTAGTGACTGTGTGGGATGTATATACGAACGGAAACGTTTAGTCGTGACTGACTGTGTGGGATGTACTTACGATCGGAAATGATTTCGCCTATATAATTGTATTTTTTAGCACTACTGTACGTATTTCTGTATTTGAGTGCTCGTCAGTCGCACACGACCTCATTTTGCCGAGCGTGTTTGCCAGGAGGGCATATCCCCAACGGTTTCTGGGTCGTGTGGCAAGGACCCCCCCTGTCGCCCACACTCACTTGGTGACGGTTCCGAATGCCGTCGTAGAAAGGGGTTAAAAACCGTTTGTTTAGGACCGACACGTACCCGTGCTTATTGTATTATCCTGTTTCTCCATGAACATAATACACTAGATGCATGTTGGATAATGGTCGATGTGTGGAGTAATAGTAGTAGATGAAGCAGGAGTTGGTATACTAATCTTGGACGTGATGCCTATATAATTTTCACTGCCTGGATATCATCATAATTATTTAAGGTTCTATCAATTGCCCAACAGTAATTTGTTTACCCACTGTATGCTTTTTGTTCGAGAGAAAAGCCTCTAGTGAAAACTATGGCCCTCGGCTCTATCTTTATCGTATATTAAAATACAAAAATACTTGCTACAATTTATTTACCTTTATTTTATTTTGTGTTTTTGTTTATCTACTATCAGTATGAAATTTGATCCTTGCAATTAACTGCCAAGGGATTGGCAACCCCTTGTTTGCGTTGGGTGCAAGTATTTGTTATTTTGTGTATAGGTGTTGTTCATGAGGTATTACGTGGTTCTCCTACTGGATTGATAACATTGGTTCTTAACTGAGAGAAATACTTATCTCTATTGTAATGCATCATCCTCTCTTCTTCGAAGAAATCTCAAGGCAGCTCACAAGTAGCATAGACGCACGAGGCCCAAAAATTCCAAGGATCTTACCAGTAAGTTACGCGCCCGTCGTGCTCCGGGAGTGCGACAAGCTGGACATACAGTCATTCCCAAGAAGATAAGAGGAGCCTGTCTGGGTTTCTCGTTCTCGGAGATTAAGAAGAACAAGACACTGTAACTCCAAACATGCTCGGGGCTACTAATGGTGCAATACAACAGTTGTGACTTGCCTGGTGACGGTGTCCTGGACTAAGGGTACCCATCACGTCATCTCTCGACCAGGTGGGTTAGGCTAAGGACCCCCATGGCAGTTCACTAATGGGCTTCTTCGGGCATCCCATGACGTATACGAGGAAGAACATAAAACTTGGCGTGCAAGATGAGGACTTCTGTTATCCTAGGCCTCCGGTACATTATATAAGCCGAGGCCAGGCTAGTCAATAGAGGACGACATTACAACATAGATCAATAATCTCGTGGTAGATACTTGTACTATGTACTACACCCATATAAATACAATCAAAAGCAGTACATAGGGTATTATCTCTTCATTAGAGCTCGAACCTGGGTAAAATTATGTGCCCATGTTACCATCGCTTCAAGACACCTAGCTTAGGACCACTACCTCGAGATATGTCGGATTTAGCACCGACATTGGTGGCCCATCAGGTCCCTGCTAGTAGTCGCCGCGGTGCGATGGGAATTCAGATCGGCTCCGACGCGATCTACGCGTCATAACCGAGCTTCATTATCGACGTCGGCATCTTCGTCGCCGGCTCGACTGGTCCTTGGCTGGATCGAGGACTATGTTGTGCATCCAATCATCAAGATCATACGGGTGCTTTCATCAACATCAACTCCGATCTCTATCATGATCATGGGAGAATCATCCATGGAGCTCGGGGCTCAACGTCAACACTACCCTCGGGCAACCGTGCAATTTTTCTGGACAACAGATATGTATTCACCGTCTCCACCTCCTCGAGCATCGTTTTAACGAATCCTTTGGCAGAATTGTGCGGAATTGAACCTACAACAACCCTGTAAAATTTTGTTGTATTCCAATGGAGCAATCTCCAGCGATCTCTAATATACCGGAGCCGTGTCAAATTTGGACGGGAATCTGGACGAGTTTCGGTAGAGGAGTCCAGCGTCCATCTCAGACGTCCTTTCGAACATCCCACCGTTGATCGGCTGCGGAATTCCTATATCAACATCCCCTAAAAATTTCAGCTCGATTCGATCGTTCAAACTCCAGGATAACTCCAGGAAACGTCTGATAAGTGCATCAATTTTCGGATTTGTTTTCTGCGAGGAAACAAATCCGACCCGTGTTCATCTTTTTCATGAACGGGTTATTGGACGCCGTTTTTGAAGGAAATTTTTCTAGAGTATTGTGTTTTGTTTTGAAGAACGTGCCTACAAATTTTAAAACCGTTTCTGAGGCGATCTTTACCGTCACACCGGTGTCAAACCAGCCCGACAATGTTGCTCCACGGTTGCCGACCTACGCTAGACAAGTCGTTGCTTCATCCAACTAAGGTCAACCCCATTGGATTATCACCCTGGAGAGCCGGCCAAGAGTTCGGCATCGCGAAGGCTAAATCATCACCAACACTGTCGCCCCACGTATTACATGGAGCTGGCACACCGGTATCGTTACGCGGTCACCTCATAAAGCCGACATTGAATGCGTCACAAGTTCTAACCTCTGCCGGCATCGCTGCGCCGTTGCTTCTTCAAGCCGATGTCCACCACGCTGACCTGCTTCGACACCTCGGCTAGCATGAGGGCTGCAATGTCACCTTGCTGACCTGCTGAATCGTGTTGGCTGGACCGGGGGCTTCGCCATCTCTTCATCAACCTACTATGGGGACCTCGGGGTCATTGGCCGACCAGCTTCGTCATGTTAGCTGGACCAAGGGCTTCGCCTCGACGCATTGACTGTGTTGCGTCACCACTTCGTCAAGTCGATCTCCTCACTCGGTCACCTCGGGCTTGGGGGCTGGGACCACGACCAGGCCGAGGACTATGTCTTCTTCCCGCCACAAGCCCGAACCGCGTCATCAACATCGAGCACATTCACCAGCTAAATCGCTTTCATGCTCAATTTTTTTTCAATTTTCCAATTTTTGTTCGATTCAACCAAGCATTCTATTTGTGTTAAACACAAAAGTTTTTTTGTTAAAACTTAGTCTGTTAGAAACACTTCCTTTTCCCATGTTAACTGGGGGCTCTTAAATTCATATAAGCCGTTTTATAATAAATATGTTTTCTTCTTAGTCGTTGCAAAGCCTTTTTCTACAAACTCTTTTTTCGACTCGAGCATATGGTCAATAGTCGGATAGCTTGGTTTCTTTCTAAATAGCTCGAGTTTAGTTTGCTAAACTGGCCTCTACGAAGCATTCTGCCTTCGGGATAAGGAGGTTGAAGCCGAAGACCGACCTACTTGAAGTTTATAGATGGGATGTGTCATGTTAAAGCACGACAGAAGCACATAATGATTTTAAGACCAATTTCAGATTGACACCAAAAAAACTTGATTTAATGTAGCGTAATGTTTTACTAATGTTTTTGCGTTTGCCGAGCTTACGACACTTTTAACCTATTTATGTGTCTCTAGCATAAGATAGATAGTACGACACCAGACACCTTTAAAGCATCGACAATACCAACGGGGGGATCCAACTAGAGCCGAACCCACCAAAAGCTAAGGTACTCCATGGAGTCCTCGGCAAAACGTTCTCAGATATTGCTTCATATGCATCGGTTTTGAATTTGTGTCTTTGGTCAATAGTTGGGTTACCCGACTCCTGCTCTTACTCCTTAGTTTCTCGATTGTTAGGCTACGCGTAAAGGGAGAACCACTGTGATTGTACTTCCAGTTTAACTAGTCAAGTACCTCAGTGGAGAAACTCGAAAACAGACTGACACAATGAGCATAAACTGGTCAGCGATCCGATAACTGTGTCAAACTATAGACAGATAGACGTTACCCTGTGTTAAACGATGGGCTTTCATAAAATTGGCCGAAGTATTAATGGCTTGACCTCGGCTGACGCCGAACACTAACCGGGGGCTAGTGACTGACCTCCCAACTTTAAACTCCTATGACTAAGTGAAAGTTATGAAGCCTTCATATCTGATTGCCTCGTTTATGCTAACACAACCGCCTTTGGGCATCGAGCCGTCGGCTAAGTGTTGTCTTGTTATTGCGGAAACACCCTGCATTGCATCTACAAAGGGGTGGAAGCCGACGATGGTCCACTTTCATATAGCATAAAGCTGCAAGTACAGCTTAAAAGCTGACTATGACAACATGTGTCGAGGGCTCCGTGAGGCACCTCGGCATGGTTACATCGGGACTCCTAGAGAGACCAACATATCACTAATGTTTGTATTCAATATATGAGTGTTGCCTTCCATAATCATCGTTATAAAGCCATAAATATGCATCAATTTGACCTAAGATTCTGACCAAGCTGGGTTGCCTGGACCCTGTGCTTACCCACTGAGTTCCCGATTGTTCGGCTAGGGGGTAAAGGGAGCACCTATGTGATTGTTACTACCAGATCATCCGGGTTCATACCTCACACGGGTGAAGCCGAAAGCTAGTTATCTTAAGAATATAATTGGTCGGCAATGATGGAAGCGAAAATTTAAGTTTATTAAGACCACAGAGTTCGGAAACTTTTCCCAAACAGTCCTCAATATTTTCCTCCCACATTGATCGAGGTGAGGTTTCATGATCATGGTCAACATGACAACATGGGAGAAGGAACTTATAAATGAACTATTTTTTCCAGAAGATGTTTCTTACGTTAAATAGTAATACAACATATCTCTCTGCGTACCTTTGTTTACAAAATTGTATGGTCGGATTGCCTTGTTTGCCATAAATCTTTGCCCTCGTAAAGGCTTTATAAAGTATGACAAACACTCCCCGGCTACTGCCCGAGGAGGTTGAAGCCGATGGTTGGTCGATAATGTTTTGTATAATGCGAATTCGAGCATTAATGATATAAAGTATTTGGATACATAAAATCATTACATACAAATTATGACTGAAGTCAACTTACTCTAGCCCATCTACTAAAGAGTTAAGGGCATAGTCTCGCTGAGACAACAGAACAGCTGACATTAAAGGGGTACATCGATCCCCTAATCTGGTGTTATCACTCGACCAGTGGCTCGGGGGCTACTGCATTGACGATTCAATGCAGGAAAATTTAAACTACAAAATAGTTTCCGAGGAGATTACGATCCTCAGGATGGTCAGCGGCACACAACCTGAGTCTCGGGGACTATGCACAGTGGGTTTTTGTTCCTAAGTATGCTGTCGAGCAAGGACTTGATCCCCGGGCCAATTTCGCGAATCGACCTGAGTCTCAGGGGCTACTGGGATCAACGTTTTTTTATCCTTTGGGTGCATCCCGAATTTTAGGCTGACGCACGCCTTGAGGGCTACTGGTTATACATCTCAGCAGCGAATAAGTTCCACCAATCAGAAATAAATTCTGCAAAAAATCAGCCCACGACCATGGTGGTGCACCACCTCAAATGCACTCCGGCAAAAAGCTCGGATGCAAGTGGCTAGATCCATATAGGACATTTCTGGCATTAAGCTCAGCTGAACTCCTTCAACTTTTTCAAGACCGAGGTAATCTATGACACCTCGGATGCAGACGACGTTGGAGCTCATCTGCTAAAAGATACCTCAGATGCATCCCGACATTGGAGCTCCGATGCAAGAGGACACCGCCGCATGGGAAAAACTTTAAACCCGAGGTGTGGTGTAAAAATAACAATGCATTGATAAAAGGCCGAGAATTTAAAGGGGTTCCTCGGACGCCCGATGTATAAACTCCTCGGATGCCCGACATTTGAACTCTTCACATAAACCTCGGCGATCCTCAAGATCGGAGATGGGAAGATTTGTTGAACCAGCTTTCAAGACTGACGATCGAAGATGAAGAACAGTTCAGAAGAACTGAGGAGCATCCCCAACTTGAAGACCGACTCAGGGAGCTACTGACAGTGTCCTGGACTAGGGGGTACTCACCACGTCGTCTCCCGACCAGGTGGGTTGGGCCGAGGACCCCCATGGCGATTCACTAGTGGGCTTCTTCGGGCAGCCCATGACGTATACGAGGAAGACTCCATAAAACTTGGCGTACAAGACAAGGACTCCTGTTATCCTAGGCCTCCGATACATTATATAAGCCGAGGCTAGGCTAGTCAATGGAGGAGGACATTACAACTTAGATCAACAATCTCGTGGTAGATACATGTATTATGTACTACACCCATATCATACAATCAAAAGCAGGATGTAGGGTATTATCTCTTCGAGAGTGCCCGAACCTGGGTAAAATCATGTGTCCATGTTACCATCGCTCCAAGACGCCTAGCTTAGGACCACTACCTCGAGATATGCCGGATTTAGCACCGACACCTGGGGGCAGCCCAGCTACAGGCCCACCATAGGGCCCGCATGGCCTGAATGGGACCCGGCTATTGGAGGGAGCCCAAAGACCCTAGAAGAGCTCAGCGATCATCTTGGAGTGCAAGCCAGGAATGACGGTGGCTTAAGGTTGGTTGGATTCATGTGTAAATCCTCATATATATATAAGGCGAGCATGCTGGATAGCGCGACAGCTACCTCTGCCGAGGACGCCATACTATCTAGCATGGCGCCCCAACACAGGGCGTCATGCAAATGAGGCCATTTTGTGTTTTTTCGTTCAATTCATTTTATGCTAAAGGTTTAGTAAAGGGCAAGATCTGTCCACTTTCACTCGGATATATACGGGGTGTTGAGACGTGAGGGCCTCCCGTATCACTCTCCCGTGAGTGAACTGAGAGAGAAAACCTAGCCGCCGCAGGACACATCCACCTCCATGCTCTTCCTACCATCGTTGGTGAGCGTCGGTGGGCAAAGCCCGCGCGACGTCGGCGATGGCGGGGACCGGTTCCTCCTATCGCTGGGTTGGAGCAGCGTGGGGCACTTGTTCTAGCGGGGGCTGGCATGGCAGCCCAGATGCACGTGTCGGGAATGTCACGCGAGCTCAGGGCAGCGGCGTGATTCAGTGTGGAGGCCCTGGTGCTGCCTCGGCCTGGTCTGCCGGAGCACTCCCCCTTGGCCCCGATCTAGCTTCCTTGGTGAGGTGGCTTGCCTTGGCCGGCCGTTGCACGTGGACGTGGCTGGAGTCTTGGTGGTGGTTGTTGCTAGTGACAAGTGCTTCATGGCCTACGTTGAATGTTCTGCTCAGGGGTGGCTGTTGGAGTTGGTGAACGGTGATCAATCCGCCTCCCCATCGGCGTTGGTGCTCGAGGGCTCAGATGGTCGTTGGTGGTGGTGGTGATCCAGGTTCAGTTGGCTGGGTGGGGGTGTATGCATTGCAGTGACCTCCTACGACTCCATGACAGCAGTGGTCATCGGCATGTCTTCGTGGGTGTCCATCTCTCAAGATCCAGTGTTTGACTTTGCGGTGAGATGAGAATTATGGACGAAGTCTTGATGCAGAGGGATGGTTGTGCAGCAGTGCCGGTCACATCGCATGTACCTGCTGGGATTATGGAAAAGTGGTGGCGACAACACATTACTGACTTTGATGGTGGTGCTACCCTATCACCTGATCTTGGGCTCCGGGGTGGAAGTCTAGGCCTGACCCGAGCTGGTTATGCCAGGCAATGACGATGTTTTTTTTACGTCCTTACTTTGTTGAAAGCATTGCTCTGATATGCTTGAATTGATTCTTCAGAGTGAAAACCTAGATTTTGGCCTTGACGCTTGAATGTCGCTCTTTTTCTGAAGGCGTTGTTGTTGAAGAACCTCGTCGTCCTTATAATGTCATGAGATGCTTGGTGCGGTTATGATCATTGATGTAGTTGGTCGACTGTGTATCTGATCATATTCGGGATTTTTTTTCTCACCCACGCATAGTTGTTGGCGCGTTTTTGTGTGTGTTGGTTGTGTGTATCCTACCTATGCAGAGGTCGGGTGTGTGGTCAATGTATTATGTATCTTTTTTACGTCTCATTTTGAGCCAATAAAATTCATCTTTTGTTACAAAATTGTAATAATATACGGGGTGTTCTGAGGAATACCGTTGGACGGCCGATGTCCGATTGAATTTTTGACATTTGAGAGTGCCATTTTGATGCATAGCTTTGGGAATGCGTGAAGAGTGAGGCTCGAGTGAGCAAACCATGTCGACACCTCCTACCCTCCTACCAAATAGCACTAGAGCACTAGAAGTAGCCCCACTGTCGCAGTGTCTCAAGATCCCTAGATCATAATCCTACAAGCAATAAAAGGACAAGCTCTCGATCGCGGCATGCACGCATCAATCCAAGCTGCCAACTAAACCACGTAGATCGTGTGTTGTTAATTCAACTGAGCTCCTAGTATATGGCGCGCGGGGGCCAACTGCTCCATGCGCCATGAATCGTGCCGCGAGAGGGAAAAGCGAGAAGAAAATATTCCCATGTGGTCACACAGTGACGGCCGGCCCTGGCCTAATTTGCCCGGCCAGCTTGTGCCCGGCACACGCAAAGGCGAAACATATCCACAGCCCTATGCGCTAGGCTCGTAGTTGGCCAGTGGTCGCTCGATCTGAAAGCTTTAATAATTTCGTGTTTGATTTGTGACTCTCATGCGCGGCCAGCCCGTGCTTGATGTTTTTTTCAGACGCTAACAGCATCTACAGCCGGACTTGATAACTCTGACTTCTTAAACGTCCGCGAACGTGCTTGAGCGTATCTACGGGTAGTGATCTATCATATCTTAAATAATCATTCTACAATCGGACATCTTAAATTATAGATCTCAAATCCATACTATTAGATGTAACGTAAAACCTATTCTAAGCGAAGCTTGCCCGGCTCTGCTGTGCCTATGTCCGGCAGCCGGCTGCGCTCCGTAGTGTTTGTCTGGTCGCCGGCAATGTAGAGCAGGGCATGAGACACAAGCCGGCTCACGGAACATAAGGCCCCGCCGTCTTCGATGCCCCACTTTTCCTCACCGGAGCCCGGAACCTGGACGGTGCCCGTTGACGACAGATCGGTGATGGATCCATCCTGGGACGAGCCGGCGACGTCCACCACGACGCGGTTTCGACGCCTAGACTGGTGCAGCATACGGGGTGCCGGAGAATGCGACTCTACCTCGGCAACGACCACCGCCGCGAGGATTGTCGCCGCCTCCAGCGCCCACTGCCTCGCACGGGGCCATGTTTGCGTCGGACAACGCTCATGGTGAGTCCATCACCTCGGCGCGCCAACGGAGGGGTTGTGCGTCCGCCACCGCATTCGGACGCCAGACTGACCACACCGCCTCCGGTGAGGCAGCGATGGCGGATCTATGTGCCATTTGGGCGGACGCGATTGATTCCTGAGGGAAAGAGTCTGAGAGCTGTCGTCGGGTGGCCTCCTTCCGGGAGCGGCGAAGCGCAAGCTGGGCGGTCATCTCTTCCTCGGGCCCGCGTGGGATGAGCTCAGGGTCGACGGATCTGGAGGTGTAGGACTCAAATCCGCTGCCTGCCATGCCAAAGAAGGTCGGAGATCACCGGACGTGAGCTTGGGTGACGGAGGGGAGTGAAGTGAAGTGGCTAGAGTTTGGTCCGTCGAGTGAATGTGGGAGAATATATGTGAAGTCGGGTGGGCCGGCGTGGGATAGGTCCGACGCGACGGACGTGCCCGGTCACGCCTAGGCGTCCCATATCTGCCCACATTTAGACTGGATACTAGGGATGCTGATCAGTTCGGACGTTTGAGACCCGATTATGACACCCGTCTCATTTTCTTTAATGACCGGTCACTGACCAGGCCATCTACTCCCGGACGGGTTTGGGCGGCTCGGCTGGAGATGCTCTAATCAACACGTAAAAATGGCAGGACATGGCCCGTGAGCCAAGGCATGTCAACATGCAAAAGATGCCGGCGGGGACGGTAAGAGTTTCTGCATTTTAGATCGTTGTAATTAACGGAGATGCAAAGCGATGAATTCTCACCAAGAACTCGATCGTCAGTTCGTGACACGTCACGCTGGAGTCTACACGACGACAGTGGCGAGTGGGCGTCAACGTTCGATGGTGTGCTACGAGGACTGACACCTCCAAAGCCGCTTTGGAGCCGAACACCTCCAAATCATCTTTATTGTTTCCAGGTCAGCCTCCCTTGTCCGTTTGTTTTGTTGTCTTGCTCTTTTCCCTCCCAAAGGAGGCGGTGGGCAGGTCTGGTCACCTCACCGAGATAAAAGAAGACGCAGGACAAGGGCATGAAGGCGTGTGGAAGCCACACTCCCCTACTGGCGTGGGTCAGCTCTCTGCTCTGGTGCTCCCTCGCCACCTAGCACCTACTGACCTACCCCACCCAATAATGCAACCTGATCTTCAACCCTTTTTCCTCTTCGATCTGGGGTTTGATTTTGATTTCTCTTGCACTGTCTGTTCTATTCATTCTTGGTCCCTCATCCCCTCAAGCATAAATGGAGACAAAATAAATGGAATATGATAAGATGGCTTATCTATAGGACTGTGATCAGTTGTGATCTGTGAACGTATAAGACCTGATGCTTAACATGCATCACTGTTCACCCAACCATGGCGCCTGTTTTTTCTAATTGCAAGGTGTAGACCGGGGAGCCCTACATGACTAACCAAATTAGGATAGCCACCGAATACACTTGCATTTGTTCATTCATATCCGTGACCTAGACATTTGTCTCTAGCTTCCCCCATGACCTGCACAGCAAACAACACCTTGGCGTGAGCTGATCACAGAGTGCTTTTGACTAGTCGTATCATGGTAAATCCAGTAGCAACAGGACTAATCAGGCCGGCCCGTGGCAGCCACACGCAAGGCTAAGAGCATCTCTAGTGGATGGTGTAAATTTAGACGTGTATATCTTCATATACACATCCAGATACACCTTGCTAAATTATACACCTCCCAGTTTTTCAGTGGAACGTGTAAATTAAGACGTGTATATTCCAACGGCTATATTTTCAAATGGCTATATTTCCAACGGCCATATTTCCGATCTATATAAACCACCCCTACCACCCCTTCCACGGCAATTGATTGCATTAGCATTACGCTCCGGCCATGATGATTCCCTGTGTGTGTTGTAGCACTCTGAAATTCTATCCCAATAAGCATCCCGGTTTTGATCTGTCCCAACAATATCCAAACTTGTATTTGCCCATGCTGCTATGAGAACCTTGTCCTCATCACTAGACCAATTTTTGCCTTTGTTGGATTTTCCTTTCTCTGTTATTGCAGAACGATGCTGAGTTGATGGAGTTGCCTGCTCTTCAATTGGACTTTCTAGTTGTGTTTGCGTGTAACCAAAACCAAGGGTGTCCAAGAAGTTTTGGTCAGCATCCATCTGCAAGCAACCAATGCACAGCTATTTTAGACCACAATCTGGCATCAACTGACAAGCAAAAAATTATTTTCTTCTCCTTCCAAAGAGCTATGCTTTGTGCATATGATCAATTTTACTATCCATTTACCCAAATTGCCTCTTAAATTGTGGACACAGGCAGAGGCCAGCCCGGTCACCAGAGGCAGAGGATCCAGCAGAGGCAAGCCCGGTCACCAGAGGCCGCCACCCCTGCATCTTCCCACGGCGCCGCTCGTCCCGCCGCCCAATGACAAGCGCCGACCGCCGCGCCTGCATCTCCCCTCCCCACCGCCGCCGCCCAGCCCACTCGTCGCCCAGCCCCGTCCCGCCTTCTATTCTCACGGTAGCAGCCAGGCGCCACCGCCGATCGGGCTGCAGGGGTGTCTGCCGCCGCCCTCTGCTCCTTTCGCGAGAAAGGAAAAATGGTTACCTTGGGCAGCGGCCGAGAGGAGACGCGACGGCGACCTTGGGCGGCGGCCGGAGAGGGGCGACGGCGACCTTGGGGAGGCGGCCGGAGAGGAATGGGAGCGGGAGCGGGAGGCTTTTTTCTCTTCTTTTCCCTTCTGTTCGTGAGCCACGAGCGTGGTTCGGTCGTGTTTAGTCCCACGCCAGGTATGCTCGTGGGAGCGACGTGTATAGGTACACGACCTGATACACGATCCACTGGGAAACATTTTTTGATTTTGATCATGTATATTTAGCATCCACCTCCATATACACCATCCACTAGAGATGCTCTAAGGACCGGGACATATGAAAGATGAACTACAACAATCGCGCACAGCGAGCCAATTTTGAAGTTTCAGGTCGCGAGGTTGCTGTCCATTGAACTTTTTTAGTACTTTAGCCTTCACACATGTTGTCTCCTCTTATTGTCATCGAATGGCCGTGTTATTCTTCAAAATTGTATAAGGCTGCTCGATTGATTGCCTATCTATAGCCATCTTGCCTCATGCATCATTCCTTGGTAGAATTGGATGAGCTTGATGTGATCCGTGAACCGGGCATTTTTGGCACATTTCGCAATTTGCACAGATGAAATGTAAAACACAAACCTAACCGACGAAGAAGATCTTACGAACGCTAACCAAATTATGTTGCAACACGCACGTGTTTCTTAGCAAGATATGTTTGATCGTCGGTCATTGTGTTCATCAGTTCATGTTTTTTTCTCCTTCTAGGCATAAATTCGGTCTTGTGTAACTTCGCTCCTTGCGAACGTGATCTTTTGTGTTTGTATGAATCATAGTTATGCAGAGTCGGGGTGTGTGCTCATTGTGCTTGTATTCACTTGATATTACATTACAATTAAGTAAAAAGTGCTCATTATCTAGAAAAACTAAGCCTTGAGGGAGACCCGTCTAGAGCCCTAAGTGGTTGCCTAGATACAAAGTAATAGCAATTAGTTTAGCAAAACTTGTTTTAACAAGATTTTTGGAATAATTAGTTTTGTTAGCAATTATGTTAAGGACATGCGTAAAGATGGTTTGATGAGGAAGTGGCTTCGAGGAAGATACACGCATGTTGGCTGGGCTTGACCATCTAGCAGCTTGTTGGAGCAGCGGCTTTGAACCCATGATTTGTGAATTGTGGTTTTACGGTGACCGATCGGAGTAGTGCTGACTGCGGGTGGCCTACCCAACCCACCACCAGCATCGGCCCCACCCTTGCAGCCGTCAACATGAGGCATGCTCCAAATGAGGAGTTTCTAACAATACCTCTGTGCAAGTTATGGGTGGTCTTGATGGTGGCAATGCAACGATGACGCTCAACATCTCATTCGCAAGTGCATCAATGTCGTGCTAACAAGTGAATCAAGTTCAGTGGTGCCCCCCCCCCCCCCCTCTCGTCGATTAGTAGGTAGAGACTTGTCGTGAGAGATGGAGAATCACAAATTTATTTTTATCCGGTTTCGACCTTTCCTATGAGGTTCACACCCGAGAAGAGTTCCAGTGGCGGCAAGCTCCAAGGGCACAATGCTAAGTTTGGGAGGTATCATGAGTGTCGTTGTTCATAGAGGATCCAATGATGTCATGGTGACTGGAACATTTTCTCATGTCTACAGGAAAAAAAGCCACGATCCATACTTCACGAGCTGGACTCGACAACGATGTACATGCATATCTTCTTGTTGGAGGTGGTGTCTTCGTGTCGATACTATGGACTTTATTAATTGAACATGAAAATATGGATTGCACCCTATAGGATGAAAATCCTTGATATGACCTTAATCAGTTCGACCCACAACGAGGCGCGTGTTCATAATCTCTCTCTTGATACCATTGGTGCGGAAGAATGGCTACTTAGTTCGTGGTGTTGATGCCATTTTTCGTATGGATGTTGTCGGGGATATACCCTGCGGTATAACCCGGCCTAATATATGACCCAGCCGGACTTAGCGCCTCATCAGTAACCCGCTCGGTCGGGGCGGCTCATTGGTGACCTGGCCAAGACGGCGGCTCACTGGTGACCCGGCAGGCGGGTCAGACGAACAACAAGACCCAACGGCCCAGAAGGCGGCTCATGGGAAGGCTGACTCATGTTATGGTGGGCCGGCTTGAGAGGAAAGGCATAAAGAATATTTCGCTTACAAAGGAAGCAAGACTAGGATTCCACTTATAATAGAGTAGTCCTAATCCTACTAGGACTAGTCATGTAAGCCGCCCCTTCAACTTATATAAGGAGAGGTAGGGCACCCCAAAAGGGACAAGTTTAGGCAGACAGACAAGTCTTAGACAAGATCAAAATAGATGCTCTCGAGATAGACGTAGCGAAACACCGCCCTTGTAACCGAGATCATCATCATCATCAATAACAATGAAATAAGATGTAGGCTTTTACCTCCACCGTGAGGGGCCGAACCTGGGTAAAACCTCGCGTCTCTCGATTCCGATCTACCCCGTTCAAACTGCTACCTAATTGCGATAGCCTCACAACTAAGTCCTCACACTAGGACATCTGCCGTGACAAAACCACGATAGATGTTGTTGACATCAACCACTTCATATGCTCTACTTGTATTGAATTGTGGTCATATGCAACGTCTAGATGCAGATGTCTAAAAATATGCTCATCCATTACAAAAACAAAAACATAAATAGTACAGAGTCTAGACTAGAAGATATATTGATTATTGAATGTTCGCTTGCTAGAAAATTTGTAGATTAAATTCCCTTGGCCAAGGAGAAGAGGTATTCATCTGAGTTGCCAAGTGCACGCCAAGACCAAAAAGGATAAAATTAGAGGAGTTGGTTGAGGTTGAAAGTTGTAACCCCAGCTCCCCAAGATGCTCTTCCAGTTCTTCCAAAAGGCATTAACCATTTCACTAGAGTACATACATGCGCTATATGATTAAAGTATGGGAACCCAAGAATAATTATAGGACGGTTCAATTCAGGCCATCCCTCCGTGGGAGAGTAACAGGACAACAGGCTCAATTTGGAGTTTGCTGGATCTATACGTTGATGCACTGTATTTTAGTTTCTCAAGCGCATCACGGCACGTGGAGCCAGACCACTTGACACCCTTGTGAATCAAGGCAACGGAGGATTCAAACTTCTCATCAGCCTCAGCCCACTCGAGCCCAGCCGCACCATGCAAAAGGCGGCTCGTAAAACCCAAACGCAGGCCGCAGATTTACCCTGACCCGTCGTAATTTTTGGGGAAAATTTCCCAACCGAAAGTTAGGCTACTTTTCTGCAAGTTGGCGTGGGGGGAGCTGCTCACCGCAGTGCGCCGCTGGGCGCGCGTGGCGCGTGCGGCGGCGGTCGCTAGCGGCTCCAGCTTTTCTGTGCCGCCTTTTGTCATCGAGGCTCGTGGCGGGCACACGACAACTGCCTGCGTGTCAAGGTCGCGCCCACGCGTCCACCGATGGCGACCGGCGGCGTCTATCCCCACCCTCTTGGACGCACATGGACGCCTGGATATTTGCATGTGGTTGCCTCGGCCGCCTTTTGTTGTGTGTGTGCTTAATCTGCGTTGATCGATCGTGATTCATGAAGCACTTTTTCTTAATTATTGCAGGCTGATGGGAATCCATGGACCTGTTCTGCTGAAGTTCCTGTGATCGCTCCAAGTTAGCAGATGGGATCATCAACTTTTGTGCAGTGATATAAACTGTAAAAAAAGTGCAGCAAGCTCATCCCACTGTAAAAAAAAAGCGATGTGAGTGTAGCTCGATGCCATCTCTATGCCTTCACCTCAGCGGAGCAAACTTATTTAAACCCATGAGCTTGTAAAAGCAGCAGCACAGAAGTCGTCGATGTAGAGCAGGAGACGACAACAACCGCGATTTGTAAATCATCCCGGAGAAGAAAACGCCGAAAAATGCATGTAGAAACTCCGGAGTCCACTAAAGCCGGTCGAATTTAGACGGATTCACGGGAAACCAAAACCGCCTAGATTCCAGAAGACCCGTCGGAAACATAGCTCCACACGCCCTCAGCCCGGGGAAAGGGTCAGAAGGACATTATTACTACACTAGGATAGCATCCCCAAACTAGACATGAAGACTCCTTCAAGAAAACCGGAGACAAACGCTCATGCTACTGCACGCCAGATACGGTTCTGATATCGAGCTCACCTCTGCCCAGGACCATGCACTGACACCCTCTTCTCTGGTGACTGAGCCAGGCCGCACGGCTATCGAAGATCACTGCGTTGGATCACCAGCGCCGCTGTCAACCATCGCCTGCCGAAGATCGCACCTTACCATTCATCTCCGCCGACCCACAACAGCCCACCAACACCTCCATAGTTGCCCCCCCAAATCAGCCGCGCCCGTCGGCATCAACGCCGCATAGACTTTGCCTAGCGAAGCACCCTGGCGACGACGAGAGAGAGGGGCTCTCTGCAAGCGTTGCGGCACTGGTTGTGCTAGTTCATATTCCTGCATTTTACAAATCCTTTGAATCAAAGATGCCCTAAAAGTTGGACGTCCAATAGCGATCGTTGTCTGCTCCTTTGAGTTTATGCAAACCATACAGCTTGGCATGAGATGGATCCGTGGTTCCATGGTAGATTGGCCTCAGCAAATAATAAAGTGAAGTACGGACGCATAAAAACAGAATCAGACATACTCACCACACATTCACATAGTACCTCGCGTGCCCAAATCCCAAGATTGCCCCGACTTCCTATGTCCAAACAGGACATTTCACGGACGCGGCTAATCTGCACCTGAGCTCATATGCTCCTACATGAACAGTAAAACCGAAAAAAATTTAAAAAAAATAATTTTTTTTTTGAGAGAAACATTGACAAAAGTTCTAAGTGCTTGCAAAAATTCATCATGAAATCACATTCCTAGAAGGCGTGGCAAAAAAAAACAAAAATAGTACTCTGAAAAAGCTACTTTCAAACGCATTTTGAAGCACTGAATTTGGTTTTTTGCCACGCCTTACAGGAATGTGATTTCATGATAATTTTGCAGGTACTAAAACTTTGTCAATGTTCTCTCAAAAAAATGGAATTTTAATTTTTTTGATTTTTCGATTTTACTGTTCATGCGGGAGCATATGAGCTCGGGTGCAGAATGGACTTTTCGACATTTCACCCGGCCTCCAACCCTATAAATCCCCCCTCCCAGCTCTGTCCACTTCGCCTACACCAAAACCCACCCTTGTCATCGCAGATCACGAGCTAGCTAACTGAGCGCAGGAAATAGCTAAGCACACCAGCTCGCTCGTAAGCACGCTTCCCACGCCGACCGGCAAGATGGTGAAGCCTGTGCAGGACGAGGAGAACCAGAGGCTGCTCCTCGATGACCACAAGGAGAAGCACTTCACCTCCGGCGAGGTGGTCCGGGACATCATCATCGGCGTCTCCGACGGCCTCACCGTGCCCTTCGCCCTCGCCGCCGGCCTGTCCGGCGCCAACGCGTCCTCCTCGCTCGTGCTCACCGCCGGGCTCGCCGAGGTCGCCGCCGGCGCCATCTCCATGGGGCTCGGAGGGTAAGGAAACAGATCAAAATCTCCTTGATTTTCTGGGCATATGTTTCCTCTGATTAATGTCGTTTGTTACTCCTCCGGCCAGCTATTGCTTTCCTGAACATGCCGCATGCAGGCTGCTGGCTTGCTGGATGCTTGATTAGCCAAAATTCTGGATTTGTATGCAAAGGCTTAATTATTTCTGAAACGGAGATTAGCGAGAGTAGCTTGCTGTTCTTGATGCCGAGAATGGAAAGTAGGGGAATGCTTAATAACGTCTACTAACCAAAAAATGGAAATTTTTGTCGCACAGACGAATGTTTTCTGATGAGTATTAGCTAATTTTTATACTCCTGCAGTGTTAGTAATACTCCCTCCGTCCGTAAAAACTTGTCATCAAAATAGACAAAAAGAGGTATATCTAGAACTAAAATACATCTAGATACATCCCCTTTTATTCATTTTGATGACAAGTATTTTCGAACGGAGGGAGTACCTTCCTGCATTGTTCACTAAGTTGGGTCATTTATTGTCCAGAGTCAACCACTTACCTAGGATTTCTGTAGTTTTCCTTTGTGTCAGCAACAGCTAGGAGTACAAAACAATACTTCCTCCGTGACAAATGCAAGTCCTATTTTATGCCCTATGCAAAACCAAAAACAAAACTGTTCCATGCCCGATCTTTGCACGACATGTAAATCCAGCAGCCTTTTCAGCCATATGCATGGCCGGCTGGATTTAATCTTCATGTGCGAATTGTGTATTTATTAAAAAAAGACTGTAAGTGAGGCCCCATAGTAGTTGGTGTAACAAACCCAAGTTATAGGTACCATGCCTTGAATCTGAATAGGTGGGAAGGCAGCACCCCTTTCCACCACTATGTTGTGCGTTAGTATGCGAATCATGCAAATTTTGTCAGTGTCTATAGCATGACTCAACCAAAAATGTACAATTATATGTGAGAGACCTAGTGATCCCAAAATGCAACACTGTTCACCTACACTAAACGCACCTGCACACACACACACACGTGCAAGGGAATTTGACCGGAGTACATTAGAAATAGGGATTATTTTCACACATGGATTACTCAAAAAAAAAGAATTGCCAATTTTTCGTTCATGTATATATGAAATATTCACCAAACGAATAATAAAGTTATGGAGCAAATATTCGTTATTTTCACATAGTTTATAGTTTCTCCCTGTTTCGCACTACTATTTTTTAGAAAATCGCAAGCACTAATTACTTTCTTTTAGCAAACGCGCTAATTACTAAAACGGGCCGAAGTGATGTCTATATTTAACCCAGCCCAAAGCGGGCCAACTTCTGCTGGGCCGTACCAAATGGAATTAACACAGTAAAAGCCTACGTCTAATGTGCGCTCGCACTCTTGTCAGGTACCTCGCCGCTAAGAGCGACGCCGACCACTACTACCGGGAGCTGCAGCGCGAGCAGGACGAGATCGACACCGTCCCGGACACAGGTCATCATCTCAAAAAAAACTTGACACTCTCTATCGATCTAATCTAATCTAAGGGCATGTACAATGGTGCTATTTTAGGAGTGCCACGTAGGATAAACAATGAGGTGAAGGAGAGAGAACTCATAAGAAAAGGCTTGTCTTCTATTATTTAAGATAAGACAAGAGATGATCTCTTAGCACAATTTGTCTCACCATATTTTAAGGAATGGCTATTTATTAAAGATAAGGCTAAGATATAACCTATTGTAGACATATTTTTTTGTCATCTCTAAATTACATGCAAGATTTAAGATAAGACTGTCTTATCAACCATTATACATGCCCTAAGTATCTAACGGCTGAGATGTATTTCTTTGAGCAGAGGCCGCAGAGATCGCGGACATACTCTCTGAGTACGGGCTGGGCCCCGAGGAGTACGGGCCGGTCGTCACCTCCCTCCGCAACAACCCAAAGGCCTGGCTCGAGTTCATGATGAAGTAACTAATCATCAGTCAAGCCCAACAAACCCGCTTACTTTTTTCTAATTAATTTAACCATGTGAGTGACTGATCCCGGCGGAACTTGGGTGCACGCATGCAGGTTCGAGCTGGGGCTGGAGAAGCCGGACCCGCGGCGCGCGCTGACGAGCGCGGCGACGATCGCGCTGGCCTACGTCGTCGGCGGCATGGTGCCGCTCTCCCCCTACATGTTCGTGGCGTCGGTCGACAGCGCCATGATGACCTCCGTCGTGGTCACCCTCGCCGCGCTGCTTTTCTTCGGCTACGTCAAGGGCCGCTTCACCGGGAACCGCCCGTTCCTCAGCGCCATCCAGACCGCCATCATCGGCGCGCTCGCCTCCTCCGCCGCCTACGGCATGGCCAAGGCCGTGCAGGCCATCTGATCGAGCTCGAGCCGCGCCGCGCCGCGCCCGGGGGACGGCTAAGTACCAAGAAAAATAAGTACAGCAAGCTACCACCTGTGTATGTATGATCAAGTGTTGCCATAGTCGAGTGGTAGCTGTACGTGCAGACTCTAGCGTTCGATCTGGTAAGTGTACTGGTGGCCCAAGTGTACTGATGTGCACCGTTTGTTTTGTTTTCTGTTTGTGTACTGGTAGCCCAAAGTGTACTGCAGTATGTTAGTAGTGTATTTGGGTGTACTTGTTTTTTCTTGCCATCTGTCGCGTTAGGTAAGTATACTATTTGTAAGGCAAGTTGCGTTTATATGGGTGCGGTGGTAATCTGATGGGCTTTGAATCAGCTGGCAAATGAGTCTTGCGAATCCTCTAAGCAGAGGCCCATATAACTCTTCTGAAGTGAGTTTCGTTTCTGAATTCGTCGCCGCATTGTCGGAAAAAAATATTTCTGTGAAGTAGTAAGAGATAGTGACGTCCTCTCACAAATTAAAATTAAAAATAAAGAGATAGTGACATACCACATTATCTTGGCAACGACGACGAGGCAGCCAGCAACTCTGTTTCACAAAAGCAACCACAAGAAATATCGCACTCTGGAAAACAATATAAAAACGGAAGACCGGAATGAGGTAGTCCTTCTCAAGTCAATAGCAACATAAAAGCAATGCACATCCCCGCAAAAAAAAAAAAGACAGTGCACAGTGTAAATAACAGAATTATGACATTTCTGAACAAGCATATCAGCATAAACTTGTGAAAATATCTGAGACAACAAACAATTGATAGTAGCATTAATGCGGCCTTTGCAGTTATGGATTGGTGATTCAGGGGTTCTACTGTTTAAGATTTAAAAAGCCGATATTAATTCTTCTGGAACTTCTATTTAAGAACAGATTAGCCATATTCATCTTCTCGAGTCTCTAGGTTCTTTTCTGATTACTGATTAATGATGGGTTGCCATCATCTTTCAAATCTGAAAGTAAAAAGTCTCATATCATAACCGTCCCAAACAACATAAAGAGGAACATCATTCTCATTGCAAATGACAGAAAGTTTCCAAATATTGAATGGCAAGGCTACTAGGCTAGAACTTTCTTGCAGTGGTATCACACTTGGTTTCACTCTCTTCTTCCACTTTCCCAATGATGACTGGATCCATGGTATATGTAATTAGTAAAGATTAAAGAATAGTCATGATATTTTAGTGTAAACTGGAGATTTGATCTCAACCTCTCAGGTTCACCAAGGGGCATCTACAAAAAGGTTATACCAAGGGTCGCCATCAACGGCCCGAGTGGTTTCCTTTCATGGCAAAGGGAGATTAGATGTTGCTATACTGTATATCTAATTTCACGGCTCTAAGTGACCGCGACTAGTTTGAAGCCTTAATTAACAACGAGATCTCCCTGGTGCGCTTACGAATGAGTTTCCTCGGATAAGCAAATAGGCAGTTTTTTTATTAAATTAATCCATGAATAAATCATGAGCATGACATGAATGGCATTGATAACACACTGATTATGATCTAACAGAGCATGTACTACGCACATAGTAGAAACATCTACGCATATCGCTAATCTGCTACTGAGAAAAAACACGAGAGGGATAAGCGATGTATAACCTCCAATCGGCCACGCGGCGGCGGTGGCGGTGGCAGCAGCCGCGGCATCCTTGACGGCCTTCTTGTTGGCCTCGGCCTTCTCAGCGGCGGCACGGTCGGCGTCGGTCGACATGGTGATGACGAAGGTGATGCGGACGTAGATGAACAGAAGCAAGCAGTCGCGTAGTCGCTACCCAAAAACCTAATCGCCCCTCTCCCGTACAGGATCCGGAGAGGCGGGGTTTCGGAGGCCTGCTCTCCCGTCAATCGTGTACGCGGTGAACGGGATGGGGTCGCCGGCGGCAGCAGCAGCAGCAGAGGAACGACGTGGGCGTGGAGGCAGAGATGGAGATACGTTCTGTTTTCCACCCGCCGCCAGTGCTCCGCTCCGCCCCGGACCCCACCCCCCCCGCCGTAGGTGCCCCGCCCCACCGCCGCCTGGCTCCCTGAGTGATGCCGCCATGGCCACGTGTGTGCCGCCGCCCCGACCACATGCCCGCCGCCGGCCTGGCTCCATGCGCGCCGCTAACTCCGACCATCTGCGTGGCGCAGCCCCGACCACCTGCACGCCGCCACCTGTCTCCCTGTGCGCCGTCGGCGTTGAGCACCTGAGCGGGCGCCGGTGCCACGCCAAGATCCAAGCTGGAGGTACACTACATGTCAGTGTATGATCTCCCGTGCTCCTTCCCTCGAGTTCTTCTCTTCCTGTGTCGCCAAAAGCCAGCCATGGTGAGCATCGTCCCTCCCCATCAACTCTCTCCGACCTTCCCTGTCAACTCTCTCTGACCTTCCCCGCACCTCTCCTAGCTACAGCGCACGGTGCTTCGTGGCATCCCAGGTTCCTCTCCGAAAACAGTCGTGAGTAGTGCTCCCATGAAAATCCTCTCGCGTGTGCAAAGCTATGCCATCCAACTAATATGGCTAAATTTGTTTAGCAGTTTTTTCTCTTTGAACTAGCTGACGAACATGCTCCAACTTATGGATGTGTTGCTCATGTGAAAAATGTGTTAACTGAATTTCACAATCTTGACCGAAGATGTTTTAAAAAAATGTGTTAACCCCTGCTCCCACGCATCGGCGACAAGCCATCTCCAATCCTCGCACGCACACCGTAGCACTTGCATTTCGATGCTCCAATGCCTACTGGCACTGCCTGCATCTTTGTCTTACAAAAAACTCTAGCAGTGTTTAATTCTTGTGATTTCTTGCAGCAGTTCAATATATATTATACAAGAAGAAGAAACTAACAGTATGTTGCAGATGTTCTTTTTTGTGATTGCCGTAGACTTCCAACAGTTTAGATGTGGGCAAGTCAAACAGAGTTCTCTTTGCTTCTGTTGATCTTCTTGGGTCATCAGGATTGTACACATTGGCAGGTCAAACAGAGTTCTCGTGGAAGGTCGAACAAAGATGCCCGTGGAGCCGTTTCTGCTAGTCGCCATCCCCTTGTTATGTCCACTAGGACTTTGAATGTCAAGGCCGCAAGCGAGGAGCTCGAGCTACCGGAACAAAGCGGCGGCGGGGGCGTCGTCTCACCACCACAACCACGGCAGCAAGGCGCACTACGTCCATGGCAGGAGACCGGCACCAAGGTGGCCTGCCAGGGTCATAGACGGGTTCAGGAAGATGCTGGTGGGCCTGTTCGCCTTCCCGGCGCGGCCGCCCAAGGTCACCTTCTCCGCCAACTCCAGGGGCGGTGGCAAGGACGCCGTGGCTGTGGCGCCCAACAGGCCATCGTGCAGCAGCTCCAACCTGCAGTCGGTGAACAAGGCGCACTACGACGAGGCCATCTCCGACTGCGTCGAGTTCTTCCACCGGTCCGCCAGGGTGGATGTCAGGTCACTGCCGTCGTCGTCGTCCCACTTCTGAATTCCCAGCGTCGACAACTTTGTGCTAGCTTCAAGCATATCCCACTGTGTGTGGGCATGTGTATGTGTGTCTGTCATGTTACTGTGTTCTTTCTTTTGACATCTGTCATGTTAGTATGTTACTGTATTAGTAAAATGGACAGCGAGCCAACTACTGCAGGTCAATGGTAACAAGTATCAAAGAGTTTTGGACGCGAGGATGTTGCAAAGTCCTAGTCGGCTAGCGACAACTGTGTTATAACTTTATGGTAGGCCGATCATAGCTTGGATTAGTGTATTTCATTTCATAGCTTGGATTTTGTAACTTGTTAAGTTTATTGTGCAGAACCTTCAGAAAAGATACCAAAAAAAGTATGCTATGGACCTTCTAACTCCTTCCCCTTTTTCCATTCATGCATGTTCTTTCACGTGATTTGATGTAAGGAAGTTTGTGTAAACCATATTGTTTGCATACACCTAAAGGAGTATGTATTTTTTTAAAGTAATCTGGAAGTTCAAATATTATTGTATAGAGAGTTCAATCATTGTATTTTAGGAAGAATGCATCTTACTGTTAAAAAATGCTTAGAGAAAAAGCATTCATAAAAAAAAGTAGCAAGCCGATTTTTGGGAGGTTCAAAATGTTAAATTCGCACAAAAAAGAGTGTAGAAAAAGATGGGCGCCGCAAAAAATGATACTAAACAAACAAATAATTTGAAGTACAAATTCGCGGAGTTGGGTAGTCCAATAAATGAAAAATACAAAACAAAAGACTAATCTGTAGGTTGCACAGGCCCATGACAAGCTCGTAAATTTAAAAATTGTTTTTTATGGTGGAAAATATCCTTTGATTTCAATTTTTACGTAGAGAAACAGTGAGCAAAAAAGACCACAATAAAAAATGATGTCATTTTCCATGATTTTACCCGTTTTATGTAGAGAAAGAGTTAGCAAAAAAAGACTAGTCTGCAGGTTGTTCAACATAATGTTATTATTCACCAATGCACCGCTTTCTCTCTGGGAACAGAAAAGGAGAGAAGTTCATCCTGGCAGCCCAATGTGGTTCAATTTGTATCTTAAAAGAAGACCCTAGAAGTTCAAAATTAAATAACGATACGGTTCCATTTTTATTTAGTAAGAAACGATTTCCCTTGAGACTAAATAATCAAGCCACCAAGTTCACATTAATAATAACAAAGCAGTCAATATATACAAAAAACTCAAGTTCTTCCTGTTTTCTAGAAAATGAAAAGTACGAAGTTCAATTTAAAAACTAAAAATACAAAAGGATTTTCACCGTTTCTAAATAGAAAAACTCTCGAAGTTCAAAGTAAAATAATGGAGCGGTTCGATGTTTACTAAAACTAATAGGATATTTTCCATTACGAAAAAAAACAAGAAGTCCAAATTTTAAAAATGGAGAAGTTCGATGTGAAGAAAAAACTTAGATTTTTTTCTCGTTGCTAAAGAATAAAATGAAGAAGTTCAAATTAAAATAATGGAACATATCAAAAGGTTCATAAAAAATGATTTCCCCATTTTCTAAAAATACCCGAGAAGCCCATCTTAAAACAACATCATGGCTGAATCTTCACGAAAAAATAGAGCTCTTCAAAATTTCATAAAACAGATTAAGAAAAAAACCACGAAGTCCATATTAAAAAGATGGAGAAGTTCGATGATTATAAAAAACTCAGATTTTCCTCGTTATTAAATAATGGAAACAAGAAGTTCAAAAATAAAAAAAATAAAAAGTTCAACTTTTAAAAATAGGCGCTTCAAAATTTCGTAAAAATATTAAGAAATAAACCAGGAAGTTCATATTAAAAGATGGAGAAGTTTGATTATTATAGTAAACTCAGATTTTCCTTGTTATTATAGAATAGAAACAAGAAGTTCAAAAATAAAATAACAAGAAGTTCAACTTTTAAAAATAGGCGCTTCAAAAATTCATAAAAAAATTTAAGAAATAAAAACCAGGAAGTCCATATTAAAAATATGGAGAAGTTCGATGATTATAGAAAGCTCAGATTTCCTCGTTATTAAAGAATGGAAACATGAAGTTCAAAAATAAAATAACAAGAAGTTCAACTTTTAAAAAATAGAGCGCTTCAAAATTCATAAAAAGGGATTAAGAAAATGAAATTAAAAATTCATAAAAAAAGCTCAGATATTTTCACATAACCGAGAGAAGTTCTGATTAATAACTGCCAGAAGTTCACGTACTACACGGTGTGCATTTTGTATTAAAAAACAATAAAAAGCAATGTCTAAAAGTTTTATTGTTATATTCTAGTCCTCCGTCGTAGAAAGTTAAAAAATTACTGTGAGAGAGGTTTGTACTAAAAGAATATCATTTGTGTAACACAGACGAATGGATGAGAAAATTACAAACGAAAATACGTCACAGAAGTTCAACGTGAAAACAGCAGGAAGTTCGACTACTATAGTGAATGAATTTCAGATAAAAAACTTTTAAAATCGTCGCGAGTATGAAAAAATGATCAACACGGGAAAGTTACGTGTTTACATCAGCTTTCCACCGGTATATTACTTGCTCGATTCCGGTGTGTGTTCCGATGAGTGGATGGAGATCTGCGGGCAAAAAAAAGCACTTCGAAAACAGAGCGAAGTTCAGGTAGACATGCTGAAAAGTTCAGGTTTCTTCGCGCGGTGCATTTTCGAAAAATCTGTTTCGCGATAGAGGCAGAACGAATGCTCCCGTCATTTTCGAAATTACTTGAAAACGGCTAGGAATCAGATAAAACCATCAACATGAAAAAGTTTCACATTTTCCGTAGATTTTCAACGGTATATTGTTTGCCCAATTCCGATAAAGTTTGTAGAAATTACGACGAAAATACGTTTTTTTCCATTTTCGAAACTGACTTAAAATCGTAAGGAATTGGGAGAAACAATACATACCAAAACGTTTCACATTTTTTCGAGTTTTCCAACGCCATATCATTAGCAGCATTCGGACGCACGGTTAAAAAATTAGCTTGAAAATACGAACTCGGTAGGACTTGGACCGTTTCCTAAATTACTCTTAAACCGTTCAAAATTAGAAAAATGCTTTCCAAATGAAAAAGTAGCGCATTTTCATAAGCTTTGAAACGCCATATCATATGCCTCAATTGGATTAGCTGTTTAGAAACGCCATCGAAAAAACGAATTCAGCTATTTGGCTTATGAAATTTTACATTTTTTCAAATTACTCTTTAACCATAGGGAATTAGAGAATACTTTCAACATATGGAAGGAGCGGTTTTGCAGCAGCTTTCCAACGCCATATTATATGCCTCATTCCGATAAACGGTTTAGAAATACGATCGAAAATACGATTCACGTTTTTTATGTGAAGAAAAAACGTTTTTCAAAACTGCTCTTAAAGCGCTTACATTTTGCCAAAAATTTAAGTTGGGTCATGATATTGGTGTCCATAGCTTTCCAACCGTATATCGCAAGCCCCATTTGGGCAATATAGGCGGAAGTTCAACCTAGTTCACAGGAAAGGTCAGGCGCGTTACTCAGGCATCAGAATATTATTCTGATCCCGTGATCAGAATAGTGTTATATATATATATATATATATATATATATATATATATATATATATATATATATATATATATATATATATATATATATATATATATATATATATATACGTAGCGTGGAGGCGTGGGCTGAACCCACGTCCAAGTCGGTAGCCCATGATCCGATGTCTCGGATAGCATAGGAGTGAGCTCGGCTCGGCTCAATCCGCAACCCATGGTGGCAGCGTCGTGACGAGGCGTGGCGTGGCGAGGCGGAGGAGGAGGAGTCTTGAGAGGCCTCTTTTCTTCTCAAGCTCCAATAGCATGAGGGAGGGAATCCCTTATAAACCACTCCAACTCTTCTTCCACTAGCGGTATGGGACTAAACTTCCCACCACCTTGTCATTGAAGGAAATATGCCCTAGAGGCAATAATAAAGTTATTATTTATTTCCTTATATCATGATAAATGTTTATTATTCATGCTAGAATTGTATTAACCGAAAACATAATACATGTGTGAATATATAGACAAACATAGTGTCACTAGTATGCCTCTACTAGACTAGCTCGTTGATCAAAGATGGTTACGTTTCCTAGTCATAGACATGAGTTGTCATTTGATTAACGAGATCACATTATTAGGAGAATGATGTGATTGACATGACCCATTCCGTTAGCTTAGCACACGATCGTTTAGTATGTTGCTATTGCTTTCTTCATGACTTATACATGTTCCTATGACTATGAGATTATGCAACTCCCGTTTACCGGAGGAACACTATGTGTGCTACCAAACGTCACAATGTAACTGGGTGATTACAAAGGTGCTCTACAGGTGTCTCCGAAGGTACATGTTGGGTTGGCGTATTTCGAGATTAGGATTTGTCACTCCGATTGTCGGAGAGGTATCTATGGGCCCTCTCGGTAATACACATCACTTAAGCCTTGCAAGCATTGCAACTAATGAGTTAGTTGCGGGATGATGTATTACGGAACGAGTAAAGGGACTTGCCGATAACAAGATTGAACTAGGTATTGAGATACCGACGATCGAATCTCGGGAAAGTAACATACCAATGACAAAGGGAACAACGTATGTTGTTATGCGATCTGACCGATAAAGATCTTCGTAGAATATGTGGGAGCCAATATGAGCATCCAGGTTCCGCTATTGGTTATTGACCGGAGACATGTCTCGGTCATGTCTACATAGTTCTCGAACCCGTAGGGTCCTTGCAACAACGTTACGATGACAGTTATATTATGAGTTTATATGTTTTGATGTACCGAAGGTTGTTCGGAGTCCCGGATGTGATCACAGACATGACGAGGAGTTTCAAAATGGTCGAGATATTGATATATTGAAAGCCTATGTTTGGATATCGGAAGTGTTCCGGGTGAAATCGGGATTTTGCCGGAGTACAGGGAGGTTACCGGAACCCCCCGACAACTTAATGGGCCTTAGTGGGCCTAGGTGGAAGAGAGGAGAGGCGGCTAGGGCTGGGCCGCGCGCCCCTCCCCCCCAGTCCGAATAGGACAAGGAGAGGGGGGCGGCGCCCCCCCTTCCTTCTTCTCCTCCACTCTTTCCCCCTCCCAAAGTCCTAATCCAACTAGGAAAGGGGGGAGTCCTACTCCTGGTGGGAGTAGGACTCCTCCGCGCACCTTCTCTCCTGGCCGCACCCCCCTTGCTCCTTTATATACGAGGCGGGGGCACCCTAGAGACACAACAATTGATCGTTTGATCTTTTAGCCGTGTCGGTGCCCCCTCCACCATAGTCCACCTCGATATCATGTAGCAGTGCTTAGGAGAAGCCCTGCGTCGGTAGAACATCAACGTCGTCACCACGCCGTCGTGCTGACAAACTCTCCCTCAACATTCGGCTGGATCGGAGTTCGAGGGACGTCATCGGGCTAAACGTGTGCTGAACTCGGAGGTGCCATACGTTCGGTACTTGATCGGTCGGATCATGAAGGCGTCGACTACATCAACAGCGTTGTGCTAACGCTTCCGCTTCGGTCTCACGAGTGCGTGGACAACACTCTCCCCTCTCGTTAATATGCATCACCATGATCTTGTGTGTGCGTAGGTTTTTTTTTTGAAATTACTACGTTCCCCAACAGTGGTATCAGAGCCAGGTTTTATGCATTGATGTTATATGCACGGGTAGAACACAAGTGAGTTGTGGGCGATATAAGTCATACTGCTTACCAGCATGTCATACTTTGGTTCGGCGGTATTGTTGGATGAAACGGCCCGGACCAACATTACACGTACGCTTACGCGAGACTGGTTCTACCGACGTGCTTTGCACACTGGTGGCTGACGGGTGTCAGTTTCTCTAACTTTAGTTGAACCGAGTGTGGCTACGCCCGGTCCTTGCGAAGGTTAAAACAGCACCAACTTGACAAACTATCGTTGTGGTTTTTGATGCGTAGGTAAGAACGGTTCTTTCTAAGCCCGTAGCAGCCACGTAAAACTTGCAACAACAAAGTAGAAGATGTCTAACTTGTTTTTGCAGGGCATGTTGTGATGTGATATGGTAAGACACGATGCTAAATTTTATTGTATGAGATGATCATGTTTTGTAACCTAGTTATCGGCAACTGGCAGGAGCCATATGGTTGTCTCTTTATTGTATGCAATGCAATCGCCCTATAATGCTTTACTTTATCACTAAGCGGTAGCGATAGTCGTAGAAGCATAAGATTGGCGAGACGACAACGATGCTACAATGGAGATCAAGGTGTCGCGCCGGTGATGATGGCGATCATGGAGGTGCTTCGGAGATGGAGATCACAAGCACAAGATGATGATGGCTATATCATATCACTTATATTGATTGCATGTGATGTTTATCTTTTATGCATCTTATCTTGATTTGGTTGTGGTAGCATTATAAGATGATCTCTCACTAAATTTCAATATAAAAGTGTTCTCCACGAGTATGCACCGTTGCCAAAGTTAAATCGTGCCCGGACACCACGTGATGATCGGGTGTGATAAGCTCTCGTCCATCTACAACGAGTGCAAGCCAGTTTTGCACACGCAGAATACTCGAGTTAAACTTGGCGAGCCTAGCATATGCAGATATGGCCTCGGAACACCTTTGAGACCGAAAGGTCGGCGTGAATCATATAGTAGATATGATCAACATATTGATGTTCACCATTGAAAGCTACTCCATTTCACGTGATGATCGGTTATGGTTTAGTTGATTTGGATCACGTGATCACTTAGAGGATTAGAGGGATGTCTTTCTAAGTGGGAGTTCTTAAGTAATATGATTAATTCAACTTAAATTTATCATGAACTTAGTACCTGATAGTATCTTGCTTGTCTATGTTGATTGTAGATAGATGGCCCGTGCTGTTGTTCCGTTAAATTTTAACGCGTTCCTTGAGAAAGCAAAGTTGAAAGATGATTGTAGCAATTACACGGACTGGGTCCGTAACTTGAGGATTATCCTCATTGCTGCACAGAAGAATTACATTCTGGAAGCACCACTGGGTGCCAGGCCTGCTGCAGGAGCAACACAAGATGTTATGAACATCTGGCAGAGCAAAGCTGATGACTACTCAATAGTTCAGTGTGCCATGCTTTACGGCTTAGAACCGGGTCTTCAACGACGTTTTGAACGTCATGGAGCATATGAGATGTTCCAGGAGTTGAAGTTAATATTTCAAGCAAATGCCGGATTGAGAGATATGAAGTCTCCAATAAGTTCTATAGCTGCAAGATGGAGGAGAATAGTTACATCGGTGAGCATATACTCAAGATGTGCGGGTATAATAATCACTTGATTCAACGGGAGTTAATCTTCCGGATGATAGCGTCATTGATGAATTCTCCAATCACGCCACCAAGCTACAAGAGCTTCGTGATGAACTATAACATGCAAGGGATGGATAAGGCGATTCCGAGCTCTTCACAATGCTAAAGGTGCGGAGGTAGAAATCCGGAAGGAGCATCAAGTGTTGATGGTCAACAAGACCACTAGTTTCAAGAAAAAGGGCAAAGGGAAGAAGAAGGAACTTCAAGAAGAACAACAAGCAAGTTCTGTTCAGAGAAGAAACCCAAGTCGGACCTAAGCACTGGCCGAGTGCTTCTCTGACAAGCGGTAGTCCTTTGAAGCGGAACTGCCCCAAGTATTTGGCGGATAAGAAAGATGGCAAGGTGAACAAAGGTATATGTGATATACATGTTATTGATGTGTACCTTACTAGAGCTCGCAGTAGCACCTGGGTATTTGATACTGGTTGTGTTGCTAATATTTGCAACTCAAAACAGGGATTACGGATTAAGCGAACACTGGCCAAGGAAGAGGTGACGATACGCGTGGGAAATGGTTCCAAAGTCGATGTGATTGCGGTCGGCACGCTACCTCTACATCTACCTTCGGGATTAGTTTTAGACCTAAATAATTGTTATTTGGTGCCAGCGTTGAGCATGAACATTATATCTGGATCTTGTTTGATGCCAGAAAGTTATTCATTTAAATCAGAGAATAATGGTTGTTCTATTTATATGAGTAATATCTTTTATGGTCATGCACCCTTGAAGAGTGGTCTAGTTTTGACCAATCTCGATAGTAGTGATACACATATTCATAATGTTGAAGCCAAAAGATGCAGAGTTGATAATGATAGTGCAACTTATTTGTGGCACTGCCGTTTAGGTCATATCGGTGTAAAGCGCATGAAGAAACTCCATACGGATGGACTTTTGGAACCACTTGATTATGAATCACTTGGTACTTACGAACCGTGCCTCATGGGCAAGATGACTAAAACGTTGTTCTCCGGTACTATGGAGAGAGCAACAGATTTGTTGGAAATCATACATACAGATGTATGTGGTCCGATGAATGTTGAGGCTCGTGGCGGATATCGTTATTTTCTCACCTTCACAGATGATTTAAGCAGATATGGGTATATCTACTTAATGAAGCATAAGTCTGATTTGAAAAGTTCAAAGAATTTCAGAGTGAAGTTGAAAATCATCGTAACAAGAAAATAAAGTTTCTATGATCTAATCGTGGAGGAGAATATTTGAGTTACGAGTTTGGTCTATATCTGAAAAAATGTGGAATAGTTTCGCTACTCACGTCACCCGGAACACCACAGCGTAATGGTGTGTCCGAACGTCGTAATCGTACTTTACTAGATATGGTGCGGTCAATGATGTCTCTTACTGATTTACCGCTATCATTTTGGGGTTATGCTTTAGAGATGGCCGCATTCACGTTAAATAGGGCACCATCGAAATCCATTGAGACGACGCCTTATGAACTATGGTTTGGCAAGAAACCAAAGTTGTCGTTTCTGAAAGTTTGGGGCTGCGATGCTTATGTGAAAAAGCTTCAACCTGATAACCTCGAACCCAAATCGGAGAAATGTGTCTTCATAGGATACCCAAAATAAACCGTTGGGTACACCTTCTATCACAGATCCGAAGGCAAGACATTCGTTGCTAAGAATGGATCCTTTCTAGAGAAGGAGTTTCTCTCGAAAGAAGTGAGTGGGAGGAAAGTAGAACTTGATGAGGTAACTGTACCTGCTCCCTTATTGGAAAGTAGATCATCACAGAAACCGGTTTCTGTGACACCTACACCAATTAGTGAGGAAGTTAATGATGATGATCATGGAACTTGAGATCAAGTTATTCTTGAACCTCGTAGATCAACGAGTAAGATCCGCACTGAGTGATGCGGTAATCCTATTCGGAAGTCATGCTACTAGATCATGATGAACCTACAAACTATGGAGAAGCGATGGTGAGCCCAGATTCCGCAAAATGGCTTGAAGCCATGAAATCTGAGATGGGATCCATGTATGAGAACAAAGTGTGGGCTTTGGTTGACTTGCCCGATGATCGGCAAGCAATTGAGAATAAATGGATCTTCAAGAAGAAGACTGACGCTGACGGTAATATTACTGTCTACAAAGCTCGACTTGTTGCGAAAGGTTTTCGACAAGTTCAAAGGATTGACTATGATGAGACCTTCTCACCTGTAGCGATGCTTAAGTCTGTCCGAATAATGTTAGCAATTGCCGCATTTTATGATTATGAAATATGGCAGATGGATGTCAAAACTGCATTCCTGAATGGATTTCTGGAAGAAGAGTTGTATATGATGCAACCAGAAGGTTTTGTCGATCCAAGGGGAGCTGACAAAGTGTGCAAGCTCCAGCGATCCATTTATGGACTGGTGCAAGCCTCTCGGAGTTGGAATAAACGCTTTGATAGTGTGATCAAAGCATTTGGTTTTGTACAGACTTTTGGAGAAGCCTGTATTTACAAGAAAGTGAGTGGGAGCTCTGTAGCATTTCTGATATTATATGTGGATGGCATATTGCTGATTGGAAATCATATAGAATTTCTGGATAGCATAAAGGGATACTTGAATAAGAGTTTTTCAATGAAAGACCTCGGTGAAGCTGCTTACATATTGGGCATTAAGATCTATAGAGATAGATCAAGACGCTTAATTGGACTTTCACAAAGCACATACCTTGACAAAGTTTTGAAGAAGTTCAAAATGGATCAAGCAAAGAAAGGGTTCTTGCCTGTGTTACTAGGTGTGAAGTTGAGTAAGACTCAATGCCCGACCACTGCAGAAGATAGAGAGAAAATGAAAGATGTTCCCTATGCTTCAGCCATAGGCTCTATCATGTATGCAATGTTGTGTACCAGACCTGATGTGTGCCTTGCTATAAGTGCGGCGGGGAGGTACCAAAGTAATCCGAGAGTGGATCCTTTGGACAGCGGTCAAGAACATCCTGAAGTACCTGAAAAGGACTAAGGATATGTTTCTCATTTATGGAGGTGACAAAGAGCTCATCGTAAATGGTTACGTTGATGCAAGCTTTGACACTGATCCGGACGATTTTAAATCGCAAACCGGATACGTGTTTACATTGAATGGTGGAGCCGTTAGTTGGTGCAGTTCTAAACAAAGCGTCGTGGCGGGATCTACGTGTGAAGCGGAGTACATAGCTGCTTCGAAAGCAGCAAATGAAGGAGTCTGGATGAAGGAGTTCATATACGATCTAGGTGTCATACCTAGTGCATCGGGTCCAATGAAAATCTTTTGTGACAATACTGGAGCAATTTCCTTGGCGAAGGAATCCAGATTTCACAAGAGAACCAAGCACATCAAGAGACGCTTCAACTCCATCCAGGATCTAGTCCACGTGGGAGACATAGAAATTTGCAAGATACATACGGATCTGAATGTTGCAGACCCGTTGACTAAGCCTCTTCCACGAGCAAAACATGATCAGCACCAAGGCTCCATGGGTGTTAGAATCATTATAGTGTAATCTAGAATATTGACTCTAGTGCAAGTGGGAGACTGAAGGAAATATGCCCTAGAGGCAATAATAAAGTTATTATTTATTTCCTTATATCATGATAAATGTTTATTATTCATGCTAGAATTGTATTAACCGGAAACATAGTACATGAGTGAATATATAGACAAACAGAGTGTCACTAGTATGCCTCTACTAGACTAGCTCGTTGATCAAAGATGGTTATGTTTCCTAGCCATAGACATGAGTTGTCATTTGATTAACGGGATCACATCCTTAGGAGAATGATGTGATTGACATGACCCATTCCGTTAGCTTAGCACACGATCGTTTAGTATGTTGCTATTGCTTTATTCATGACTTATACATGTTCCTATGACTATGAGATTATGCAACTCCCATTTACCGGAGGAACATTTTGTGTGCTACCAAACGTCACAACGTAACTGGGTGATTATAAAGGTGCTCTACAGGTGTCTCCGAAGGTACATGTTGGGTTGGCGTACTTCAAGATTAGGATTTGTCACTCCGATTGTCGGAGAGGTATCTCTGGGCCCTCTCGGTAATACACATCACTTAAGCCTTGCAAGCATTGCAACTAGTGAGTTAGTTGCGGGATGATGTATTACGAAACGAGTAAATAGACTTGCCAGTAACAAGATTGAACTAGGTATTGAGATACCGACGATCGAATCTCGGGCAAGTAACATACCGATGACAAAGGGAACAACGTATGTTGTTATCTTGTCGACCGATAAAGATCTTCGTAGAATATGTAGGAGCCAATATGAGCATCCAGGTTCCACTATTTGTTATTGACGGAGGCGTGTCTCGGTCATGTCTATAGTTCTCGAACTCGTAGGGTCCGCACGCTTAACGTTACGATGCGGTTATATTATGAGTTTATATGTTTTGATGTACGAAGGTTGTTCGGAGTCCCGGATGTGATCACGGACATGACGAGGAGCTCGAAATGGTCGAGACATGAAGATTGATATATTGAAAGCCTATGTTTGGATATCGGAAGTGTTCCGGGTGAAATCGGGATTTTACCGGAGTACCGGGAGGTTAAGGGAACCCCCCGGCAACTTAATGGGCCTTAGTGGGCCTAGGTGGAAGAGAGGAGAGGCGGCTAGGGCTGGGCCGCACGCCCCTCCCCCCAGTCTGAATAGGACAAGGAGAGGGGGGCGGCGCCCCCCCTTCCTTCTTCTCCTGCACTCTTTCCCCCTCCCAAAGTCCTAATCCAACTAGGAAAGGGGGGAGTCCTACTCCCGGTGGGAGTAGGACTCCTCCCGGTGCGCCCTCTCCCTGGCCGGCCGCACCCCACCCCCCTTGCTCCTTTATATACGGGGGCAGGGGGCACCCTAGAGACACAACAATTGATCGTTTGATCTTTTAGCCGTGTGCGGTGCCCCCCTCCACCATAGTCCACCTCGATAATACTGTAGCGGTGCTTTGGCGAAGCCCTGCATCGGTAGAACATCAACATCGTCACCATGCCGTCGTGCTGACGAAACTCTCCCTCAACACTCGGCTGGATCGGAGTTCGAGGGACGTCATTGTTGGAAATATGCCCTAGAGGCAATAATAAAAGGATTATTATTATATTTCCTTGTTCGTGATAATTATCTTTTATTCATGCTATAATTGTATTATCCGGAAATCGTAATACACGTGTGAATACTTAGACCACAACATGTCCCTAGTGAGCCTCTAGTTGACTAGCTCGTTGATCAACAGATAGTCATGGTTTCTGACTATGGACATTGGATGTCATTGATAGCGGGATCACATCATTAGGAGAATGATGTGATGGACAAGACAATCCTAAGCATAGCACAAGATCGTGTAGTTCGTTTTGCTAGAGCTTTTCCAATGTCAAGTATATTTTCCTTAGACCATGAGATCGTGTAACTCCGGATACCGTAGGAGTGCTTTGGGTGTACCAAGCGTCTGGCGTGGCTGGGTGACTATAAAGGTGCACTACGGTATCTCGAAAGTGTACATTGGGTTGACACGGATCGAGGCTGGGATTTGTCACTCCGTATTGCGGAGAGGTATCACTGGGCCCACTCGGTAGTGCATCATCATAATGAGCTCAAAGTGACCAAGTGTCTGGTCACGGGATCATGCATTCTGATGCGAGTAAAGTGACTTGCGGGAACAAGATTGAGCGAGGTATTGGGATACCGACGATCGAATCTTGGGCAAGTAACATACCGATTGACAAAGGGAATTGTATCTGGGGTTGCTTGAATCCTTGACATCGTGGTTCATCCGATGAGATCATCGAGGAGCATGTAGGAGCCAACATGGGTATCCAGATCCGCTGTTGGTTATTGACCGAGAGCCGTCTCGGTCATGTCTACGTGTCTCCGAACCCGTAGGGTCTACACATAAGGTTCGGTGGCGCTAGGGTTGTATGAATATGAGTATGCAGCAAACCGAAAGTTGTTGAGTCCGGATGAGATCCGGACATCACGAGGAGTTCGGAATGGTGCGGAGGTAAATAATTATATATAGGAAGTGCTGTTTGAGCCATCGGGAGAGTTTGGGGTCACGGTATTGTCTGGGACCACGGAAGGTCGAGGTCCACCGGTGGGGCCACCTATCCCGGAGGGCCCGTGGGCTGAAGTGGGAGGAACCAGCCCTGGTTGGCTGGTGCGCCCCCTTTGGCCCCCTGCGCCTAGGGTTGGAAACCCTAGGGTGGGGCGCCCACTGCCTTGGGGCAAGCCTTCCCCCTGGCCGCCGCCCCCTTGGGAGATCTCATCTCTAGGGCGGGCGCCCCAGGGGCCTATATAAATAGGGGAGGGAGGGCAGCCGCACCTAAGTATTGGCGCCTCCTCCCCTGCTACACCTCCTCCTCCTCCCGTAGTTGCTTGGCGAAGCCTGCCGAACCTCTTGCATCCACCACCACGCCGTCGTGCTGCTGGATCTTCATCAACCTCTCCTTTCCCTTGCTGGATCAAGGCGGAGGAGGCGTCACGCTGACCGTCACGTGTGTTGAGCAGCGGAGGTGCCGTCCGTTCGGCGCTAGGATCTCCGGTGATTTGGATCACGACGAGAACAACTCCCTCAACCCCGTTATCTTGAACGCTTCCGCATGCGATCTACAAGGGTATGTAGATGCATCTCTCTCTCTCTCGTTGCTAGATGAACTCATAGATGGATCTTGGTGAACGTAGGAAAATTTTATTTTATGCAACGTTCCCCAATAGTGGCATCATGAGCTAGGTCTATGTGTAGTTCTCTATTGCACGAGTAGAACACAAATCTGTTGTGGGCGTAGATGTTGTCAACTTTCTTTCCGTTACTAGTCTTATTTTGCTTCAGCGGTATTGTGGGATGAAGCGGCCGGACCGACCTTACGTGCGCTTCGTGAGACAGGTTCCACCGGTGACATGCACTAGTTGCATAAGGTGGCTAGCGGTGTCTCTCTCCCACTTTAGTTGGGCGGATTCGATGAAAAGGGTCCTTATGAAGGGTAAATAGAAGTTGACAAATCACGTTGTGGTTTTTCGTAGGTAAGAAAAGCGTTCTTGCTAGAACCCTATTGCAGCCACGTAAAAGATGCAACAACAATTAGAGGGCGTCTAACTTGTTTTTGCAGCAATTGCCTTGTGATGTGATATGGCCAAAAGTTGTGATGAATGATGAATGATATATTGTGATGTATGAGATCATGTTCTTGTAATAGGAATCACGACTTGCATGTCGATGAGTATGACAACGGCAGGAGCCATAGGAGTTGTCTTAATTATTGTATGACCTGCGTGTCATTGATTCAACGCCATGTAATTACTTTGCTTTATTGCTAAACCGTTAGCTATAGTAGTAGAAGTAATAGTTGGCGAGCAACTTCATGGAACACGATGATGGAGATCATGATGATGGAGATCATGGTGTCATGCGGTGACAAGATGATCATGGAGCCCGAAGATGGAGATCAAAGGAGCTATATGATATTGGCCATATCATGTCACTACTATATAATTGCATGTGATGTTTATTATGTTTATGCATCTTGTTTACTTAGATCGACGGTAGTAAATAAGATGATCCCTTATAATAATTTCAAGAAAGTGTTCTCCCTAAGCGTGCACCGTTGCTAAAGTTAAATCGTTTGAAGCACCACGTGATGATCGGGTGTGATAGATTCCTACGTTCACATACAGCGGGTGTAAGACAGTTTTACACATGCAAAACACTTAGGTTAACAGCGAGCCTAGCATGTACAGACATGGCCTCGGAACACAAGAGACCGAAAGGTCGAACATGAGTCGTATGGAAGATACGATCAACATGGAGATGTTCACCGGCGATGACTAGTCCGTCTCACGTGATGATCGGACACGGCCTAGTCGACTCGGATCATGTAACACTTAGATGACTAGAGGATGTCAAATCTGAGTGGGAGTTCATTAAATAATTTGATTAGATGAACTTAATTATCATGAACATTAGTCTAAAATCTTTGCAAAATGTCTTGTAGATCAAATGGCCAGCGCTCATGTCACCATGAACTTCAACGCGTTCCTAGAAAACCAAGCTGAAAGATGATGGCAGCAACTATTGGACTGGGTCCGGAACACGAGATCATCCTCATAGCAGCCAAGAAACAATATGTCCTAGAAGCACCGCTAGGTGAAGCACCCATCGAGAGAACCAAGGCGTTATGAGCGCTTGGCAGTCTCGTCTTGATGATTACTCCCTCGTTCGGTGCGGCATGCTTTACAACTTAGAACCGGGGCTCCAAAAGCGTTTTGAGCAACTCGGAGCATATGAGATGTTCGAGGAGCTTAAAATGGTTTTCCAAGCTCATGCCAGGGTCGAGAGATATGAAGTCTCCGACAAGTTCTATAGTTGTAAGATGGAGGAAAATAGTTACGTCGGTGAGCACATACTCAAAATGTGCAGGTTGCACAACGCTTTGTCCCAGCTGGACATTAACCTCCCGGACGAGGCGGTCATTGACAGAATCCTTGATCGCTCCCACCGAGCTACAAGAGCTTTGTGATGAACTACAATATGCGGGGATGGTGAAAACTATTCTGAAGTATTTTCAATGCTGAAGTCAGCAGAGGTAGAAATCAAGAAAGAACATCAAGTGTTGATGGTCAATAAAACCACTAAGTTCAAGAAGGGCAAGGGTAAAAAGAACTTCAAGAAGGGCGGCAAGGATGTTGCCGCGCCCGATAAGCCGATTGCGGGAAGAAGTCAAAGAATGGACCCAAGCACGAGGTGAGTGCTTTTATTGCAAAGGAAGGGTCACTAAGCGGAACTGCCCCAAATACTTAGCGGACAAGAAGGCCGGCAACACTAAAGGTATATTTGATATACATGTAATTGATGTGTACCTTACCGATTACTCGTAGTAACTCACAGGTATTTGATACGGTGCCGTTGCTCATATATGTAACTCACAGCAGGAGCTGCGGAATAAGCGGAGACTGGCGAAGGACAAGGTGACGATGTGTGTCGGGAATGGTTCCAAGGTCGATGTGATCGCCGTCGGCACGCTACCTCTACATTTACCTATGGGATTAGTTTTAAACCTCAATAATTGTTATTTAGTGCCAAGTTTGAGCATGAACATTGTATCGGGATCTCGTTTAATCTGAGATGGCTACTCATTTAAATCCGAGAATAATGGTTGTTCTATTTATATGAGAGATATGTTTTATGGTCATGCTCCGATGGTCAATGGTTTATTCTTAATGAATCTCGAACGTGATGTTACACATATTCATAGTGTGAATACCAAAAGATGTAAAGTTGATAACGATAGTCCCACATACTTGTGGCACTGCCGCCTTGGTCACATTGGTGTCAAGCGCATGAAGAAGCTCCATTCTGATGGACTTTTAGAGTCTCTCGATTATGAATCATTTGACACATGCGAACCATGCCTTATGGGCAAAATGACCAAGACTCCGTTCTCGGAACAATGGGCGAGCAACCAACTTATTGGAAATCATACATACCGATGTATGCGGTCCAATGGCGTTGAGGCTCATGGAGGATATCGTTATGTTCTCACTCTCACTGATGACTTGAGTAGATATGGGTATGTCTACTTGATGAAACACAAGTCTGAGACCTTTGAAAAGTTCAAGGAATTTCAGAATGAGGTAGAGAATCAACGTGACCGAAAAATAAAGTTCTTACGATCAGATCGTGGAGGAGAATATTTAAGTCACGAATTTGGTATACACTTAAGGAAATGTGGAATCATTTCACAACTCACGCCGCTGGAACACCTCAAGCGTAGCTGTGTGTGTCGAGCGTCGTAATCGCACTCTATTGGATATGGTGCGATCTATGATGTCTCTTCTGATTTACGCTATCATTTTGGGGATCGCTCTAGAGACAGCTACATTCACTTTAAATAGGGCACCGTCTAAATCCGTTGAGGCGACACCGTATGAATTATGGTTTGGGAAGAAACCTAAGTATCGTTTCTAAAAGTTTGGGGATGCGATGCTTATGTCAAGAAACTTCAACTGAAAAGCTCGAACCCAAGTCGGAAAAATCGTCTTCATAGGATACCCTAAGGAAACCATTGGGTATACCTTCTACCTTAGATCCGAAGGCAAGATCTTTGTTGCCAAGGGCGGATCCTTCTGGAAAAGAGTTTCTCTTGAAAGGAGTAAGTGGGAGGAAAGTAGAACTTCGATGAAGTACTACCTCTTGAACCGGAAAGTAGTGCAGCTCGGAAAATGTTCTGTGGTGCCTACACCGATCGAGAGGAAATTAATGATGATGATCAAGGTACTTGGATCAAGTTACTCTTGAACTTCAGAGGTCCACAAGGACACGTTCCACACGAATGGTATGGCAACCCTGTCACGGAAATCATGTTGTTAGACAACGGTGAACCTTGAACTATGAAGAAGCGATGGCTGGCCCAGATTCCAACAAATGGCTTGAAGCCATGCAATCCGAGATAGGATCCATGTATGAAAACAAAGTATGGACTTTGACAGACTTGCCCGATGATCGTGGCGATAGAAAATAAATGGATCTTTAAGAAGAAGGCGGAGCGGATGGTAATGTTACCATCTATAAAGCTCGACTTGTCGATAAAGGTTATCGGCAAGTTCAAGGGGTTGACTATGATGAGACTTTCTCTCCGTGGCGAAGCTGAAGTCCGTCCGAATCATGTTAGCAATTGCCGCATACTATGATTATGAGATATGGCAAATGGGCGTCAAAAGCGGCATTCCTTAACGGCTATCTTAAGGAAGAAATGTATATGATGCAGCTGAAGGTTTTATCGACCCTAAGAATGCTAACAAGGTATGCAAGCTCAGCGATCCATTTATGGGCTGGTGCAAGCATCTCGGAGTTGGAACATTCACTTTGATGAGATGATCAAAGCGTTTGGGTTTATGAGACTTATGGAGAAGCTGCGTTTACAAAAAGTGAGTGGGAGCTCTGTAGCATTTCTCATATTATATGTAGATGACATACTTTTGATGGGAAATGATATAGAACTTTTGGACAACATTAAGGCCTACTTGAATAAGAGTTTTTCAATGAAGGACCTTGGAGAAGCTGCTTATATATTAGGCATCAAGATCTATAGAGATAGATCGAGACGCCTCATAGGTCTTTCACAAAGCACATACCTTGATAAAATATTGAAGAAGTTCAAAATGGATCAGTCCAAGAAAGGGTTCTTGCCTGTATTACAAGGTGTGAAATTGAGCTCGGCTCAATGTCCGACCACGGCAGAAGATATAGAAGAGATGAGTGTCATCCCCTATGCATCAGCCATAGGGTCTATTATGTATGCCATGTTGTGTACCAGACCTGATGTAAACCTTGCCGTAAGTTTGGTAGGAAGGTACCAAAGTAATCCCGCAAGGAACACTTTGGACAGCGGTCAAGAATATCCTGAAGTACGAAAGGACTAAGGACATGTTTCTCATTTATGGAGGTGACGAAGAGCTCGTCGTAAAGGGTTACGTCGGCGCTAGCCCGACACAGATCTGGATGACTCTAAGTCACAAACCGGATCGTGTATATGTTGAATGGTGGAAGCGATGGCTGGTGCATTTGCAAGCGAGAAGCGTCGTGGTGGGATCTACATGTGAAGCGGAGTACATGGCAGCCTCGGAGGCAGCACATGAAGCAATTTGGGTGAAGGAGTTCATCACCGACCTAGGAGTCATACCCAATGCGTCGGGCCGATCAAACTCTTCGTGACAACACTGGAGCTATTGCACTTGCCAAGGAGCCCAGGTTTCACAAGAAGACCGAGCACATCAAGCGTCACTTCAACTCCATTCGTGAAAATGTTCAAGATGGAGACATAGAAATTTGCAAAGTGCATACGTATCTGAATGTCGCAGATCCGTTGACTAAACCTCTTCCGCGAGCAAAACATGATCAACACCAGAACTCTATGGGTGTTCGATTCATCACAATATAACTAGATTATTGACTCTAGTGCAAGTGGGAGACTATTGGAAATATGCCCTAGAGGCAATAATAAAAGGATTATTATTATATTTCCTTGTTCGTGATAATTGTCTTTTATTCATGCTATAATTGTATTATCCGGAAATCGTAATACGTGTGAATACATAGACCACAACATGTCCCTAGTGAGCCTCTAGTTGACTAGCTCGTTGATCAACAGATAGTCATGGTTTCTGACTATGGACATTGGATGTCATTGATAACGGGATCACATCATTAGGAGAATGATGTGATGGACAAGACAATCCTAAGCATAGCACAAGATCGTGTAGTTCGTTTTGCTAGAGCTTTTCCAATGTCAAGTATCTTTCCTTAGACCATGAGATCGTGTAACTCCGGATACCGTAGGAGTGCTTTGGGTGTACCAAGCGTCTGGCGTAAGCTGGGTGACTATAAAGGTGCACTACGGGTATCTCGAAAGTGTCATTGGGTTGACACGGATCGAGGCTGGGATTTGTCACTCCGTATTGCGGAGAGGTATCCTTGGGCCCACTCGGTAGTGCATCATCATAATGAGCTCAAAGTGACCAAGTGTCTGGTCACGGGATCATGCATTCTGATCTGAGTAAAGTGACTTGCGTAGCGAGATTGAATGAGGTATTGGGATACCGACGATCGAATCTCGGGCAAGTAACATACCGATTGAAAAAGGGAATTGTATACGGGGTTGCTTGAATCCTCGACATCATGGTTCATCCGATGAGATCATCGAGGAGCATGTAGGAGCCAACATGGGTATCCAGATCCGCTGTTGGTTATTGACGAGAGCCGTCTCGGTCATGTCTACGTGTCTCCGAACCCGTAGGGTCTACACATAAGGTTCGGTGGCGCTAGGGTTGTATGAATATGAGTATGCAGCAAACCGAAAGTTGTTGAGTCCGGATGAGATCCGGACGTCATGAGGAGTTCGGAATGGTCGGAGGTAAAGAATTATATATAGGAAGTGATGTTTCAGCCATCGGGAGAGTTTGGGGTCACCGGTATTGTCTGGGACCACGGAAGGGTCCGAGGTCCACTGAGTGGGGCCACCTATCTGGAGGGCCCGTGGGCTGAAGTGGGGAGGAACCAGCCTGGTGGGCTGGTGCGCTATGGGCCCCCTGCGCCTAGGGTTGGAAACCCTAGGGGGGGCGCCTGCCTTGGGGAAAGCCTCCCCCTTGGCCGCCCCTCCTGGGAGATCTCATCTCGGGGCGGCGCCCACAGGGGCCTATATAAAGGGGGAGGAGGACAGCCGCACCCTAAGTCTTGGCGCCTCCTCCCCTGCTACACCTCCTCCTCCCCGTGGTTGCTTGGCGAAGCCCTCAGGAACCTGCTGCATCCACCACCACGCCGTTGTCTTGCTGGATCTTCATCAACCTCTCCTTTCCCTTGCTGGATCAAGGCGGAGGAGGCGCCACGCTGACCGTCGTGTGTTGAGCAGCGGAGGTGCCGTCCGTTCGGCGCTAGGATCTCCGGTGATTTGGATCACGACGAGAACGACTCCCTCAACCCCGTTCTCTTGAATGCTTCCGCACGCGATCTACAAGGGTATGTAGATGCATCTCTCTCTCTCTCTCTCGTTGCTAGATGAACTCTTAGATGGATCTTGGTGAACGTAGGAAAATATTATTTTATGCAATGTTCCCCAATAGTCATCGGGCTGAACGTGTGCTGAACTCGGAGGTGTCGTACGCTCGGTACTTGATCGGTCGGGTCGTGAAGACGTACGACTACATCAACCTCGTTGTGCTAACACTTCCTCTTTCGGTCTACGACGGTACGTGGACAACACTCTCCCCTCTCGTTGCTATGCATCACCATGATCTTGCGTGTGCGTAGGATTATTTTTTGAAATTACTACGTTCCCCAACAGTCATGCCACCTACATGGGCCCTTAAAGATTAAATCTGAAATTGTCATATGGGCTCAAGGCCCATCTCATATTTCAACAATCCCCCACCAGATCTCAGGGGCCCACTTGTCCTTTGTTCCAAATGCTGTTTTGATATACCAGCATCTCAGTGGAGACCGGTTAAGGTTGAGCTCCACCTAGACCAAGTAGTTACACTCCTTCACAACTGAACAATGGACTATGCCTTGAATTGTCAGTTTGGCATCAAGAAGTTTCACCACAAGTCTCAACGTCTGAGGCTGCGAAGGCCGACCCCTCGGGTGGAGCATATTAGTCACACTCTGGCCTGTTCATGAGCTTGCTAGAGATCACCCCAATCTCATAGGCTGTGACCAGCGATCGGGCTCATATAGGCGTGTTCCTCCAAAGATCGCTCTGTAGGATAGCATCTTGCTTATACATATAAGCCTTGGAACACATTAAGACAGTAGTCATCCTTCCATACAGTTTCTGTCGTGGAATTGTCACGGCAGATGTCCTCATGAAAGGACTTAGTCGCAGGGCCATCATACGGGTTAACTTAGAGGGGTTAAAGCGGACACAAAGACACGGAATTATACTAGTTCGCCCCTTGATGAAGGAAAAGCCTACGTCTAGTTGTGATGGGATTGATGTGATTTGGCGACTAGGGAGCAATAGCTTCGCCTAAGCCTCGAATTATGCATCCTCAACCCGCCCCGGGTCGTCCCCTTATATACGGGTTGGCCTTGGCGGTCTCTGAGTCCCGATCCGGCTTATACAAGTGTCCGGCTCGGTCTCTTCTCTCTTATCTTACAGCTCAAGTTACAAGACTAAGGCGGTTTACATGAATGGACCCTAATCCGCCTCTGGGCTTTGGGCCTCCTCCGTGGGCCACGATCATGGGCGAGGTAACCCGGCCCCTTGAGGCTGTTTACACTCGATAGTTATATCCCCAACATTAGGCCCAGATTGACTTGAACGGTTCATGTTAATCTTCAACATCTTCAGAAACTCTGAATCTCCTTCATACTCCGTAAACCGCCATCTGCTTGAACGCCGTAGCGTCATCCTCCGACCACATAGCAGGTCGCCTCGGCGTCATCTTTAATAAAGAAATCAAGCAGTAAGATTCTCTTTCATTTAATGTTATCCCGAAATCGGCGACCGCTGCGCGTCGTCGCCGCTTTGACTCCTCGATTCGTGCTTGTTAATTGCCCGGTTCCTTATAAATAGACCGGCAGGCCCTTTCTCTTCCTCTTCGCTCTTCTCCTTCCTCGCGGCGCTCCAGCCACAAGCCCGCCATCGCCTCCGACCTTCACGCGCGGCGTCGGTGCGGGCGCTTCATCAACCTGTCCATATCGGAGGTTCTTGGCGCTCCTCCGCGGTTTTGCTCGATAAGTAAGGTCCTCTTCAAACCCTAGATCTCATCGAAGGTCCTGTTCATCTCGTAGTTCATAAGTGTTTCATCGCAGTTTCTTCATACCTGCTCCGCCATGGCCGTACGACTCAACCGTACCATACATCCCGTGCGGGTGACTGCTCCGCCGTCAGCTTAACTCTTTATACATCTTTATTTTTGTTCAGATCCTCTAGTTTAGAATGCCCGAACCTTCCTGCTCTTTATGAGGCTCATAGAAATTTTCCTTACTGAAACTTCGGTAGATCTAAATTACTTCCATTCGCATGTGAAATCTGTTCCTGTCCATACTTAGTAAATTTTTCAGGTCTGTCTCTTTTGGCGGTTTTAACTTTTTGATAGCTAACCCGTCACTCCATTAGTCCTCAGTTAAACTGGAATCGGAAACTGGCTGCCGAATCGCCGGTTTAACATTGTATAATGTGCCTGAACCGTTTAAAGGTGAACCGTTTTTCCCTTTCGCAGTTTAGTCTTCCGGAATGGCCCCTCAATTCTTAGCTTGCAATTGGGTCCGGTCTAAGGCCACCGAGACGCAACTCAATGGATCGTCACCACGGCGCTTTAGCTGCTAAAATGTCCTCCTTTGGCGGGTTCGGATGCGAATGCCCTCCCAATCCAAGAAGGAGAAGTGATTGTGTTTGTGCACACTTAGACCGGGATTCTGCCCACCGGATCAAAATTCTTCGGGATGTCCTTGCGATTTTCAACTCCATCCACAGGATATTGGTCCAAACTCCGTGTCAAACATATGCAATTTTCAAGTGTTACGTGAAGTCTACCTTCAAGAAGAACCATCTGTGGAGCTGTTAAGGATTTCTTTCACTTGAACCGCCCGTCAGAATTTTGGATGGCCCTAACTGCGGAGCTGGGCGGCGTTTCAATCAAAAAAGGAAGGAAGTGGATTTCCCTCACGCCAAACACCATAGCCATCGAAGATTGGAACCAAACCTGGTTCTCTGCGAATCTGCTCGACAACGAGAATCCTTTGCGGGTTACCGTCCTCACCGGCTTAGCAACCATCATCCGCTGCCTTTACGCTTGACCGCGCGGAGCGGAAGAATTTTGCGCCTCAAATCATTAAACTCTGGGCTCTAATGGCCAATGGACTAAGCGGTGTGGACCTTGTGCGATCTTTGGGTTTCTTGGGGCATCTTGCCATTAAGCCGCCGGCCGGATTGATGCTGCGAATATCTTGGCAGCCTCAAAGACCCTCAAAGGCGTCACGAGTTACCAATAACTGAACTTGAGGTCACGAGGCTGTAAAGAGGATGCTTGATGAACCGATCTCCGTCTGCAGCCTAACGGGTTGGCTCCATTACGTGTTGCCAACAAACCGCTGCTGTAAGGCTCTGCTCACCGCTTTTCGGGCCTTTAATACTTTGTTGATATTCATTAATCCTTGTTACCTCGCGGGCTAACAGCTCATACAGAGCGGACCAAACCGGCCCGGGCTCGCGTGTAAAGTCAAGGCTACCAAAAGGCTGGCAAGAAGAAAACGCGAGTCTTACGATCCGCCGGAAGGCGAAGATTCGAAGCTGAGGTAAAGCGTGATACCCTCGAGGAGTCGCCAGTAAACCGGCTCTTCTCTTTATGTTTCTTCTTGCTTGTAACTTGTTCCTTTTATTGACAATTGAAACTCACGGATGATCTTTGAAGCCGATCATGCCGACCATGTTGAGGTAATCCTACTTTCTTCGAATCCGACCTCGTGCGGTTAAAAGAATTAGCGCGCGCAGTCCGGAAAGTGAAAAATCTCATTCCTATGCTCATCTGAATCCAAACCTTTCTTTGAAGACACAGCAGGTGAAAGGCGTCGTGCGACCCGCACGGTGCCAACAGATTACCTCGTCCGGGTTACGGACACACCAACCCGGAGCGCGTCGAGAGGTGACTTGTTCTCTGAAAGCGTTATCCCTTAAGGGTTTCTTCGATGTCCTCTCAATCCGTCGACCGAATTATCAGGCCTCTTCTAACTCCTCTGGCGGTTCATCAACCCGCATAGCGCCTCCGCTTAAAGTTGCTTTGCGGGGTAAGTATCACACTTCTGTCCCGCCAATTCGGTTTTATTTGCGTTGGTCGATTTATCTTACTCTAATTCTGAACACTGCAGCACCAAGGCTCGCTTGAGTAAAAAAGCAAAACTCTTGAGCCCTCTGCAGATGTTGATCCGAGAAGACCCCAGAGCAGCAGGGCGAAAATCCTGAAGTCGCGAAGAATAGCTCTGGCGAGTTGTACCGAGACGACATTGCTGATCCGCTAGAGGCTGAACCGGAGGCCCAAGTGGAAACCTCGCATCCTGCTCCACCGAGTCCGGCCCACAGGCGGGTCGTGGCTGTTGAACCGCCGAGCGAGCATGAAGGCACCAAGCCCAAAGACCGCCAATCCGGCCAGCCCGGTCAAGAATGATGATGTTATTGTGGCGAGACACTGGCTACACCACTCCTAGCCAACGGTCGCTTTAACAAAACACAGCGCCAAGGAAGAGTCGCCACTATGAGTAAAGATAAGGGAAAACTGATCTGTCGACTTATGACAACTTCTCGCCCAAGAACTTCACTCCGGGTTTACGAACCGGCTCTACACAAGCCGTGACTTTGAAGCTGGTGCAGTAAACCGTATGAAGGACGCTATGAGGTAAAGGAGTTATGTCTTTCTTGTATTTTTTTTCTGCATAGTAGCCCCAAGGGCCGTTCAGTTTAGCATAGTTAAACGGCACTTAATTTTGCATAGAAACCATCGCCTTAAACTGCGATCTTGTAGCCCCAAGGGTCGGTTCAACTAAGCATAGTTAAACGGGACTTAATTCTGTATCCTCATAGCAAACCGAGATCAACTAGCCATTAGCCCCCAAGTGCCAAGTTGAATATTTGTATTGAGCTTGGGACTTTATAATGAAACAACTAACATGCTCCCTTTGTTATCAGAATGAAATATACCGGCAAACCGTGCAACTCAAGGACCTTCGGGCCAATCTGGAAACTCAACAAGCGGAAACCACCAAGGCCAAGGATGAATTGAAAACTGCCTTGGCCACTATGGAACAGTGAAGGAGTGGTATAAATCCGGCGGGCCAATTGGGACAACGAGAAGGCGGTTTGATAAAAGCAGGCGGAAGATCTTTGAATCAGCTCTTAAACCGGTGGTGAAGAGCTTACGGTCAAGCGCCAAGTTCATGCCATGACCTCTGCTATCTTTGGTAAGAAAATTTTGCACTGACTACCTCTGTTTTGATTCTCCCGCCGGTTTAACCGGAGCTATCTGAACCGGTGCGAGCAAGCGTATTGCTCATCCAGGCTCGATGTGCGGAAGAAGCTCAAGGCCGCTTACACACCGATTGAGCAGCTGTATACGGCGCCCAATGAGTCATATGTGCCACATCGCACGACAACACAGCTCCGTCCTTGATCAAAGACACCTTTGGACCGGCTGTCCATGGTTAGGGGCAGCTTGAAGAGTTGAAACGATCCGCGGCCCGGTGGCACTCTATTGGCTCGACTCGCGCCAAAGGCGTGGATAGCGAGATCTTGATCCGGTGACATAGCCAAGGGTTTCCCAGCGCTCAAGAGAACGGTGAAGCCTTTGATAATGCGCATACGAAGCGAATAACAAAGGAGATCGTCATTGGCGAGTCAGCTGGCAGCGAAGCCAACTGGCGGTTCACCGCTCTTTTATAGCGCAAACAACAAGCGGGTGGAGTTTGTCATTCCTGAAGTGCGAGCCTTGTTCCTCAATCCGTAAGCACACTTATGCCCCTCACGTTGATCCGGCTGAGCTTATAAGTGAAGAGGTTGTCTTCGAGGCCTTAACCCGGATTGGTGGTCTACCAATGACTTAGGGCTTTGGGTGATGAAGAGGAAGAAGTTGAACCGACGCCAGCGCCCCTCTACCTCACGTCAACTTTGGCGAAGAAGCGTAATCCGTCAAGCCGGGTGGCGCCTCAAACAAGCTAGCCATAACGCCATGCGAACACAAGACCTTGGAAGGCTTTGTAATAGGATAGTTAGCACTTTGTTTTGAACAATGCCTTTATGACCTCGATCTGTATCCTTTGCATGGTGGTGCTGATACTTTGGATTGATGAACCGTCAACTTAGTTACTTTGCAATCACAAATTCTTTAAACCGCCGTATGCTTGTGTCGCTAGCCGGCTTGTGACGCTTATATATTTATATAAGAAAATATGGAGGTATATGACCAAATTTTATGATACAAAAATACCTGCCAGCGTCGGGCATGCAGTTAGCCTAGCCAATCTTGAGGCGGAGGTTGTATAAACCATTACCGTCAAAGGAGAAAACAACTCCTGTGCTTAGAATGCCGGTTTACCGTGTAAACCGTGTCGAGCATGACAAGCCCCCTGTTACTCCATAATGGGATGGTAACAGAAAAATCAAACCAGAACAAAATCGCCGGATTAAAAATGGACCGAATTCCGTTAACTGACAACTTGAATCCGGTTTAAAAAGGTTGTCGGTTTAAGAAGGCAAACAAAAATCAAATAACTGGTATGAAAACCACATGGAAGCAAAGGCAATGATAAAACCGTTTGCAAGAAGAGGCTTTCTTGAGCTGATCGGATGGTGTTACCATGGTGGACGGACCAAGCTCCCCATAAGGTGTAGCGATGGTTCAAGTCAGCCAGCCCCCAAGCTGAAATCGTGGCATTATGCCGATCAAGTGGCATGGCAATGGTTGGGTTCGACCAAGCCCCAAGTGATTCTATGGCCTTAGACCGACCAAGAGGCGTGGTGGTTCAGGCGTGACCATGTCCCCAAGTGATCTGGTGGCTTTCGCCCATCAAAAGGTGTTGCATTGGTTCGGACCGACCAAGCCCCAAGTGACAAAAACTTACGAAAAGCAAGACCAAGGGTTAAACCGGAGGCTGCTTTGCGACAACATCTCCATGTACCCAAACCGGACTTTTCTGAGCGGATACCCGCTTTAGCGAGGATCCGGTTTATTGCTTTTATTCATAATATATACATTGTCTTAATATGTACATAAGTGGAGCCGATGGCTCGGGTATAATAAGGCGAAGATGAGCTATGTTCCATGGCACGTTGGTCTCCTCTTCGGCGTGCGTGAGTCTTTTCGCTCTCGAACATCAATCAGATAGTATGACCCGTTGTGCAGATTCTTGCTGACCACAAGGGCCCTTCCCAAGGTGGGGATAGCTTGTGCATATCTATGCGGTCTTGAATGAGCGAAGCACCAAGTCTCCTTCTTGAAAGGTTCTTGTTCTAACCCGCCGATTGTGATAAAGCGAAGATCCTGCTGGTAAATCGCCGAACGAGCAGCCGCCATATCTCGCTCTTCATCCGGTCGATCCAAAGCGTCCTGCCGTGCTGCCTCGCTATCGGCCTCAACATAGGCTGCCACGCAGGCGAGTCATGACGGATATCGCGGGAAGGACCGCCTCCGCTCCATAGACCATAAAGAATGGTGTGTAACGATGGATCTGTTAGGGGTAGTATTGATACTCCATATCACGGATGGTAGCTCTTCTACCCAACAACCCGGCGTCCTCTCTAAAGGGACCATAAGCGGGGTTTAATACCTCGCAAGATCTCTGATTAGCTCGTTCCGCTTGACCATTGGACTGGGTGGGCCTTGAAGAAAGCGTCAAGCGGATGTGCTCTCGTTCACAAAACTCCTTCATGACTCCCTTGGACAAATTGGTGCCATTGTCCGTGATGATCTTGTGTGGAAACCCAAACCGGAAAATCACCTTTTGATGAGCCCGAACCGCCGTGGCGCATCACACTTGCTAACAGGCTCTGCCTCTACCCACTTTGTAAATTTGTCGATTGCCACCAATAGGTGGGTCTTCTTGTCCTTGGACCTTTTGAAAGGTCCAACCATATCCAACCCCAAATGCAAGCGGCCAAGTAATTGGAATCATCCTCAATTCTTGGGCGGTACATGAGCACGTCTGGAAAACTTTTGGCAACCATCACATCGTCGACCAGATCTTACGCATCGGCATGGGCGGTCAACCAATAGAAACCGTGGTGGGCGCTTTGGCCACCAAGGACTTTGAACGGCGTGGTGACCACGGTCCCCTTCATGGATCTCCGCAATATCTCACGGCCTTCGTCGGGACACACTGGCGCTGAACGCATACGACACGCTGCAACGATGCAACTTCGCCCTTATATATGGTCATAGACTTAGACCGCGAACTATCTGTCCGGGCCAAGCGTCTCATCTTCGGTAACTTCGCCCGGTTCATGTATGCCAAATAAGGGCGTCCAATCCGAATGACATGCAAGGTCGCCACCAACCGAGCCTCCGGATCAGGAATAGCCAAATCAACTTCATCGGGAAGCTTAAGCGGCGGATTATGCGATACATCAAGGAAGACATTAGGCGGGACGGTTTACGTTGAGAGCCCAGCCGGCTTAGAGCATCCGCCGCCGTTCTTCCGGCGATCCACATGGTCCACTGATATCCTTTAAAGTGTCTGCAACAATATCCACCTCCCGTGATGCGCAGCCATGAGTGGATCTTTGGAATCCCAAGTACACGATACTTCTTTGGGCCACCAAGTCCGAGTCACCAAAGCACTTAACCGGCTTAGATTCATCTCCTTAGCCATCCGGAGACCATGGAGCAAAGCCTCATACTCAGCTGCATTGTTAGTACAGGGAACATTAAGCGAAGAGCGAAGAACTTGTCACCTCGCGGGGAAGTTAATCGACTCCACCCCGAGCCCTCAATTGCTGGACCCATCAAAGTGGATGGTCCAATAGGTATGATCCGGCTTTTCTTCAGCGCTTGCAACTCTGTCCAATCGTTAATGAAATCCACAAGTGCACGAGACTTTCTGCCGTCGAGGCACATACCTTAAACCGTATTGCCCAAGTTCTATAGCCCTTAGCAATCCGGCGATCGCTTCTCGGTTACGTATGATATCTCCCAAAGGAGCTGAGGCCGACCACCGTGATGGGGTGCCCTTGAAAATATTGCTTCACTTCCGCTTGCCACACAAAAACTCCATATACCACTTCGCCAATGCGGATATCTTTGTTTAGACTCAATGAGGACCTCGCTAATGTAATAAACCGGCCGTTGAACGGATACTCCTTCCCTGCCTCCTTCGTTTCCACCACAATGGCTCTGTTGACTGCTACGGCATTAGCGACAACATATAACAGAGGCGGCTCCTTGTCAATGGGAGCAGCGAGAACAGCGAGTTATGGCCTCGCCGCTTTAAGTCCTCAATGCTTCATCGGTAATTTGAACTCGATTTAACCGATCCGTTTTCTTGACATCTGGTACAAAGGAATGGCCTTCTCTCCTAGGCGGTGATAAACCGGCTTAAGCGCAGCAATCCGACCTGCCAAGCGTTGGACATCATTGATACACTTTGGCTTAGCCAGGAGGTGATAGCTGTAATCTTCTCCGGATTAGCTTCAATACCTGTTGGACACAAGGAAACCCAATAACTTGCTGCGGAACACCAAAAACACACTTGGCGGGTTAAGCATCATCTTGTACACCCGCAGTTGTCAAAGGTTTCTCTCAAATCCTCAATCAGTGTTTCCTTCTTCCTTGACTTAACCACAATATCATCCACATAAGCATGCACATTCGGCCGATCTGTTCATGCAAGCAATTACTGACATAGCGTTGATAAGTTGCTTGGGCGCTCTTGAGCCCAAAGGCATAGATACATAGCGAAGGCTCCAAAAGGGGTGATAAGCGCCGTCTTCTCCTGGTCCTTAACCGCCATCTTAATCGATGATATCCGGAATATGCATCCAAAAACTCAAGCGCTCACAACCCATTGTAGCATCAATAATCTGATCAATACGGGGAGGCGAAAGGATCTGTTGGACAAGCCTTGTTAAGATCTGTATAATCCACGCTTTTGTCGCCAAGTGCCATTCTTCTTAAGGACCAACACGGATTAGCAAGCCACTCGGATGGAAAACTTCAGCGATAAACCCCGCCCTAAGAGCACAGCAACCTCCTCTCCAATGGCCTTGCGCCTTTCCTCGTTAAACCGTGAAGAAACTTCTTTACCGGTGCGTACTTGGGATCAACATTAAGAGTGTGCTCAGCGAGTTCCTCGGTACACTGGCATGTCGGAAGGTTTCCATGCGAAAATGTCGATTCTCACGGATGAACTTCGATGCGCGCTTTCCTATTTAGGATCAAGTTAGCGATGGTGAACTGCTTGGGCGAATCGCCGGGCACAAAATCAACAAGTTTAGTCTCCCGCCGACTTAAACTTCAAATCCGGATCGTGCTCTGTAGTTGGCTTCTTCAACGGGGTCATATCAGCCGGATCAACATTGTCTTTATAGTACTTTAACTCTTCGGTGGCACAAACCGACTCTGCATAAGCCGCATCACCTTCCTCGCATTCCAACGCAATCCGGCGGCTCCCGTGAACCGTTATCGTCCCTTTGTGACCCGGCATTTTCAGCTGCAAATAAACATAACAAGGCCGTGCCATAAACTTAGCATAAGCCGGCCGCCCAAACAAGGCGTGGTAAGGGCTTTGGATTTTCACCACCTCAAACGTCAACGTTTCCGATCTGGAGTCATGTTCATCTCCAAAGGCTACCTCCAGAGCTATCTTACCGACCGGGTATCTTGACTTGCTGGGCACCACGCCGTGAAACACTTTATCTTGGGCGGCTGAGATGCTTATCCAAATCAACCCCATACGTCGGAAGGTCTCGTAGTACGGATGTTGATGCTGCTCCCTCCATCCATGAGTACTTTGGTAAACTTGTATCCTCCCACGAGGTGCCACCACTAGGGCTAGCTGACCCGGATTGTAAACCCGGGAGGATGATCCTCTCGCTCCATACAATAGGCTGCTTGGACCAGCGCAGTAATGCGGTGCGGCGGTTCAACAACACCGACCGCCCGCTTCGAAGTTTGCGGTCTCGTCTGTCCAAGCTGGTGGTAAAGACATGGTATCATCCACCGTTCAAGCTGCTTTGGATTACTTTGGTAACCCCATTGCTGCTGTTGTTGGTTGTAACCCCTTAGTTCGATTGTTACGATTGTTTTGATTATTCGATTGCCTTGCCGCCCGGATTACCACGAACCACTGGGCGAATTTCCTCCACCGTAACCGGGCGGACCACGAACCGCCGCCGGGCCCTTGATCATACCGAGTATTGCATCTCCAACGGAGTGGGTTAGTAAAGTTACTCTCCTCGGTTCTGCTGGCTTGTTTTCCTGGTCCTACTTCACGGGATCTCCGATCACATAGGTTGAGTTACTACCATGGCAACTCATGTGGGTCTCATACCCATCTCCCTTGATCGCTATCTATCACAACACGTGATAGCCCTTTAGTAAAGGGATCTGCCAGATTCTTAGCCGTTTGAATATAATCCAACGCTATCACTCGGGAGTTCCTCAATTTTCTGACAACTTTCAATCTCATTCTTATGTGTTTGTTGGACTTCATGTTGTCCTTTGAACTCTTCACCTTGAAAATAACTGTTTGATTGTCGCAGTTCATAAGGATGGCCGGAACCGGCTTCTCAACCACTGGCAAGTCCATCAACAGATCTTGAAGCCATTTCGCTTCGCCACCCGATGTGTCTAATGCTGTTAATTCTGCTTCCATTGTCGATCTTGTTAAGATCGTTTGCTTGCAAGACTTCCAGGAAACAACACCACCTCCAAGAGTAAACATATACCCAGTTGTGGCCTTCACCTCATCAGCATCAGAGATCCAATTCGCATCACTATACCCTTCAAGTACCGACGGGTATCCGGTATAGTGAAGTCCATAGTTCATAGTACCTTTCAGATAGCGCATAACTCTCTCAAGAGCACGCCAATGTACATCGCCCGGTTTGGAAACAAATCGGCTCAGTTTGCTAATAGCAAATGCGATGTCGGGCCTCGTCGCGCTCGCTAGATATTGGAGTGAACCAACAATCTGAGAGTATCTCAATTGATCTATAGTTGTGCCTTTAGACTTTCGAATCAGCACACTAGAATCATAAGGTGTTTGAGATGGTTTGCAGTCCGAATATCCAAAGCGACTCAACACCTTCTCAACATAGTGGGATTGCAGAAGTGTAATCCCACCCTCATCATCTCTCAATAGCTTGATGTTCAAGATAACATCAGCCACTCCAAGGTCCTTCATCTCAAAGTTCTGAGATAGGAAAGACTTAACCTCCTCGATTAACTTGAGATTAGTTCCAAATATCAGTATGTCATCAACATACAAACACAGTATAACTCCTTCGCCCCCACCATAGCGATAGTATGCACATTTGTCGGCCTCATTAACAACAAAGCCAACAGATGTCAACGTTTCATTAAACTTGTCATGCCATTGCTTAGGCGCTTGTCTCGAGGCCATACAAAGATTTCACCAACTTACACACCTTTCCTTCCTAACCATCTATCACAAAGCCATCGAAATTTGTTTCATATAGATTTCCTCCTTTAGCTCTCCGTTCGGAAAGCCGTCTTAACATCCATCGATGAATGAGAAGACCATGCGAGGCCGCCAACGAGAGTAATACTCGAATGGTGGTCGGTCGGCCACAGGTGAATAAGTGTCGAAGAAATCTTCTTCTTCTTTACAGGCGTAGCCCTTGGCCTAAGCCTAGCCTTGTAATTTTCTATCGCACCGTCGGGCCTAAGCTTCTTCTTGAACACCCACTTGCATCCCAATGGTTTGCAACCATAAGGACGTTCGAGAAGCTCCCAAGTCCCGTTAGCCATGATGGAATCCATCTCGCTTCTGGACCGCATCCTTCCGATGAGTCAGCTTACGGAGATGCATACGCTTCGAAATAGAAGTGGGATTATCCTCCACGAGGTATATGAAAAATCATCACCAAAGGTCTTAGGTCCTTTGTCTCTTGCCCCTACCAAGGGTTTCCTCATTATTATCCTCAGGATTTTCATCATGTGTTTGTTTATAATATTCCATCGAATGGCGAGGTTCAGAGTCTCTTGATTCTGTCTAGAAGTGCTTTGTACATCTCTCATGGGGAAAATGTCCTCAAAGAATGTAGCATCCTTAGACTCCATAATTGTACCGACCTTCATGTGGACACCTCAGATTTCACTACTAGAAATCTATAGCCAACACTATTCATAGCGTAGCCCAAATTAACACATCCACGGTCTTTGGTCCAAGCTTACACTTTTGGGGATCGGCACATTAACTTTCGTAAGCAGCCCCAAGCACGTAAATCGAGAGTGTTGTCCTTCTCTTGGTCCACTTCTCATAAGGAGTGATCTCGTTATCCTTTGTCGGAACTTTATTGAGGACATGACATGATGTCATTATAGCCTCCCCACCATGCCTTGGATAAACCCAGCGTATCTAACATGGCGTTAACCAAATCGGTTAGAGTACAGTTTTTCGCTCGGCAACCCGTTTGGTGGGGTGAGTAGGAGGCGTCCTCTCGTGAATAATCACTGTGTTTCGCATAAAAGGCATCAAACTCTTTCGAGAAGTAATCTCCACCACGATCTGACGGACTCGTTTAATTTTCTTTTCAAGTTGATTCTCAACTTCGCCTTATAGATTTTGAAGTAGTGTAGAGCCTCATCTTTAGTATTTAACAGATATACATAGCAATATCTAGTGGAATCATCTATCAAAGTCATGAAATATTTCTTTCCACCTTTAGTCAACACACCAATCATCTCACATATATCGAATGTATGAGTTCGGTGGCGTAAGTGTCTCTCCTCTGCTGCCTTGTGAGGCTTGCGAGGTTGCTTAGATTGCACATCTGAATGGAAATTAGAACCTTTGGCTAAAGTGAAACTTCGGGATTAAATTCGATTTTGCTAGCTGCGTCATAACACGAAACTAATGTGACAAAGGCGTGAATGCGGACTTGATTCATTAACACTCAAATGAATATTGTTCACGACTTTATTACATAGATCTGCAAGAGAAAGGCGGAACATGCCTCGCATTCATAACCCTTTCAACAAATAGTCCATATTTCGTAACAACTAATTTATTAGACTCGAATACCAACTTAAACCCTTCTCTACATATAAAGGAGCCACTAACGAGGTTCTTCTTGATGGCGGGGACATCTTTGCACGTTCTTGGTTTGCCACGATCCTTCTGAAGTAAACTTGGATCGACCGTGCCAACACCAAGAATAAAGCACTCGCGCCATTCCCCATCGATCGGACCCGTGACACGTGGCACTGGTAAGAAGAAAACAATGAAATGTCGGCACACACATGAACACCTGCACCTGTGTCGACCCACCAATCGGTGGACGGCCAAACTGAAAATACAGCAAATAAATTACCGTACCCAGATGCACCACTCTCATTGTTGCTCACAATCATATTGACAGATTTGGAGTCCTGCCCTGGCTTCTTGTACTTGTTTGGGCACTTGTTGGCCCAATGTTCAACCGAACCACAAATAAAGCAGCCCTCATCCTTCTTGTTCTTCTTGAAGGTCTTCTTACCCTTCTTCTTAAAGTCGGCATTCTGTTGGACACCCGTTCTTTCCCTTGGGCTTGTGGGAATTGGAGTTCTTCTGATGCACCATATTGGCCACAGAAGTTCCTTCGACCCCTTTTCCATTCGAGTCCTTTGCCCTTGAATTCTGCGCAACACTTAGATGGCCAATGACATCCTCCACAGAGAATTCACGCCTCTGATGTTTTAGAGTGGTGCCAAAGTTCCTCCAGGAATTGGGGAGCTTAGCGATTATGCAGCCGCGACAAACTTGCCCGGTAACTCGCACTTAAGAAGCTCAAGCTCCTTAACAATGCATATTATCTCATGAGCGTGCTCCAACACAGGACGGTTTTCAACCATCTTGTAATCATGGAACTGCTCTATAATATACATCTCGCTCCCTGCATCGGCCGCCCCGAACTTAGATTCGAGCGCCTCCCACAAGTCTTTGGCAGGCCGCACATGCAAATATGCGTCAACCAGCTTATCTCCAATCACGCTCAGAACTGCCCCGAGGAACACGACAGTGGCCTCCTTGAACGCCTTCTCCTGTTCAGGAGCGATCGTTCCTGTGGGAGTCATACCGGCGACCGAACACGTTCATGGCCGTGAGCCATAAGGTGGTTTTAGTCTGCATAGCGCAAAATGCGTCCCGTAAGCAGGGGCGATTTCAAATCTGACAGAAAAACCAGAATTCGAAAAACTCCTACACATATTAGGTTTTTGGATTGATAAGCAAATAGGCAGTTTTTCGATTAAATTAATCCATGAATAAATCATGAGCATGACATGAACGGCATTGATAACACACTGATTACAATCTAACAGAGCATGTACTACGCACATAGTAGAAACATCTACGCATATCGCTAGTACTGCTACAATAGAAAGAAACACAAGAGGGTTAAGAGATGTATACCCTCCAATCGTCCACGCGGCGGCGGTGGCGGTGGCAGCAGCCACGGCATCCTCGACGGCCTTCTTGTCGGCCTCGGCCTTCTCAGCGGCAGCACGGTCGGCGTCGGTCGACATGGTGATGACGAAGGTGATGCGGGCGTAGATGAGCGAAGCGGCGATCAGCGTAGTCATAAACCTAATCGCCCCTCTCCCGTCACGGGATGCGGAGGCGGGTTTCGAGGCCTGCTCTCCCGTCAACTGTGTACGCGGTGAACGGGATGGAGTCGCCGGCGGCAGCAGCAACAGAGGAACGACGTGGGCGTGGAGGCGGAGATGGAGATGCGTTCTGTTTTCATGGCGGCTAGGGTTGGCAGCGCCCCACATGTATATATATATATATGTCCGGCCGCGCGTGGAGAGACGTGGGCTGAACCCACGTCCAAGTCGGTAGCCCATAATCCGATGTCTCAGATCATGGCCCTACCTGTCAAAGGCTCCGTTCCTGACCGGCAAAAAGAAGCGCATAGGAGTGAGCTCGGCTCGGCTCAATCCCGCAACCCGCGGCGCGGCGCGCCGAGGTGAGCGGAGGGGGAGGAGTCAGCGAGGGCTTCTTTTTTTCTCAAGCTCCAATAGCATGAGGGAGAGAATCCCTTATAAACCACTCCAACTCTCCTTCCACTAGCGGTATGGGACTAAACTTTTCACCACCTTGTCATGCCACCTACATGGGCCCTTAGAGATTAAATCTGAAATTGTCATATGGGCTTTAGGCCCATCTCATATCGAAGAGAATAATAGAAACTGGATCAAAAAAAGCAGGAATAGATTTTTTGAAAAAGATTGAATTAGTGAGCGACTGGGTCGATACAACTAAAAAAACTACTTACTTATCCCATGATACGGGGCAAAATTTAGGAAGTATCGTGGATTGATGCATTTCAGTTAAAAGACCCGATGTGGCAAAGCCTTGCGTTAAAATAGTACTTGGCGCGTCTAGTGATGCCCCATCGTCTAGTGGTTCAGGACATCTCTCTTTCAAGGAGGCAGCGGGGATTCGACTTCCCCTGGGGGGTAGGGAGTATTTTTCAACATCCTCTGCATAGTTCATATGTTTCTTTGGCATGTAGGTCCAACCAGCTAAGATTACATGATTTGATACCTATGCTTATTTTTAATGGAATTCAAAGGACTTGTAAAAAAATATCGTGTAGACATATCATTTTCTGTTGCAATCATGACATAATTAAGAGGGAAATCTACTTAAGGTGACAAAACTAGTCATGTTCATATGATGCCTCTAAAGCCTATTGCGTTATAAAATGGAATGCTACATTAAACTGCAAAATTCTCCTTTCCTCGGCCAATGGAATGCCTAGATATTGCGCTCACAATCAACACTTTCTCACCAATCAATGACCGCTAGCCCAATCAGAAGCCTTCTCCAATCGAACAAATCGCCTTTTCTTGTTTCCCCTGCAAGAGATTTGGGATAGAAGTGGTAGCTAGGCTGAGTAGGGTAGGAGAGAATTAAGTAAAAGTTGACGCAGAAAGAATGCGAGTCTGAAGCCTGCAAGAAGTGAGGCAAAGCAGGGAAGCATGCGTATACTGGATGGTGAATCATCCCTGGCCTTTTCTTGTGTCATGCATCCATCCATCAGACGAACACTTGGTTGAAAGCATGTACTGTAAACATCAGACTGAGTCTGGGATGGATACTTGGATAGAGAGCATTCCGGCCTCCAAGTTGCCGGATAGATTCCGATTCATGGTGGACACCACTAATAATTGGTATATTCCTGCTGGATCCGGTGTGCTTGGTCGCGGCAACGGTTTATGCAGAACGATATGTTGCTTTGCTTTGCTTCAACTAATCGGAATGGCCGGTGCTGCCATCTTTCTATATCTATATCTATATCTATATCTATACTATCTATACTATTATATAGTGTATGAGTATCGAAACATATAGGCCGTTGGATCTTTCCTATCGGACGGCTGAGAATCAGTGTGCTGAAATCTTGAGCAACGTGGCAGTGTAACCACCACCGGATTTTGTGATCCAACGGCCAACGTCCAAGGGATTCGTGGTGGGCCTTAGCGTTGTACTGTGCTCCTTTTTTTAACCCATTGTACTGTGTCAGGTGGCAGGCTTTGAAAAGAAGATATAGAAAATGATCCAAAGAATCGGGAGCCTTCTAGGAGTCTCGGACCATGGCAATGCATGCAGGGCAGAGCCCGGATAAAAAAGAGTGTGCTAATATTAGCACCTGAGATAGACAAAATGTTTTAGCTAGTATTCCCTTCGTCCCATAATGTAAGACATTTTTTAACACTAGTGTACACTGTTCCAAAAAGAAGGTGTACAAATTTAACATGTCTGAGAGTATATCCTGAACAAAAAGTTCCAGGTGTACATATCGTTGCAAGCTTGAAATACGAGATAATTAATATTGTCATGCAGAAATAAATAAGAAATTATATATCAAACAAATATTTGTTTTCTGCCGCTTCAAAAATTGCAATTTTTTAATGAGGCAACTTGCAAATCGCGAGGCTCTACAAAAATGTATACATCGACCCAGCTTTGTATTTAGTGCATCTACCCGTCGTGGATTGATTGAGTATATAACATTTTTATGCAAGTTTATTTATAAAAAGTAGTCAGCCAACATAGAAATAGTACCTCTAAACAAAGTGTTTGTGTTTCTCTAAATTTTCTATTGATGTCGAGTTGTTTGTACAATGCATCCAAACCAAATAGAGGATTGAAAGTATAGTTTTGAAAAAACTGTACTTCATATCTTGTATTAATGACGGTAAAAATATGGAATAAACTATCTATGTTTAGAGAAAATAATGAAAGAATAGCAACTAAAAAAATAAAGAAAGAATATTATGGATAATAAAAAAACCTAGCAGGACATCGAATAAATCCATGCAAGAATTCCGTAGGAAATATCGCCATCTATATGTTAAGAAAGAAAAAACATAGCTTTTGACCGAATTAAATGTCCAGTGGGTAGCTAGATAAGTCATAACTTAGTTTTGCCACACAATACACTTGATAGTCATTTAGGAAGGGACCAAGATTTTGTTACTACCCCGAGATGTCACATCTATTTTTGATGGTATAATTTTAAGTGATTAATTGTAGTGAAATGATATAAACATTCAAAGCTAATTTATTTATGCAATCTTGACAATCGTTGGTTGCACATGCGAAGCATGCGCCATTTGCTAGTATAGCTAGTATCTACAGCGACAGGTAAGGTTCGAGATGCCATCGTCCATGTTCAGAGCTAAAATCTCTTTTATCTGATATAGTATGAGCAAGAAATTTTCTCGCATCAACTGCCTTATTTTGATGAACAATGCTTCGGTAGACCGAACACCCCCCCACCCCCTTACAAAGGGTATAAAGGGTAATATAGACATTCCATAAATTATACGGCACTTTGTCGTACACTTATTAATATTTTTTAGAGACACGTATCCGTAATAAATGCGAAAAATAAAAGAACTTACAACTGGTATCGAACTCACAACGTGGCCATGAATGGAACTGATGCTAACCAGACGTCCAGACGGCCTAGTAATTGAGTACAGCTTAAAGGCAGCGCTAACTTTTAAAGTACTACGGAGTATTTAGGGCTGCAGATCCGACTTTTTTTTTCTTTTTTCGATACTTTTGCAAAACAGTGCGGACAAAATTCTTGAAAATGCCAACCATGTTTCAAAATCATAAAAAAAAATCAAATATTCTTTTCTTAAATATGAACAGTTTTCTAAAAAGTGAATTTAAAATATGCACTTAACATTTTCCTAGTATACGGTGTTTTTCTTCAAATACAAACTAACTTTCTTAAAATATATGCTGAATATTTTTGAAATGCACGTTAAATAAAATTAGTAGACATGATGAACACTTTTTATACACAGTGAACATTTTTCAAATATACGGTGAATACTTTTCTTCAATACGGTGAGCTCAGGGAACCTTCTAAAAGGTTCCCAAAACCGGTTGCCCGCTCAAAGTGGGCCGACGCATATCGTGTCGGTCGCTTCGCTTCAATAAAGCCATGATGGTTTGACACCCTCGGGCGGCAAATAGGGTTCGCCTTCGAAAAGTAGAGTCAGATAGAAGGTGCCACGCATAGTGCACTGCCTCGACTGGCCCCGTCCATTATCGCACGCGAAAATAGGAAAAATACATTAAAACGGAAATGGCAATGCATGGATCAAACCCTGTAACTCTCACTGCCGACCGCTCACCGCTAGGTACACAAATTGATAAGCTCAAATGTCTAACTATGAAAACGCAAACTACTAGAACTATCCTTTACCTGTTGAGGAACATAGCATGCAATTTCAAAAAAATTCCTACGATCACGCAAGATCTATCTAGGAGATGTATATCAACAAGAGGGGGAGAGTGTGTCCACGTACCCTCGTAGACCGAAAGCGGAAGCGCTAGGTTAGCGCGGTTGATGTAGTCGAACGTCTTCACGATCCAAGTACCGAACGTACGGCACCTCCGTGTTCAGCACACGTTCAGCTCGATGACGTCTCTCGAACTCTTGATCCAGCAGAGGGTCGAGGGAGAGTTCCGTCAGCACGGCAGCTTGGTGACGGTGATGGTGATGTGATCCGCACAGGGCTTCGCCTAAGCACTACGACGCTATGACCGGAGGAGTAAACTGTGAAGGGGGCACCGCACACGGCTAAGAGAACAATTGATGTACCTTTGGGGTACCCCCGCCCCCGTATATAAAGGAGGGGAGGAGGAGGCCGGTGGCCATGAGGGGCGCGCCATGGGGAGGGCGGGGAGTCCCACTAGGACTCCAATCCTAGTAGGATTCACCCCCCCCCCCCCTTCCTTTCTCCACTGGAGGGAAAAGGAAGGAGAGGGAGAGGGAAAGGGGGCGCCGCCCCACCCCCCTAGTCCAATTCAGACTGCCATGGGCGGGGGGGGCGGCCACCCCTTTGCGGCCCTCCTCTCTCTCCACTAAGGCCCAATATTCCCCCCAGGGGGTTCCGGTAACCCCTCGGTACTCCGGTAAAATACCCGAATCACTCGGAACTATTTCGATGTCCATATATAACCTTCCAATATATCAATCTTTACCTCTCGACCATTTTGAGACTCCTCGTCATGTCCGTGATCTCATCCGGGACTCCGAACGAACTTCGGTCACCAAAACACACAACTCATAATACAAATCATCATGAAACGTTAAGCATGCGGACCCTACGGGTTCGAGAACTATTTAGACATGACCGAGACACATCTTCGATTAATAACCAATGGCGGAACCTGGATGCTCTTTCAAATTTCCTTCATTACCAACTAGCTTATTGTAGCAAAACAAACTTTTTCCACTATTTCTTTCTCTTTTTTGCTGATAGTTTCAGTTTCTTTTCCATTTTCATTTTTCAAAATTTCAGATAAAGTTTGCCTTTTCAAATTTTGTTCATAAATTATAACATTTGCATTCTAAAAAATTGTACAAGCATTGAACAGACACAATTGTAAAAAAAGTACAAACATTGAAATACAAATATTCATAAAATACAAAGCTTCATCTCATAGCATGTTGTTTTTCGACATCCTTGAAATGACCTTATTTTTGCCAGTGGCTTGTATGACCAAGTTATGGCACCATGCCAAGTTGCTTTGCTTTTCGACAATTTTTATATTTTCTGGAGTTTTCTCTGTAAAAAATGGTCGATAAATGGCGGGACGTGTCGCAACTTGCATATAGTGTAGGAAATCATTCAAACCTGGCGTAAATGACTACCATGGGCACGCTTACCTGCTTATGAAAGTTTGGGTCAGTCTTCAGATTTCCAAAAATACCATGTTCGACAGAGACTGTTCGGTTAGGCCAGAAGAGTCCGTTTGGGAGTAGCCCATTTCTCAACAATCTCTTAAATGGTCTTAGTTTTTTTCATGTCCTTGTATGATCAATTTAAGGCACCATGTCAAGTGGTTTGGGATTTTGTTAAAAGTCCATTCTTTCATAAGAACGAAATTGGTAAAAGTTTGCACATTGCAAGAGAAAAGGGAAAATAAAAAATGAACAAAAAAGAAAGGAAAACGAAAAGTAAGAAATAGAGAAGAAAAATAAATCTGGGACAAAACTGTTAAAAATGAGAAAAAGAAGAGCAAGAAAAAGAAAGAAGGAAAGTACTCCTTCTATAAACTAATATAAGAGTGTTTAGATTACTATTTTAGTGATCTAAATGCTCTTATATTAATTTACGTAGGGAGTAGTAAAGAAGAAAATTGGAAAAAGAAAAATGGATAGAAGAAAAGAATAAGAAAGACACCTGCAACCACGTCAAGTGGTGGTGGCAAGTTGGTTATTGCGTCGCATTTTGAACCAGGAGATCCTATCTCGAATCTTGGCACACTCATATATTTTGCGATTTAAAGAGATGGTTGGGACGGCCCAGCGCGCAAGTGTACGGCCTATACGATATAGTACATCGAATTGATATGTAAAAAAAAAAACATACACAACAAAATATGACTATCATGTCTTTTATTATAAAGAGGAGGTCTACCGAAGCAGAAGTGTATTTTGATTGGGATGGATTACTGTTGTATTAGAGTTGCTGCGTCGGCGACCTGCTGATGATGATTTGGTCCGGTATCCTTCGTGTTGGTGTTAAGGCCAACTCTACCGCGACCCTATCCTGTCCGGCCCTGTCTGTTTGGGGCAAAATGGACAAAGGAGGCGGCCCAGCGCGCGACGGCCCGGACCTATCACTGCCCCACGCCACCCAGCGACCTCCTCGAACCCCGACAGCGCAGAAACCCTAGCCCGCCTCCTCCTTGAGCTCGCGGCCGCCCGCCGCCATGGGCTTCGAACGGCAAGGGCAAGCACGACCATGAGGCGGCTCCTCCTGGCGCCGCCCGCGCTGCGGAAGAAGGAGGAGCCAGCGTCTCCGCCGCGCTCCTCCCGCCGAGCCTCGCGTCTCCGCCGCTCGCCCTGCCGAGCGCCGCCCTTCACCATTGCCCTCGGCCCTCCGACGAAGCGACCGGCAAGACATCTGCGCGGACGTGGCTTTGGAGGTCTTGGGAGACGAGGACGCCGATCCACGTGGAGCGACGCCCACCTCCCCAACGGGTGGCACTCTCCGGACGGGTCCCCATCTCGCCGATGTCGGCGACCGGCCGTGCACGCGCGATGAGATCAACCGCCGCCGCCGCCTCCCCGACGACACCAGACACGACCATAGGTACGCCCCGACTTCGCCGCTACGGGACACGTGGCTCCGGGGCGAGCACGGCGGCGCGCGCGGCCCTGCCGCGCCGCACCGTGTCGGGCCGCGGAGGCCACGTCTTGAGCCGCATGGCGACTGTGCGCTGTGACGACGCCCACGCCGTCGCTTTTCCCGTCTCGCCGCTTCTCCTCCTCGCGATGCGGCGGAGGAGGAGGCCCGTCTCTGCGGCGTGTCATGGGCGACTCCATGAACACGCACGACGAAGCGGCGGCGATGGGACGGCTCGGAGGAGGCCATGGCCCTCTCGCCGCCGGGACGCCGCCTTCCGGAGCGCAAATGGCGGCCGTCAGGAGGAGGACCCGCCGCGCGTTCCGAGAATTCTTGGGCGAGCAGGGGCTGGTCTGCCTTCGCCCGGAGATGGCTGCCGGCGTGGGCGTGAATCGGTGCCCACTCCCCGCGGTCACCGGAAAGCAGAGGCGCCGCCACGGGAGGAGGTGGTGCGAGCACCTCCGGCCGTCGATCGCCCACGCACCGCCGCCCACTGTGGACGCCGTCGCCCACGCCGACCTCGTCGGCGACACGCAGCGACACCGGTGCCGATGAAGACGGCGACGCCACAAGACCGACGGGCGCGACGAGAGCGCTGGAGGTGTTTTTTATTTTCTTATTATGTTAATTATGAATCTGGGCCTTTTAAGTGGCCGTTGAAACTGGGCCGTTTTGTGGCCAACCCATATATATGTTTTATGTTTTTTTTAAATGCGTTTATTTGCTTTTTTAGTTATTTAATTATCATTTTTAATCCCGAACACGATTTGGGGTGCGGCCATGCGGCCAAGACGCGCGACGATAAATGGACAAAGTTCGAACACGGCGTCTTCCATCGGTCTTTTAATGGGACAGATTCGGCCCAATCCGGACGCGCGGTGGAGTTGGCCTAAGCAGGGGCTCCTTTCGCCAGGTGGCTTGCGTCAGGCTTGCTAATAGTCCTGCAGACACCGATGGGCAAGTTCGTCAGAACTTGAATGCTATGTCTCAATCACTGAAACTAAGAGGATCCAGGGAACTGAAACGGAATCCAGATTCTGTATGTGATTTGCCTATCCGGTTCCACAGGAATTTATGACACCAAAGACTTCCTTGGTTCAGATTTGTACGGCTGACGAGGCTTCCCACGTTTTCCTTTTTCCCTCACAATTTCGTCAAACCTGCACAATTTGAGTTCTTAGTCGTTGGAGCGACAGAAAGAGAGTCTTTGCACATAATTGCTAGTATGATCGATCGACTTTAGCCATGACAACATGTGGCAAAGAGATGCACATTTTCCTTTCTAGAAGGACTGAGCCTGCCCGTACTGTCTGCCTCATTCGGGCAAGTGACCAATCATGCGTGCCATGGATGCATATATGGTTCTCGAAGCAAGGCCCCGTAAAGGCAGCAGAGGCTACCAAGCCTACAACGGAGCGGCCACCCAATCCACCCGCGAGCGCATGCGGCTAATCCTGGATCACATCACACTCACCTCCCTCGCCCGGATCGTTTTATGAGGACAGGTTCAGTGGATCTGCGTGGTTCCGCCTGCGGCCCCCGGTCGAACACACTCCTGGCCCTTCTTGTCAACAAGAACAGTAGGACGAGTAGATGAGGAGACCACACTGGCCTAGTTGGAATTACTTTCGCCACAAATCGAACCTAACTTCCGATGTGGCCGCCCGGATCGTGTGCTCCTGTTGTCACAGTGAGGAGCAATTATTTGTCGGACAGAGAGAGAGAGAAGCGCCTGTGGGTACAGGGGCAGGGTGAGGGAGTGCGAAGTTTTGGTGGACGGATAGATTGGTGGACTTTAGTTCAAATGATTCAAAAAAATGATATTTTCAAGTTTCAACAAAATAAAAAAAATTCTTTGAAAACTTATACATAGTCGCGGTGGATCAATAAAATTTCGTTCAAAAATATTATGATTTGCAAGCTACAAAAAAAAATCCCGGGCCAACAACAACAAAAGATGGCCCATTTTCATGCATGTATTTGTTTTTTTATACACCACATATGAAAGTATATTGTTAGGTTAAAATTGCCCCGGACGTGTTGTATATGTATTTGTGCATGTACATATTTTTTTATTTTGTGTGATGTGGAAATATATATAAGCTTTTTCTCTCTCTCTCTCTCTCTCTCTATATATATATATATATATATATATATATATATATATATATATATATATATATATATATATATATATATATATATATATATATATGTCTGTATATCTATCTATTTATCTATCTATCTATCTATTTCCTCTGTCAGAAAATCTTGTCCTCAAAATGAATGTATCTATAACTAAAATAAGTCTAGATACAACCATTTTGAGGACAAGATTTTCGGAGAGAGAGATATGTGTATATCTATCTATCTATATATCTATCAATATGTTTGTCTATATATCTATATCTATCTATCAATCAATAATATATATACATATACATAGATATATATATATATATATATATATATGTGTACACACACACACACACACACACACATATAATATATAGCAAAATTGATCCTACGACCTAGTGGTAGTTATCATCTTGTCTCATATACTGTCATGTGATAGTATATATACAGTTTTATCATTCTAAGTAAATTCACACACTGTATCTAACATCTTCTAAAGCGGGCTATATGAAAAATGCATGTAAGTCCATAGTTTTTAGTATATTTTGAGAACCCTTCATATTCGTATGTATAAAATAATATACTTAAAAATAGTACATATTATCTAAAAAGTGGTATATGTACTATTAAAATAATTTTATATACTACGTACTACACGTACATATGCTCAGTTTACTAGATACTACATATAACATACAAAACTTATGTGATGGTAACTAGCACCACTGAAGGAAACATTTGAAAGTCATCGGTAATCGATTCAGGAAAGATACCGTTAGAGATAACACTAGATAATCCATTTTCTTGGTGGGAAAGTCATCAAAAAACAGTCTTGAAAATAGACGCCCGTCAGTGATAGAATTTATAACATTAAAAGTTTTTATAATGGAATCCATCTGTGGTAACTTGCGGTCACTGATGGCTGACACCTAGGCTTATCACTGACGTGCCACTTGTGTCCCGTCGCTGATGTTCATATGTGGCCGGTGGCTCCTTCTGCCATTGGTAATGAGGGGTCAGTGCTATTCGGTTCTGTAGTAGTGATAGAGCAACAATTAATCGATTTGTAATATTATGTATTTTTTGTAAACTTGTGGACAATTCATCCTTCTGAGACCATGACCAACTACCGCTGCATCCAGGATTACATTGTCCAACCTTTGACCTAACTGACTCACGGGGTTACCTTGATTATTTAGGATAAAACCAGACCAACGTATTAGTGTTTTATGGCTACATCGTTGGCTTCCCCAAGAATTTGGTTCCAGCTACCATACATACCTTGCTATCACCGGATTTCCGCATAGCCTTCCGCTCTTCTCTGCTCTTTACCCCTCCTTGTACTGATCTTCGGTCTCCCGGGTGCCGGTGAGACCTGGGATCGAGGTAGAGACAGGATACAAAATCATATCGTCAGTGTCATCTTTTGCATACATGGGGTAGCAATGCTACACCTTGTCCTGAAGGGATTACATACTCACACATCACGATCAAATCACAAGCACATGACATTGTAAAAAAAGGTACTTGAAGATTAATGATTGATAGTTTTACAATGTCACTAATCATGATGGAATTTTGATTACAAGTAAATGATCTAATGGAGAGGAGGTGGATATGGAGATGTGATGTTGATGGCGTACGTGTGGAGGCTGTGAAAGGGAACCGCATGTTGTTCTAACTTCCAGGGGCGATAGAGATTCCCCGGGGTCTTCCTTGTCCTTTTATATAATGCAGATGGGCGGAATAGGGTTTTGGTTGTGAATTTGGCTCGGAGCCCTTCCCACTAGTTGCTTGGGATCACTTCACAGAGGTGGCGGCGTGTGGTATGAGCGCTTGTAATCATATTGCATAGGGGCTTCTCTTCAGTTGGCTCTGGTGCGTGCCAAATTATATGGAAATGATTATCTTCTCAAGTACATCTCATATATGACTTGATTTTACTCCTAAAAATGTTCATTTCTACTAGGAACAAAATAAACAAGGAGTCAGATTTGTGTATTTTTACATTTATTAGTCATTAGAGGGCAAGTTGAAGTGATAATCACAGAAAATATCCGAGAATAACTCGCTTAGACGCGGGTAAAAATGCTTGTGAGTACCACTCATCAATATGTATGAAGTTGTGGAACCTATATGATGCTCAATGTTATTCGGTATCATTTCTCAAATAGGCTCAACATTGTCCATGATATGCCTGGATATTAGGTTTAACATTCTTCTCTCGGACCCGAAATGTGTTCATCTTCTTTGAACAGGCTTACAAATTCGTTGAAGACATTGTTATGAGTCGATAACTGCAAATAATAATCTAATACCTTCAGTGGTGGGGCTAGCATCGGATTATGCCTAGGGCTAAGCTAGCTCAAGGGATGCACTCTGGTGATTTTCTATATTTCATAAGAAGGAAATGCAAAGGCTATTGTTAGTAGGCCTAAGGCAATAGCCCCAGCCGCCCTAGGTCTATCTCCGCTAGTAACTACATCGAGATAGACAAAATTAGACTATATCACCACACCATGTTTCGGGGCCTAACCTAGCAATATGTATATGAAGACATTGTTACATGATTAAACTACATCAACTAATCTAATAAGTAGAATTAACTACATCAACATGTGGAAGATGACAATGGAGGATTTCCAAATAACTGCATTAATTGAATTACTCTATGATTGCACAGTACATGTGATTCTATAATGGCATATTATTATTGGTAACCTACGAGGTTGGGAAAAAAGTTGAATTACTTTTTAAAAAATTGTATTGCACTCAGGTAAGATGTATTTTCCAAATTTTAATCCCTTGTTACAAAGAAAAAATGGATAAAATCTAATTATGCACCAGACTTTCTCACTGGTTATCTTTTTTGGCCGGCCTAGAGAGAGGAGGAAACAAGCAGGAGCGACAAGCGGCGGCTATGTTGCTTTCTAGAGTAGCATCGAAGTTCTAAGAAAGGGAAGAGGCTAGAACCGAATGGTGCACAGGATCAGCGTGATGCTATTATGGCCTTCCGATTCAGTCTTTATGTTGGGAGGGGAAATATCTGGTACACCCATCCTTGGGGTACTCCCGGTGCTCCAAGTTCAAAAACAAATCTTAAATGTTTCCAAAAAAATTTAAAAAAATGGGAATGTTCGCTAGGAATGTGACTACAACCCTAGAAATTTCAGGTCCAAACTCGAAATGCACATTGAGAAACAAAAATGTGAAATCCAGATGTAAAAAGCGTTAATGTTGATTTTGTCTTTTTCTTACACTATTCATGCCAAATTTCACATTTTTGTTTCTTGATGTACATTTCAAGTTTTGACCAGAAATTTTTAGGGGTTGTAGTTACATTCCTTGCGAACATTCACATTTTCTCAGAATTTTTTGAAATATTTCTGAATGTTTTTTTAAACTTGGAGCACCGGGTGTACGGCAAGGATGGGAGTACCTGATACTTTCCCTATGTTTGGATTTCATGTAATCAAAGGATTTATAATGAAGTTTAGTGTCTTCTTCCTGGATGTTTTCATAACTGTGACATAGTGCTGCTTTGATCAACAGGATAGTTGGTTTTAGCCTGGGGCTTGAGTGATCAGCTCCTCGACATTCCTCTTGTTTTTTCTTGCTTCAATCAAACCGAGGGCCAAAAGCTCCTTAATTAAGAAAAAGATTGCCAGTTCGATAGCAAAAGATACTACTATTTCACATATGCACTGGGGATAAGTGAACCGTGACCCCTCTGTCGTCCTCATGGCGACTATAGGGGTGATACCCTAGCACTGCAACTTCCCCCACCATACCCTCCCTCGTCTCATCGCCGCTTGAGGCTCTGGGCGGCGAACTTCACATGTGTCCCGGGATGGCGGCAGTGGGGTACCTCTCTGGTTTGCGCGAGGTGGAAGGACTAGATGGCTCTTGTCGACGTGGGTGGTGTCAATTCGGTGATGCATGGTGGTGCTGTGAGGGTGGAGGGCCGATGGCATCTCGCACCACCTGTGTTCAGAGCTATCCTCCCCCGCTATGGTGTACGCTTGGTGGTGGCGCCTAGAGCATATGGTGGGGGCGTAGCGGCGTAGCCTTTCGTGGGCCAAATCTGGGTCCGACCAGGACATCATGGCTCCTTTGGCGCGGTGGGGAGGCTGCTTCGTCGGCATGCGACTCTGGGGGTGAAGGGTGAAGGAGGATTGTTGGGGCCCCCTCTCGGCTTTTGGTAGACTGGTGCTACTCTATAGTGCATGGGATGGCTACTGTCGGTGTCAAAACCGGCGGATCTCGGGTAGGGGGTCCCAAGTAGTGCGTCTTAGGATCAATGGTAACATGAGACAAGGGACACGATGTTTTACCCAGGTTCAGGCCCTCTTGATGGAGGTAAAACCCTACGTCCTGCTAGATTAATATTGATCATGTGTATTACAAGAGTGGATCTACCACGAGATCAAAGAGGCTAAACCCTAGAAGCTAGCCTATGGTATGATTGTTGTATATGAGATTGTCTATCGACTAGCCTGGCCCTGGTTTATATAATGCACCAGAGGCCTAGGATAACAAGAGTCCTAAGCCGAACACGCCGGTGGGGAGGAGTCCTTGTCTTGATCACCAAGTCTTGTGGAATCTTCCTTGTATGCGGCAATCGTCCGGACTGGCCCATGAGTATACGGCCATGGGGATCCTCGCCCAATCCAACTGATCGGGAGACGACGTGGTGAGTACCCCTAGTCCAGACACCGTCGAGAGCCCTCGAACCGGTCTTTCAAGTTAGGGACGCTCCTCGATTCTTCCGAACTGTTCTTCATCTTGATTCGTCGGTCTTGAAAACTGGTTCAACAAATCTTCTCATCTTCGATCTTGAGGATCGCCGAAATGCATTCGCGTAGCTTATACGTCGGGTATCCGAGGAGCCCCTTTAAGTTTCCGGCCTTTATCAATGCCTTGTTATTTTTATGCCACGCCCCGGGTTTGAAGTTATTCCCGGGAGGCAGTGTCCTCTTGCGTCCGAGCTCTAACGCAGGACTGCATTCGAGGTATCTTTTGCAGCCGAGCACCAACGCCGGACTGCTTCCCAGCTCTATCGCCGGATTATGTATCCGAGCTCCAACGCCGGACGGTATCCTAGCTCCAACGCCGGACGGTATCCGAGCTCCAACGCCGGACTATGTATCCGAGCTCCAACGCCGGACTGTATCCGAGGTGTCATAAATCACCTTGGTTCAAAGAAGTTTGAAGGAGTTTAGCCGAGCTTAATGCCGGAAATGCCCTCTATGGAGCCAGCCACTAGCGCCCGAGCTTTATGCCGGACTGCTTCCGAGGTGGTGCACCACCCCGAATGTGGGCTGATTTTTGGTCAATATTTTTTATTGATGCAATTTATTCTCTGCCGAGAAACATAGCCAGTAGCCCTCAAGATGGGTATCGGTCTAAAACCCGAGATGCACATGAAGGATGACATAAGACCGCTGATCCCTATAGCCGCTGAGACTCAGGTTGATTTGCAAAATCGGTCCGAGGATCAAGTCCTAGCTCGCGAATACTTGGGACGTAAAAGCGGCGTGCTCAGACCTCGAGACTCGGGTTGGGTGCGGCCGACCAACCCGAGGATCAAAATCTCCTCGAAACTCAGATTGCACTTAAAATTTTCTGCATAGAACAAGCAATGCATTAGCCCCGAGACACCGGTCGGGTGGCAACACGGATCAGGGGCTCAATGTGCCCTTTAATATTTGTAAATAATAAGCCCGAAGCCCAAGAGCCTCGAGCCTTAATGCGGCACGGGTCAATTAAGGATTGATATCCATAGTAAAATCACAAATTATGTGTAATGACTCTATGTATCCAAGTACTTTACGTCATTAATGCTCGGATCCGCATTGTACAAAACTTTGTTGACCGACCATCGGCTTCAACCTCCTCGGCCAGTAGCCGAGGAGTGTTTGTCCTACTTTATAAAGCCTTTATGAGGGCAAAGATTTACGACAAACAAGGCAATCTTGATGGGTAACGTTGCAGAAAATTAAAATTTTCCTACGGTTTCACCAAGATCCATCTATGAGTTCATCTAGCAACGAGTCATGGGAGAGTGATTTCATCTACATACCACTTGTAGATCGCGTGCGGAAGCGTTCAATGGAACGGGGTTGATGGAGTCGTACTCGCGTGATTCAGATCACCGATGGCCTAGTGCCGAACGGACAGCACCTCGCGCTCAACACACGTGACGGAGCGGATGACGTCTCCTCCTTCTTGATCCAGCAAGGGAAAGGAGAGGTTGATGATGATCGGCCACGACGGCGTGGTGGTGGATGCAGCAGAACTCAGCAGGGCTTCGCTAAGCAACTATGGGAGGAGGAGGAGGTGTTTGTGGAGGAGGAGGCTCCGGGGCTTATGGGTGCGGCCACCCTCCCTCCCTCCCTTTATATAGGTGCAAAAGAGGGGAGGGCGAGCCTGCCCCTTCCTCCAAGGAAGGGTGCGGTTAAGAGGGGGAGGAGTCCATCCTCCAGAAGGCACCCCTGAGGTGCCTTCCCCTTGAACTCTCCCTTTTCTTATCCCTAGGCGCATGGGCCTCTTGGGGCTGGTGCCCTTGGCCCATATGGGCCAAGGCGCACCCCCTACAGCCCATGTGGCCCCCCGGGGCAGGTGGACCCCGGTGGACCCCGGACCCCTTCCGCACTCCTGTACAATACCGATAATGCCCAAACTTTTCCGGTGACCAAAATAAGACTTCCTATATATAAATCTTTACCTCCGGACCATTCCGGAACTCCTCGTGACGTCCGGGATCTCATCCGGACTCGAACAACATTCGGTTTGCTGCATACTCATATTCATACAACCCTAGCGCCACCGAACCTTAGTGTGTAGACCCTACGGGTTCGGAGACATGCGACATGACCGAGACGGCTCTCGGCAATAACCAACAGCGGGATCTGGATACCCATGTTGTCTCCCACATGCTCCTCGATGATTTCATCGGATGAACCACGATGTCGAGGATTCAAACAACCCGTATACAATTCCCTTTGTCAATCGGTATTTTACTTGCCCGAGATTCGATCGTCGGTATCCCAATACCTCGCTCAATCTCGTTACGCAAGTCACTTTACTGCATCCGTAATGCATGATCCGTGACCAAACACTTGGTCACTTTGAGCTCATTGTGATGATGCACTACCGAAGTGGGCCCAGTGATACCTCTCCGTCATACGGAGTGACAAATCCGAGCCTCGATCCGTGTCAACCCAATGACACTTTCGGAGATACCGTAGTGCACCTTTATAGTCACCCAGCCACGTTGTGACGCTTGGTACACCCAAAGCACTCCTACGGTATCCGGGAGTTACACGATCTCATGGTCTAAGGAAGAGATACTTGACATTGGAAAAGCTCTAGCAAAACGAACTACACGATCTTGTGCTATGCTTAGGATTGGGTCTTGTCCATCACATCATTCTCCTAATGATGTGATCCCGTTATCAATGACATCCAATGTCCATAGTCAGGAAACCATGACTATCTCATTGATCAACGAGCTAGTCAACTAGAGGCTCACTAGGGACATATTGTGGTCTATGTATTCACACGTGTATTACGATTTCCGGATAATACAATTATAGCATGAATAAAAGACAATTATCATGAACAAGGAAATATAATAATAATGCTTTTATTATTGCCTCTAGGGCATATTTCCAACAGTCTCCCACTTGCACTAGAGTCAATAATCTAGTTACATTGTGATAAATCGAACACCCATGGAGTTACGTGTTGATCATGTTTTGCTCATGAGAGAGAAAGTTTAGTCAACGGATCTGCGACATTCAGATCCGTGTGCACTTTACAAATTTCTATGTCTCCATCTTGAACATTTTCACGGATGGAGTTGAGCGACGCTTGATGTGCTCTGGTCTTCTTGTGAAACCTGGGCTCCTTGGCAAGTGCAATAGCCCAAAGTGTTGTCTGAAGAGTTTGATCGGCCCCGACGCATTGGGTATGACTCCTAGGTCGGTGATGAACTCCTTCACCCAAATTGCTTCATGTGCTGCCTCCGAGGCTGCCATGTACTCCGCTTCACATGTAGATCCCGCCACGACGCTTCGCTTGCAGCTGCACCAGCTCACCGCTCCACCATTCAACATAAACACGATCCGGTTTGTGACTTTGAGTCATCCAGATCTCGTGTCGAAGCTAGCGCCGACGTAACCCTTCTGACGAGCTCTTCGTCACCTCCATAAACGAAACATGTCCTTTGTCCTTTCGGTACTTTAGGATATTCTTGACCGCTGTCCGGTGTTCCTTGCCGGGATTACTTTGGTACCTTCCTACCAAACTTACGGCAAGGTTTACATCAGGTCTGGTACACAGCATGGCATACATAATAGATCCTATGGCTGAGGCATAGGGGATGATGCTCATCTCTTCTTTATCTTTTGCCGTGGTCGGGCATTGAGCTGAGCTCAATTTCACACCTTGTAGCACAGGCAAGAACCCTTTCTTGGACTGATCCATTTTGAACTTCTTCAAAATCTTATCAAGGTATGTGCTTTGTGAAAGACCTATGAGGCGTCTCAATCTATTTCTATAGATCTTGATGCCTAATATATAAGCAGCTTCTCCAAGATCCTTCATTGAAAAACTTTTATTCAAGTAGGCCTTAATGCTGTCCAAGAGTTCTATATCATTTCCCATCAAAAGTATGTCATCTACATATAATATGAGAAATGCTCTGAGCTCCCACTCACTTTCTTGTAAACGCAGCTTCTCCATAAGTCTCAAGATAAACCAAACGCTTTGATCATCTCATCAAAGCGAATGTTCCAACTCCGAGATGCTTGCACCAGCCCATAAATTGAACGCTGGAGCTTGCATACTTTGTCAGCATTCTTAGGATCGACAAAACCTTCAGGCTGCATCATACATAGCTCTTCCTTAAGATATCCGTTAAGGAACGCTGTTTTGACGTCCATCTGCCATATCTCATAATCATAGTATGCGGCAATTGCTAACATGATTCGGACGGACTTAAGCTTCGCTACGGGTGAGAAAGTCTCATCGTAGTCAATCCCTTGAACTTGCCGATAACCCTTAGCGACAAGTCGAGCTTTATAGATGGTGATATTACCATCCGCGTCCGTCTTCCTCTTAAAGATCCATTTATTTTCTATCGTCACGATCATCGGACAAGTCTGTCAAAGTCCATACTTTGTTTTCATACATGGATCCTATCTCGGATTTCATGGCTTGAGCCATTTGTTGGAATCGGGCCCGCCATCGCTTCTTCATAGTTCAAGGTTCACCGTTGTCTAACAACATGATTTCCGGGACAGGTTGCTGTACCACTCAGTGCGGAACGTGTCCTAGTGGACCCTGAAGTTCGGTAGTAACTTGATCTGAAGTACCTTGATCATCATCATTAATTTCCTCCTCAGTTGGTGTAGGCATCACAGGAACATTTTCCTGAGTTGCACTACTATCCCGTTCAAGAGGTAGTACTTCATCGAGTTCTACTTTCCTCCCACTTACTCCTTTTGAGAGAAACTCTTTTTCCAGAAAGGTTCCGTTCTTGGCAACAAAGATCTTGCCTTCGGATCTAAGGTAGAAGGTATACCCAAGGGTTTCCTTAGGGTATCCTATGAAGACGCATTTTTCTGACTTGGGTTCGAGCTTTTCAGGTTGAAGTTTCTTGACATAAGCATCGCATCCCCAAACTTTTAGAAACGACAGCTTAGGTTTCTTTCCAAACCATAATTCATACGGTGTCGTCTCAACGGACTTAGACGGTGCCCTATTTAAAGTGAATGTAGCTGGCTCTAGAGCGTATCCCCAAAAAGATAGCGGTAAATCGGTAAGAGACATCATAGATCGCACCATATCCAATAGAGTGCGACACGACGTTCGGACACACCGTTCTGTTGAGGTGTTCCAGGCGGCGTGAGTTGTGAAACGATTCCACATTTTCTTAAGTGTGTGCCAAATTCGTGACTCAAATATTCTCCTCCATGATCCGATCGTAAGAATTTTATCTTTCGGTCACGTTGATTCTCTACCACATTCTGAAATTCCTTGAACTTTTCAAAGGTCTCAGACTTGTGTTTCATCAAGTAGACATACCCATATCTACTCAAGTCATCTGTGAGAGTGAGAACATAACGATATCCTCCGCGAGCCTCAACACTCATTGGACCGCACACATCGGTATGTATGATTTCCAATAAGTTGGTTGCTCGCTCCATTGTTCCGGAGAACGGAGTCTTGGTCATCTTGCCCATGAGGCATGGTTCGCATGTGTCAAATGATTCATAATCTAGAGACTCAAGTCCATCAAGATGGAGCTTCTTCATGCGCTTGACACCAATGTGACCAAGGCGGCGATGCCACAAGTATGTGGGACTATCGTTATCAACTTTACATCTTTTGGTATTCACACTATGAACATGTGTAACATTACGCTCGAGATTCACTAAGAATAAACCATTGACTATCGGAGCATGACCATAAAACATTTCTCTCATATAAATAGAACAACCATTATTCTCGGATTTAAATGAGTAGCCATCTCGTATTAAACGAGATCCAGATACAATGTTCATGCTCAAACTTGGCACCAAATAGCAATTATTAAGGTTTATAACTAATCCCGTAGGTAAATGTAGAGGTAGCGTGCCGACGGCGATCACATCGACCCTGGAACCATTCCCGACGCAAGCATCATCACCTCGCCCTTCGTGGGTCTCCGCTTATTCCGCAGCTCTGTTGTGAGTTACAAATATGAGCAACGACACCGTATCAAATACCCAGGAGTTACTACGAGTCTCGGTAAGGTACACATCAATTACATGTATATCAAATATACCTTTAGTGTTGCCGCCTTCTTATCCGCTAAGTACTTGGGGCAGTTCCGCTTCAAAGGACCCTTCCCTTGCAATAAAAGCACTCGGTCTCGTGCTTGGGTCCATTCTTTGACTTCTTATTCTTCCGGCAACTTGCTTGCGGGGGCGCAACCTCTTTGTCGTCCTTCTTGAAGTTCTTCCGCCCTTGCCCTTCTTGAACTTAGTGGTCTTATTGACCATCAACACTTGATGTTCTTTCTTGATTTCAACCTCTGCTGACTTGACATTGAGAATACTTCGGAATGGTCTTTCCATCCCCTGCATATTGTAGTTCATCACAAAGCTCTTGTAGCTTGGTGGGAGCGATCAAGGATTCTGTCAATGACCGCCTCGTCGGGAGGTTTATGTCCAATGGGACAGGCGGTGATGCAACCTGACATTTTGAGTATGTGCTCACCGACGAACTGTTTTCCTCCATCTTACAACTATAGAACTTGTCGGAGACTTCATATCTCTCGACCCGGCATGAGCCTGAAAAACCAGTTTCAGCTCCTCGAACATCTCGTATGCTCCGTGTTGCTCAAAACGCTTTTGGAGCCCGGTTCTAAGCTGTAAAGCATGCCGCATTGAACGAGGGAGTAATCATCAAGACGAGACTGCCAAGCGCTCATAACGCCTTGGTTCTCAGGATGGGTGCTTCACCTAGCGGTCCTTCTAGGACATATTGTTTCTTGGCAGCTATGAGGATAATCCTCAAGTTCCGGACCCAGTCCGTATAGTTGCTGCCATCATCTTTCAGCTTGGTTTTCTCTAGGAACGCGTTGAAGTTCCTGGTGACATGAGCGTTGGCCATTTGATCTACAAGACATATTTATGCAAAAGTTTTAGACTAAGTTCATGATAATTAAGTTCATCTAATCAAATTAAAATGAACTCCCACTTAGATTAGACATCCCTCTAGTCGTCTAAGTGTTTACACGATCCGAGTCGACTAGGCCGTGTCCGATCATCACGTGAGACGGACTAGTCATCGTCGGTGAACATTCTCATGTTGATCGTATCTTCCATACGACTCGTGTTCGACCTTTCGGTCTCCGTGTTCCGAGGCCATGTATGTACATGCTAGGCTCGTCAAGTTAACCCTAAGTGTTTCTGCGTGTGTAAATCTGTCTTACACCCGTTGTATGTGAACGTAAGAATCCATCACACCGATCATCACGTGGTGCTTAGAAGCGATTTAACTGTAGCAACGGTGCACGATTAGGGAGAACACTTCATCAAATTGTTCTAAGGGATCATCTTATTTACTACCGTCGTTCTAAGTAAACAAGATGCATAATCATAATAAACATCACATGCAATTATAAAGTAGTGACATGATATGGCCAATATCATATAGCTCCTTGATCTTCATCTTCGGGCTCCATGATCATCCTGTCACCGCATGACACCATGATCTCCATCATCATGATCTCCATCATCGTGTCTTCATGAAGTTGTCACGCCTAACGACTACTTCTACTTCTATGGCTAACACGTTTAGCAATAAAGTAAAGTAAGTTACATGGCGTTCTTCAATGACACGCAGGTCATACAAAAATAAAGACAACTCCTATGGCTTCTGCCGTTGTCATACTCATCGACATGCAAGTCGTGATTCCTATTACAAGAACATGATCTCATACATCACAATATATCATCATTCATCACAACTTGGCCATATCACATCACATGACAATTGCTGCAAAAACAAGTTAGACGTCCTCTAATTGTTGTTGCATCTTTTACGATGGCTGCAATTGGGTTCTAGCAAGAACGTTTTCTTACCTAAGAATAACCACAACGTGATCTTGTCAACTTCTATTTACCCTTCATAAGGACCCTGTTCATCGAATCCGCTCCAACTAAAGTGGGAGAGCAGACACCGCCAGCCACCTTATGCAACTAGTGCATGTTAGTCGGTGGAACCGGTCTCACGTAAGCGCACGTAAGGTTGGTCCGGCCGCTTCATCCCACAATACCGCGGAAGCAAGATACGACTAGTAACGGCAAGTAAGTTGACAAGATCCACGCCCACAACAAAATTGTGTTCTACTCGTGCAAAGAGAACTACGCATAGGCCTAGCTCATGATGCCACTGATGGGTAACGTTGCAGAAAATTAAAATTTTCCTACGGTTTCACCAAGATCCATCTATGAGTTCATCTAGCAACGAGTCATGGGAGAGTGATTTCATCTACATACCACTTGTAGATCGCGTGCGGAAGCGTTCAATGGAACGGGGTTGATGGAGTCGTACTCGCCGTGATTCAGATCACCGATGGCCTAGTGCCGAACGGATAGCACCTCCGCGTTCAACACACGTGACGGAGCGGATGACGTCTCCTCCTTCTTGATCCAGCAAGGGAAAGGAGAGGTTGATGATGATCCAAGACGACGGCGTGGTGGTGGATGCAGAGAACTCCAGCAGGGCTTCGCTAAGCAACTATGGGAGGAGGAGGAGGTGTTTCAGGGAGGAGGGAGGCTCCAGGGCTTATGGGTGCGGCCACCCCTCCCTCCCCTCCCTTTATATAGGTGCAAAAGAGGGGAGGGCGAGCCTTGCCCCTTCCTCCAAGGAAGGGGTGCGGCCAAGAGGGGAGGAGTCCATCCTCCGAAGGCACCCCTGAGGTGCCTTCCCCTTGAACTCTCCCTTTTCTTATCCCTAGGCGCATGGGCCTCTTGGGGCTGGTGCCCTTGGCCCATATGGGCCAAGGCGCACCCCTACAGCCCATGTGGCCCCCAGGCAGGTGGACCCCCGGTGGACCCCGGACCCCTTAGGCACTCCCTGCACAATACCGATAATGCCCAAACTTTTCCGTGACCAAAATAAGACTTCCTATATAAATCTTTACCTCCGGACCATTCCGTAACTCCTCGTGACGTCTGGGATCTCATCTGGGACTCAACAACATTCGGTTTGCTGCATACTCATATTCATACAACCTTAGCGCCACCGAACCTAAGTGTGTAGACCCTACGGGTTCGGGAGACATGCGACATGACCGAGACGGCTCTCGGCAATAACCAACAGCGGATCTGGATACCCATGTTGGCTCCTACATGCTCCTCGATGATTTCATCGGATGAACCACGATGTCGAGGATTCAAACAACCCGTATACAATTCCCTTTGTCAATCGGTATTTTACTTGCCCGAGATTCGATCGTCGGTATCCCAATACCTCGCTCAATCTCGTTACGCAAGTCACTTTACTCGCATCAGTAATGCATGATCCGTGACCAAACACTTGGTCACTTTGAGCTCATTGTGATGATGCACTACCGAGTGGGCCCGGTGATACCTCTCCGTCATACGGAGTGACAAATCCGATCTCGATCCGTGTCAACCCAATGCAGACACTTTCGGAGATACCAGTAGTGCACCTTTATAGTCACCCGGTTATGTTGTGACGTTTGGTACACCCAAAGCACTCCTACGGTATCCGGGAGTTACACGATCTCATGGTCTAAGGAAGAGATACTTGACATTGGAAAAGCTCTAGCAAAACGAACTACACGATCTTGTGCTATGCTTAGGATTGGGTCTTGTCCATCACATCATTCTCCTAATGATGTGATCCCGTTATCAATGACATCCAATGTCCATAGTCAGGAAACCATGACTATCTGTTGATCAACGAGCTAGTCAACTAGAGGCTCACTAGGGACATATTGTGGTCTATGTATTCACACGTGTATTACGATTTCCGGATAATACAATTATAGCATGAATAAAAGACAATTATCATGAACAAGGAAATATAATAATAATGCTTTTATTATTGCCTCTAGGGCATATTTCCAACAAATCTGGCCATACGGTTTTATAAACAAAGGTACGCAGAGAGATATGTTATATTACTGTTTAACAGAAGAAATGTCTTTCAAAGAAAATAGTCCCGCTATCGGTTCCTTTCTTTGGGTTGTCATGCTAAGCATGATCATGAAACCTCAGCTCCAATGTAAGAGCAAAATATTGAGGATTTAGTTTGGGAGGCCAGTTACTAGCCCCCGGTAGTGTTCGGCGACAGTCGAGGTCAAGCCGGAAGCACTTCGGCCAATGTTATGAATGGCCCGATATTTAATATAGTCATCGGATCGCTGACCAGTTTACACCTATCGTGATACCGCCGCTTTCTCCATCGAGGTTCTTGACCATGCGAAATGGAAGCACAATCGCAGTGGTTCTCCTTTGCACACCTAGCCGAACAAAGCGGAACGTAGGAGGCAAGCGGAGCCGGGCAACCCAACTATTGATCAAGACACAACCAAACTGATGCATATATAGCAATATCCGAGAATGTTTTGCCGAATCTCTAAAGGTGTCCGGCGTTGCATCATGAGACTTGTGCTGAAAACACACAAATAGTTTAAAAGTGCCAAAAGCTTGAAAACCAAAAACGTCCAAGAAAACATGACGTCCGAACAAGATCAAGTGTTCGTGCCAATCCAAAATTGGACTTTAGAAAAAATGCTTCATGGTGCTTTAACATCACACATCCTATCTCAAGACTTCAAGCGGTCAGCCTATGGATTAGGCAAGTTTAGAAAACTAAACTCTAGCGGTTTTGAGAGAGAAATTAGGCTCCTCGGCTAGTGACCGCTTTTCGTGTCGAGAAAAGGAGTGATAAATAATAAAAACTTTGCAACGACTAAGAAGAAAAACACTTAGTATGAGACGGCTCAAATAAACATAAGAGCCCCCAAGTGACTTGGTTAAAGTTGACTATATAATGTAAGGTGACATGTAGAATGCCTTCTAGCCGGATTGTAGATCGTTTGTCGAAGCGGACCTTTTCGCTTCAACCTCTGGACCCAATAGTCCGAGTGTGTCCGAATACCCTCACGGTTATAAAAACGGGGCATGCGTGGAGACCAGCGTAGGGGTCATTAGTGCTTTATCGGACAAGTGCCCAACTAGTTATGTTATATTACATGGTTAGTAAGAAACATCTTCTAGGGAGAATAGTTCCGTTAGGGGTTCCTTTCTCAGGAGGCATGCCCTAAAGTGCATGTCGGAATGCGAAAAGAGCAGAAAAAACATCCGGGGCAGGTAAATAAATAGGTAAGAAATCATCTTTTAGTTCACCGACCGAGTATTCCCTTAAGAACGCTTAGCTTTCGGCTTCACCCAGTCCGAGGTACACATCTGGCTGACCCGGCAGTAATAATCGCAGAGGTGCTCCTTTACCACCTAGCCGAACAATCGGGAACGTAGGGGTAAGCACAGGAGCCAGGCAACCCAGCTTGGCCAAAACTTAAGTCATATCGATGCATATAATGATGAATAAATGTACATGCGGAAGTGTGACACATGTGTTGGGCATAAAGCCCGAATTAATAAGCTTCTGTTAAAGAAGCCCCCAGGTATAATGAGCGCGGGTAACGCGTCAAGTGTGTGCAAACAAAGTTTCGACAAGGAAAATTTTTACAAGCAACTTTTTTCCAAAAAAGTACAATGCTTGGTCGAACCGAACACAAGTTAGAAATTTAAAACTTTGAGCATGAAGGCAACTTAGCTGGTTAATGTGTTCGGTATTGACGACGCGGTCCGAGCTTGATGCGGGACAAGGTTCCATCCCCCAAGCCGATCCCGAGATGGCGGAGCAAAAGAGCTCGACACTCCGAAGTGGTGACATAGCACGGTCAATGCAGGACGGCAGAGTGATGCCGAAGTCCCCTGCATGGGGTAATGAAGTGTTGACGAAGCCCCCCGTCCAACCGAGGTGACGCTAAAGGATATAGTCCGCTAGATCATTTTCCGTGCACAAAAATAGTGCGACCGGGGATAATAGTAATAATAAGAATTAAAAAATGTTGCATAATAAATAATTTATGCAAAGTGAGTAGTAAAAGAAATATGGCCTGGCGCGAAGTTGATGTCGATGCAGGTCGTCGGCGTAATGCAATAAAGGCGTGGCAAAGCTCGATTCACTGTGTCGGTCCGAGTTCGGATGCGGCGTTCACCGAACTGTACGGGAACCGACCAACCATCATGCGACCGTCGATAATGCGCCACCATTTGATAGACCTGTGTACATATGCTGGACTAACCAGAGTAATAATTCCTTGGGAAAAATTTAACCCAAACAAGCAAAAAGAAATACTAGGATTAATAGCTTTGGTTTATTTGTTGTAGCAATCCGAAGGAAGGTGATTCCTAAAATTGGGACTTGATCCGCGCACCCATGCCTGGTCGGCTAGTGACGCCAAGTGTCCGGAGTAGGTCGATGAAGAGATGGCGAAGCCCCGGTCCAGCCGAGATGTCGAAGTAGGTCGGCGTGATGGACACCAACTTGAAGAAGCGAGAGTGCGGCCCCGCCGATGCAGGTCGTGGACGTGGTCGATGCTGGCTTGATGAAGGGACCGTCTTGGCGATGCTGGTATGCCCGCCGTGTAATCCGTGGGGCGGCGATGTTGGTGATGATTTATCCTTCGCGATGCCGGACTCTTGTTCGGCTTGCCAAGATGATGATCCGAAGAAGTTGAGCTCGGCTCAACAAAGTGACGACGTGTCTAGGTCGGCAGCCGTGGAGCAATATTGCTGGACTGGTTTGACACCAGCATGATGTTGAAGATCATGTTCAAAAGATCTTAAAGTCAGTGGGATGTGTTCGGAAACAAAACACAATACCCCACACAAAACTTCCTTCAAAAAGGATGTCCGAAATCCCGTTCATAAAATAGACGAACTCGGGTCGGATTCGTTTTTGAGCAGAAAACAGATCCGAAAAGTGATGCACTAATCGGAAGGTTCCCGGAGTTTGGACGGTCGGATCGAGCTGAACTTTTGAGGGGTGGTAGATATAGGAATTCCGCAGCCGATCAACGGTTGGATCTTCCAAAGGAAGTCCGAGCTAGAAGCTGGACACCACGCCCCAAACTCGTCCGGATTCTCGTCCAGATTCAATGCGGCTCCGGTATATCGGAGATTGCCAGAGATTCCTCCATCGGAACTCGACGAAATTTTCCAGGGTTGTTGTAGACTCAATTCCGCACAATTCCACCAAAGTGATCGTCAAAGCGATACTAGAGGAGGTGGTGGTAGCAGATACGAGTTCGCTGTCCAGAAAAACAGCACGGTCGCTTGAGGGCAATGTTGACGTTGAGCCCCCGAGCTCCATGGATGATTCCTCCGTGATCTTGATAGAGATCGGAGTTGATGTTTGATGAAGGCCCTCGTCCGAACATGGTGATCCGAACACGGGGTGCAATTCTTGGTTGAACCAAGGTGACCAGTCGAGCTGGTGACGAAGGTGCCGAAGTCGCAGTTGATCTGCAGGCTAGCCATCGATCCTTTTGTCGATCACACAGCGGAACTCTCAATGAAGCACCAATGTCGGTGTCAAAACCGGCGGATCTCGGGTAGGGGGTCCCAAGCAGTGCGTCTTAGGATCAATGGTAACAGGAGACAAGGGACACGATGTTTTACCCAGGTTCGGGCCCTCTTGATGGAGGTAAAACCCTACGTCCTGCTAGATTAATATTGATCATGTGTGTTACAAGAGTGGATCTACCACGAGATCAAAGAGGCTAAACCCTAGAAGCTAGCCTATGGTATGATTGTTGTATATGAGATTGTCTATCGACTAGCCTGGCCCTGGTTTATATAATGCACCAGAGGCCTAGGATAACAAGAGTCCTAGCCGAATACGCCGGTGGGGGAGGAGTCCTTGTCTTGATCACCAAGTCTTGTGGAATCTTCCTTGTATGCGGCAACTGTCCGGACTGGCCCATGAGTATACGGCCATGGGGATCCTCGGCCCAATCCAACTGATCGGGAGACGACGTGGTGAGTACCCCCTAGTCCAGGACACTGTCAGCTACCATGGCTCTTCGTGTGCCCAACCTTGGTGCATTATGGTGTTGTTCTCGACTGTCCCTGCGCCTGCCGTCTTCTGCTTCAGATGGCATTGTGGGCTACCTTTGTTCCTGTGCAGGGTGTCGTTGGCACAATGTCAAAGGGCTTGAGCTTGTGTAGGTGGAGATCGGTGGCCGTGCGACATTGGTGGTGTTGGTGGTGCGGTGGCCCAGATCGATTCATCTCTTCGTCTACACTTGCGCTTGTGGTGAGCGCCTACATACATCATTCGGACACCTCCCGCTGGACCCGGCGAGGACGCTCTCTGGGTTCCGAAAGGAGGGTGGTGAGGTCTCGCGCTCATATGCTTGCCAGATCCGGCGGACAATGCTACTAGTGAGCTGCGTTGGGATTTCCTCGAAGAGGAGAGGATGATGCGGTACAGTAGAGATAAGTATTTCCCTCAGTTAAGAACCAAGGTTATCAATCCAGTAGGAGAAACATGCAACACCTCGTTAGCAGTACCTACACACAAAATAAGAAATACTTGCACCCAACGCGAACAAGGGGTTGTCAATCCCTCAGTGGTTAATTGCAAGGATCAAATCTCGTAGTGATAAATAGATAAATAAAACACAAAGTAAAATGAAGCAAATAAAATTACAACAAGGTATTTTTGGATTTTAACATATGATAAAAAAATAGACCCGAGGGCCATAGTTTTCACTAGAGGCTTCTCTCTTGAAAATAGTATACGATGGGTAAACAAATTACTGTTGGGCAATTGATTGAAAAGCGAATAATCATGACGATATCCAAGGCAATGATCTTGTATATAGGCATCACGTCCGAGACAAGTAGACCGACTCCTACCCGCATCTACTACTATTACTCCACACATCAACCGCTATCCAGCATGCATCTAGAGTATCAAGTTCATAAAGAACGTAGTAACGCCTTAAGCAAGATGACATGATATAGACAAAGTAAACTCACTCATGAATAAACCCAATTGTTTTATCCTTAATGGCAACAATACAAATACGCGTCTTGTCCCTTTCTATCACTGGGATATAGATCACCGCAAGATTGAACCCATCACAAAGCACCTCTCCCATTGCAAGAAAAATCAATCTAGTTAGCCTAACCAAATCAATAGATTGAAGAGAAATACAAAGTTATAATAATCATGCATAAAAGAGTTCAGAGAAGACTCAAATAATATTCATGGATAATTTGATCATAAACTCAAAATTCATCGGATCCCAACAAACGCACCGCTAAAAGTGATTACATCGAATAGATCTTCAAGAACATCAAGCAGAACATTGTATTGAAAATCAAAGAGAGGGAAGAAGCCATCTAGGTACTAGCTATGGACCCGTAGGTTTGTGGCAAACTACTCACACGTCATCGGAAGGGCAGCAAGGTTGATGTAGAGCCCCTCCGTAGTCGATTCCCCCTCTGGTACAGTACCGGAGAAGACCTCCAGATGGGATCTCTCGAGAACAGAAACTTGCGGTGGCAGAAAAAGTATTTCGGGTGGCTCTCTGTTGTCAGGGGAATATTTGAGAATTTATAGAGACATAATTAGGTCAAGAGGTGCCATGAGGGGCCCACAAGCCTGGGGGCGCCCCCTTGGGGCGCACTTCCTGAGCTTGTCGTTCCCTCGTGGCTCGCCAGGTCTTCTCCTGAACCTTCTAGGGTCTTTTCTGGTTCAGAAAAATGTAATCCCAAATTTTTCTCCGTTTGGACTCTGTTTGATATTGATTTTCTGAAAAGCCAAAAACAAGCAAAAAAAAAAACAACAACTAGCACAAGACACTAGGTTAATAGGTTAGTCCTAAAAAATGATATATAATTGCATAATAAACATCCAAGATTGATATTATAATAGCATGGAACAATAAAAAAATATAGATACGTTGGAGACATACCACACAACATGTGACAGATTGGTCCAGGATACGGTGCTTCAGGCAAAAACCTGTGATGACTTTGTCTGCAATGATGATGAAAACAACTCCAGGCGCCCCTTCCCTTCTTGAAGGAGCCATTATGAATCTTCTATAACTCGTGCAGTGGTGTGCCCTAGGCGAAAGCCTTAGATCCATCTCTGGATCGGACAACAACAACGTCTTCGATGTTGTTTCACCTTTGAGGGCATAGTCTTGGAGCCATGAATCAGCTACTGGTTGCATGGTGTCTTGGTTGGAGTGCGGTTGGTTTGTTGGGAAATCTCGTGGTGGCGATGGAAGTGCTCTATGGCGACGGTCATTGCTTTGGCCGTCCTAGTGTTGTCAGTCGACCTATCTCTTGGGTGGTCATGGCGGCGGTGAGGTCTCTGAGTTTGGTGCCCTTCGAAGATGCCTGAGGTTTTGGTGCTTCGCATAGCGTTTTGGTTCTCTGTATTTTTTATAGTGGTCGTGGCGTCACCCAGAGGAGGTTTAAGGTTGTCTCGTGGAACATTACCCTTAGGCATGGTTTGCGGCCCTCTTTGTCACGATGTGACTAGGCGGAGGGAAGCCCTTTGACAGTGGCTGCAACTCTCCCAGTTCCTTGTGCGGAGTGATCACAGGGCAGCTGGCGACTTCTTCTCCATGTTTTCTCTGTGACAGTTCTCACTTTGACTGATCCAACAAAATCAGCCCCGCTCTTCTCGCTCCACGTAGTGGTGACGGGTGCTAAGTTCTTGGTGTTGGCTGCTTGTTGCAGCTTGCTTTTGGTTCTCCTCTTGTTATTCTTTGTTCCTTCTTGAGTGTATCGGGTGCTATCTGTTGTACCCATTGTGTTGTATCTCACTCTTATTTATAATGAAAATGGTTCATGTAAATGTAAGTTCGCCACAGCATCGTAAAAAAAACATTCGTATTTCACTCAATAAGTGGGGGTCTGGAAAAGCCAACCCACTGAATTCCACCCACACGCAATAGCGACACTTTGAGAGGGAGATGAAGACCGTAGGTTATCTAAATTCAAACCGGCCATTTTATCCTTCCAAAAGGCAGAGGATCCGATCCAATCGCGACGTGGGCCGGCGGGAAATTACTGGCAGCCGTGTTATTGCCACCAGCGTTGAGCATCAGAGGCAGGAGCTGCTGGCGCCGTGGCGTCACACTTCTGCATGGCGACGCCCATATGCATGCCGCCACGTTGTCTCTCGAGCAGTCAGCGTCAGCTCGTATCTTTCTCCGATTCGCGCTGCTCGTCGTGAAAGTTACGGACAAACAAACCCTAAAAAAATGTGCATGCATGCGTGCGTCGATGTGATCCTCATCTTCTTTTCCCCGTGTAGAAAAATATAGACAGCTTTGTTTGGCCAGTTGGCTCGGCTTTGCACATATGCGTGCATGGGAAATCGGGTAGTTCTGATCTTCGTTGGGCAGGACAAATATACCGAACAACTTTTCATTCGGTGCGTCTGTTTGTTTAATCAGTTATAGGTTAATCTCATTGGTAATGGACAATGATAATTCGATATTGTTTTTATTTTGTCTTAAAGCTAGCACAAAAAAAAAAAAAAGCATGCATGCAAGAGCTTTATGTATTTTATACATACACTGTTCTAGTTCTGCTAATGATGTATGGATGCAACAGGTTGCCACAACCAGCTGGATATGTGAATATCTGTAGAGTACCTTCTTAGATGTTGTACTCCCTCGTTTCCCAAATAATTGTCTTTCTAGCCATCTCAAATGGACTACAATATATCGATGCAAAAAAAAAAAAAAAAAAGACTACAACATACGGATGTATGTAGACATGTTTTAGAGTGTAGGTTCATTCATTTTGCTCCGTATGTAGTCACTTGTTGAAATCTCTAGAAAGACAATTATTTAGGAACGGAGGAAGTATATGTTAGTGTTCTCTTTAGCTTCAAGAAAAAACAGGGGGCCGAGCCCTCACAGGAGAGCTTTTTTCTGCGAGAAGAAAAGAGAGCCTTGCTTAACCAAACATTAATTAAGGTGCAGGCGTTGGTGGCTTTGTTAGGTCCGATATATCTTTGTATCTTTGTTAAGGTGTATGACCTGTTGTTCTTGAAGAATTAGCTTTTCAAAGAAACCCGACAGATTTCAGGGGTACAGGAAGGGTTTTGGAGAAAAGCAGATAATGCCAGGTAGATGAAAAATATAGCACAAGACCTAAAATATATATAGAAGGGCTCCGAAAATTACCAGGAGCCACCCGGGATTTATCTAGGCGCCATGGGTACCCTAATAGGCAAAAGGCCTATTAGGAGAGAGCCCCCCTGGCTTATTGGACAAGCTAGGGGAGGGGGGGAGTTTGAGGAGGACTCCCTCTGTAGGCCGGCGCTCCAAGGGAGGGAGACCCCCTCCCCAAGTCGGCCTCCCCTCCTCGCACACCTACATATACATGAGGGGGCGCCCCCTAGAGACACACAGGTCCCTTTGATTCTGGGCACCCCCTCACTAGTTCTCTCTAGTTTCTCTAGATCCAAATAATAGAGAAGCCCCGTGAGTTACTATTCTCCCCTCTTTAGTTCTCCGGCGATGCAAAGCTCTGGAAGGCGAAGTGCTGCCGGATCGTCAAGCCCGTATGCTTGCAATCCATAGAGAGATCATGCTTTCGATCTTTTCTTCGAGGGATCATTCATGGGATGGTTCAAGGGATTCAAGAACGATCTATAGCAACTCCTCTTCCGCTGCAACTCGAACTTGGTAACAATCTGATCTAACTTTGTATGCATCTTCATAGTGATTCTGGGATCTTGACCGTAGGCCTACGAGGACTCCCCCTCGTAGGCCGGTGCACCAAGGGAGGAAGACCCCCTCCCCAAGTCGGTCTCCCCTCCCCGCACACCTATATATACATGAGGGGGGCGCCCCCTAGAGACACATAAGTCCCTTTGATTCTGGGCACCCCCTCACTAGTTCTCTTTAGTTTTCTAGATCCAAATAATAGAGAAGCCCCGGGAGGTACTCTTCTCCCCTCTCTAGTTCTCCAGCGATGCAAAGCTTTGGAAGGCAAAGTGTTGCTGGATCATCAAGCCCGTATGCTTGCAACCCATAGAGAGATCGTGCTTTCGATCTTTTGTTCGAGGGATCATTCGTGGGATGGTTCAAGGGATTCAAGAACGATCTACACCAACTCCTCTTCCGCTGCAACTCGAACTTGGTAACAATCTGATCTAACTTTGTATGCATCTTCATAGTGATTCTGGGATCTTGACCGTAGGCCTACGAGGACTCCCCTCGAGGCGGTGCCTCAAGGAGGAAGACCCCCTTCCCAAGTCGGCCTCCCCTCCCCGCACACCTATATATACATGAGGGGGGCGCCCCCTAGAGACACACAAGTCCCTTTGATTCTGGGCACCCCCTCACTAGTTCTCTTTAGTTTTCTAGATCCAAATAATAGAGAAGCCCCGGGAGGTACTCTTCTCCCCTCTCTAGTTCTTCAGCGATGCAAAGCTTTGGAAGGCAAAGTGTTGCTGGATCATCAAGCCCGTATGCTTGCAACCCATAGAGAGATCGTGCTTTCGATCTTTTGTTCGAGGGATCATTCGTGGGATGGTTCAAGGGATTCAAGAACGATCTACACCAACTCCTCTTCCGCTGCAACTCGAACTTCGTAACAATCTGATCTAACTTTGTATGCATCTTCATAGTGATTCTGGGATCTTGACTGTAGGCTGATTTTTTTATTTTGTTTTCTACCGTATTCAAAACCGTTGTTTAACCATGGCGAATTTGAAAAAATGTTCAACACGAAAAAGGTGCTCCTTTTCAACAACTTCCCAATAATGTACCATTTTCCTAATTCCAGTGAATAATTGAGGAGTTAGAGCCAGAAGCTGCACGGAAAAAAAGAGTGGGATTCGGACAGAAAAGCCTCAAAGTTCAAATTCAATAGAGAGTGCATTTCGAACACTCTATTTTCGCGACTAAGGCAACACATATGATCGTATCATTTTTTTAATGTTCTTGTAAATAGATAGGAATTTGAGACTTTCTACATGAAAATGTTCCGTGTATTTATAGCTTTCCAATGTTTATCATTTGCCCCATTCAGAAAAAGGTTTTAATTTTTTGCCTTCAAAACAAATTCCACCATTTTCAAAATTAAATTCAAATCATAAAGAATTTTGGAAATAGTTATGTACCAAAAATCCAACAACATATCGTTTGCTACATTCCGACAACCCTTTAAAAATTAACCCAAAAATACGATTTCGTTCAAATTCCTGCCATTTTCAAATTACTTTAAAACCTTTTGGCATTGGCAACAACTTTGTATATGAAAAGAATAGCACATTTACAGCAGCTTTCTAACGCCATATCGTCTGTGTCATTCCGATAAACCGTTGGAAAAGAGGTAAAAAAATAATATATCATTCGTTCCGTAAATGGTGTTTGAGCAACGTTTCTAAATGTAAGATGAGCGCATCTACAGAAGACTTCCAACGCCATATCGTATTCCTCAATCCGACAAAGCTTTTGAAAATTAAGTCAAAATATGATTCATATTTTTTTTCATGAGAAAATGTCGTTTTCGAAACTGCTCTTAATCCGTGATGATTTTAAGAAATGTTCCACATGGATAATGATCGCTTTGTCCACAACTTACCAATAGTATATCACAAGTCACATTCAGATAAAGCACGCGAAAGTTCAAACTGTGCAGAGGATGGAGACAACGGTATTTTGCAACCGGTTGCAGAGTATATATAATTATATATACCATGACTGAGTTGTACATATGTATGTGTACACACACGAATCTCCGCCTAAGTTAACAAGCTTCAACGTTTTAGTGCTTAAATATATGTACGAACGAACAAAATGTATAATTAGGAAACGTATACCGTTGAAAATGCAAAGAAGATGCCCGCAAAAAAATTGCAAAGAAGATAACTCGTGAACAAGGAGACGTCGTTGTCAGAACAGGTGCTGAGTACGATGTCTTGTTTCCTCCGCTGAAGTGTACATATACATCTAAGGAAGTACTATAAGGTTAAATTTGGATGCACTTAATTAACGACAGGATAACACAGTTTGCTCTTAGCCACATTATGCCAATTGTATCTTACTAGCAAACATGCTCGTGCGTTGCAACGGGTCATAAAAATTCTAATAGTTCAACAATAATTCTCTCTCCCCTCTCCCTTGCCGTCACCAGAGGTGCGGCTTCGGCAAAGCCAGCTCACGCCGATCTTGGAAAGGTTCATTTCTCTTCACTCGGCGATCGGCGACATGGGATGTGGCAGGCGGCGTCCTTCCGCCGGTGGTGGGCGTTGTCGGATCGGTCGGCCAGATTTCCTTGGCTGCTTGGGAGAAGGTCCCGATGGGCGGCAGTGCGTGGCGTGAGGTGGTTCCGGTGCCCTCTCGTCGGATCCGAGGTGGACTATCATAGCATGCGGTTCTCTTCATCGGCTGCTCGGATCTTGGCGTCCGTGCTCGGAGGTGTTGGTGGCTGGCACGGTTGGTGATGGGGTGGAAGCTTGTCAGGGAAATTCGGCGGCAATGGCGTACGTCGTCGATAACTTTCTGGGCATTATTCCCTTTCGTGGTGGCAACGGTGAGGTCAACTCCGATCCTCCCTACTCCCTAGTTCCCCATGAATGAGCGGCGGCGGCGCCATGGCGTCATCACCTCCTTGGAGGTTCTGTCTTGGGCATTAGATGAAGGGTGTGCGCGGTGAGCACGGATGGTTCCCGGTGCCAGAGTTGGTGCGGTGTGGCATCTACCGCATCAACGACGGTGGATCTCGGCGGTGTGGCGCAGCGGGGTCTCAACGTTGGACATATGTTGATTGATGCGCTCAGGGTGAAGGCGATGTCTGGCGTCATGGTGGCGTCAACGGTAGTTGTACATGGCAAGGTCAATGCATGAATCTCTCCAGAAGTTGGGACGATGGAAAATGGCGGCGGCGGATCTGGAGCATGCGCATCCGATGCATGGTGTGGATCTGCTAGACCGGTTAGTGATCTCGGCTTGCCGTGGGGCGGCTTGGTGAGACTACCGGATTAGATGGTGTGCATTCATGCATGGTCAGGGCACATCATCAAGCTAGTAGGTGTAGTGACGTAGTTCGTCAGGATGATGGCTTGGTGTTAATTAATGAATTCATTCTTGTACTACTCTGTTGAATAATATAATAAATATGATTGTGTGCATCACTTGATGAAGAGGCCAGGGTATTTTTATTTAAAAAACACACACATAGCAATATATATACAGCACATAAGCTAGCCTAATCTGGTACTAATCCAATACGATGATTGCACCGTATAGGAGCAGCACACGGCACCAGCGTTAGGATTGATGGGCTGTCTTTTGTGCGTGGGCATAGGCCCACCCATGGGGCTAGACAGGCCCAGCTGAGGATGTGCCGGAAACGGATCGAGCGAAGAAGCCAAATGCTGTCAACTTACGATATTTTTTTGAGCGATCGTGCAACATAAAATTAGTACCACCTTGTTTATATTACTATTTTGTCTATACAAATCATAAAGACGTATTATGATATGAGAAGAAAGCGTATTATGACGGCAAACTCGACAAAATCAATTTGTGTTTTATTATTAGGAAGAGATAACCAGCCCGTGGATATTGAGAAAGACGTGGAGATCACAAAGCCAGACAAGCAAAGCTCTAACGAAAACCAACCAAATGTGGTTGATTAATTTTCTTGCGGCGATTATAATTAATTCCCATGCTTATCCGACTAGACTCGTCGCATGCAACTGAGGCTAGCCCCCTTAGTATTTTTGTACATGCAAAGCAGGTGCACTGCCGAATTCATTATAAGATAGAAAAAACCAAAACAGAGTGGTCCGGTTCTTATGGAAAACAAGACCGAAAAACCACACAACACACGATTGATCAAGGTACCATCGTGCAAAAATCCAAACCATGACGACCTCGGTCAACTCATACTCTTCCGTCAACATGCCCATAACCCGATAATGTGTGGGCAAACTCTTCAAAGACGCCTTCAAAAAGCATCAGCGTCGGCATCATTCGGCCCCTTAAGTATGTGTATCCTCTTGCTAAGAACGAAAAATCACAAGGAAGAAAGTTCAGTATTCTTCCTCAAACTTTTTCATGAAGTTAGCTGAAAACACATTTCGTCGGAAACGAGCCGGGACTAATCCGAGAATTATGGTAATGTCATATCGTATTACACTGCAGGCGTGATCTGTACTGTTCACTGTTTTCTTGATGATTATCAGATGATGAGGGGAGCTTCGGTAGTACCCCGTTAAAAAACTTATACAGATCTGAAAGCAGCTATTAAAAGGGTATTTTGGTATTTGAAGTGGTCATCTCGCCTCCACGGTGATAAGAGCATTTACAGCCGGACGCCCCAAACCTGCCTCAAACACCTCGGTGACGGTCTGATTACTGACCGGTCACAAAGATGACCCGACGGGCGTCTCAAATGGGCCTCAAACGCCCGGGCTGACCGGCGCCCCCCATAGCCAGCCCAAATATGGTGTAGATATGAGGGCGCCCGGGTGTGTCCGGCACGTCGGACCCGGCTCAGGCTGGCCCATCCGACCACACATATATTCCTCCCAATCCGATCGCCGAACCAAACCCTAACCACTTCACTCCACTCCCCTCCGCCACTCAAGCTCCCGTCCGGCCTTCTCCGGCATGGCGGGTAGTGGATCCGAGTCCTTCACCTCAAGATCCCTCGACCTCAAGCTCATCCCACGCGGCCCCGAGGAGGAGTTAGTCGTCCGGCTTGCGCTCCGCTGCTCCCGGGAGGAGGCCCGTGCAAGGCAGCACACGGACTCCTTCGGTCGGGAATCCGTTGCGTACGCCCAAATGACGCATGGATCCACCGCAAGGTGTGTGGTCGCTGCCTCACCGGAGGCGACGTGATCCGTCTAGCGTCCGAACGCGGAGGCGGACGCGCAACAACTCCATTGGCGTGCCGAGGCCATGGACGCACCACGGGCGTTGTCGGGGGTGTCGTGCGACATATGCCAAAGGATGACTTATCATGGAGGGGGCTAATAAGACGTCGTCGGTGCCAGGAAACGGGATGAGGCGCAGACATGCACGCCGGCGAATCTTACCCAAGTTCGGGGCTCTCCTAGGAGATAACACCCCTACTCCTGCTCTGCGGGGTCTTCGCATGATCACTCAAGCAACAACGATGGTTACAAGCTTACTCCTTGAGCTGTTTCTCTAGAGGGGGAAGAAGAACAAGGCTAGCCCCAGCTTCCTCTCTCTATATGGGCGTGTGGATGAACTATAGTCTGAACCCTTTGCATGGGTGCCCTGGGGGGTTTATATAGGCCTAACCCCCAGGGGTACAAAGGTAATCTGGCCGGGTATAGGCCCCGGCTGTCTGTGTCTCTGGTCGCCGGCTCCTCCGCCGGCAGATGGGGCCCGCCGCCTGGTGGACCCTTGGCTATCTCGTGCTTGGTGACAGACCCGCGCCCGCCTTCATGGTCTTCTTTGGCTGCTCGACCTGTGTAGCTGTGCTGGTAATGATGCATGCTTTGTCAGGGGAAGCGTGGCTACTGTACCACCGCCTGGCGGGCGTTCACTGTAGCCACTCCCCGTCTCTTCTAGTTAATGGTGCACAAACTCCAAGGAGGGGAAGAGCCGCCTGGTCAGGGGCCGGCCTCGCTACGAGCCGACTGAAGGAAATATGCCCTAGAGGCAATAATAAAGTTATTATTTATTTCCTTATATCATGATAAATGTTTATTATTCATGCTAGAATTGTATTAACCGGAAACATAATACATGTGTGAATACATAGACAAACAGAGTGTCACTAGTATGCCTCTACTTGACTAGCTCGTTAATCGAAGATGGTTATGTTTCCTAACCATAGACATGAGTTGTCATTTGATTAACGGGATCACATCATTAGGAGAATGATCGATTGACATGACCCATTCCGTTAGCCTAGCACTTGATCGTTTAGTATGTTGCTATTGCTTTCTTCATGACTTATACATGTTCCTGTAACTATGAGATTATGCAACTCCGTTTACGGAGGAACACTTTGGGTACTACCAAGCGTCACAGCGTGGCTGGGTGATTATAAAGGAGTACTACGGTGTCTCCAAAGGTACATGTTGGGTTGGCGTATTTCGAGATTAGGTTTTGTCACTCCGATTGTCGGAGAGGTATCTCTGGGCCTTCTCGGTAATACACATCAGATAAGCCTTGCAAGCATTGCAACTAATAAGTTAGTTGCGAGATGATGTATTACGGAACGAGTAAAGAGGCTTGCCGGTAACGAGATTGAACTAGGTATTGGATACCGACGATCGAATCTCGGGCAAGTAACATACCGATGACAAAGGGAACAACGTATGTTGTTATGCGGTTTGACCGATAAAGATCTTCGTAGAATATGTAGGAACCAATATGAGCATCCAGGTTCCGCTATTGGTTATTGACCGAGAATGGTTCTAGGTCATGTCTACATAGTTCTCGAACCCGTAGGGTCCGCACGCTTAACGTTTCGATGGCGAGTTCATTATGAGTTTATAAGTATTGATGTACGAAGGTTGTTGAGTCCGGATATGATCACGGACATGACGAGGAGTCTCGAAATGGTCGAGACATAAAGATTGATATATTGGAAGCCTATGTTTGGACTTGGAAGGGTTCGAATGAAACAGGAGTTACGGAACAGGGGTTACGGAACCCCGGGGGTATATGGGCCTTAATGGGCCACAAGGGAGAAGAGGAAGGGCGGCCGGGGCAGGCAGCGCCCCCTCCCCTCTAGTCGAATAGGACAAGGAGAGGCGGCGCCCTTCCCTCTTCCCCTCCCCAATCCTACTCCAACTAGGAGAGGGGAGTCCTACTCGGTGGGAGTAGGACTCCTCGGCCAGCGCCTCCCTAGGGCTGGCCGCACCCCTTTACTCCTTTATATCTGAGGCAGGGGGCACCCCATCACACACAAGTTGATCTACGGATCGTTCCTTAGCCGTGTGCGGTGCCCCCTCCACCATATTCCACTTGATCATATCGTCGTAGAGCTTAAGCGAAGCCTGCGCGGAGAAGTCATATCGTCGCGGAGCTTAAGCGAAGCCCTGCGTCGGTGGAGCATCAACATCGTCCCACGCCGTCGTCTTGTGGAACTCATCCCGACACTTTGCTGGATCGGTCAGGGGATCGTCATCGAGCTGAGCGTGTGCGAGAACTCGGAGGTGCCGTCGTTCGGTGCTTGGATCGGTCGGATCGTGAAGGCGCACGACTACATCAACAGCGTTGTTATAACGCTTCGCTTTCGGTCTCACGAGTGCGTGGACGGACCTCTCCCCTCTCGTTGCTATGCCATCACCATGGTCTTGCGTGTTCGTAGGAAATTTTTTGAAATTACTCGTTCCCCAACGATGGCATCCGAGCCTGGTTTTATGCGTTGATGTCATATGCACGAGTAGAACACAAGTGAGTTGTGGGCGATATAAGTCATCTTGCTTACCAAAGCATGTCATACTTTGGTTCAGCGGTATTGTGAGATGAAGCGGCCCGGACCGACATTACGCCAGACGCTTACGCGAGACTGGTTTCACCGCTCCGAGCACTCGTTGCTTAAAGGTGACCGGCGGGTGTCTCTCTCTCACTTTAGTTGAACCGAGTGTGGCTCGCCGGTCCTTGCGAAGGTTAAAACAGCACCAACTTGACAAACTATCGTTGTGGTTTTGATGCGTAGGTAAGAACGGTTCTTGCTCAGCCCGTAGCAGCCACGTAAAACTTGCAACAACAAAGTAGAGGGCGTCTAACTTGTTTTGCAGGGCATGTTGTGTTGTGATGTGGTCAAGGCGTGATGCTATATTTTATTGTATGAGATGATCATGTTTTGTAACGAGTTATCGGCAATGGCTGGCGAGAGCCATATGGTTGTCGCTTTATTGTATGAAATGCAAGCGCCATGTAATTGCTTTACTTTATCACTAAGCATAGCGATAGTCGTAGAAGCAATAGTTGGCGAGGCGACAACGATGCTACGATGGAGATCAAGGTGTCGCTACCGGTGGCGATGGTGATCATGGCGGTGCTTGGCGATGGAGATCACAAGCACAAGATGATGATGACCATATCATATCACTTATATTGATTGCATGTGATGTTTATCCTTTATGCATCTTATCTTGCTTTGATTGGCGGTAGCATTATAAGATGAACTCACTAAAATTATCAAGAAGTGTTCTCCACGAGTATGCACCGTTGCCAAAGTTAGTAGTACCCGGACACCACGTGATGATCGGGTGTGATAAGTTCTCGTCCATCTACAACGGGTGCAAAACAGTTGCACACGCGGAATACTCAGGTTAAACTTGACGAGCCTAGCATATAACAGATATGGCCTCGGAACACGGAGACCGAAAGGTCGGCGTGAATCATATAGTAGATATGATCAACATAGTGATGTTCACCATTGAAACTACTCCATCTCACGTGATGATGGGACATGGTTTAGTTGATTTGGATCACGTGATCACTTAGATGACTAGAGAGATGTCTATCTAAGTGGGAGTTCTTAAGTAATATGATTAATTGAACTTTAATTTATCATGAACTTAGTCCTGGTAGTATTTTGCAAATTATGTTGTAGATCAATAGCTCGCGTCGTTGCTTCCCTATGTTTTTATGTGTTCCTAGAGAAAATTTGTATTGAAAAATGTTAGTAGCAATGATGCGGATTGGATCCGTGATCAGAGGTTTATCCTCATTGCTGCACGGAAGAATTATGTCCTTAATGCAGCGCTAGGTGACAGACCTATTGCAGGAGCAAATGCGGGCGTTATGAGCGTTTGGCTAGCTCAATATGATGACTACTTGATAGTTTAGTGCACCATGCTTAACGGCTTAGAATCGGGACTTCAAAGGCGTTTTGAGCGTCATGGACCATATGAGATGTTCCAGGAATTGAAGTTAATATTTCAAGCAAATACCGAGTTGAGAGATATGAAATCTCCAACAAGTTCTATAGCTAAAAGATGGAAGAGAATCGCTCAACTAGTGAGCATGTTCTCAGATTATGCAGGTACTTCAATCGCTTGAATCAAGTGGGAGTTAATCTTCCGGATAAGATAGTGATTGACAGAATTCTCTAGTCACCATCACTAAGTTACTAGAACTTCGTGATGAACTATAGTATGCAAGGGATGGCGAAAACGATTCCCGAGCTCTTCGTGATGTTAAAATCGACGAAGGTAGAAATCAAGAAAGAGCATCAAGTGTTGATGATTGACAAGACCACTAGTCTCAAGGAAAAGGGCAAAGGGAAGAAGGGAACTTCAAGAAGAGCGGCAAGCAAGTTGCTGTTCGAGTGAAGAAAGCCAGTCTGGACCTAAGCACGAGACTAAGTGCTTTTGCTGCAATGGAACTGGTCCTTTGAAGCGGAACTACCCCAAATATTTGGCGGATAAGAAGGATGGCAAATTGAACAAGAGTATATTTGATATACAGGTTATTGATGTGTGCCTTACTAGTGTTTATAGTAGCCCACGAGTATTTGATACTTGTTAGGTTCTTTGAGATTAGTAACTCAAACAGGAGTTCTGAATAAACAGAGACTAGTTGAAGGGAAGTGACGATGAGTGTTGGAAGTAGTTCCAAGATTGATATGATCATCATCGCACACTCCCTATACTTTCGGGATTAGTGTTAAACCTAAATAAATGTTATTTGGTGTTTGCGTTGAGCATGAATATGATTTGATCATGTTTATTGCAAAACGGTTATTCATTTTAAGTCAAAGAATAATTGTTGTTCTGTTTAAATGAATAAAACCTTCAATGGTCATACACCCAATAAAAATAGTTTGTTGGATCTCGATCGTAGTAATACACATATTCATAATATTGATGCCAAAAGATGCAAAGTTAATAATGATAGTGCAACTTATTTGTGGCACTTGCCGTTTGGAGTCATATCGGTATAAAGCGCATGAAGAAACTCCATAAAGATGGATTTTTGGAATCACTTGGCTATGAATCATTTGATGCTTGCGAACCGTGCCTTTTGGGCAAGATGACTAAAACTCCGTTCTCGGAACAATGGAGCGAGCTCTTGACTTGTTGGAAATAATACATACCGATGTATGCGATCCAATGAGTGTTGATGCTCGTGGCAAATATCGTTATTTTCTCCTTCACAAGATGATTTGAGCAGATATGGGTATATCTACTTGATGAAACATAAGTCTGAAATAGTTGAAAGGTTCAAAGAATTTCAGAGTGAAGTGGAAAATCATCGTAACAAGAAAATAAAATTTCTGCGATCGATCGTGGAGATGAATATTTGAGTTCTGAGTTTGGTCTTCATTAAAACAATGTGAAATAGTTTCACTACTCACGCCACAGAACACCACAGCATAATGGTGTGTCGAGCGTCGTAACCGCACTTTATTGGATATGGTGCGATCTATGATGTATCTTACCGATTTACCACTATCGTTTTGGGGTTATGCATTAGAGACAGCTGCATTCACGTTTAATAGGGCACCATCTAAATCCGTTGAGATGACACCGTATGAACTATGGTTTAGCGATAAACCTAAGTATCGTTTCTTAAAGTTTGGAGTTGTGATGCTTATGTGAAAAAGTTTTCACCGATAAGCTCGAACCCAAATCGGAGATGTCGTCTTCATAGAATACCCAAAGGTAACTATTGGGTACACCTTCTATCACAGATCCGAAAGCAAGATATTTGTTGCTAAGATGGATCCTTTCTAGAGAAGAAGTTTCTCTCGAAAGAAGTGAGTGGGAGGAAAGTAGAGCTTGATAAGGTAATTGTACCTTCTCCCGAATTGGAAAGTAGTTCATCACAGAAATCAGTTCCTGTGATTCATACACCAATCAGTAAGGAAGCTAATGATGATGATCATGAAGCTTTAGATCAAGTTACTACCGAACCTCGTGGGTCTTCCAAAATAAGATCCGCACCAATGTGGTACGGTGATCCTATTCTAGAAGTCATGTTACTAGACCATGATGAACCTACGAACTATGAGGAAGCGATGATGAGCCCAGATTCCACGAAATGGCTTGAGGCCATAAAATCTGAGATAGGATCCATATATAAGAACAAAGTGGGGACTTTGGTTGACTTGCTCGATGAACGCAAGTCAAGTTAAATAAATGGATCTTCAAGAGGAAGACAGATGTTGATAGTAGTGTTACTATCTACAAAGCTCGACTTGTGCAAAAAAGGTTTTCGACAAATTCAAAGTGTTGACTACAATGAGATTTTCTCAAGCTGTAGCGATGCTTAAGTCTGTCGAATCATGTTAGCAATTGCCACATTTTATGAAATCGGCAAATGGATGTCAAAACTACATTCTTTAATAGATTTATTAAAGAAGAGTTGTATATGATGCAACAGAAGGTTTTCAATCCTAAAGGAGCTAACAAAATGTGCAAGCTTCAGCGATCCATCTATGGATTTGGTGCAAGCATCTCGGAGTTGGAATATACGCTTTGATATGTTGATCAAAGCATATGGTTTTATCTGAGACTTTTGGAAAGGCTGTATTTACAAGAAAGTGAGTGGGAGCACTACAACATTTCGATAAGTATATGTGAATGACATATTGTTGATTGGAAATGATGTAGAATTATTCTACAAAGCATAAAGGGTATTTGAAAGGAGTTTTTCAAAGAAGGACCTCGATGAAGCTGCTTACATATTGAGCATCAAGATCTATAGAGATAGATCAAGGCGTTTGATAAGTTTTTCAATGAATACATACCTTGACAAAATTTTGAAGTAGTTCAAAATGGAACAGTCAAAGAAAGAGTTCTGCACGTGTTACAAGGTGTGAGATTGAGTAAGACTCAAAACCCGACCACGGCAGAAGATAGAAAGAGAATGAAAGTCATTCCCTATGCATCACCATAGGTTCTATAAAGTATGTCATGTTGTGTACGGATCTATTGCATACCCTACCACTAAGCTTGGCAAGGGAGTGCAATAGTGATCTAGGAGTAGATCAATGGACAGCGGTCAAAATTATCCTTAGTAGAATAAGGATATGTTTCTCGATTATGGAAGTGAAAAAGGTTCCTCGTAAAGGGTTACGTCGATACAAGTTTTAACACTAATCTAGATGACTCTGAGTCTCAATCTGGATACATATTGAAAGTGGGAGCAATTAGCTAGAGTAGCTCCATGCGAGCATTGTAGACATAGAAATTTGCAAAATACTTACGGCTCGAATGTGATGGACCCGTTGACTAAAATTATCTCACAAGCAAAACATGATCACACCTTAGTACTCTTTGGGTGTTAATCACATAGCGATGTGAACTAGATTATTGACTCTAGTAAACCCTTTGGGTGTTGGTCACATGTCGATGTGAACTATGGGTGTTAACCACATATAGATGTGAACTATTGATGTTAAATCACATGGTGATGAGAACTAGATTATTGACTCTAGTGCAAGTGGGAGATGAAGGAAATATGCCCTAGAGGCAATAATAAAGTTATTATTTATTTCCTTATATCATGATAAATGTTTATTATTCATGCTAGAATTGTATTAACAGGAAACATAATACATGTGTGAATACATAGACAAAGCAGTGTCACTAGTATGCCTCTACTTGACTAGCTCGTTAATCGAAAATGGTTATGTTTCCTAACCATAGACATGAGTTGTCATTTGATTAACGGGATCACATCATTAGGAGAATGATCTGATTGACATGACCCATTCCGTTAGCCTAGCACTTGATCGTTTAGTATGTTGCTATTGCTTTCTTCATGACTTATACATGTTCCTGTAACTATGAGATTATGCAACTCCGTTTACGGAGGAACACTTTGGTACTACCAAGCGTCACAACGAATCGGGTGATTATAAAGGAGTACTACGGTGTCTCCAAAGGTACATGTTGGGTTGGCGTATTTGAGATTAGGTTTTGTCACTCCGATTGTCGGAGAGGTATCTCTGGGCCTTCTCGGTAATACACATCGGATAAGCCTTGCAAGCATTGCAACTAATAAGTTAGTTGCGAGATGATGTATTACGGAACGAGTAAAGAGGCTTGCCGTAGCGAGATTGAACTAGGTATTGGATACCGACGATCGAATCTCGGGCAAGTAACATACCGATGACAAAGGGAACAACGTATGTTGTTATGCGGTTTGACCGATAAAGATCTTAGTAGAATATGTAGGAACCAATATGAGCATCCAGGTTCCGCTATTGGTTATTGACCGAGAATGGTTCTAGGTCATGTCTACATAGTTCTCGAACCCGTAGGGTCCGCACGCAACGTTTCGATGACAGTTCATTATGAGTTTATAAGTATTGATGTACCAAAGGTTGTTGAGTCCGGATATGATCACGGACATGACGAGAGTCTCGAAATGGTCGAGACATAAAGATTGATATATTGGAAGCCTATGTTTGGACTTGGAAGGGTTCGAATGAAAGCAGGAAGTTTAGGAACACGGGGGTACGGAACCCCGGGGGTATATGGGCCTTAATGGGCCACAAGGGAGAAGAGGAAGGGCGGCCAGGGCAGGCGCGCCCCCTCCCCTCTAGTCCGAATAGGACAAGGAGAGGAGGCGCCCTTCCTCTTCCCTCCCCAATCCTACTCCAACTAGGAGAGGGGGGAGTCCTACTCGGTGGGAGTAGGACTCCTCGGCCGCGCCTCCCTAGGGCTGGCCGCACCCCTTTACTCCTTATATCTGAGGCGGGGGCACCCATCACACAAGTTGATCTACGGATCGTTCCTTAGCCGTGTGCGGTGCCCCCTCCACCATATTCCACTTGATCATATCGTCGTGAGAGCTTAGGCGAAGCCTGCGCGGAGAAGTCATATCGTCGCGGAGCTTAAGGCGAAGCCCTGCGTCAGTGGAGCATCAACATCGTCACCACGCCCGTCGTCTTGTGGAACTCATCCCCGACACTTTCTTTGGATCGGAGTCAGGGGATCGTCATCGAGCTGAGCGTGTGCAGAACTCGGAGGTGCCGTCGTTCGGTGCTTGGATCGGTCGGATCGTGAAGGCGTCGACTACATCAACCAGCGTTGTTATACGCTTCGCTTTCGGTCTCACAGTGCGTGGGCGGACACTCTCCCTCTCGTTGCTATGCCATCACCATGGTCTTGCGTGTTCGTAGGAAATTTTTTGAAATTACTACGTTCCCCAACACTGACTAGTCTGGGCTCGCCGCCTTCTGGCTCCTTGAGGACAGGTAGGGCCCGCCGCCTGCGGGCCGTACCGACATCCCATCGTGGGAGCATGACTCCCTCTGACAGGGGAGATGTCATGGGCAATGTGGCAACAGTGCCTCGCCGGGCGGGAGATCTCTGTTTGGTACGGCGCACTGTGGCCACGCTTGACCCTAGATTTTGGGGTGGCAGGGCGTGCTGTAGCCACGCCCTGTCTCCTCGCATTTATGTGGATGCAAACTTTGAGGATGCCTAGGGCCGCCTGCTAGGAGCCGGCCCACCTCGTGGCCGCCTGCTGTGTTCTGCCATCTCCTGGCAGCCGGCCGCTTGGACCAGCCGGCCACGAGGAGGCGGAGCTTGGCTCTTTGAATCTTGAGGGAGCAGCCAACCCTGATGTCTTGAACAACCATGGGGGCCGATGAGGCTACCGTTACCAATACTCAAGCAGTAGTCCCGAAGGTGATGAGGCTCATGGTGGTGAAAGGAAGGAGCCTCGGCAGCTTCCTACTCCGAGTGCTTCATTTGATCTTGCTTCGTCCGTCTTCCGGCGTACCAACTGCTAGGGGTCGGATATGACTAGGCAGGCCGTCTGGGGTTTTTTGAAATGTCTTGGCGGGAGCTCGATGGTGCGACAGCCTGGCGCCAGTCTTGCCGCCTAACAGCGGCACGCCACGTGTCGCCAGCCGGCCAGGCCGCCTGCCAGGCCACGCGCGTGATGGGACATCGCCGTAGGCCGGGGCCCACCACTACCGGGCCTCGGCCTACGCACGGATCCTTTGTGGCCGAGGCAAACGGTTGGGACTCCGTGGCGTGATTATTCACGCCGTTACCACACGGTTAATGCGGGGTCGTGGGGTCGTGGGCACAGTTAATCCCACGATCCCCACGCCCCGTCCCCTCGACTTCGCAGCATAGGGCTATAAATAGGGGGAGGGGCGGCATTAGCACGCGCGCCCTCCTATCCCTCTGCCTTGCTCTTCCTCTTCTCTCTTTCCTCCTCCGCCGCACTCCCGCAACTCGCCGAAGTGCTGCCGCGGCCCGTCGTCACCAAGCCCGGCTTTTCCGCCGCGCCGTTGCTCCGTCAACATCGAGCTTCCATGGCTGGAGCGCGAGCCGGCAACCGGGATGGCTCAAATGTCATTGAGGACCACATCACCAACCTCCGCAACACGCGGCGGTTGCCCGGCGAGGGCTACGTCAAGGCACGCGTCCCGCCTGAGGATGAGATCTCGCCGGCGCCGGAAGAAGGTGAGCGCGTCATCTTTCGCTCGCATTTCCTCGGGGGCTTCGGCCTGCCGGCGAGTGGTTTCCTCTGCTCCTTTCTCCAGTTTTACCATCTCCAGCCGCACCACCTCACACCGAATACGATGGTGCTGCTGTCGGCCTTCGTCACGCTGTGCGAGGTCTACCTCGGGTTCTCCCCACACTCGAGCTGTGGGGGAAGTTCTTCTACACCAAACTCGGCGTCTCCGCCAAGGACGAGGCAACTCAGTGCGGCGCCTTCGTCGCGCTGCGACGCCCAGGAGCCGGCAACCGCTTCCCATCCATCACCTTGACCCAGTCTGTCAAGCTGTGGCAGAAGTCATACTTCTATGTGAAGAACGTCAACCCGACGCTGGACTTCGTCAACCTGCCGGCCTACGAAGCCAGCCCACCGTCCGAGCCGTGCACCAACTGGACCTTCAAGCTGAAGCACCTCTTGCCCACCTCCGCCGCTGCCGTCGCCAGGCTTAAGGAGATGACGGACTTGGAGGGCCTCTAGGCGTCCGACTTGTTGATCGCCTTCGTGGTGCACCGGGTTCTCCCTCTCCTAGGCCGGCCTCACATGATCACCCAGATGAGTGGGCACCGAGACCCGTGCCCGCTATCCACCCGGGAGATGCCGGCCACGGAGGTGGCCCACATGGTGAACGAGATCGTGAACTGCAAGCTCTCGGAGTCGGACTAGCAGTTCGGCAAGCGGTCGTACTCCCGCGCGCATCCGCCTCCTGCCGTAAGCTCCCGACTATCCTTTCTTTCTTGGTCTTTTCTTCTTCTGCCGAGTTCTGCTTTGCCGACTGATCAGTCAGACGTGTCGCAGCTCCTCACGACCTAGCAGGCAGCCGACACCCTGGCGCAAGGCCAGAAGTACCTGCCGGACTGAGCGGTGAGCGACGCGGACAACCCCGACTTGGGGGCGGCCGCCTTGGAAGACGACGCCACAGGTGGTGGCGACGGGGCGGGCGGCTCCGGTGGGGGAGGCAGCCTCGAGACGTGGCTAGATGAGGCCAAGCCGCGCCGCCAGCCGGTTGCCAACAGGGAGGGGGCGAGCTCCTCGTGAGGCCACCCGCACAGACGGCCTGCAAGCGTCGGGCGACCTGCAGCTGCAAAGGCGGTCGGCGAAGAAGCCCAAGGCTCGGCCATGGCGACAGGCGGGAGGAGGCGCCGTGAAAGGCAGCCAGTTCAAAGGGCCCGAAGAAGCCGCCAGCGGTGTCAGCGTAAAGCATATCTTTCTTTTGTTTCCTTTGTCCTTATTGTGTCTTTTTCGTAAACCTCTTGAATTATTTTTGTCTTGTGTGAACAGAGCCCGCTCTCCTTGGCGGTCGGCCTCCGCCTCCATCATCGGGGATGGAGGCTCTACAACACCGCCGCATAGACCGCTTCGCCGACCTCCGGGGGCGGAAGGCGTCTTGAGGCCTTGAGAGAAGGAGAGGCGGAGCAGCAAAGCGGGCGCAGCCAAAGGCGGCGAGGAGGAGGCGCCTTGGGCTAAGGCCCGGGGAGGAGGCGACCAAGGCCCAGGAGGACGCGGCCGCCAAAGCACAAGCGGGAGCAGCCGCGGGTGGCCAGGCTCCATGGCTGGTCATTCCGCTGCGCTCTATGCCGCCGGCGACAGGGATCCCGGCGCCAACTGGAGGGGCCGGCAACGACCAGCCGGTCATGGAGGGGGAGGGAGGCGACGCTGTCATCCCGAGGACGGAGGCGTCTCAGCAGAAGCCGGCTGCCGAGGCTCAGGGCAGTCAGCCTGACGCACCTCGGCACCTCGAGTCAGCGGCAAGCTGGTGGTGGGGGCGACTCCCGTCGTCCGCACTCTGATGGGCCGGCGTGTGACGAAGGCGACTTCAGCTCCGCGGCCTCAGGAAGTCGGAGCCTCCAGCTCATCAGTCCCGAAAGCGGACGCCACTAGTGCCTCCAGCAGGGGCAGGGCGTCTGGGCGTCTGAGCAGAGGCTGCGCACGAGTCCCTCCTACTTGGGCCCAAGGTGACGCCCTCAAGGACTACAAGCAGAAGTTCCTGGCCGCCGTCCGGGTATGCTCCTTATGCTTCGCTTTCAATTTTTTGCAATCTTCTATGGGGGCGCGCCAGTGCACCAGGTGTTGAAGTTCGGGCGGCTCTTTGGCGCAGCGGCTCGAACTTAAAATAGTTCAAGCTGACCATTTCTTTTCTTCTGTTGATTCTGTCGTAGGATTACCACAACGTTCGTGCGGCCGCCTACAACTCCCACGTCCAGGAGCTGGCCAAGCGGAACGCTGAGCTGACTGACAGCCGGAGTAAGCACTCCGTTCTTTGTTCTCATGAGGCGTGCAGCGCACCCAGTGTAGCCCCTGAGATTCGGGCCGACTGCTGAGCAGTCGGGTCGGATCTTCCGGCGACCTCTTTCTCTTTTTATTTTGTTGAATCGTTCAATGCTTGGCGAGTAGCGTCAGACTCCACCAGTGTCTTGAGATTGAGGCCATTGCCGGCGGTCGGGTCGGATCTTCCGGCAACTACTTCTTTCCTTGTTGATTTGCTGACCTCTTCTCACCCTTGTCTTCTGCAGAAGCCAATGCCACCTTGCGGCAGCAAATGGGCGAAGCTCAAACAACGCTGCACGCCAAGGAGGGGGAGCGCCTCAAGATGGAGCAAGAACGAGACCGCCTGGCCAAGCAGCTGGTTGACCAGGCGGACAAGCACCAGGCGGAGCTGCAGAAGCTCAAAGACGCGGAGGAGGCTCTCCAGGCCGAGTTCGAGACTCATCGCTCGAACTGGGTTGACAAGGACAAGGCCCTGTCGGCCGGCTACAATGAGATCAAGGACATGCTCGATGGTAAGTTGCTCTTTCCTTCTTCTTCCTGCCGGTTTGCCCTGCAAGCCGGCGTCCGACTTCTCACTTTTTTCTTCTTTCCTTGATCAAAGTATTTCCCTGGCTACTCCATTGCTGCCAGCCAAGCCGTCGAGGCTCATCGCGACGAGCGGAGGCTGCCTGGCACGACAATCGCGCCCAACGCCCCTCGTACCCTTGCTGAGCAGATGCTCACCATCCAAGCTTGTCTCCAGCCGGCGCATCAGGATCTCCGCCGTATTCAGCATGCTGGAGCCCAGGTGGTCTCCACCCTCTGGCCGGGTACTCCCATTCTGCGCACCGCCGGCCGGACCTCCGACTGGTTGGAGGTGGCCATTGGCCGCTTCGAGGCATGGAAAGGCTCCTCCACCCGGGCAGGTGCGAGGTGAGCCCCGGAGTTCGTCAAGGGGTTGTACCCTGCGCTGAACTTGGACTAGCTGGCCACTCTCCGTGCCGAAGCTGGCGAGGAGTTGGAGGCGGTGGTGCCCCAGCTCTATCACCGTGCCGCGGCGATCGCTGAGTACACGGACACCAGCGTATTCCTCCCCGAGCTAGATGAAGCGGGCGCCGAGGTGCCGCCCAACTGGTTCGGGCTGAACCTGGAAGGTGGTGAGGACTCGGTGAGATCGCCTCCAGCGATGAGGGCATGGAGGAGGAGGATGAGGACGAGGACGGTGAAGATGACACGCCGGACGATGGAGACGACGAATGGCCTCAGCCTGACCAAGTCTCGACCAACGGACGGAGCGCCGGCGAGCCGGCTGCTGCCGACGTTGACCAGGCCGAGACCCACCAGGCAGCCACTCCACTACCCGGAGCCTCTACCTCCGCCGACCCCTCCGATCCGGCTGCTGCTCCTCTGGCCTAGGCGCCCAAATTATCTTTCCTTTTCCTGTTTGTAACCGCTTGAACAAAAATTGTTAAGTCCGCGCAGTTCCACCCGCTGGGGGTGTATTCAAACTCCGTTGAATGCTGGCCAAGGGCCTTTTGCTGTAAAAAATTGTATTTTTCCGATTTCCGACTTGTCTTGTTTTTCTACTCCTTTGGCTTTTTTCTTTGTCGCCTTTCCTTTGTTGCCGCCCTTGCCGGACAGCCGCTCTGTGATCGTGGCTGGAGTCAAAATCTTAGCCGTTCGTAAAAGCGAGTACTTTAGCCGTTTGGTAGAGTGTAGCAAATTAAGTTAGAAACCGGCAAGCCGGCTGCTCAACGGTCGGTCGGCGGAGTGAAGAGCCGACTTGGCCTATGCCAATGTTGTAGTCCTTAGCCATTTTTCATGTGGGCATCGTTTCCTGCCTTTATCTCTTGCCGGCCGGATAGTCGCTCTGCGAGCTACGACTTGTGGCAAGAGAGGGCTTAGGGGCCGGCACACTAATTGTCCGACTTCAGGTAGCATTGACATAGTACAAGGCGGCAAGCCCCCCGGGCCGACTGGTCGAACCTGGTGCCAGGCAGAATAATCAAATTACATATTCATAGGCATAGAACTTATCATATAGATAAAAGGGGTAGCCCCCGAGCGCTCCTCGAGGGCCCCGATGTCTTGTACTTAATACAAAAGGTAGCATGTTACATACTGAATCAACTGTAAAATCTTCGGAGAAGATTTACGTCCCATGGGCCCTCCGATTCCTTTCCCGAATCGTCTCTCTTGCGTGCTCTGGGCTTCTGCGCATCGATGAGGTAGTAGGAGTCGTTGCCCAATGCCTTGCTGATGATGAAGGGGCCTTCCCAAGGGGCCGAGAGCTTGTGCTGGCCGTCTGTTCGCTGGATCAGCCGGAGCACAAGGTCTTCCTCTTGGAAGAATCTTGGCTTGACTTTCCAACTGTGGTAGCGGTGTAAACTCTGTTGGTAGATGGCGGACCAGCTGAGTGCCAACAACCGGCCCTCTTATAGCAGATCAACGTCGTCCTCTCGTGCCTCTTTCGCCTCCGCCTCCGTGTACATGGTGACGCGAGGTGAGTCAAACTCAATGTCAGTTGGGATGACAGCCTCGGCACCGTACACGAGAAAGAATGGAGTGAAGCTGGTTGATTTGTTTGGAGTGACGTGGAGGCTCCAAAGGACGGCCGACAGCTCATCGATCCAGCCGCCAGCCGATCGCTCCAGAGGCTCGACCAGTCGGGGCTTGATGCCGGAGATGATAAGGCCGTTTGCTCGCTCGACTTGGCCGTTTGACTGCGGATGGGTAAAGGACGCTAAGTCCAGTCGGATGCCCTGCGTCGTGCAGAAAGGGGCCAAGGCTCCTTTGGCAAAATTTGTGCCATTGTCGGTGATGATGCTGTGTGGTACTCCGTACCGGGTGGTGATGTCTGCAATGAATGTCATAGTAGTCGGACCTTTGCTTCAATCCACTTGGTGAACTTGTCGACAACAACGAGCAGATGGGTCATGCCGCCGCGTGCTTTCTTGAATGGTCCCACCATATCCAACCCCCAGACGGCAAAGGGCCAAGCCAGGGGGGATGGTTTTGAGTGCAGAAGCCGGTAGATGTTGCTGGGAGCTAAATTTCTGACACCCTTTGCAATGCTTGGCCAATTCCTTGGCGTCTTCCAATGCAGTCAGCCAAAACAAACCATGGCGGAAAGCCTTGGCAACAAGCGATCTAGAGGCCGCGTGGTGGCCGCACTCGCCTTGGTGGATATCTTTGAGGATTTCTTGTCCTTTCTCTTATTCTACGCAGTGCTGGAAGACTCCAGTCACGCTGCGCCTGACAAGCTCTCTGTTTACTATCGTGTAGGCTCCTGCTCGGCGCTGCACTTGCCGGGCCGAGATCTCATCGGCCGGCAACTCTCTATTCACCAGAAACTTGAGGATGGGCTCTGCCCATGACGGTGCTTCAATTTCTTCTACTGCCACTACGGCCACTTGTACGAGGGCGGTTGGGTTGGGAGGCGGCGGGTTGGAATCGATTGCCGCTTGCTGCGCTGCTGAAGTCCCCGGGCTGACTGCTGCAGCCCCCGGGCCGGGTGCAACTGCTGCAGTCCCTCAGCCGCTTGGTGAAGTCCCCGGGCTGACTGCAGCAGCCCCCGGGCCGGGTTGTGAAGTCCCCGTGCCGGGTGCGACTGCCGTAGTCCCTGTGTCGCCTGCTGAAGTCCCCGGGCCGGCTGCTGCAGCCCCCAAGTCAGATCCAACTGCTTCAAGAGGATCCGGCAGGAATATGGACTCAGATTCTAGAGAAGGCTTGATCGACAGCTTGCGGAGGCACTGAAGGGAAACGCCGGCTGGTATTGCTTGACGGGTGGAGCCGATCCGTGCCAAGGCATCTGCCTGCTCGTTGTTGTTTCGTGGCACGTGAAGGAACTCACACCCTTCAAAGTATCCGCTTAGTTCTTTGGGCGAGAAGCGATAGCTTCGCCATGTTTGCATCCTTGGCGTCCCGATCACCGAACATTGTTGGACCACCAAGTCGGAGTCGCCGTAGCACAGGATCCGGCGGATGCCGATTTCTTTGGCCAGCCGGAGGCCGTGTATTAGTGCTTCATATTCAGCTAGATTGTTGGAGGCGGCGAAATGGATTTGCAATGTGTATCTGAGGTTGTCGCCTTTGGGAGAAGTGAGAACAATGTCGGCTCCCAAGCTGGTGCGCATCTTTGAGCCATCGAAGTGCATCCACCAATGAGTGGAGTCTGGAGCTGGCGGCAGGTACTGGGTCTCGGCCCAGTCAACAAGGAAGTCGGTCAGTGCTTGGGATTTGATGGCGGTGCGTGGCTGGTAAAAGATGGTATATGGGGCCAACTCGATGGCCCATTTGGCCACCCGGCCAGATGCATCTCTGTTGCCAATGATCTCGACAAGTTGGGTAGTGCAGGCAACCGTGATTGGGTGCTCTTGAAAGTATGGCTTCAGCTTCTTGGCGGCAAAGTGCACGCCGTAGCACATCTTCTGGTAGTAAGGGTAGTTCTGCTTCGAGGTTGACAACACCTCGCTCAAATAGTACACGGGCCTCTGGACCGGCTGCACTGTACCGTCTTCTAGGTGCTCTACCACCATAACAGTGCTAACCACCCGGCTGGTGGTGGTGATGTAAAGGTACATAGGTTCTTTAGCAGCCGGAGCCGCCAGGACAGGCGGCGTGGTCAACATATTCTTCAGCTGGAGAAAAGCTTCATCCTCCTTGTCATTCCACTCGAAATGAGTGGTCTTCTTCATGAGCTGAGTGCAGGGAAGAGCCTTCTCGCTTGACCGTGATGAAAGCGGTGATGGATGCCAAACAGCCGGTGAACTTCTGGACGTCTCTCCGTCGGGTGGGTTTCTCCATCCTCTCAAGGGCCTTGATCTTCACAGGGTTGCACTCGATGCCGCGCTCTGAGACTAGGAAGCCGAGAAGTTGGCCGGCTAGTACTCCAAAGACGCATTTCTCTGGGCTGAGCTTGATCTGACACTGTCGCGGATTTTCAAAAGTTTCCTTGAGATCCTCCAAGAGGGTACTGCGCTTCTCCGTCTTCACCACGATATCGTCTACATAGACGTGGGCATTTCTGCCGAGTTGCTTGAGGAGGCACTTCTGCATGCAATGCTGAAATGTGGCACCGGCATTTCTCAAGCCGAATGTCATGGTCGTGGCGAAGGCTCGAATGGTGTGATGAAGGTGGTCTTGAGCGGTCCGCGGGTTCAACTTGATCTGGTGGTAACTTTGAGTAGGCATCAAGAAACTCAACAGCTCGCATCTGGCTGTGGAGTCTATCACTTGGTCAATCGATTATAGCATAAGCGGATCCTTGGGGCAGGCTTTGTTGAGACTAGTGTAATCAATGCACATGCGCCACTTGTTGTTCTTCTTCAGTACAAGGAGTGGGTTGGCAAGCCATTCTGGGAAGAAAACTTCCATGATAAAGCCGGCTGCCAACAGGCGGGCGATCTCTTCACCAACAATTCTTCTCTTCTCCTCCGACAGTCGGCGGAGGGGCTGTCTGACTGGTTTGGCGTCTGCTCTAACATGTTGCTTGTGCTCGGCGAAATCCATCGGAACACCCGACATGTCTTTGGGAGACCATGCAAAGATGTCCCGATTCTCAAGGAGGAAATCGACGAGCTCGCTTTCCTATTTGCTGTCAAGGTTGGCACCTATGACAGCGCGCCTCTCCGGGTGCTTAGGGTCCAAGGGAATCTTCTTTGTTTCTTTGGCTGGCTTGAAGGAGCCCTCGGTCTCTAATTCTTTGGGCTCTGGTGACTTATCCGGCTGCTTGCCGGCCATGGCGACCACCCGGTCTAGGAGCTTCTTCTCAGCCGCAATCACGAGGGACTCGACCAGCCGGCTGCTGGCTGCAGCATAGGCGGACGACTTCTCATAGTCTCCATTGATGTGATAATGCCCTTGGTTCCTGGCATCTTCATCTTGAGGTAGGCGTAATGAGGCACCGCCATGAACTTGGCTAGGGCAGGCCGGCCTAGGAGCACATGGTAAGGACTCTCCAGGTCAACCACCTCAAACCAAATCGCTTCTCGGCGGAAATGATCCTTGTCTCCGAAGAGGACATCTATCTTAACTTTGCCAATTGCTGAGCAGGACAAGTGTAGGATCAAAAGTATGTCTAGAGGGGAGGGGGTGATTAGACTACTTGACCAAATAAAAATCTAGCCTTTTCCCAATTTTAGTTCTTGGCAGATTTTAGCACTTTAGAACAAGTCAAGCAATCTTAACACAATTCAAGCAAGCATGCAAAGAGTATATGAGCAGCGGAAAGTAAAGCATGCAACTTGCCAGAATGTAAAGGGAAGGGTTTGGAGGATTCAAAGCGCAATTGGAACACGGATGTTTTTGTCGTGGTTCCGATGGGTGGTGCTATCGTACATCACGTTGATGGAGACTTCAACCCACGAATGGTAGCAGTTCTTGTGAGTCCACGGAGGGATCCACCTACGAAGGGTCCACGAAGAAGCAACCTTGTCTATCCCACCATGGCTGTCACCCACGAAGGACTTGCCTCACTAGCGGTAGATCTTCACGAAGTAGGCGATCTCCTTGCCCTTACAAACTCCTTGGTTCAACTCCACAATCTTGTCGGAGGCTCCCAAGTGACACCTAGCCAATCTAGGAGACACCACTCTCCAAGAAGTAACAAATGGTGTGTTGACGATGAACTCCTTGCTCTTGTGCTTCAAATGATAGTCTCCCCAACACTCAACTCTCTCTCACAGGATTTGGATTTGGTGGAAAGAAGATTTGAGTGGAAAGCAACTTGGGGAAGGCTAGAGATCAAGATTCATATGGTAGGAATGGAATATCTTGGTCTCAACACAAGGGTAGGTGGTTCTCTCTCAGAAAATGTGTGTTGGAAGTGTAGGTTCGTTTTGATGGCTCTCTCCACAAATGAAGAGTGGGTGGAGGGGTATATATAGCCTCCACACAAAATCTAACCGTTACACACAACTTCCCAATCTCGGTGGGACCGAATTGACAAACTCGGTCGAACCGATTTAGCAAATCTAGTGACCGTTAGGATTTTCGGTGGGACCGACATGCAACTCGGTAGGACCGATATGGTTAGGGTTAGGGCATAACGTGATCTTGGTGAGACCGATTACACAAACTCGGTGAGACCAATTTTGGTAATAAGCTAACCAGAGAGTTGGTCAGGTAAACTCGGTGGGACCGATTCGCTCATTTCGGTGAGACCAAAATGTTACAAAAGGGAAACAGAGAGTTTACATTGCAATCTCGGTGGGACCGATCGCTCATCTCGGTAGGACCAAAATGTTATGAAGGGAAACCGAGATATTACAATCCCATCTCGGTGAGACCGAGATCCCTATCGGTGAGACCGATTTGCCTAGGGTTTGTGGCAGTGGCTATGACATCTGAACTCGGTGGCGTCGGATAGAAAGAATCGGTGGGGCCGAGTTTGACTTTTGGTTTAGGTCGTATGTGGATGTGAGAAAGTAGTTTAGGGCTTTGGAGCATATCACTAAGCATTTTGAGCAAGCAAGCCATTAAGCAACACCTCATCCCTCCTTGATAGTATTGGCTTTTCCTATAGACTCAATGTGATCTTGGATCACTAAAATATAAAATGTATGTCTTGAGCTTGAGCCAATCCCTTTGTCCTTAGCATTTTGAGGTGTCCACTTTTCTCATCCATGCCATGCCAATCATTGAGCTTTCCTGAAATATTAGTCTTGAAATAGTGTTAGCTCAATGAGCTATATGTTGTTAGGAATTACCAAAACCACCTAGGGATAGTTGCACTTTCAATCTCCCCCTTTTTGGTAATTGATGACAACATATAGATCAAAGGTTTGACAAATGATAATAAGAGTTAAAAACATTGTCGCTTTGAGAAGTATGTGAAAAGCAAGAGCTCCCCCTAAATTTGTGCATAGTTTAAGATTTACTTTGGACTGCAAATGCACAATGAGTTAGGATCATGGGTTACTCTGCCATGTCACATACATCTTGGTGGAGCGCTCAAAATGATAATAAATAAATACAAGCACTCATCACCAAGCAAAGTGAATGATCATATGGGAGATAAAAGGATAAAATCATCCAACAAGCATTAAGGTAGCATATGATCAAACACATGATCATCCAAGTATCTCACAAACGCATAAAGTATCTCAAACAAGTAAATAAAGTTCAACCACCAAAACAAGAGAGAACAAAAGCAACACTCTCTCACGAAGCCAATGATCTATACATTTTTCTCCCCCTTTGGCAAAAAGTTGCCAAAAAGTTCATAGAAAATGCATAGCACTAAATCGACTCTCAGGCTTGGTCTTCAGGTGGTGGTGTAGACAGAACTCCAAGAATGAAGGCATCATCGATGTAGATGGTCTTTGGAGGAGTAAGTCTTTGTAGCTGGTTGCCTGAGAAGCTGTAGCTGGTGAAGATGTAGTGGCTCACGTGTCTGCATGGCAAGCCTGCAGTGATCTCGCTCTCTGGGCACTCTGGCAAAAGCATCAATAGTAGTCTTGCCCTTCCTCTCCTGCATATCATCCTGAAGTTGTTCAACAACTGACTGTATCTCAGTGTAGAACTTTTGCTCCATGATCCTCTCCGAGCTCTCCTGGTTTCGAGTCAGGGTGGCCAGTCCCTTCTCAATCCTTAGAGTGGAGGCAATCAAGTAGCCAAGCTGATCCTGCTTGCTCTTCAAGAAGTACTGAGATGCCTAATCATGGTTGGCATCTTTGCAGCCTTTTCAGTCCTTGCCTTCTCCCTTTTTGCTTGTGCTTGCACAGAAGATGGTTCATCTTCATCCATCACCACTGTGTTGTCCTCAAAATCTGGATAGATGGGCATGTGTTCCTTTGTCACGCCCAATATGCGACCCTATCCAAAAGGAACTCGAAGGTCCCACCAAGGATAGACCCGCATATTGAAACGCTTTTGCAAGGTGGATATCATTACATCAACATTACATAATAGAAGGGGATACATACATAAGGCACAAACGCCACAAGGATACATCAACATCATATACAAGATCAACATCCGACTACGGATGAAACATAAGCGAAACTCAAACAATATCCACCACTGCTAGCCAGGGCTGCCGACACTGGAACCTATCCCCGATCGACGAAGAAGCGGAAGAAGAACTCCAAAACAAGCAAACATCGCTCTCGCGTCATGATCATCGCAAACCTGTACCTGCAACTGGTGGTGTAGTAATCTGTGAGCCACGAGGACTCAGCAATCCCATTACCATAGGTATCAAGACTAGCAAAGCTTAAAGGGAAAGGAAGGGGTAAGGTGGTGAGGTTGCAGCAGCGGCTAAGCAAATATGGTGGCTAACATATGCAAATGAGAGCGAGAAGAGAAACAAAGGGACGGTCGTCAACTAGTAATGATCAAGAAGTGATCCTGAACTCCTACTTACGTCAGACATAACCCAGAAACCGTGTTCTCCTCTCGATCAACCCCGAAAAGAGACACTCACGTTACGCTACGGTTGGTGTATTTTAGAAGAGTTTACTTCAGGTTTACTACAACCGGATATTAACAAATTCCATCGCCACATAACATGAGCACGGCTCTCGAAAGTTTATACCCTGCAGGGGTGTCCCAACTTAGCCCATGATAAGCTCTCGCGATCAACGAAGGATATTCCTTCTCCCCGGGAAGACCCGATCAGTCTCGGAATCCAGGCTACAAGACATTTCGACAGTAATAAAACAAGACCAGAAAAGCCGCCCGATGCGCCGACAATCCCGATAGGAGCTGCACATATCTCGTTCTCAGGGCAACACCGGATAAGCGAAGCGTACAGGTACCGACGTAACCCAAGTTGCCAAGGGATGGTCCCGCACGGTGCTCTAGTTTGGACCAACACTTAGACAAGCATTGGCCCGGGGGGCTGAATAAAGATGACCCTTGGGTTAATTACTCCCAAGGGAAATGTAGGTGGTGGTGAGGCAAATGGTAAAACCAATGTTGGGCCTTCTTTGGAGGAGTCTTATTCAAAGCGAACTGTCAAGGGGTCCCATAAATCACCCGACCGCGTTAGGGACGCAAAATCCGGGAACATAATACCGATATGACGGAAACTAGGCGGCAAGAGTGGAACAAAACACCAGGCATAAGGCCGAGCCTTCCACCCTTTACCAAGTATATAGATGCATTAATTAAATAAGATATATTGTGATATCCCAACAAGTAAACATGTTCCAACGAGGAACAACACCTCCATGTTCCAACAAGGAACAAACTTCATCTTCACCTGCAACTAACAACGCTATAAGAGGGGCTGAGCAAAGCGGTAACATAGCCAGACAACGGTTTGCTAGGAAGGGTGCAAAAGTTTAGAGGCTGACATGGCAATTTGGGATGGCTTGAGCAGCAAGTGATAGGTAGCGCAGCATAGCGATAGAACGAAGCAACTAGCATAGCAGTGATAGTAATGAGATCCAGGGTAGCGGTCATCTTGCCTGAAATCCCGCAAGGAAGAAGAACGATTCCATGAAGAAGACGAATGGATGAAGCCGAACCAAGCGTAGACGAACGAATCCTCACGATCGCAACGAAACAAGAACTAACAAGAAGAAGCACACAACATAGTAAACACACCACACATGAACAATACATGATGCACAAACAAGCATGATGCATGACAAGACTACATGAAGCTACTCATGGCAAGAAATGATGCAAACAAGAGCAACACATCAAAGCAAGTTTAAATGAGGCCGGAAACAACATATAACAATTCCGGTAAGTCCTCATATGCAAATTTCGAAATTGGTCCAGATCTGAATAAACCTTATGTTCAAGTTGTTAAACAGCAAGTTAAGATGCACCACGATGATCTACACGAAATTCTAGTCAAGTTACATATAAAGTTCATTAGATTGAGACTACGGCCTAGAAGATATGAGCAAAACAAGTTAAACATGGCATTGATGCAAAATGCATACAAACATCAAGCAAACACATCAAAACATGGATGCAACATGATAATATGAAGCTACATGCAAAATCAAGCAAGTTTCATATAGAGCACACTCAAAACGGAGCAACGGTTCAACACATACACATGAAACAAGTTATAGCAACAATCTGTCCAAAACAGCAACTAGGCATATTGCAAGCACCGAAACAACATGCTAAAGGACCTCAACAAGAAAACAAAAGGCATGGGGCATGATGTACAGGTAAAGAATAACAAAACATGAACACTGATCTATCTCCATAAATCACTAGAACATGCTCAAACACACATGGCAAGATTGCAAATAATAACAGTTTCAGACTTATCAGGAAATAACATCAGGTTGCAATGTTTAGAGCTATCAAACAACATGCTACAGGAACTTAACATGGCAAACAAAGGTATGGAATGAATCTACTAATAGCATAGAACAAATGTCCCTTACTGACCATGAGCCAAAAAGGATCAGAAAATATGATGGCACCCATGTAAACATAGCAAGTTATATTACATATTCAAACATGGCAGGAACAACAATAAGTAGGCATGTTGGTGAGCTTGAACCACTCACCACAGAGCAATACATGGCATGGCAAGGCAACCAAAAGTAAGAAGACATGGCATAGAAGCTATACATGGCAATAACAACATCATAGCATACACGGATCAACTACAACAACCTTGGCAAAATTGAATAACATGTAAACAACCTGCCAGGAAACATTTTATAGCAAAAGTAGAGCTCGATTGACTCAAGATATTGCACTCCATAATTTCAAACAAGGGCATGGATGGATAGAGAAAAACCATATGTTCAAAACATCCTTACTGAAGTATCTCAAAATATGCATGGAACTCTCTGTAGCATCAAGTTAACATGGCATAAAAATATCAGCAAAACAGGGGATGAAATCAGCAACATCATGAAGCCTAGTTTGCATGCTTGTGCTAGTCACCACGGAGATCACAAAAATACATGGCATACACCTCTGTAAAGATGGCATGACATATTACAAAACACATGTAGGACTCAAGTTCATAGGATGCACACATCAATCATGGCAAAAATGACAAAAGTGCATGTTCTGATAAGAATCTGAAACTAACATCACATAGCCCTCTTCCAACAGCATTTTGGGCATCAAGATGAGCTCTAATGTAAATGATGCAATGAGATGAAATGATGTAATCGTCTAGGCTAACAATTTGACATATTATACGCACAAAACGAAGCTACGGATGCGGAGATACGATATGATGAAAATGCAACAAAATACTGGCAGAAAATGACAGATGAATTCGGAGGAGGGGAAGTCAACCGGATGCACGGAAAACGAGGCAGGCCGGATCTCGCCGGAGATCGGCGTGGTGGTGGCGGAGGACGAGGGAGAGGCCGGGAGGAAGCTGGGCGGCGCCCGGCAGGCTGGATCTCAGACCGGAGGGCAGGCGGCGCCAGTGGCCGAGGCGCGCGGCGAGCTCCGGCCAGCTGCGAGCTTGGCGAAGCTCGGCCATGGCGGGCGGCGGAGCTCCAGCCTTGGCGGCGGAGAAGAGGGGGGCGGGCAGGCGGTGGAGGCGGCGGCGATGCTCGCCAGCGGCAGAGGCCTTCAGGCGTCTGGGCCAGTGCGGCAGGGCGGCTCCCGTGGGCCAGCGGGTGTGGCGGCGGCGGGTGGCGGGCGCCACGTGGCAAGCGGAGAGTGGAGGAGGCGGCAAGCGCTGAGGTGTCGCCCGGGATTGGTCCGGCGGCGTGGCTGCGGGCGGCGGACGCGTCCGGCGTGAAGACGGACATGTCCGTGAGCGACGGGATGATTTTAGGGTTTGGACTGCGGGAATTCGGGTAGGAAGACATATTTATAGGTAGAGGGAGCTAGGAGAGTCCAAATGAGGAGCGGTTTTCGGCCACGCGATCGTGATCGAACGACCGAGAGCAAGGAGGGGAGTTTGCTGGGTTTTGGGCCACTTTGAAAGGGGTGTTGGGCTGCAAAGAGAAGGAGGCTTTTACGGTTACCCGGTTAACCGTTGGAGTACCAAACGACCTCCAAATGATCCGAAACTTGACAGGCGGTCTACGGTGCTATACCAAGGCCGCAGCAAACCTCGGTCCATTCGAGACCGTTTAACACCCGCTTTACGAAAATAGGTAAAAGGCGCCGGGAGACATAGGAGTGCGGATTGCAAAAGCGGACAACGGGAAAATCCTCGGATGCATGAGGCGAACACGTATGCAAAATGAAATGCACATGATGACATGATATGAAATGCATAAGATGACATGGCAAAGTGCAACACGCAAGCACATGACATGGCAGCGACAGCGAATAAGCGCGACACACAGGCGATCGAATCCGAGGCGTTACAACACTCCTCCACTAACAAGAGATCTCGTCCCGAGATCTTAGGACCGAGACGAAAGGGAAAAAGGGATGAGGTGAAACAAGAACTCAAGAGAAGAAGCAAAGAATCGAGAGCACTCAAGAAGAAGAGAGGAACGACGAGAATGACGAGAATCAAATACTCATGGAAACAAGATAGACTATGAAACCACTCGTTCTAACCGGAGTGGTTAGAATGAGAAAAGAAACGGATAAGACTGAAAGGATTTAGGCAGCACTCCGGCTGAAACATGGAAAGAGTTGGAACTGAGATTGACAAAATGGAACGATAGTTGACGAGAGGAACAGCACAATGCCTCCGGAAGAACTGAAAGAATTGAATGAAAAGAACTTAGAAGGAAGGATTGAACGGAGTTGTTGAGAAAATCAACAACGAAAGAATAAGCTTGTTGTGGACTTATGGATAACATCTCAAAATTATAAGGTGAAAACCAACCACAATCAGAAAAGATTAAATAGCTGAGAAGAACGAAGAAATGCAAAACTCCGCTTCAAAAGAATACGGAGAATTAATTACACTTCAAGACGTGAGAAGAAAAGATACTTGAACTCCGCCAACAAAATCTTGATGAACTCTTGAAGAAAGAATTAAATCATGAAGAACCACCATGAAGAACTCCGGTAACAAAATGATGATAAGATAGAATAAAGGATGGAAAGAATAAGATGAGCCTTGCGATGATTTAGATGGAGGTTCCGACGAAATGACCGAGGGAACTGAACTCCGGATAAGAAAAGATGACAACACTTGGAAGTAGAATTTATTCCTCAAGAACAAACTCCAAAGGAAAGGATTACTTGACGATGATGAAACAAGAATAAGATTTATTGTATGCTTATCCTTCATCAAATTAAATTGATGACAAACAATGGATTTTTCATACTACTTATTCTTCTTGAAAAAGAATTGAGAAGTGACATATCGCAAACTTGAGAAGGTCTTCATGAACCACCGGTAGGATTAAAAGAACGAATGAATTAATATGATAATCAAAGAAAAAGAATCTTGAACGAACCACCGTAAAAATGAAAATGAACAAAGAGAAGAGAACGGATCGCCAGAAAGAATTAGAAAAGCACGAAGATGCTTGAGGGAATTTAGAGAAAAGAGATCGAAGAGATCGTGAACTGATTGACGAATGCTTGAACGCAGCACCGGAAGAATATTGAGACGAACAAAGGGGCACGGATATAGAATAATTGGAGAACGACTTTGAAAACTTAGAATGAAGAAATCTTCCGAAAAGATGGCCTCCGGATGATTGAGACGGAAAATAACTCCTGAAATACTCCAGATGGATGAAAAGAATTTGCATGACTGGAAACAATTAGATAGGATAACATCGAGCTAGCACCATGAATCTCCGGGAGAACGGACAAGATTTAGAGGAAACTCTACTTCGGTCTTCAAAGGACGATGATAAACACCACCAAAATTAATGAGATACTCCGGAAGAAAGAAAAACAGAGAGGTTGAGCCAACAATGAAATGATTTGAAATCGATCTTGAAAAGGCATCTGACTGATGAAATTCATTCTTACGTCAAACTCCAAAAAGAATTGAGAATAACTCCGGGGAAAATAGAAGAGTCAGGTAAGATCCTGGGAAAAGAACTGTGGGTTAGGGCCCACTAAAGAGAAAAACACCGTTGGAAAGGGATGATGAACAGATAGATGATGCACCGGAACAATTGAAATATTTGACTGAGGTGACAACCTCGAATTAATTGGAACATAGACGAATCTCTTGATATGCCTTGAGCACTCCGGAAGGACAAATTGGCGAGAGGCGAACGAGCAGGGAAAACACTTTAACCAAGGAAAAGAATGTGATCAACTCGAAAAACTTGAATTGAATCCACCGGAAAAGAAAGAGATGAAGAATGACGAACTAGACGAGAAACCACCGGTTGAAATGATTGATGGAAGACTGAAGAGGCTCCACATGAATGACATTGAAGCTCGAAACAGACTCCGGGAAGAAAAGGGGTGGGAGGGCGGGAAAAACAAAGGCAACTTGGAAGGGGAACCGACGAATGACTTCAAGAGGAAACACCGGTTGAAATCATTGGGGAAAGAAGCAAAGACTTCGCACGAGTAGAATGGATACTCGATTACGGACTCCGGTTTTGAGAAGAAGAAGGGTGGGCGGGTGGGGAAAGAAAACAACTGAGGATAGAGAAATAACTTCGTTGAGAGCAAACTGAGGATTGAACTTGCAAGGATGAAGATGGTCGAGTCGACTTGACGAGAAATGCACCGGGTGAAAAGAGCTGAGGAACAACTACCGAAAAACCAACTGCGTGATCCTAAAGAAAAAATTTGAAGGGGAAGAGGAGTAGTTCAAAACACCTCGTCAAGATTCCTTACGAGAGCTGACGAAGAGGCAGAGGAGTAAAAGAATTCCTACTCTCGATATAACTAGACTCTAAAACAGTTTTCTTCTAGACTCAACAACGGCCAAACTACACGATCAATCAAGGGGCTCCTAGGGTCGGTCGAGGCTCGATACCAACTTATCACGCCCAATATGCGACCCTATCCAAAAGGAACTCGAAGGTCCCACCAAGGATAGACCCGCATATTGAAACGCTTTTGCAAGGTGGATATCGTTACATCAACATTACATAATAGAAGGGGATACATACATAAGGCACAAATGCCACAAGGATACATCAACATCATATACAAGATCATCATCCGACTACGGATGAAACATAAACAGAAACTCAAACAATATCCACCCTGCTAGCCCAGGCTGCCGACCTGGAACCTATCCCCTGATCGAAGAAGAAGCAGAAGAAGAACTCCAAAACAAGCAAACATCGCTCTCGCGTCATGATCATCGCAAACCTGTACCTGCAACTGGTGGTGTAGTAATCTGTGAGCCACGAGGACTCAGCAATCCCATTACCATGGGTATCAAGACTAGCAAAGCTTAAAGGACAAGGAAGGGGTAAGGTGGTGAGGTTGCAGCAGCGGCTAAGCAAATATGGTGGCTAACATACGCAAATGAGAGCGAGAAGAGAAACAAAGGAACGGTCGTCAACTAGTAATGATTAAGAAGTGATCCTGAACTCCTACTTACGTCGGACATAACCCGAAATCGTGTTCTCCTCTCGATCAACCCGAAAAGAGACACTCACAGTTCGCTACGGTTGGTGTATTTTAGAAGAGTTTACTTCAGGTTTACTACAACGGATATTAACAAATTCCCATCGCCACATAACCGCGGGCACGGCTCTCGAAAGTTTATACCTGCAGGGTGTCCCAACAGCCCATGATAAGCTCTCGCGATCAACGAAGGATATTCCTTCTCCCGGAAGACCCGATCAGTCTCGAATCCGGCTACAAGACATTTCGACAGTAATAAAACAAGACCAGCAAAGCCGCCCGATGCGCCGACAATCCCGATAGGAGCTGCACATATCTCGTTCTCAGGGCAACACCGGATAAGCGAAGCGTACAGGTACCGACTTAACCCAAGTTGCCAAGGGATGGTCCCGCACGGTGCTCTAGTTTGGACCAACACTTAGACAAGCATTGGCCCGGGGGGCTGAATAAAGATGACCCTTGGGTTAATTCCTCCCAAGGGAAATGTAGGTGGTGGTGAGGCAAATGGTAAAACCAATGTTGGGCCTTCTTTGGAGGAGTCTTATTCAAAGCGAACTGTCAAGGGGTCCCATAAATCACCCGACCGCGTTAGGGACGCAAAATCCGGGAACATAATACCGATATGACGGAAACTAGGGCGGCAAGAGTGGAACAAAACACCAGGCATAAGGCCGAGCCTTCCACCCTTTACCAAGTATATAGATGCATTAATTAAATAAGATATATTGTGATATCCCAACAAGTAAACATGTTCCAACAAGGAACAACACCTCCATGTTCCAACAAGGAACAAACTTCATCTTCACCTGCAACTAACAACACTATAAGAGGGGCTGAGCAAAGCGGTAACATAGCCAAACAACGGTTTGCTAGGAAGGGTGCAAAAGTTTAGAGGCTGACATGGCAATTTGAGATGGCTTGAGCAGCAAGTGATAGGTAGCGCAGCATAGCGATAGAACGAAGCAACTAGCATAGCAATGATAGTAATGAGATCCAGGGTACCGGTCATCTTGCCTGCAATCCCGCAAGGAAGAAGAACGAGTCCATGAAGAAGACGAACGGATGAAGCCGAACCAAGCGTAGACGAACGAATCCTCACGATCGCAATGAAACAGGAACTAACAAGAAGAAGCACACAACATAGTAAACACACCACACATGAACAAGACATGATGCACAAACAAGCATGATGCATGACAATACTACATGAAGCTACTCATGGCAAGAGATGATGCAAACAAGAGCAACACATCAAAGCAAGTTTAAATGAGGCCGGAAACAACATATAACAATTCCGGTAAGTCCTCATATGCAAATTTCGAAATTGGTCCAGATCTGAATAAACCTTATGTTCAAGTTGTTAAACAGCAAGTTAAGATGCACCACGATGATCTACACGAAATTCTAGTCAAGTTACATATAAAGTTCATTAGATTTGGAGCTACGGCCTAGAAGATATGAGGAAAACAAGTTAAACATGGCATTGATGCAAAATGCATACAAACATCAAGCAAACACATCAAAACATGGATGCAACATGATAATATGAAGCTACATGCAAAATCAAGCAAGTTTCATATAGAGCACACTCAAAACGGAGCAACGGTTCAACACATACACATGAAACAAGTTATAGCAACAATCTGTCCAAAACAGCAACTAGGCATATTGCAAGCACCGAAACAACATGCTAAAGGACCTCAACAAGAAAACAAAAGGCATGGGCATGATGTACAGGTAAAGCATAACAAAACATGAACACTGATCTATCTCCAGAAATCACTAGAACATGCTCAAACACACATGGCAAGATTGCAAATAATAACAGTTTCAGACTTATCAGGAAATAACATCAGGTTGCAATGTTTAGAGCTATCAAACAACATGCTACAGGAACTTAACATGGAAAACAAAGGCATGGCATGAATCTACTAATAGCATAGAACAAATTTCCCTTACTGACCATGAGCCAAAAAGGATCAGAAAATATGATTGCACCCATGTAAACATAGCAAGTTATATTACAGATTCAAACATGGCAGGAACAACAATAAGTAGGCATGTTGGTGAGCTTGAACCACTTACCACAGAACAATACATGGCATGGCAAGGCAACCAAAAGTAAGAAGACATGGCATAGAAGCTATACATGGCAAGAACAACATCATAGCATACACGTATCAACTGCAACAACCTTGGCAAAATTGAATAACATGTAAACAACCTGCGAGGAAACATTTTATAGCAAAAGTAGAGCTCGATTGACTCAAGATATGGCACTCCATAATTTCAAAAAAGGCCATTGTTGGATAGAGAAAAACCATATGTTCAAAACATCCTTACTGAAGTATCTCAAAATATGCATGGAACTCTCTGTAGCATCAAGTTAACATGGCATAAAAATATCAGCAAAACAGGGGCTGAAATCAGCAATATCATGAAGCCTAGTTTGCATGCTTGTGCTAGTCACCACGGAGATCACAAAAATACATGGCATACACCCCTGTAAAGATGGCATGGCATATTACAAAACACATGTAGGACTCAAGTTCATAGGATGCACACATCAATCATGGCAAAAATGACAAAAGTGCATGTTCTGATAAGAATCTGAAACTAACATCACATAGCCCTCTTCCAACAGCATTTCGGGCATCAAGATGAGCTCGAATGTAAATGATGCAATGATATGAAATGATATACTCGTCGAGGTGAACAATTTGACATATTATACGCACAAAACGGAGCTACGGATGCGGAGATATGACATGATGAAAATGCAACAAAATACTGGCAGAAAATGACTTAGATGAATTCGGAGGAGGGGAAGTCAACCGGATGCACGGAAAACGAGGCAGGCGGATCTCGCCGGAGATCGGCGTGGTGGTGGCGGAGGACGAGGGAGAGGCCGGAGGAAGCTAGGCGGCTGCCGGGCTGGATCTCGACCGGAGGGCAGGCGGCGCCGGTGGGCGGAGGCGGGCGCTTGGCGAAGCCGGCCAGTGCGGAGCTTGGCGAAGCTCGGCCATGGCGGCGGGCGGAGCTCCCAGCGCGGGCGGCGGAGAGGACGGGGCGGGCAGGCGGCGGAGGCGGCGATGATCGCTCGCCCGGCGAGGGCCAGTGAGGTTGCGCCGTGAGTGGGGCCTTCGGCTTGGGCCGGTCTTGACCAGGCGGGCTCCCGTGGGCCAGCGGGTCGTGGCGGCGGCGGGTGGCGGGCGCCACGTGGCAGGTGGAGAGTGGAGGAGGGGGCGGCGCTGAGGTGTCGCCGGGATTGGTCCGGCGGCGTGGCTGCGGGCGGACAGCGTCCGGCGCGGACGGACATGTCCGTGAGCGACGAGGATGATTTTAGGGTTTGAATTGCGGGAATTCGGGAGGAAGACATATTTATAGGTAGAGGGAGCTAGGAGAGTCCAAATGAGGGCGGTTTTGCCCCGCGATCGTGATCGAACGACCGAGAGCAAGGAGGGAGTTTGCTGGGTTTTGGGCCACTTTGAAAGGGTGTTGGGCTGCAAAAGAAGGAGGCTTTTACGGTTACGGTGTTAACCGTTGGAGTACCAAACGACCTCCAAATGATCCGAAACTTGACAGCGGTCTACGGTGCTATACCAAGGCCGCTTAGCAAACCTCGGTCCATTCGAGACCGTTTAACACCTGCACACGAAAAAGAGGTAAAAGGGGCGCAGGGAGACATAGGAGTGCCGGATTGCAAAAGCGGACAACGGGAAAATGCTCGGATGCATGAGGCGAATCGTATGCAAAATGAAATGCACATGATGACATGATATGAAATGCATAAGATGACATGGCAAAGTGCAACACGCAAGCACATGACATGGCAACGACAGCGAATAACTGGCAGACACCTGGCGCATCGAATCTGGGGCGTTACATCCTTGTCCAATAGGTATGTGCCTGTGCCCATCTTGGAGTTGATGAGCTCCACGGATCTGTGGGGCATACCCACAACTTCTCTTCGATCTGCAGCAGATCCTCTTGATAGTTTCCACTATGAGGCTCATGACCTTGAACTTTTGAGGCACATCAAATATGTGTAGTAGGTTGATGGCATGGCCTCGATCATCTTGTGATCTCAGATTTAGGCAAAAGAGTGTGCCTGAGGATCCAGTTGATTGTTGGCAGTCTGACGAGAAGATAATGTCTTGGCGAAACTTGTGTGTCTCAATAGCAGCATCTGGGATCTCTCTGTACATGTGTGCCATGGAGTTGTGATCCTTCTTCTTCTTGGCATAGACATCCAAGTCATCCTCATTCTCCTCAGGAGCATTGATCAACTTTGCCCATTCTTCAACTGATGATTGGTACCTAGTACCTTCAGACATCCAGACAGTCCTTCCATCTGGGTAAAAATGAGTTGTGGAGTAGAACTGCATAATAAGCTCATCATTCCACTTTGTGAGCTTCTGCCCAACAAAGTCATCCACTCCACTAGCATTGAAACTGTCATACACCCCTGGATAATGCTCTTCATTCTTCCTGATGTGCTCCCAGTCTAGCCATTTCATATCACAGACAATTGGCTTCTTGTCAAGCAGCACTGTCTCATAGAAGTCCTGCTGTTCCTTTGTATGGAACCTGTAGTCCACAGCAGTTCTTTTCCTGACTGCATAGGTATCAGTCAATCTCCACTATTTGAGTCCTGCATCCCTCCTGAGCTTCATGTCCTTAGCTACTGGATGAGCATCATTGTGATATGGAATTTTGGGCTTCAACTTTCTCAAGACATGTTCCTCATCATCTTGTTCTTCAACAGCAGCTTCAGGCACTGGGGCCTTGTTCTTCTCTGCAGCTGGAATACTCCTGGTGTTCCTCTTGGGTTCAGATTTGGGCTTTGGAGCAGCCGCCTTAGGAGCTTCTTTGGGCTTTGATGAAGCAGTCCCTGACCTGATGGCATCACCCATAAGCTTTTGAGCTTTGGGTGTTGGTGCAGCAACATCTTCCTCTTCTTCTTCTTCCATCATGGAAGGCCTTCCAACAACCCTGGCCATGGTCTTCTTGACCCTTTCCTTCCTCTTCTTCCCTTCTGCAATAGCCTCTTTGGGTTCAGATTCCAAAGATGTTGAGTGGAGGCTCTGGCTTTAGACATGGGAATTCTTCTGGCAGGTGCTTTGGTCTTCATACCAGGCTTAGTGGCAGCAACTGCGCCATACTCCTTCTTGAGCACCTTCTTCTTGGAAATGACCTCATCCTCAACAGCCACATAGTCTTCATCCTAAGAATCTGAAGTTCTCTTCTTTCTGGTCCTGGTGGCTGCCTTGGGTAAGTTGCTGGGTGTGCTTCTGCTACTCTCATCTGAGCTGCTAGAGGGACTAGTGCCCTCACTCATGTGAACCTGCTCTTCTGACTTGTTCTGACTGTCACTCTGATCAGACATATTGCAAACTCTGACAGCAGATCCTGTGAATAGTTTATAGATGAGGTAGAGTGGATGAGCATCACAAAATACAGAGCTTTTTGCAAAATAATGACTCAAAAACTTAGTTTTAGTTTTCCATAGAAAGCATTTCGAATCTACCGATTTTTAAACTTGGTGATACCGAAGCAGCTTTTGGAACCTAAACTGGTGAACTCGGTCAGACCGAGTCACAGTTCGGTGGCACCGAGACTGCTAGGGTTTCACAAAGTCCTGAACTCGGTCACACCGATTTGCAATTCTCGGATAGCCAAGAATTACATGTGCAATGGCTTAACCGAATCGGTGGTACCGAGTTCTACAACTCGGTTGGTCCGAGATGGTTTCGGCGGAAACCTAACCCTAAATTTTCAATTCACATCTATTCTACGGAGTGTTTTCGGTGGATAAGATGATCTCAGTCGTGGAAAGATTAATGGCAAACCAATGTGCTAGTGATTCGGAGTTAGGAATAGCACAAAGATCAAGTCCATACCTAGTTCAGCAATGGACTTGCTACGGCGGCAACGGCGGAGATGATTCCCGTTGACGGCGGTGGAGACCAGCGGCAGGAGGCAACTGGCGACGCGGAGGATGATCCGGAGACCACGGAGGCAGAGCAGGCTGAGCGCGGGCGAAAGAGTTCGGAGAAATTTCCAAAATTTGACCCGTGGATATATATAGCAGACCCTGTCGGTGTGACCGAGTGGAACAACTTCGGTGGCACCGAGATGCATAATCGCAAGCGATTCTGACAACTCAGTGTGACTGAAAAGTTCAAATTGGTTGCACCGAGATTGAAAACCTAGATCGACTTAGTGATCTCGGTATGACCGAAATGGAAGAATCGGTCAGACCAAAACGCACAAAGAAGTTTTGGAAGTTTAAGTCTATGACAAATCGGGGACTCCGAGTGCTCCTCACACAGAGTGGTTCGAATCTGACTTGATCAAATTTTGTGATGTAGCATGAATAGAGTTTGAGACAAGAAAAGCATAGATAGCTAGAGAAGGTTCTTAGGCATTCTTGTCCATCCACTTGGCAAAAGAAAAGAAAACCAAACAATCAAAACAACAAGTGGATGTCCTTGAATGAGTAAATTATGCAACCAACATGCTCACACAATGAAATGGCAAATGAAATATGTGACAAAGCATGCACAACCAATTCTAGCATCTATCAAGCAATTGGCGATGACTAGGTCATCTATATATGAGTATATTGACTTAGGAGTCAAATGAGAACATTTTATCATAGGTCATACTCATCGTTTAAGCACAAGTGGGGTTACCACTTTTACCTAAAGCGTTGTTGTGTTCACACCATTAGAGTTGCTTTAGCTCAATTCTTAGAGTAAAGCTCCCCCTAGATGTGAGGTCCCCCCTTAGAGGGATGAACTAACCTTGGGTTTTGTCGATGATGACTTCATGTAGGTGTTGAAGATGTGGATGCTCAATGTTGATGTAGATCATTTGAAGCAATCCTTTGGAGTGAGTTGCACTTTCAATACCTACACGGGTTAGTCCCACAAGGAACAAACAAGGATATCCATAGACATAGAATGATGCACACTCAAGATGATGTCTATCAAGGCATTAGGTTACCTTGTCCCTTGTCTTACCAACAAGAGGGTTTGTGACTCCTTGAACTAGTGCAAGATGTGAAAGTTGATTGCACTTGTTCTTGCCAAAATGATATGAGTGAAATATGTTGGCGGAGTCACCCTCAAGAACTCTCTAGTTCTTCTTCTTCGGGATCCACATCATCTTGATGGGAATCCTTGGAGTTGTAGTCGTACTTGATGAAGTAGAAATTGATGTAGTCTTGGGAACCCACTTGACCAAAGCCTTCGGAGCTTCTTCAAATGCATCAATCTCCACTTGAAGCTTATCCTTGCCTTTTTGCTTGTGGTCTTGTGGTGGAAGATCATCTTGAGCTTGTGTCCCTTTGAAAGAAGTAGGATCATACTTCTCCTGTTGTGGAACAAACTTTGTCTTGGGGTATTGATCTTCTTCCCACTCAACTCCATTGGCATTGAACTTCCGTTCAAAACCAACACCTTGGTTCTTCCGGTGCCTTCCTTGCTTGCGTACAATTTCCTCGAATTGCTTACTCCCGGCAAGGCTCTTGTAAACGCCTTTCTCTATAATTCCCTTCAATAAGCTATTTTATTGCTCAAGTGTAACTTGGCTAAGAGAATAATTAGTGGAATCAAGAGAACTACTAGAAGCAACAACATTGGATTTAGCATGATTATTGTTACTACTAGAGGAAAAATCTTTCTTGTTACTAGACTTTACTTGAGGCATGTAAGTGGATAAGAGTAAATACTTGGCAATGTAAGAAGAACTTTTCTTGTGAAAATCATCATTGATTGCCTTTAAGAACTCATCCTCTTGCTCAAGGTTGAGCTTTTCAAAGCGTAACTTCTCATGAGTCCTTTAAAGTTCTCGATGATCTCCTAAGATAGTTTCATGAGCTAACTTAAGAGTGTTTAGTTCTTTAGTTAGAGACTCAATCTTCTCCTTATCATTGTCATTATTTTTATCTTTATTATCATGATTAATTGACGTTTCATCATAGTATTCATCACTAGAGTTGCCAACAAGTAAATCATCATCACCTAGCAAGTCATCTTCATCACTATTGAAATCAACATATTCGGGGTGTGATACCTTTGGGCCTTTAGCCATCAAGTATCTTCCAATTCCTTCATTTGGTGAATCAAATATGTCGTAGGAGTTGGTTGACACAAGTGCTAGACCGGCAACACCTTCATCTTGAGTATATTCGGAGTCGGAGTGATAGCTTGTCTCGGAGTGATTGTCGGAGTCGGAGTCGGATACCCATTCACCAACATGAGCTTGATGTCTTTGTTTTGTGTAGCTCCTTGATGACTTGTCCTTTCTTTCCGAATCCTTGCTTCTCCATGAGGGTCTTTGTTCATAACGATCATCCCTACTCCTTCTCTCTCTTGATGGTGATTCTTCTCTTCTACTTCTTCTTTTGGGAGAATCTTCTCTTCTTTTGTAGGGGGTCGTACACTCATTTGAATAGTGTCCGGGTCTTCCACAATTGTAGCAATTACGCTCTCGACTAGAAGATCTTTTGTCATTGTAGGACCTTGACTTGGAGCTTCTCTCTTTGCTTCTACTCTTGTAGAATTTGTTGAAGTTCTTCACCATTAGGCTCAATTCTTTACTGAAGGTTTGTTCCTCACTTGATGTTGTGGGGGCTTCACATGAGGCTTTGTAAGCACCACTTGACTTGTTGTGAAGTTCCTCCTTATCCTTGAGTGACATCTCATGAGCAACAATTCTTCCAATGACTTCTGTTGGCTTGAGATCTTTGTAATTTGGCATCATTTGGATCAATGTGCACACGGTATCATATTTTCCGTCCAAATCTCTTAGGATCTTCTTCATGATGAATTTGTCGGTCATCTCTTCACTTCCTAAGCCGGCAATCTCATTTGTGATAAGAGCAGGCCTAGAGTACATTTTAGCGACACCTTCACCATCCTTCATTTTGAACTTGTCAAGCTGACTTTGAAGCACATCCAACTTGTATTCCTTGACGGAGTCGGTACCTTCGTGCATATCAATCAAAGTATCCCAAATTTCCTTTGCATTCTCAAGACGGCTGATTTTGTTGAATTCTTCAGGGCACAATCCGTTGAAGAGGATATCACAAGCTTGAGCGTTTTATTGCAACATCTTCAACTCTTCCGCGGTAGCTTCACGGTTCGGTTCTCTCCCATCAAAGAATTCACCTTGCAAGCCAATACACACAATAGCCCAAACGGCCGGGGTATGTCCAAGAATATGCATTTTCATCTTATGCTTCCAACTAGCAAAATTAGTACCATCAAAGTGAGGACCTCTACGGCGATAATTTCCCTCGCTAGACGCCATACTCTCCTAGGTTCTGAAACCAAGGCTATGACCACCAAAAGCTATGGAAATCAAAGCAAATGGAGACCAAAGCTCTGATACCACTTGTAGGATCGAAAGTATGTCTAGAGGGGGGGGGGGTGATTAGACTACTTGACCAAATAAAATCTACCCTTTTCCCAGTTTTAGTTCTTGGTAGATTTTAGCAACTTTAGAACAAGTCAAGCAATCTTAACACAATTCAAGCAAGCATGCAAAGAGTATATGAGCAGCGGAAAGTAAAATATGCAACTTGCAAGAATGTAAAGGGAAGGGTTTGGAGGATTCAAACACAATTGGAGACACAGATGTTTTTGTCGTGGTTCCGATAGGTGGTGCTATCGTACATCCACATTGATGGAGACTTCAACCCACGAAGGGTAACGGTTGCGCGAGTCCACGGAGGGCTCTACCCACGAAGGGACCACGAAGAAGCAACCTTGTCTATCCCACCACGGCTGTCACCCACGAAGGACTTGCCTCACTAGCGGTAGATCTTCACGAAGTAGGCGATCTCCTTGCCCTTACAAACTCCTTGTTCAACTCCACAATCTTGTCGGAGGCTCCCAAGTGACACCTAGCCAATCTAGGAGACACCACTCTCCAAGAAGTAACAAATGGTGTGTTGATGATGAACTCCTTGCTCTTGTGCTTCAAATGATAGTCTCCCCAACACTCAACTCTCTCTCACAGGATTTGGATTTGGTGGAAAGAAGATTTGAGTGGAAAGCAACTTGGGGAAGGCTAGAGATCAAGATTCATATGGTAGGAATGGAATATCTTGGCCTCAACACAAGTGTAGGTGGTTCTCTCTCAGAAAATGTGTATTGGAAGTGTAGGTTCGTTCTGATGGCTCTCTCCACGAATGAAGAGGAGGTGGATGTGTATATATAGCCTCCACACAAAATCTAACCGTTACACACAACTTACCAATCTCGGTGGGACCGAATTGACAAACTCGGTCGGACCGATTTAGCAAATCTAGTGATCGTTAGGATTTTTGGTGGGACCGACATGCAACTCGGTAGGACCGATATGGTTAGGGTTAGGGCATAACGTGATCTTGGTGAGACCGATTACACAAACTCGGTGAGACCAATTTTGGTAATAAGCTAACCAGAGAGTTGGTCAGGTAAACTCGGTGGGACCGATTCGCTCATTTCGGTGAGACCGAAATGTTACAAAAGGGAAACAGAGAGTTTACATTGCAATCTCGGTGGGACCGATCGCTCATCTCGGTAGGACCGAACCGTTATGAAGGGAAACCGAGAGGTTACAATCCCATCTCGGTGAGACCGAGATCCCTATCAGTGAGACCGATTTGCCTAGGGTTTGTGGCAGTGGCTATGACATTTGAACTCGGTGGCGCCGGATAGAAAGAATCGGTGGGGCCGAGTTTGACTTTTGGTTTAGGTCATATGTGGATGTGAGAAAGTAGTTGATGGCTTTTGAGCATGTCACTAAGCATTTTGAGCAAGCAAGCCATTAAGCAACACCTCCTCCCTCCTTGATAGTATTGGCTTTTCCTATAGACTCAATGTGATCTTGGATCACTAAAATATAAAATGTAGAGTCTTGAGATTGAGCCAATCCCTTTGTCCTTAGCATTTTGAGGGGTCCACTTTTCTCATCCATGCCATGCCAATCATTGAGCTTTCCTGAAATATTAGTCTTGAAATAGTGTTAGCTCAATGAGCTATATGTTGTTAGGAATTACCAAAACCACCTAGGGATAGTTGCACTTTCAACAAGCCGGGAACAATGCCGTGAAACACAGTCCGACTGGGCAGCAACTGCTTCTCTTTGATCTTCAACTTCTCCATGGTGCCGCGGTAAAGGATGTTGATGCTGCTACCGCCATCTATCAGAACCTGGGAGAAACGAGCAGCTTGCCTCTCTGTTGCAAGGGTGGCATCCAATACCAGGGCATAAGAACCTGGGGAAGGCATCACTTCCGGGTGGTCAGCTCGGCTCCAACTGATAGGCTTCTCAGACCAGTGCATGAACTCTGGAGCAGTTGAGGCGACTGCGTTCACTTCTCGGTGCTGCTGGCGCCGGCTGTGTCTGTCATTGGCAACGATGGTGAAGACAACGTAAGCACTGTGCTCTTCAGGGTAATCATCTTGGATTGCGCCGACTGCTGGACGGGCGACCGACTGCTGGGGAGGCTGAGCCGGCGGGCCAGCAGGCGGTGGGGGGAGCCCTTCTCCCTTGGCGATGCGGACAAGCTAGTGGCATTTCCGAGTTGTATGGTTGGACGGCTTCGCCCTGCTGTGGAACTTGCAAGGGGCATCGAGTGTCTGCTCAAAGGAGAAAGCAGGCAACCAAACTGGCTTGCCGCCCTTCTGGCGCTTGGGGAGGGGTTGTACTTCAAGTTGCTGGTCCTCGACTGTCGCCACCTTCCGGCTAGTGGAAGCCGGCTGCTGGGCCTTGCGCTTGTTGTCTTTCGGCTGCTGGAGCCGACTGTTGTCTCCAGCCGGCGTCCGAGGAGCCGGAGGGAGCACCTTTCCAGAAGTATCCACGTGGAGCTCCGACTTCATGGAAGAGTCGGCAGTGGCGTACTTGTCTGCTATGATGAGCAGCTCGTCGAGTGTGGCCGGCTCATCACAAAGGAGTCGGTGCTTGAGTAAGGTGCCCTCTCGGCACCCGACAGTGAAGTACTCGATTGCTTGGACCTCGTGCACCCCTTCGCAGGAGTTGCGCAGTTCAGCCCACCGTGTCAGGTAGTCACGGGTGGACTCGCTGGGGCCTTGGACGCACAACGAGAGCTAGTGAGGCTTGGGCGGCCGCTTGTAGGTGCTGGTGAAGTTGCAGACGAAGACTTTAGTGAAATCTACCCAGCTGTTGATGTTGCGGGGCTTCAGGCCATTCAGCCATGTCCGGGCCGTGCCCTAGAGCATGAGTGGAACGTACTTTACGGCGAGGCGCTTGTTGCCGTTCGTTATGCTGACGGCCGTGGAGTAGTCGACCAACCAGTCCTCCGGCTTCAAAGAGTCGTTGTACTTGGACGTATCTCGTAGAAGCGTGAACCCTTTGGGAAAGGGCTCGTCGCGGATGCTGGGGCCGAAACAAGGCGGGCCCAGCGCGTCTTCCTCTTCTAGCGCCAGGGATCGATTGAGAAGGTCGATCTGGTGGCGGGCGTCATTCTCTCCGATTCCCTCTTGTCGGCCTAGCCGGTCGCCGAGAGTTGGGTGGTCAACAGGCGGCGGGGAAGCACGCCTCTCCCTCTGATAAGGAGGAGGAGGCGGACAATCGTCCTGTCGTTCCACTGCTTGTGGGCGGCCATCTTGGTCGTGCTCGATGGTGATGCGCGTGCGGGTGCGGCTAGCAGCCGACTCTTTGTCTCGTCTCTCGCGGACGCCACCAGTCGGCGTCCGGGAGGTCGCGCCTTGATCTCGGTGAGGGGGCGGGTTCTCGACCCCCTAGCCGGGGCCTTCTGCACGACAGCCAGCTTCTTGTTGCGTAGCAGCCGCGTCAATGAGCTGCTGGACGTTCTCCGTCATGTAGTGATGCTTGTCGCCCTCGAGGTTGTCCAGCTCGTCTGCTGCCGCCTGGACAGCTCATACGTTCTCCGTGGGCGTGGCAGACAGGGCGGTCTACCCCGAACATGCTGGCGATGGCAGCGCCACGCTGCCGGACTGTGCCAATGTGGCTAGGCCCGGCAGCCGGCGTGCCGCCAACAACACGGTCGATCTCGTGCTGGTAGGCGTCTGAGCGGTGTCTCATGATGGCCAACATCTTGGCGCTCTCGACGAGCAAGACGCGACGAGCTTCCAGCGTCTCGGCGTCGGCATCTTCTGCGCTGGGTGCATACAGGTCTCATAGCGCCGCTTCGAGCGGGTCTTGGGCGCCGCCACCAGAAGCTCCATCGTGGCTGACGACGAGCACCTCCGTGACGGTGCTGCCGCCGTTGTCGGCGCGAGGGAGCGGGTCGTTGATGATCACCACGTTGGTGGGGAAGGCGTCAAGGGACGCGGTGTCGGAGTCGACAAGCATCGGGTCGGTGGAGCCGATCGACTACAGGTCGGAGGCGGTCTCGTTGGCGATGTCGAGCTTGCCAAGGAGATCGATGAGGCTACTCTTGGAGCTGGCTGCGCCCGCGCCTGGTGTGGGCTCATCGGAGAGGCGGATCTCGCCAACAAGGTCAGTGAGGCCAGCCGCTGTGCAGGCAATCTCCGTGCCATGCAGCACGTCGGCGCTAACGCCATCGGGCGTGCCAGGCTGGCTGCGCTCGCTGGGGAGGAAGAGGGTTCCCGTCCAGAACAGATCTCCGGATGACGGTGCACCTAGCCCCACGGTGGGCGCCAAATGTCGGGTGTGTCGTGCGACATATGCCAAATGATGGCTTATCATGGAGGGGGCAAATAAGACGTTGCCGGTGCCAGGAAACGGGATGAGGCGCAGACATGCATGCCGACGAATCTTACCCAGGTTTGGGGCTCTCCTCAGAGATAACGCCCCTACTCCTGCTCTGCGGGGTCTCTGCATGATCACTCAAGCAACAACGATGGTTACAAGCTTGCTTCTTGAGCTGTTTCTCTAGAGGGGGAAGAAGAACAAGGCTAGCCCTAGCTTCCTCTCTCTATATGGGCATGTGGATGAACTAGAGTCTGAACCCTTTGCATGGGTGCCCTGGGGGGTTTATATAGGCCTACCCCCAGGGGTACAAAGGTAATCTGGCCAGCTGTAGGACCCGGTTGTCTGTGTCTCTGGTTGCCAGCTCCTCCGCCGGCAAATGGGGCCCGCCGCCTGGTGGGCCCCGCCGACTGTCTCGTACTTGGCCGACAGGCCGCGATCGCTGCTCGTGGGTCTTGCTGGCTGCTCAGCACTGCAGCCGTGCTGGTAATGATGCATGCTTTGTCAGGGGAAGCGTGGCTACAGTACCGCCGCCTGGCGGGCGTTCACTGTAGCCACTCCCCGTCTCTTCTGGTTAATGGCGCACAAACTCCAAGGAGGGGAAGAGCCGCCTGGTCAGGGGCCGGCCTCCCTAGAGCCGACTAGTCTGGGCTCGCCGCCTTCTGGCTCCTTGAGGACAGGTAGGGCCCGCTGCCTGTGGGCCGTACCGACATCCCGTCCTGGGAGCATGGCTCCCTCTGACACGGGAGATGTCATGGGCAATGTGGCAACAGTGCCGCGCTGGGCGGGAGATCTCCGTCTGGTATGGCGCACTATGGCCATGCTTGACCCTAGATTTGGGGGTGGCAGGGCGTGCTGTAGCCACGCCCTGTCTCCTCACATTTATGTGGATGCAAATTTTGAGGACGCCTAGGGCCGCCTGCTAGGAGCCAGCCTCTCTGGAGGCAGCCTGCTGGGTTCTGCTGTCTCCTAGCAGCCGGCCGCTTGGACCAGCCGGCCAAGAGGAGGCGGCGCTTGGCTCTTTGAATCTTGAGGGAGCAGCCGGCCCCGATGTCTTGAAGCGCCATGGGGAGGCGATGAGGCTAGCCGTGGCCATTTACTCCAACATGCGTCGTCCGAGGCAAACATGGCCCGCCGTGCGAGGCAGCGGGCGCGGGAGGCAGCGGTAGCCCTCGCGACGGTGGACGTCGGCGAGGCGGAGTCGCATGCTCTGGCGCCCCGTATGGTGCACTAGTCTGGGCACCACAACCACGTCGTGGTGGATGTCGCCGGCTCGTCCCAGGACGGATCCATCATCGATTTGATGTCCACCGGCACCGTCCGGGTTCCAGGCTTCGAGGAGGAAGAGTAGGGCATGGGAGACCGCAGAGCCTTGAGTTCCGTGAGCCGGCTTGTGTCCCATGCCCTACTCTAGCTTGTCAATGACTGGGCCAACATTTTGGGGAGCACAGCTGGCCACGGACATGGGCGCGGCAGAACCGGGCGAGCTCCGCTTAGATTAGGTTTCATGTTGCGTGCAATAATATGGATTTGAGATTTCTAATTTGAGATATCCAGTTGTATAATCAAATATTTGAGATGTGATTGGTCACTGTCCACGGACGTGCCCGACTCAGGAGGATACCGATGCACCCCGGGTATTGTAATAAATACTGGCACCGGGATCAACGGTAGTGCGCATGTGCATGACTCAGGAGGATACGGATGCACCCTAGGTATTGTGAAGTATCATGAGCAAAGGGAACATCACATGATAACAAATGGTTCACTCGAATGTGATTTGTGTAATCACAGGGATCGATATGGACGTGCATGGTTCCGCTATCGGTCATTGAACGAAGGGGTTTCGTTCATGTCTATGATTTACCGAACCTACGGGGTCAGAAGCTTAAGGTAATCACGACCTTCTGAGTGTTAGTAGGACGAGAGTATTGATGATTTATTTGTGGAATTGTTTCATTAATATTCGAAATAGTTCCGAAAGGAACCGGAAGTGTTTGGGGTCATCGGAAGATTTTGAAGTTTATCGGACAATATTGGGAATTCCCGATAATTAATATATGGGTGGAAAATGTTTTTGGTGATGTTAAATTATATATAGAAGGTTCTAGTAACTATCATAAGGCTTTTATATTAAATTAATTATCAACGGGCCTTAAAAGGCCTAGAGGTAGAAGGCAACTTGGGCCACAAGGGCCCAAGTGGGGAGGCGCCCCCCTTTCCGTGTAGGGAAGGCCAAATGAGAGTGGGGGAGGACTCCTCCTTCCTCCCTTGGCCAACGCAAGGGGAGGGGACTCCTCCCCTCCTCTTAGCCTCTCCTCCCCTCTAACATATATATACCTGAGGCGTTGTCCCTTTTCAATACAAAAGTTTTGGAGCCTCCTCTAGTTCATCTAGTTTTAGTTCTAGTTCATGCTAGTTGACTAATTAGAATTAGACCTAGTCCCTCTAATCCTCATAATTAGAAGACTAGTATGGTTCTAATCTCCTCCCTCCAATTATCCGACGATGATTAGCTCTGGATGACGAAGAGTTGCTGAATCGTGAAGCCCAAGTAGCAGATCTTTGACATCTAGAGCCGATCGATTGCCAGAACCTTGTAAAGAGCGATAGCATGTCGTCGAAGAATTGAAATGAAGAAACACTCAAGCAAAGCATAGCAAGAACATGAACCCTCACAATCACATGTGATCTAGATCGCAATTGATAACCCACAAGTGTAGGGGATTGAGGGAGTCCTGGATTAGTGGGTATCCGGACAGCCGGACTATATACATCGTCCGGACTATTGAAGCGTGAAGATACAAGACTCAAGACTCCGTCCCGTGTCCGGATGGAATTCTCCTTGGCGCGGAAGGCAAGCTTGGCGATCCGGATATTATATTTCCTTCCTTGTAACCGACTCCGTGTAAACCCTAGCCCTCTCCGGTGTCTATATAAACCGGAGAGGTTGGTCCTTAGAAGGCCGATCACAATTACAATCATACCATCATAGTCTAGCTTCTAGGGTTTAGCCTCTACAATCTCGTGGTAGATCTACTCTTGTACTACCCATATCTTCAATATTAATCAAGCAGGAAGTAGGGTTTTACCTCCATCGAGAGGGCCCGAACCTAGGTAAACATTATGTCCCTTGCTTCCTGTTACCATCAGCCTAAGACGCACAGATCGGGACCCCCTACCCGAGATCCGCCGGTTTTGACACCGACATTTGTGCTTTCATTGAGAGTTCCTCTGTGTCGTCGCAACAGGGCTCGATGGCTCCTTCAACCATCGTCAACAACACGGTCCCGGGTGAGACCTTTCTCCCCGGAGAGATCTTCGTTTTTGGCGGCTTCGCCCTGCGGGCCAATTCGCTTGGCTATCTGGAGCAGATCGATAGCTACGCCCCTAGCCACCAGATCAGGATCGGAAACCTGAACTACACGGCGGACATCCGCGGAGACTGGATCTTCGACGGATTCGAGCCTATGCCAGGAGCACCGGACAGTCACGACAAGCACGGCTAGACCCCGCCCCGCAGGTCTCGCACTCATCGGCGGTGGAGCCGAACACGGGCCTTACCTCTGTGGTGGCCTGTGACTCCGGACCCCCGGATACGTATCCGGATGTTGGTTCCAGTCCGCGTACTCCCGAGCCAGTCGAGCCAGGTTGGGCTCCGGTAATGGAGTTCACCGCTTCGGATATCTTTCCAAAGACGCCCTTGGCGACATGCTGGACTCATTAAAGTCTCTCTCTTTGTCAGGAGGCTCTTGGCCGAACTATGTCCGGCTCGAGTGGGAAGCAGACGATGAAGGAATTCGTTGCCCACCCACCACCCACTTCATTACCACACTCGATGATTTAACCGGCGTACTGGACTTCAACTCTGAAGACATCGACGGTATAGACAATGATGCAGGAGAAGAACATGAACCACCGCTCACTGGGCGGTGGACAGCCGCCTCCCCCTATATATATATATATATATATATATATATATATATATATATATATATATATATATGTATGTATGTATGTATATATATATATGGCGGACACTCCGAAGGAAACCAGTGGTGATGAGGCAACGGAGGATAATCCCTCAGGGAGAAAGCAAAGCACGGGCGTCGTCGGCGCCGCTCCAAGCCCCGCCACAGCAATACCAGCCCAGAAGACGAAAACAATACGGATGGCGCCGAAGATGAATATAACCCTAGTCGGCCTGCCTTTAAGAAGGCCGGACTGGCCACTGTGGGATACTTGGAGAGGGACAACTATACGCCCCCCTCCAAGGACAAGGCAAGCCTCAGCAATGACGAATTCGGCGTGCCTGAAGATCTAGTGGAACAAGCTCGCTTCGAGCGACGGCTCATGGCCACGGCAAGGAGCCTGCAAAGGAAGCAACAACAGCTTAAAGCTGACCAAGATTTGCTAGTGGACAGATGGACCAAGGTCCTGGCCTGATGTGGATCGAACCTCGTAGTGAGATTTGATCGGTTGGATACGGACCCGACCGCCCCGACAAAGGTCACACACGGCACAACCGGCCACCCCAACCTAAGCAGGAGAACCCAAGGCACATGCCCCGACGTCAACACATCACTACGGTCCAAAACAATACGAAGGACATAGGAAGAGGCATCCTCAAGCCTCGGCGCAATGGTCATAAGCGTCAAGTCAGGAAAGCCGGTGCTAATTCCAACAACTCCTAGTCCGGTAAGCGGACAAAGAACAGCTCAGACCTATCCGGCCCGAGCCACACACTCGATCAACCATGTGAAATTCATGGTACTCCTAGAAGCACGGCAAAGCATACCAATAGAGAATGCCAGATCCTCGAAACAAAGAGGCTGGTCGTGTGCCAGAAACAATGAAGGGAGGTGCCTGGTCAAGAGATCCCCCCCCCCATAGCATAAAAGTATGGCCGATCGCCCAAGAGTGGGTTAAACCACAACAATTCAATTGCAGTACCTCTAGACATAGCAAACCAGGGGCTCCATAACACATAAAGCCCCCGCAGGTGTGAAACCACAAATAACATCTTCTAAAAGATGCTAGGGGCAAAGGCCAAGTATTATTGGCCCACCACTCTAACGGTTATCCTAGGATCACCAAAAAAATACCACGCCAAAGAATAATTCTTCGGCACCTTCCCCTCATACGGTAATTTACCATATGCTAACAGGGTTATCCACGTCGACTAGATCTCACGTGGTAAAATCACTCAGGCCAACACCGGGCGATACAACCACGCCTATGGGCAAGGCCGAACCCCGCCTCTAGAGCAGAAATGATATAACTACCGGAGTAGCGAGTCGTGCATGCCCGTCCAAATTCTGATATGACAGCCGACTATCCGGACACCAACTAACAAGTCCGCGCTACTTCACGGTCTAACGGTTGGATTAACCAGGGTCCGATCACGAACCCTCAGACCAACCGCAAGAGGACGTTCAGCTACCTTCAAGTATTTGCCTTTACAAACTAACTTTGACGAAGAACAGGATTGGCGACGTGGAATCGGCCAGGACACACAAGGAACCCTCCTACAGAAGGCAGTTTGGATTAATTTCCAGTTCACCCACAGCCACCTCCAGTCCGGCCATCACAGGTTCCGCCAAAAACACCTCTTTTCATAATCATAAATCATACCAATATGCATAGACATATCATCTTACTACAATGCGTAGACTTAAATAACACTTGCCGGCCGTCGTTTTCCGACACCTTGTGTTACGCCCGATTCGCCGGGGGCTTCACAAGCCTGGCAAGAAAGTCGACCACCTTTTGATTCGCTCGGCTCCCGAACTTATAGCACTATATGCATCAGCTCCGAATCATGTCTTGGGTCATTGGTTGGGTTTGCCCGGCTCCCTTGTTTTGGTACCTTACATTCCGTTATATCGGCTAAGGTAGCGCAGGGAGAACTACTGCGATTGTGTCCCGGATCTGCCGGATGAGCACCTCAGTAGAGAAAGCCGAAAACCGACTGTCATGATTCAGCGAGAGCTGGTCAGCTGTTCGAGAGGTTGTAAAATCCTTAAAGTTTTATTCCACATAACGCCATTACAAATGCTGAGTGCGACGGATTGGTCTTCCGATCAGGCGCCAATAGAGCGCCTAGTCCGGTTTTCCGAACACTAGGGGCTGCGCCAACCATACTCAATTCCTATGGCTAAGTGAGAGTGGTAAAGCCCTATAGTTCGATTGCCTGGTTCGCGGTGAGGAACACCTCCTTAAAAGGACCCAGCCATGGGATAAAGAGTGTCCAGGTATGACCCGAACACCCCCGAATTTCTTTCGTGGGGGCAAAAGCCGACGACTGGCCAACTCTCAGTATTTATACACATTAAAACAACCGCACAGGAAGAAAATGCGATCAAACTAAACATGCAATTACTAATAATAGTGCCCATATCCCATATTACAAAGAACGGCACGACTGCCCTCAGGGAAATATAATGTCTTCCGTACACTTATCCGCCGCAAGGCGGGCTCCCTTCAGTACACCTTCATAGTACAGTTCAAGCTTGCAGTGCTCCTTACCCTCTGGCGGCCCCTCGGTCATCAGCTTCTCCGCGTCAAGCTTCCCCCAATGCACTTTTGCACGGGCAAACGCCATACGCGCACCCTCTATACAGACTGATTGCTTAATAGCATCAAGCTGAGGACAAGCACCCACAATCCGCTTCACGAGTCCGAAGTAACTGCTTGGAATGGGCTCCGCGGGCCACAGCTGGACAACCAAGTCCTTCATGGCTAGTTCAGCCGCCTGGTGCAGTTCGACTAGCTACTTCAGCTGATCGATAAAGGGCACCGGATAGTTCTGCGCCAAATACTGCGACCAGAAATCCCTATCCGCAGACTTCTTCTCCTCGGTACGGTAGAATTGGGTGGCATCTGATATGCTGCGAGGAAGATCTGCAAACACCCCTAGAAAAATAAGAATTCATCTTGCCGCTTAGAATTCTACCCATTACCAAGTACAAATGGCTAAGAATACAGAAGGCCTTACCAGCCGCAACTTTCCGGGCCTCTTGAATGTCCCGCACAGCACCTCGGGCTTCTTCCCGAGCATATTTCGCAGCCCTGAGAGCTTGGGCGAGTTCGGATTCTTTCCCTACTAGACTCTGCTCCAAGCCCTCGCTTTTCTTCACAGCCTCCTGGAGCTTTCGCTCAGCTGCGATGACCCTGTCCTCGTGTTTCTCACGAAGCGCCTGTTCGGCGGCAGTCTTCTCGTTGGCATCAGCCACAGCCTTCTTTAGTGCCTCATATTCGGCACTCGCTCCTATAGCATACAATACATATACTTTTCACTAGGCACAATTACTCATTCGTGCCAACTTAAAGACAAATGTTTTCAACATACCTTGCTTGTCTTCCAATTGCTTCTTCACACGGCCAAGTTCTTCCTTGGCCCGTGCAAGGCTCTGCTTCAGTTCGGACACTTCCGCATTATGAGCGGCCGTCCTCTCCGCAGACGCCTGTTTTCACATAAAGGGGTATACGTCATTCACACAGGCTCCTGCATAAACAGGGGGTTTTGATCCCCTGCTCGGCTCTCTCTTTTGCCGGACAGTGTATCAGGGGCTGCTACTTATATTATGACGATTCCTTGAAAGTTTCTTAGGAAACATACCTCAAAAGCCTTTATAAGGCCAAGGCAGGACTCATTCAACCCGCTCTCGGCGGACTGAATCTTTTCAACCACTGCACCCATGAGGGTCCGATGTTCATCGACAACAGACGCGTTCTTTAACGCTGTCGATAGACCACTCGGCAGCCCTGCCTGACCAGAGGTTGCTGGCGGAGTAGGAAAGCCTCCCACCATCAAAGGTGGCCGCTCGCCCGATCCTGGAGCCTTAAAAGCCTCCAGAGCCGTGTCCGGCCGTGGTCTGAACCTGAGATCGCCCCCGTCGTCGACACGCTTGGGAGCCATCGCTCCCGTGTGTCTAGCTCCAGAGATATGCCCCCCTGGTCCGAGTCCCGTTGGGACGACACCTCAGTGTTGCACCTGGACTTTGGGGAAGGGGCCTTTGGAGGCGTCTCGCTCGCCAAGGCGTCTGAGCCCAGCGAATCCTTCGATAAGGGTTGGCCGGCGCGAGACCTCGCCGGGCTGAACAAAACATGGCAACAGTTAAAACTGCTATACCCAAACAAACCCGGATGCATATGCGTGTTCGGATTCCGTATACTTACGACTTCTCCAGGGGCTGGGCCCTGGGATCCCACTCCGGGCTGCTATCGGCAGCTGTGGTGGATGCATCTGGGAGGGAACTTTTTCCCCTCTTGGGCGGTTCGGCCTCCAGGGATGAGGAGGTCATCCTTTTCTTCCCACCTCCAGAGTGAGGCTCGTCCTCCTCTGCTTCCTTCTCTTCGTCTTCAGAAGAAAGATCGTCGCTGGAGTCTTCGGATTTGATGTCCGAAGCCTCGCGACGACGGAGGCCACTCCGGGTCTTTTTGGCCTTCTTGGAGGCCTCTTTCTTTGGCGCCTCGTAAGGCGCAGGGACCAGCATCTTCGTCAGAAGAGGTCCGGCCGGTTCCTCCGGCAGCGGAGCCATACAATATATCCGCTCCACCTTTTTTATCCATCCCTAGGGACGGGACAAAACATGATTAGAATGGCTCCCCTAGGACATGCCAACCGATGCACGAATGGACAGAGCACAGCAATAACTTATCGGGCTTGCAGAATGGGACAATAGATAGCCACGGTCCTCGGAGGAACCCGACCATGATTTGCCGGACTTGAAGAGCACCTTCCAGATATCCTCGTGGGAGGAATCATAGAGCTCCCGGAGGGTTTGGTGCTCGGTTGGGTCATACTCCCACAAGCTGCAGACTCGGCGCTGGCAAGGGAGAACCAGTCGAACTAGCATCACCTGGACTACGTCGACAAGCTTGACGTCCTTGTCGACCACGCTCTGGGCGCGCGTCTGGAGCAGTGACAGCTCATCGGACGAGGACCAATTTGGGCTCTTCTTGGGCCAGGACATGAGCCGCAGTGGGGCTCCGGATCTGAACTCCGGAGCTGCGGCCCACTTTTTTCCGCGTGGTTCGGTAATATAGAACCACTGCTGCTGCCACTCCTTGACGGAGTCGTTGAAGGCACCCTTTGGCCAAACGGCCTTGGGCATCTTGCTCACCATGGCGCTGCTGCATTCGGCGTGTTCGCCGCTCACCACCTTGGGCTTCACATTGAAAATCTTCAGCCACAGTCAAGTGAGGCGAATCCGGAGAAAGGCCTCGCATTACCCACGATGAACGTCGAGATATTGAGGAAAGAATTAGGGGAAAGATCATGAAAATCAATCCCATAGTAATACATGACTCCGCGAACAAATGGGTGAAGGGGAAACCCGAGCCCGCAGACGAAGTGGGGAAGGAACACGACTCTCTCGTGGGACTCCGGAGTAGGGACGACCTGTCCCGCCGGTGGGAGACGATGGCCGATCTTCTTGGCCAGATACCCGGCTTCCCGGAGCTTCTTGATTTCCTTCTCCTGGACGGTAGAGGCCATCCAGTTGCCTCCTGCTCCAAATCCGGACATCTTTGGAAAATCTCTCTTTGATGGAAAAGGAGAATGCCTGGGCATTAGGGCTCAGACATAGAGGAATGGGTTAATGAAAGGAGAAGGCATGGGTAAGGAGGAAGAGACCTTGTCTCTTTATAGAGACAGCAAAAGCTTTTTGCGCCTCCCCACTTGCCTGGTGGAACCCGCTCGTTCCCCACTCGCCATGATTAGCGGCGCGGTTGGATTACCCATACCCGTATTGATGAATATCCCGTAATAAGGGGACACGATCTCTGCTTTGACAAGACGTGTCAAGGAAACCGCCTCGCAATATGCGCCGTGGCTGGTTGTGGGAAAACGGTTCGGATAGTGACCCAACCGTAATGACACGTCGCCTTGTCTAAAAATTTGCCAGCAGATTGCATTTGTGAAATATCATTCTCTCTACGGCGACATGTGAAGATCATTTTGTGGATCCGGACACGGTTCAAGTGTTCGATAATTACTTTGGAGTACTTGGAGAAGGAACCCGCCCTGCAATGCCGAAGACAAGACTGCGCGCCGGACTCATCGTCATTGAAGCCTGGTTCAGGGGCTACTGAGGGAGTCCTGGATTAGGCGGTATCCGGACAGCCGGACTATATACATCGTCCGGACTATTGAAGCGTGAAGATACAAGACTCAAGACTCCGTCCCGTGTCCGGATGGAATTCTCCTTGGCGTGGATGGCAAGCTTGGCGATCCGGATATTATATTTCCTTCCTTGTAACCGACTCCATGTAAACCCTAGCCCTCTCCGGTGTCTATATAAACCAAAGAGGTTGGTGTCGGCGTTCTAGGAACGGGGGTCCCCAGACTTGCCTGCCTGCGGCCTGCGGCGTGGCTCAAAGGAGGCCCAGGATAGCCCATCTTCATCAATGCATGCTCAAGACCCTCGCGAGGGGCCAAGCCTCGTGGGGCGGACGACCAAGAGCTTCTCAGCACGGCCTCACAGCTTGCTCACGAGGAGGCGGAGAGTTCAAGGCAGGGTGCCTCGCGAGGTGCCCGTGACGCAAGCCATGACGACCAAGGGCGCCAGTCGGGCGCCAGCCGCGCAGCGTCCTCCTTTCCTCTTTGGTGCAAAGGGAGCAAGCGCAGGCAAGAGCATCAAGCAAAGGCACCCGTTTCGGTGCAACAAGACCAAGACCAACCCCATCGGCTGGAATGCAGTCATCGTGGAGCCCAAGCAAGCGTCATCACCAGAGCCTTTGGCAGGCGAGGACCAACTTTAGTCAGGATAAGTGTACCCGCTGTTCCCCTTCAAAATGGCCAATTGTTGGCGCCCTTCCCGCTCAATATTTGGGAAGAGGCCCAGGGCCTTCACCTATATAAGTAGAGCTAGCCACCATAGTAGGGGGATCGATCGGATAGAGCGGGAAGCATCCGAAGAGAGAGAGAGAGACCCGATCCTCAAGCCAGAGCGACGGGACACCACTTAGCAGTTCATCACACCCACCAAGAATGCACTCGCGACGCTGTTCTTCCTCTGATCGTTTCTTCATCAGCCCTGTGAGGCAATCCACACACCACACACCGGAGTAGGGTATTACACCACGATGGTGGCCTGAACCAGATAAATCTTGCTTCTCTTGTGTTGTTCTTGGTAGTAGTTTAGGTCCCTGCGATTTGAGTGAGGTACGAGACGGTGGAGGGTTGGATCTCCGCACCCCTGTAGTTCGATCCTTAAGGGTCTGCGGAACCCGAATTGACATTTGGCGCGCCGGTAGGTGCGCCGACTCGCTTTTCGACGCTCGTTTTTCCCCGACCACCGCGAACTATGTTCGACGCTGTCAGAGCTCGCTGAAGCGCCGAGCCGCTTCGCCTCCCATGTCGCCCAGACGCCCTGCCGGCAAAGCGCCCTCGCTGCTCTCGTCACTGCTGTCAACTCCGCCACCGCCCGGGCGGGAACGAGCAGCAAGCGCCGCCCCAAAGACCCGCCCATGAGGCGGACGGCCGCACCGCCACGCTCACGCCCCTGGTTCTTCGCTGCGCGCGCCGCTCGCGCCATGGAGGCCCGAAGCTGCACTTCATCGCGCTAATGAGCTCCTCGCTACCGCTTCGCCGATGACGCTTACGAAGAATGGCTCGACCGCTGCCGCCGAAGCTCGTCGGCTGCTGCGGAGGCGACCACGCCGTCCGCCTCGCTGCACCGCACCCCTGCCCCACGCGGGCGATGAAGCTCCCTGGGCGCCAGCCGCCTCCTCAAGACGGCGCCCTGGCCCCAAGCGCGCGCCCCTGGCGGAACCCGTTCGCCCAGCGCCGCGCTGCAAGAGCAGAGCTGCCAAGAAGTTCTCGCCCGGAAGAAGCTGCCCGAAAGCGCCCCGCCCAAAGACGCTCAAGACCTGCGCTGCCCCCAGCCAAGCATGGCGCAGGAGGCCTGCAAGACCAAGCTCTTCGCCGCCCGAGGCCCCCAGCGCCACGCGGGCTGCCGCTTTCACCACCGAAGGCGCAGCGTCGCGCGGCCCGCCAAGTTCAAGCCGCACCTGCTTCCACGCTACGACAAGACGGCTGACCTTACGGAGTTCCTCCAGCTTCACGAGCTGGGCATCGAGGCTGCCAACGGAGATGAAAAGGTCATGGCGAACTGGTTTCCATGGCGCCAAGGACGAGCCCGCACGTGGCTCCCGACCGCCCTGCACGATCTCTTCTCGGCCGAGATGCGCACCCGCTTCATCGCCAACTTCCAAGGTACTCGCGACCGCCACCGCCGTGAGCGATATGCGCCGGATCACAAAGCAGCCGGGAAACCCGCAAAAGTACATCTAGCGCTTCAACAACGCACGCCTCAAGATCCCTGTGGTAACGGAGGAGGCCATCATCTCGCTTTCTCCGACGGCATGCGCGACGTCAAGATGAAGGAGGAGCTGGCGATGCATGAAGATCTGTGCACCTCCCTGGAGCTGTTCAACTTGGCGACCAAGTGCGCCAGGGCTGAGGAGGGGCGCCTCTCCCTCCTCGAGCTGCCTGCCGCGGATCCCGAAGAGAAGAAGTCCAAGGCCAAGGACGTGAAGCGCAAGGGGGCTGCCGTGCTCGCAGCTGAACCAGACACCAAGCGAGGCAGAGATCAGCCCGAGTCTTCCAAGGGCAGCGGTGCTCGCGGTACCACGCACGCCCACACCCAAAACACCAATGAATGTCAAGGGCTCCGGCCCGGCGCGAAGGGAAGGGTCGGCAGACGCCGAGCGCAGCGACCGGCTACGCCGAGGAGGAGGAAGAAATGCAGACGCTGGAAGATCATGCCCACGCCAAGGGTGGCGCGACCAACCTCGCGAGGATCGCTGGCAAGACCCACTCGCGAGGGGGGCCGAGGATCAGCCTCGTGAGGATCGGGCCCGCAAGGGAACGCAGGCTCCCTCCGCTGCCGCCACCGCCAAGGAGAATCAAGACCGCCATCGACGAGGGAGCTGGGGCTTCTGTGAAGCGCGGCGATCGCTGCATCCCGGGCGAGCTCAAGCCCCACCTCTCACCGATCTTCAAGCAGTTTTCCCATGAAGTGAATGCAGTCCTCCCTAAGCCCGAGTCCACGCGCCTCTGTGGTCGGGTAAGGCCATCACGCTCAGCTCAGCCGGATCAGCTCAAGTGCACAGCCACAGCCGGAGTTCTCCCAATGCTTTGCTCCCCAATCATCAAGAACGTGTTGGTCACCAAGACCTCATCGACGGGCGGAGCAGGGCTCAACGCCCCGTCCGTGGAGACATTCAACAATCTTCAAGTGCCCTACAACCACCTTCAGCCAACCAAGCCCTTCTCCGAGTCACCGACGGCTCCACGGTCCCGATCGGGCAGGTCCGCCTTCCCTGCCACCTTTGGGGCCCGCGACAACTACCACACCGAGCTCATCGACTTCGACGTCGCCCACATTCGCCGCCAGATAACGCTATCCTCGGGTACCCAGCGTTGCTACAAGTTCGTGGTCAGAACTCCACCATGGCTACAACATCCTCAAGATGCCAGAAGTGGCGGGTCATCACGGTGCCCGTGAAGAGAGAGATGCAGGTGCTCCCCGGAGCGAGCTTTTCAGCCGCATTTGGAAGACCTGCACCACAAGAGCGGACGCCCCGAGGCAGCACCCAAGAAGAAGAAGACATCGACCGCCCGGCTCTTCAAGAGACAGTTCTCGTGGCCCGTGACCGGCCAAGGGGAGCCTCCTTCCATCGCGATAGGGAAGCGCGCCGCGCCTCCTCAGCAGGGCTCGGGCTCTCCCTCGAGGGCCACCGACCTCGCCAAGGTCTCGAGGAGGCGCTGGGCACCACGTGAGGCGTGAGCCAAGCACGCCTCCCGCAAGGTGAGCAAGAACAGGAGGACAGTAACCCCGAGAGTTCATCAGCCAAGGCCATTCAGAGTTACAGGAGTCAAGGGTCATGAGGGCAGCCGCCGCCACTCACTGTGGCCCCCATCCAGGCGAGGATGGTGGGCTGCACGGTGCATCGACATACCAGGCTCAACCGAGCCACATCTCAAAGCGCCTGCCCTCGCGAGTGGGACGCTATGCAGGGTCCGCCCCATTAGCCACGCACGCATGCCATATGGCCTGCCAAACGCTGCTGCTGCACACCAGCGCCTCATGAGGACCATCCCGAGGCTCAAGAGGTCGCACGCCGCAGCCCCTCGGCGGAGATGGAGATGGCCCATGAGGAGCCGCGGCGCCTCCCGAGCCTCCCGAGGCCCTCGGGCTCGGGGCTCGTGGAGGATCGGCCTGCAGCCCACCGAGTCTGCTACATCAATGACCCTTCATCCCCAACATCACCAGTGACATCTTTAAGTCTTATTTCCGATCGGGAGCGCCTTCAGGTCAGATATTCCTGTGCCGCGTGGGTCCGTCCCTGCATGCATGTATCCCTTTATTTCATGTCTTTAGCTTATCATGTTGGGGGCGCCTCGGCTACATCATCCCCAAGCCGCCGGGCCACCCCAGCTGCATGTATCCTTCATGCGCTTTCCTTAGGATTATGCTCGCCCACCATGCTTCTTATTTGGTGCCTTCTCCGGTGGCGAAATCTTGCACGCTAAAGGGGGTGCTCGAGCATCGCGACTGTGGCTCCTACCGCCTCCGCCCTCACCTCTGGTCTTGTCCATGGCATCGCGACCGGCTTGCCAGCGACGGTAGAGACTAGCCCGAGAGCCGGACCCGAGGACGAGAGTTTCATTATCCAATCCAGCTTAGCGCTAAAGGGGGGTGCCCGAGCATCGCGACTCAGGGCTCCTACCGCCTCCGGCCCTCACCCTCCTGGTCTTGTCCATGGCATCGCGACCTGGCTTGCCACCGACGGTAGAGACCAACCCGAGAGCCGGGACCCGAGGACGAGTTGCGTCTCGACCCAGCTTATGCTGCTAAGGGGGGTGCCCGAGCATCACGACTCGTGGCTCCTACCGCTCTCCGCCCTCACCCTCTGGTCTTGTCCACAGATCGCAACCTTGCTTGCCGCCGACGGCCGAGACCAGCCCGAGAGCCGGACCCAAGGACGAGAGTTGCGCCATCTAACCTAGCTTATGCGTAAAAAGGGGGGTGCCTCGAGCATCACGACTCAGTGGCTCCTACCGCTCTCCGCCCTCACCCTCCTGGTCTTGTCCATGGCATCGTGACTGGCTTGCCAAAGAACGGTAGAGACCAGCCCGAGAGCCGGACCAAGACGAGAGCACCCAGATCCGCCAATTTTGCAGAACACACTCAAGATAAGGCCTGAGCCAGCGCAACCCGCCTTGAGGTAGGGCTCGTGAGTCCTGCTGGGCTGGCTCACGGGTGCCCAGACACACCTCGCCCAGCCCCTACCGTGCCAGCCATGTATCGTGGTGGGCTGATACGCCTGGCTCCTCCCGAGGGGAGCCCCTCCCACGCTCCAAAGGAAGCACCATGCTCCGCTGGCTGGTCGACGACACCGCCGAGGAGCGGCTATGCTCAGACGCATGCGGAAGCGCTTATGCTCGCGCTGGTGATAAACAATCGAGGGTGGCCTCCGGGTCGATCAACCTCGGGGAGCCCAGAGCTCAGTGTCCGCCTCGTCGCAACGCCTCCTCGAGCGCCACGAGGGCTGGGCTCGGGTCACGCCTGCACGCACGCCACTCCAGCCTCGCCCTCGGGCCTGGTTCGTCGACGCCACTCCCCGAGCGGAGACAAGGTACGCATGTCGCTTGAGCGCCAAGGGGAGTCTCGAGCATCGCGACTCAGAGCCTAATCTGGTCACGTAGCCCTCACCCCTTAGTTCCAAAGGTTAACGACGGTTGGGGTATGTGCGGGGCCGGGCTCGCAGACGAGAACAGTGGATCCGCCCGCGCCACCTCTCCCTACTTGCTGTTCAGGCGCTAAGGGGACTCTCGAGCATCGCATGATCAGAGCCTAACTTGTCACGTAGCCCCTCACTCCTGGTCCCGCCCCTGCTTCCGGTCGGGGGCTAACGGCGGCTGAGGTAGTCGCAGGGCGGGCCCCGCCGGGCGAGAACATAAGCAAGTAGGAAGCACAAATTTCAAGGAAGTCAAAAGCAAATATTACAGTCCACACTGTTATCGCAGTACCAAACGAAGTTTAAACGCCCCCGAGGCATGATATGTGCAGGAATTAAAAGCAATACAGAGCCGCAGAAGTCACTTGTCGGCGGTGGAGCAGCGAGAGTGGGCTCGCTTTGTGAAGCAGCAGGGCCAGCAGCGCCTCGCTTCGCTTGGTGTCAAGGCCCGAACTTCCCCAACAGAGCCTCCACATGACCCTTCACAGCCTCGGCAGCGGCAGCTGCGTGCTCTCGCTTCGCCGCTCCAAAGAAGTTGTCCATGTTGACGCTGGGATCACGAAGATAGATATGGGTGAGGATCCGCCGCTGCCGAGAAGACAAGACTACCGGCCTCACCGTGGGGCCAAGACCAAGGGAAACATCTTCGAGAGCGTGGATCAGGAAGGGAAGCAGCTTGGCGGGGCCGTCCTCTGCGCCGGCCAGTGGGCTCTCCAGCCGCTGTCATAAAGCTCCCTCGGCAGGACACGAGCCTTCATCTCCATATCCATGAAGGCCACGCGATCTTTAGCGAGAACCCGCGCCTTGGCGTCCAGCTCGACCTTCCTCGCCTCCAGCTCCTGCTCCAGCGCGCCTAGGCGGTCGCGGAGCTTCTTCAGCTTGGCCTCCCGGTCCTGATGGCCATGAGCCTTCATGCCTTCCTCCTGCCTCTGGCGGAGGCGGGCCTCCTCGGCGAGCTGGTTCTCGCAGCCCTTCACCGCCTCCAAAGATCTCACAACGACCTCGGATGCTGGTTGCCTCCCCTGTGGCAGCATCGGGGCTACCTTCGCCTCGCGAACATCATGCTTCTCCTCGTCACAAGCCGCCAAAGCCTGGACTCGCCGCCTGAATCAAGCATCGGCGCTGAATCCAGCCGAGGCCAGCTCAAGCGCCTGCCACCAAGCGAGGGTCGGCACCTGAAGATCCTGCCACACCGGGTCCATTCAGCAGCAGCGTCTGGGACCGGGAGGAGTCGGAGACAGCAGTTGGCGGAGTAGGAGGAGTTGGTGGCGGCGACTAACCATCATGCCTCGAGGCGGAACCAATGGCGCCACGACAATGGTGGAGGCAGCGCAAAGAAGGCCACCTCGAGTCGCCTGGGACAAGGGGCTGAGTTTCGCCCAGCTGGCTCAGCCGAGCCTCGCGAGGACGCCCGGCAGGAGAAGCTCAGGGCCGGGTCATCTTCCTTTCGGCAAAGGCACCACCACGGATGGGGCCTCAGGATCCCCCTTTAGCTTCTTCGCCGCGGGCGCCAGCCTGACTGAAGAGCATGGACATCAGATCTCGTCGACAAAGCAATAATCAAGATAGGAAGCAGGCACTTATAGGTCGTCGCTGGTGGACTCGAGCAGCCTCCGGCCATACTTGAAGCCCGAGAGCCGGCTGCAAGGATCAGCTTCAAGGGGACCAGAGCGGGCGCGGTCTCGCTGATCGCCTGGCCGGGCGGACCCACGGGACCAGCCCAGTCTGTCCTTCTTCGGGATCGGGGCAGGCCTGCCTCCCGCCCATCCTCATCTTCATCGCTCGCCACTCGGGAGGCGGAGAACACGGGCTCGCGCCGCAGGGAGGGAGCCCTTGACTCGCCTCGAGTCAACCCTCTCTGGCTCCCTTTCCTCCACCTCTTCGCCGAGTCGGAAGAGGACACGCCCACCAGGTCCTCCCGAGCCTCATGGGCACGAGCCCGCCCCCATTGAAGGCGGGCACGGACCCCACAACCTGCTCCCAATCCTCGCGATGAAACAGGCGCTGGGCGCCCGGTCTCGCCACATCGCCACCTACTAAGGATCGGAGGATCGTCACAGATCCTCGCTGGCGAGGCCACGGGCTCGGGTTAGGCCTCCACATCGAAGCGTAGTACTAGCGGCAGAGCGAGCTTGGTGCTCCAGAACTCCTCAAAGAACGACGCACCGGTCAGCCTCGCCGCCCCACAGATCGTCGGCTTCAGATCTGCATCATTCCTCTCCAAAGACCACCTACATGAGATCCCGAAGCTTCGCCGGGACCATCGTCGGAACTCTCGGCGGGCTCCGTGGGCAGGATCAGCCGAGGGTGGATCCGCCCGGCATCCACCAAGACCCACTTGCTACTGAAGCCCTCAATCCGCTTCCCGGTGTTTGAAATGGCAATGGCTCCTCTTATGCGACGAAGCTCGCGCACGCGGAGACGGGACCACGGGAGAATCGGAGGAAGAAGTAGTGGCGCAGCAAGGCCACCGAGGGCTTCACCCCAACATGGGCCTCGCAATAGTAGGCGAAGATTGCCAGAAGAAGGATGGAGTTGGGATGAAGGTGCAGAGCGTGAATGTTGTAATGGCGAAGGACGGAGAAGAAGAACTCAGAGAAGGGAGGCGACAGACCAGCAACAATGGCGCCCGCGAAGAATGGGTAGAAGGTGCTCCCCCGACCCTCAGGGGTGGAGGAGACAGGCCTTGAACACCGCTGCTCGGCGACGCCCTCGCCCCGCTTAGCCGCAAGATTGGGGCAAGGCTCGCCACGACACATTCAATGGGTCCAAGGCAGGAGAGTACCAGGCTCCGGCCGGGGTTTGACGAGGAGCCATGACTGGCTAGGGCACGAAGGCGGACTGGATCTGAAGGTCTTGGAAGCAGGGAGGAGAGGCGCAAGAAAGGGGATCTAAGCAGCAACTGGAGAGAGTAAAGGAGGCAAGGAAGATGCCGCTCTATTATCAACCCGCACGGTTGCAGAGGCGCCCACGTCCAATCAGCCGCCACGCGGCGCCCAAGGCCGTAGGCTGTTAGGGCCCACGACGCTTCGCACTTGCCCTTTCGCCTCTCTGCACGGCCAAGTCCGGGCGCGCCATGGGCCCTGGGGCTACTGTCGGCGTTCTGGGAATGGGGGTCCCCAGACTTGCCTGCCTGCGGCCTGCGGCGTGGCTCAAAGGAGGCCCAGGATAGCCCATCTTCATCAACTCATGCTCAAGACCCTCGCGAGGGGCCAAGCCTCGCGGGGCGGACGACCAAGAGCTTCCTCGAGCACGGCCTCGTCAGGTTGGCTCACGAGGAGGCGGAGAGTTCAAGGCAGGTACTCGCGAGGTGCCCGTGGACGCAAGCCATGACGACCAAAGGCGCCGATCGGGCACCAGCCGCGCATCCTCCTTTCCTCTTTGGTGCAAAGGAGCAAGCGCGAGCAAGAGCATCAAGCAAAGGCACCCGTTTCGGTGCAACAAGACCAAGACCAACCCCAACGGCTGGAATGCGGTCATCGTGGAGCCCAAGCAAAGGCGTCATCACCAGAGCCTTTGGCGGCGAGGACCAACTTTAGTCAGGATAAGTGTACCGCTGTTCCCCTTCAAAATGGCCAATTGTTGGCGCCCTTCCCGCTCAATATTTGGGAAGAGGCCCAGGGCCTTCGCCTATATAAGTAGAGCTAGCCACCATAGTAGGGGGATCGATCGGATAGAGCGGGAAGCATCCGAAGAGAGAGAGAGAGACCCGATCCTCAAGCCAGAGCGACTGGACACCACTTAGCAGTTCATCACACCCACCAAGAACAGACCCTCGCGAGGCTGTTCTTCCCTGTACTGTTCTTCATTAGCCCCAAAGGCAATCCACACACACACATTGGAGTAGGGTATTACACCACGATGGTGGCCTGAACCAGTATAAATCTTGCGTCTCTTGTGTTGTTCTTGCTAGTAGTTTAGGTCCCTGCGATTCGGTGAGGTACGAGACGGTGGAGGGTTGGATCTCCGCGCGCACCCCAGAGTTCGAACCTTAAGGGTCTGCCGGAACCCGTAAATCCGACAGTTGGTCCTTAGAAGGCCGATCACAATTACAATCATACCATCATAGGCTAGCTTCTAGGGTTTAGCCTCTATGATCTCGTGGTAGATCTACTCTTGTACTACCCATATCTTCAATATTAATCAAGCAGGAAGTAGGGTTTTACCTCCATCGAAAGGGCCCGAACCTAGGTAAACATTATGTCCCTTGCTTCCTGTTACCATCAGCCTAAGACGCACAGATCGGGACCCCCTACCCGACATCCGCCGGTTTTGACACCGACAGGGATCGCAACAGGTTTCGAGGGTAGAGTATTCAACCCAAATTTATTGATTCGACACAAGGGGAGCCAAAGAATATTCTCAAGTATTAGTAGTTGAGTTGTCAATTCAACCACATCTGGATAACTTAATATCTGCAGCAAAGTGTTTAGTAGCAAAGTAATATGATAGTAGTGGTAACGGTAACAAAAGAGTAATGAAAGCAAAAGTAATATTTTTGGGGTTTTGTAGTGATTGTAACAATAGCAACGGGAAATTAAATAAGCGGAAACCAGTATATGGAAAGCTCGTAGGCATTGGATCGGCGATGGATAATTATGCCGGATGCGGTTCATCATGTAACAGTCATAACATAGGGTGACACAGAACTAGCTCCAATTCATCAATGTAATGTAGGCATGTATTCCGAATATAGTCATACGTGCTTATGGAAAATAACTTGCATGACATCTTTTGTCCTACCCTCCCGTGGCAGCGGGGTCCTAATGGAAACTAAGGGATATTAAGGCCTTCTTTTAATAGGGAATCGGAACAAAGCATTAGCACATAGTGAATACATGAACTCAAACTATGGTCATCACCAGGAGTGGTCCCGATTATTGTCACTTCGGGGTTGCCGGATCATAACACATAGTAGGTGACTACAGACTTGCAAGATAGGATCAAGAACACACATATATTCATGAAAACATAATAGGTTCAGATCTGAAATCATGGCACTTGGGCCCTAGTGACAAGCATTAAGCATAGCAAAGTCATAGCAACATCAATCTCAGAACATAGTGGATACTAGGGATCAAACCCTAACAAAACTAACTCGATTACATGATAGATCTCATCCAACCCATCACCATCCAGCAAGCCTGCGATGGAATTACTCACACACGGCGGTGAGCATCATGGAATTGGTGATGGAGGATGGTTGATTATGACGACGGCGACGAATCCCCCTCTCTGGAGCCCCGAACGGACTCCAGATCAGCCCTCCCGAGAGGTTTTAGGGCTTGGCGGCGGCTCCGTATCGTAAAACGCGATGATTTCTTCTCCTCGATTTTTTTCTCCCGAAAGCAAATATATAGAGTTGGAGTTGGCGCCGAGGAGCTCCGGGGGCCCACGAGGGGGGCGCGCCTAGGGGGCGCCCCACCTCGTGGACAGGTGTGGCCCCCGGTATTCATCTTTTGAGGATTTTTATTATTTTTAACTAGACGATTCGTGGAGTTTCAGGTCATTCAGAGAACTTTTGTTTCTGCACATAAATAACACCATGGAAAGTCTGCTGAAAACAGCGTCAGTTCGGGGTTAGTTCCATTCAAATCATGCAAGTTAGAGTCCAAAAGAAGGCAAAAGTGTTTGGAAAAGTAGATACGACGGAGACGTATCAACTCCCCCAAGCTTAAACCTTTGCTTGTCCTCAAGCAGTTCAGTTGATAAACTGAAACTGATAAAGAAAACTTTTACAAACTCTGTTTGCTCTTGTTGTTGTAAATATGTAAAGCCAACATTCAAGTTTTCAGCAAAGATCATGACTAACCACATTTGCAATAATTTTCAGGTCTCATGTTTACTCATATCAATAGCATAATCAACTAGCAAGCCATAATAATAAATCTCGGATGACAACACTTTCTCAAAACAATCATAATACGATATAACAAGATGGTATCTCGCTAGCCCTTTCTGAGACCGCAAAACATAAATGCAGAGCACCTTTAAAGATCAAGGACTGACTAGACATTGTAATTCATGGTAAAAGAGATCCAATCATAGTCATACCCAATATAAATTAATAGTAATGAATGCAAATGACAGATGTGCTCTCCAGCTAGTGCTTTTTAATAAGAGGGTGATGACTCAGCATAAAAGTAAATAGATAGGCCCTTCGCAAACGGAAGCAGGGAGTTGTAGAGGTGCCAGAGCTCGGTTTTAAAATAGAGATAAATAATATTTTGAGCGGCATACTTTCATTGTCAACATAACAACTAAGAGATGGCGATATCTTCCATGCTACACACATTATAGGCGGTTCCCAAACAGAATGGTAAAGTTTATACTCCCCCTCCACCAACAAGCATCAATCCATGACTTGCTCGAAACAACGAGTGTCTCCAACTAGCAACAATCCTAGGAGGAGTTTTGTTTGCAATTATATTTGATTTAGTTTGCATAAAGCATGGGACTGGGCATCCCGGTGACCAGCCATTTTCTCGTGAGTGAGGAGCGGAGTCCACTCCTCTTGAGAATAACCCGCCTAACATGGAAGATAAGGGCAGCCCTAGTTGATACATGAGCTATTCGAGCATACAAAACAGAATGTTTATTTGAAGGTTTAGAGTTTGACACATACAAATTTACTTGGAACGGCAGGTAGATACCGTGTATAGGAAGGTATGGTGGACTCATATGCAATAACTTTGGGGTTAAAGGGATTGGATGCACAAGAAGTATTCCCGCTTAGTACAAGTGAAGGCTAGCAAAAGACTGGGAAGCGACCAACTAGAGAGCGACAACAGTCATGAACATGCATTAAAATTAATAAACATTGGACGCAAGCATGAGTAGGATATAATCCAGCATGAACATAAATATCGTGAAGGCTATGTTGATCTGTTTCAACTACATGCGTGAACATGTGCCAAGTCAAGTCACTTAAATCATTCAAAGGAGGATACCACCCCATCATACCACATCACAACCATTTTAATAGCATGTTGGCACGCAAGGTAAATCATTATAACTCATAGCTAATCAAGCATGGCGTAAGCAACTATGATCTCTAATTGTCATTGCAAACATGTTTATCCCTAATAAGCTGAATCAAGAACGATGAACTCATCATATTTACAAAAACAAGAGAGGTCGAGTTCATACCAGCTTCTCTCATCTCAGTCAGTCCATCATATATCATCATAATTGCCTTTAACTTGCACGACCGAACGATGTGAATAATAATATGAGTGTACGTGCATTGGACTAAGCTGGAATCGGCAAGCATTCAATAAACAGGAGAAGACAAGAAAATATGGGATCTTGGTTAAATCAACAATAATGCATATAAGAGCCACTTCAACAATTTAATCATGGTCTTCTCCTATCGACCCCCAAAGAAAAGAAAAGAAATAAAACTATTTACACGGGAAAGCTCCAAACAGGCAAAAGAAGAGCGGGAAATATTTTTTGGGTTTTGTTTTAATTATTACTACTACATCAAGAAAGGTAAACTTCTACTAATTTTTTTTGTTTTTCTTAAGGTTTATTAAACACACAAGAAGAAAGCACGAAAAAGAAAATAAACTAGCATGGATATTACAGTGAAAGAGTATGAGCACCAACATCTAGCAATGAGTGTGTGTAAACATAAATGTAATGTCCGTGGGAAATACGTACTCCCCCATGCTTAGGCTTTTGGCCTAAGTTGGTTCATTGCCAGGGATGGCCTGGCGGATACCCGTAGGTGTAGCTGGGGTCGTACTATGATGCAGCATTTATCGCCCCCTGAGCTGCAGCGTGGCGGCGAGCTGCCTCCGCTCTCCTCTCGTACTCATCTGCCTCCTCTCTGGTAATAATATATCTTCGTTTTTCCTGATAATCAAAGAAGGCAGGAGCAGGGAGAGTAATACGGACAACACGCCGTTTGTCAAAGATTAGTCGATACAGGAGAGGTGATTCATTCCTCTCGACAAACTGGTGGGAAACCATGGAATTAAAATCTAAATAAGTAGGCGGCAATTCCATATCATCCTCACGAACATCCACCTCAAGAAAATTGGCTAAACGGGTTGCATAAATTCCTCCAAAGAAATCTCCATTATATCCATTATGATGCAACCTACGTTCTACAATGGCTCCCATATGATAAGATTGATCTCCTAACACAGCACTCCTATGAATACTGAGGTCAGGCACACACATATGACATGCTTCATCCTTACCAGTTATGCACCTACCTATGAAGAGAGCAAAATAATGTATAGCAGGAAAGTGAATGCTCCCTATGGTAGCCTGTGCTATATCTCTAGATTCCCTTACAGTTATACTAGCAAGAAAATCTCTAAATTTAGATTTACGAGGATCACTAGCACTACCCCATTGCGGAAGTTTGCAAGCAAAAGTAAAATCCTCTAAGTCCATGGTATAAGATTTGTCATAAAGATCAAACATGACAGCTGGAGAATTACGTGAAGATGAAAATTCAAACCTCCTCACAAATGAACTAGTGAGTTGATGGCACTGGGGGCATTTTTCTACCTCAAAGCTCACAAGATCGGCGTTATGCAAATATGTGTTAAATTACTCTTTGATTCCCGCTCGATCCATAAAATTTTCTGAAGGCCATTCACAGGGCCGTACTGCAGCGTCCCTTGGGGGCTCCTCATCAGCATCACGCATTGCAAGCCTGGGTCCTTGTTTCCTTGAAGAACCACCTTGGAACATTTTCCTAAGCATATTGCTTCCTATGAAAAATTTCTAAATTTTTTAGTAACTTCAAACAAAAGTGAACCAAGCTCAACAAAATTGATAGAAACTGCTCCTACAAGTGCCTAGAGCCTATATCAAGCATTAGAACTACTTGGAACCATATAAATTTGACATGCAAGCTCAAGAACATGGTCACCTTATGCTGCACAAATTTGCAATGAATAAAGCACTAGAGCAAAAACTAATTGGACCAATGGAGGAGTCACATACCAAGGAACAATCTCCCCAAGCAGTTTTGTGAGAGGTGCTTTGAGCAAGGAGATCGAAAATCGCAGCAAAGTGAGCTAGAACTCGTGCTTGAACCAGATATTCGTGTTTGTGGGAGGAAGAAGAAGAGGATGGGTGCAGGAATAAGTGGAGGAGGGCCACCGTGGGCCCATGAGGCAGGGGGGCGCGCCCTCCACCCTCGTGGCCAGGTGGTTGATCCCCCTGGTGTGTTCTCAGTTCCATAAATCCTCAAATATTCTAGAAAAAAATCATATTTCATTTTCAGGGCATTGGGAGAACTTTTATTTTCGGGGTATTTTTATATTGCACAGATAAATCAGAAAACAGATAGAAAAATACTAATTTTACTTTATTTTAACTAAATAACAGAAAATAGAAAGAGGGTACAGAAGGTTGTGCCTTCTAGTTTCATCCATCTCATGCACATCAAAAGGAATCCACTAACAAGGTTGATCAGGTCTTGTTAATAAACTCATTTCGAATAACATGAAACCGGAGAAATTTCGAATAACACTATGTTACCTCAACGGGGATATGCACATCCCCAATAATAAGTATATCATATTTCCTCTTGACAGTAGGAAGAGGAAATTCAAAACCTCCAAATATAATCGATGGAATTTTTCCAATAGAATTGATACTATGAACTTCAGGTTGTTTCCTCGGAAAGTGTACCGTATGCTCATTACCATTAACATGAAAAGTGACATTGCCTTTGTTGCAATCAATAACAGCCCCTGCAGTATTCAGAAAAGGTCTTCCAAGAATAATAGACATACTATCGTCCTCGGGAATATCAAGAATAACAAAGTCCGTTAAAATAGTAACGTTTGCAACCACTACAGGCACATCCTCACAAATACCGACAGGTATTGCAGTTGATTTATCAGCCATTTGCAAAGATATTTCAGTAGGTGTCAACTTATTCAAGTGAAGTCTACGATATAAAGAGAGAGGCATAACACTAACACCGTCTCCAAGATCACATAAAGCAGTTTTAACATAGTTTCTTTTTAATGGAGCATGGTATAGTAGGTACTCCTGGATCTCCAAGTTCTTTGGTATTCCACCCTTAAAAGTATAATTAGCAAGCATGGTGGAAATTTCAGCTTCTGGTATTTTTCTCTTATTTGTAACAATATCTTTCATATATTTAGCATAAGGATTCATTTTGAGCATATCAGTCAATAACATACGCAAAAAGATAGGTCTAATCATTTCAGCAAAGCGCTCAAAATCCTCATCATCCTTTTTCTTGGATGGTTTGGGAGGAAAAGGCATGGGTTTCTGAACCCATGGTTCTCTTTCTTTCCCATGTTTCCTAGCAACAAAGTCTCTCTTATCATAACGTTGATTCTTTGATTGTGGGTTATCAAGATCAACAGCAGGTTCAACTTCTACATCATTATCATTACTAGGTTGAGCATCATCATGAACATCATCATTAACATTTTTACTAGGTTCATGTTCATCACCAGATTGTGTTTCAGCATCAGAAATAGATATATCATTTGGATTCTCAGGTGGTTCAGCAATAGGTTCACTAGAAGTATGCAAAGTCCTATCATTTTTCTTTTTCTTCCTTTTAGAAGAACTAGGTACGTCAATATTATTTCTCTGAGAATCTTGCTCAATTCTCTTAGGGTGGCCTTCGGGATACAAAGGTTCCTGAGTCATTCTACCAGTTCTAGTAGCCATTCTAACATCATAATCATTTTTCTTACTATTCATTTCATTGAGCAAATCATTTTGAGCTTTAAGTACTTGTTCTACTTGAGTGGTAACTGTCGGTGTCAAAACCGGTGGATCTCGGGTAGGGGGTCCCGAACTGTGCGTCTAGGCGGATTGTAACAGGAGACAAGGGACACGATGTTTTTACCCAGGTTCGGGCCCTCTCAATGGAGGTAATACCCTACTCGAGATCCGCCGGTTTTGACACCGACATTGGTGCTTTCATTGAGAGTTCCTCTGTGTCGTCACCTATAGGCCCGATGGCTCCTTCAATCATCAGCAACGATGCAGTCCAGGGTGAGACTTTTCTCCCCGGACAGATCTTCGTATTCGGCGGCTTTGCGCTGCTGGCCAATTCGCTAGGCCATCTGGAGCAGATCGAAAGCTACGCCCCTGGCCATCAGGTCAGATTTGGAAGCTTGAACTATACGGCCGATGTCTGCGGAGACTTGATCTTCGACGGATTCGAGCCAGAGCCGAGTGTGCCGCACTGTCTCGATGAGTACGATCTAGCTTTGCCGCGAGCGATTGCCTGGAGGGCGGCGCGATGCCGCTCCGACCCTTAATCCGGAGCGGTTTCAGCGATCGAGGACGGTTGGTTGGACACCGCCTCGGGGCTGAAATCTCTACGGTGATTGAGCGAACACCATCCCGTCCTTTGCAAAGCTCGTGACTCCTGTGTGCGGACTCCTTTCCGGACCGAACCTCAGCGCCCCGCCCGGTCGAATCCGACCTGGCGCCGGTTATGGAGTTCACCGCCGCGGACATCTTTCAGCGCTCGCCCTTTGGTGATATCCTGAACTCATTAAAGTCTCTCTCTTTCTCAGGGGAGCCCTGGCCGAACTACGGTCAGGAAGGTTGGGATTCGGACGACGAAGAAATTCAACGCCCACCCACCACCCACTTTGTAGCCACTGTCGATGACTTAACAGACATGCTCGACTTCGACTCCGAGGACATCGACGATATGGACGACGGCGCCGGAGGCGATTAAGAACCAGCGCCCACAGGCAATCGGATGGCCACCTCAACTTATATATATATGGTGGACACACCTAAGGGAAGCGATAACGAGGAACGATGAGACGCTGCGAAAGAAAATTCCCTCGGGAAGCAATCAAAGCGGCGGCGTAAGCGCCGCTCAAAACCCCACATCGACAAAGATAGCGCCCACACAAACCCAGCCATAGAGCAGGGTGAGCCGGCCGACGACGAACATGCCATTGAGCAACCATCCGAACAGGCCAACTTGGACAAACAACCCGTCGCCGGCAAGGACAACAGTCCGGACGATCTCACGCCGGACACGTCATTGGATCAGAAGAACCTCCACAAAGAGCTCCTTGCTACTGCGCGTAGCTTGAAAAAGCAGAAACAGAGGCTCAGAACAGCGGAAGACGCACTCCGAATGAGATGGAGTAAATTACTCAACACTGCAGACAAATATGGCGACAGCCGCCAAGCAAAGAGCTACCCAAAGCACAAACTACTGCCCGAATTCGATGAGGAGGCCGTAGAGCCCCCACGACCAAAAAACAAAGAGGCCGCCGGGTCGGATAGACGACCACATGGCAAACGTAGAGCGGCAAGCGGCGCCGCACACAAGCCGGCACGCGATCCGCATAAGGATTCGCACCAAAAGGATGGCCTAGTTAGATCTATCTACGGGCCAAGGAAACAAGTTCTGGCGAGCAATACAACACGTCAAATATCCGAACATCACGGCACACCCAAATACAGGGCGCCGCACACCTCTATGTTTCACCGATGAGGTCTTTGGACCATGAATTTCAGCGGATTCAAGCCCGTAAACATAGAGGCATCTGACGGAACGATGACCACTGAGTCTGGATTGAGGATTATATCCTCCACATACACATGGCCAGAGGAGATGATCTCCACGCCATAAAATACCTACCCCTCAAGCTCAAAGGGCAAGCCCGGCATTGGCTTAAAAGCCTCCCCGAAAACACCATTGGTAGTTGGGAAGAGCTTGAGGATGCTTTTCGGGCCAATTTCCAGGGAACCTATGTCCGACCTCCAGACGATCTAAGTCACATAACCCAACATCCCGGAGAGTCAGCTCGAAAATTCTGGAGAAGGTTCCTCACCAAAAAGAACCAAATAGTCGACTGTCCGGACGCGAAGCCTTAGCAGCTTTTAAACACAACGTCGGAGATGAATGGCTCGCCAGACACCTTGGCCAGGAAAAGCCAAGAACAATGGCCGCACTAACAAGCCTCATGACCTGCTTTTGCGCAGGAGAGGATAGCTGGCTAGCAAGATGCAGTACCAGCGACCCAAGTACATCCGAAGTCAGGGATGGGAATGGGAAACCACGACGCAGCAAGGACCAGCGCCGGATTAAGGAGCGGTCCAAAGAGCGCGGCGATCAACGCCGGATTCAAAAGCTCACGGCAGAACAATAAAAACTGCCCTTAAGGACAATAGCGATGAGCTATCCAACTTAAACAAAATCTTGGACAAGATATGCCAAATCCACAGTACTCCGGAAGCACGCAAACCATACCCACAGAGATTGTTGGGTCTTCAAGCAGTCCGCAGACTCAACGCCGAACACAAGGGCTCGACACACCAAGTGAGGATGATGACAAGCACCACAAGCAGAGCCCGAAAAACAAAAGAATTTCCCACAAGAGGTCAAAACAGTAAACTTACTTCAAGTAACAAAGGGAAAACAGAGCGGCACCCATTGAATTACGCTACCGCACAATCTACCCAGTGAGTCCCAACACTAGTTGTCAAAACCAATTACCTTCGACCATCGGGACTACTCGAAAGTATCCAAACGCAGGATGGACTGCCTTGATACTAGAACCTATAATCGACGGTCTTCAACTTACGCAAGTCCTAATGGACAGCGGCAGTGATTTAAACCTGCTATATCGAGGACACAATCCGAACATGGGGATAAACCCAAACATGATTAGCCATAGCAACACTTCCTTCAAGGAATAATGCGAGCACATATGCCCATTATACGGGCTCCCTACTATTGGAAGTTATGTTGGCTCACCCGACAACTTCCGTCGGGAAAGTTGGTCTTCCACATCGCCCCATTTAAAAGTAGCCATCAAGCACCAATGGGACGCGAAGCTTTCGCCCGCTTTAACGCAATACCGCATTATGCATCTCTTAAACTTAAAATGCCCGGTCCACGAGGCATCATTTCATTAAAGGGAAGCTGCGCGTGTCCCTCAAGGAAAGAATGTGAGATTGCCTTAATAGCCTCACACTGATACGGCCTTGCTGGCCAAATGCGTCTAAAGCAGGTCGTTCACACCCCGGACATGGTTAGGCGAGTCCGGCATAAATAAACATGATACTTACTAGCCGCGTACCCCCCTTACAAGGGGCTCCGCGCATGTACAACAAGAGACAATAAAGCTCAATTTTACTCATTTTTGAATCATACTCTATTTTATTTCCAATTACATTTCAGCGCAATCTTTTTCAAACTAAGTTCCTCTCTTTTACAGATGAACGCCGTGCGATACCCGTCCAGGATATGGCACAACGGAGACACAGGCGCAGACGTGCAGCAGGGACACGTTGCAAGGATTCTTTTCAGATTAAGACCCTGCGTAAACCTTTTTCACTGTCTCTTGTTGTTACTCATCCCCCGGTCCCTTAATATAACCGAGGAGGAGGCTGGCGTTTTGGCATCGGCCGCGTCAGAAGTTTGCACGTACCTGGACACCAGGGGCTTGTTACCAAGGGCATTGTTCGCCCGCTTTATAAAAGACCGAATACCTTAGGGAGTGTTGGCGTCTCGAGTTAGGCCTTATATGCATCAGCTCGAATCATGTCTTTGGGCAAATGTTGGGTTTGCCCGGCTCCTGTTTTGCTGCCTTACGTTCCGTTCTATCGGCTAACGCGGCACCGGAGAACTCTGCGATTGTGCCCGGTTCAGCCGGGTGAGCACCTCGATGAAAGCCGAAACCGGCATCATGATATAGCGAGAGACTGGTCAACCACTCGATGACTCACCGAATGTTTAGAATTCCTCCGCATTAACGAAGGACCGTTTTTGGTCAGCACATACGCACCAATTCGGGAGAGTGCGGTGCCCTGTGGGCTATATAGTAGCCCCACCATCGAACTCCTATGGCTAAGTGAAAGTGATAAAGCATTATAGTCCGGTTGCCTAGTTTGCTACGCTACCACCTCCTTTATAGGACCAAGACGTTGGATTAAGTGTGAAATCGCGACTTCTTTGCAAACACCCCCGCACTATGTGAGTGGGGGCTGAAGCTGAAGACTGCCATCTTTCAGGTTATATACATATATACATCAACGGCCGCACAGGAGGTAGTTTGGTACTTGAAGGCACAAGTATAAAAAGCTATTACATTAAATTGAAACGTTGTTTCAGAAAATTATACATGTCATTCAAACATAACATCATTCGAGCACTGCGTCTCTATTAAACGAGCGCCCGGAAGAACTTCCTCAAAATAGCGTTCGACTGGTACTCGACTGCCGTCCGAATCTGGGGACGCAATATCGGTGGCCTTCATCTCAACCCAGTATGCCTTGACACGGGCAAGAGCCATCCGTGCCCCCTCAATAGACGCCGACCGCTTCATTGCGTCGATACGCGGTACCACACCAAGGAACTGCTGCACTAAGCCAAAATAACTCTTCGGCTGGGGTCCGCCTGGCCACAAATGAGTCATGACATGCTTCATGGCAAGTCCGGATAATCGACTCAGCTCGGCCCATTCGGCCAACCGATCGGTCAACGGAAGAGGACGCTCCGGACTATGGAATTGCGGCCAAAATAGCTCTTCCCTTCTGTGCCCCTTCTGGCCTCGGAAGTGCTCAATTGCGTCCGCAGCGCTCGCCGCTAAGTCCAGATAAGCATCCTCCGAACTCCACAGCTTGTCCAACTGAGCATACTTCGGATCCGTATATTTCCTCCGTAGCAGAAACGGTTTTCCAGCCGCAATATCCCCGTCCTGACTCAGCTCCTCCTTGGCAGCTCTCATAGTGGAACGGGCATCCTTGGATTCAGCGGTGGCCTTTTTCAGGTCCTCTTGTTCCGCTTGACGTTCTTTTTCAAGAACCTCACAGCGGTCGGTAGTATTCTTCAGTTTCAGGGCCAAATCGGCCATTTCCTCTTTGCTTCGGCAGTGAGCAGCCCATTCGGCTTTCAGCTCTTCGGCCGCCTTTAAAGCGGCCGCATTACTCTTTCGGGCTTGCTCTTTAGCTCGGGCAAGTTCCGCCCGCAGCCTCTCCACAGCAGCGGCACCGTCTGCATCAAAGCATACAAGTAGTAAGGCATGGGCGTCAAGCTCCCTTACCAGGTGTCCGCAGAGAAGTCGCATACCTTGTGACTCGTCAAACCGTTTATTGACCAGCGCGATGTCCGCATCCGCCTCGTCAATTTGCCGCTTTAGTTCGGCAAATTCATCGATCCGCTAGCCACGGACGCCCGCCACCTACTATAGGAAGCGGCGACATGTTAGTATCTGAGATTATGATCCTCGCGCGCTGTCGATTCGACGACATACCGAGTCTCGAGGCTACTATCTATCTGGCGCATTCTATATGCATAAGCGTCGGAAGGTACATCATTTTTTCGTACCTCAAACCCGTCGGTAAAATTTGGCGGCTTCATGCAATCCGCTCTCGCGGATGCAATTCTTTCAATTACCGTAGCCATTAGCGCACGGTGATCTTCGAGATATCGCTTCGCCCGAGCAGGTCCTTCACTCCTCCGACCGCGCCGGTTGGCGCGGACCGTCGCCTCGCCGGACTAGAAACTCTCCGTGATGACACTTCGTGGTCGCCTGCCTCGCGAAGGCGTGATAGGTGGGCGTTTCGCTCTCTATCATCTCGGGACGAAGATCCCCAAGCGAGCTCTGCGAGAAGGGCTGAGATCCGAACTACAAGGTACAATTTCGGTTATCTTCAGAAATGAATACAGGGATGTTCTTTATTCACAGGACCCTTTCTTTTTTACTTACGGCTCGCTGGAGGGCTGATCCCCTTGGGGAAATAGTGTGGCTGGGGTACCTCCCGGCGCCGGACTTTCTGACGAAGACTTCTTTCCCCATTTTGAAGCCTTGGCTTCCGGGTCTTCGGAAGCGGTCCTCTTCTCCCCTTGGAGGGGAGGATCCCGGATCCCCTCTTCCTTGAAAGCCTCCTTCGCAGAGGCAGTTGCGTCCCTGCTCCCCCCTTCGCCTTCTTTAAAAGGCGCGGCCTTCAACATCTTGGTCAGCATGGGATCCGGTGTGGTCTCTGGGAGGGGAGCCGGACACCTTATCAACTTTGCCCTGGCTATCCACTCCTGTTCAAGAAACGGCTCCCTTAATAAATGAATGAACAGCCTGTCCGGTTACAGGGTTACTTACTTGAGTATCTGGGGGATTGCAGCTTAGACCTGCGTCCTCGGTCAAGTCCGGACACTTCTCTTGTGATCCGAAGAACAGTTTGTACATCTCCTTGGGCGTCGCGCCCATAAAATGTTGGAGAGCTCGTGGTCCCTCGGATTAAACTCCCATGACGGAGGGGGCGGCGTTTGCAGGCGAAGCGCCGAATCAGCATAACCTGCGCCGCCACGACCAGATTGATCTCTCTTTCTTGGAGGTCTCGAATACGGCCCTGCAACAGAGGAACGTCCTTGGACGGCCCCCAGTCGAGCCCCCTGTTGACCCATGATGCCAGCCGCTGTGGTGGACCTGAGCGGAAGGCGGGTGGCGCCACCCATTTGGTGCCCCTGGGAGCGGTGATATAAAACCACTCCCGTTGCCCCAAACCAAACTCCTCTTGAAAAGAGCCCTCGGCCACGGAGCATCAGCACACTTGCTTATGACCGCCCCTCCGACTCTGCTTGTTGCCCTCGATCATCTTGGCTCCACCTTGAAGGTCTTGAGCCACAATCCAAAGTGAGGGGTAATATGGAGGAAGGCTTCACATACTAAGATGAATGGCGAGATATGGAGGATGGACTCGGATTCAAGTCATGGAAATCCAGCCCATAATAAAACATGAGCCCCCGCACAATGGGATCCGTCGGAAGCCTAAACCCGAAGGAAGTTAGACCACGAACACCACGCTCTCGCCGGGCTCGGGAGTGGGAATGACCTACCGGAGCAGGCAGCCTATCACGAAATCTGGCGGTTAGATACAGGCGTCACGCAGCTTTAGCACATCTTCTTACGTGACGAAGAAGACATCCATCGGCCGAGCTGGTCGGAGCGGACATTGTCGAAGGTCCAAGCGCCTAAATCTGAAGCTTTGGGTGTTAGAACTTCGGCGCGAGGCGAATTCGATGGAGGGTGGAAAAAGAGGGCCTTGGTCTCATTATAAAGAGGTTGAATACCAAGAGCCCTCCCGTGGTCGATTGGGACTCGCCGATAGAGGAGGCATGCCAGCGGGCACGGTTGGGTTACCACGTCCGTATTGATGAGAATCCCGGAATAAGGGGCACGATCTACGCTTTGATAAGGCGCGCCAAGGATACCGCCGCTAAACGCGCTGAGGTGGGACAGTAAAACGATTGAATAAAGGCTTGGCCATGGTGTGATGTCACGCCGCGGAATACGTCGGCAGATCATGCGGAAAATTATTCTCTCTACGGTGGTATGTGGAACTTGTTTTGTAGAGCGGACACTATCCTTGTGTTCAAAACCTTCTATGAAGTATTCGAGGAGGAACCCGCCTTGCAATGCGAAGACAATATGCGCGCCGGACTCGTCGTCATTGAAGCCTGGTTCGGGCTACTCTTGAGGAGTCTGGACTAGGGGTGTCCGGATAGCGAACTATCATCTTTGGCGGACTCCTAGACTATGAAGATACAAGATTGAAGACTTTGTCCCTTGTCCGGATAGGACTTTCCTTGGCGTGGAAGGCAAGCTTGGCGTCTGGATATGTAGATTTCCTACCATTGTAACCGACTACTGTGTAACCCTAACCCTATTCGGTGTCTATATAAACCGAAGGGTTTTAGTCCGTAGGACGAACAACAATCATACCATAGGCTAGCTTCTAGGGTTTAGCCTCTCTGATCTCGTGGTAGATCTACTCTTGTACCACCCATATCATCAATATTAATCAAGCAGGAGTAGGGTATTACCTCCATCGAGAGGGCCCGAACCTGGGTAAAAACATCGTGTCCCTTGTCTCTTGTTACCATCCGCCTAGACGCACAGTACGGGACCCCCTACCCGAGAACCGCCGGTTTTGACACCGATAGTAACCATAGAGGCATGTTTGCTAACAAGTTTAAGTTCACCTCTAATATTAGCCATATAGTCAGCCAAGTGTTTAATCATATAAGCATTTTTTTAATTGTCTACCAAAATAAGCATTGAAATCTTCTTGCTTAAACATAAAGTTATCAAACTCATTCAAGCACTAACTAGCAATTTTAGTAGGAGGGACTTCAGCTCTATCATATCTATAGAGAGAATTTACCTTTACTACCTGTGTCGGGTTATCAAGACCAGGAGGTTCTTCAATAGGTAATGAATTAAGATCATATGTTTCTTCAACAGGCATTAGATTAAGACCATGTATTTCTTCAATAGGAGGTAAATTCTTAATATCTTCAGCTTTAATACCTTTTTCTTTCATAGATTTCTTTGCCTCTTGCATATATTCAGGACTGAGAAATAGAACACCTCTCTTCTTCGGAGTTGGTTTAGGAATAGGCTCAGGAATTGGCTCGGGAGCTGGCTCAGGAGCTGGCTCAGGAAGTGTCCAATTATTTTCATTTGCCAACATATTATTCAATAGAATTTCAGCCTCATCCGGTGTTCTTTCCCTGAAAAGAGAACCAACACAACTATCCAGGTAATCTCTGGACGCATCGGTTAGTCCATTATAAAAGATATCAAGTATTTCATTTTTCTTAAGAGGATGATCGGGAAAAGCATTAAGTAACTTGAGAAGCCTCCCCCAAGCTTGTGGGAGACTCTCTTCTTCAATTTGCTGAAAGTTGTAAATTTCCCGCAAAGCAGCTTGTTTCTTATGAGCAGGGAAATATTTAGCAGAGAAGTAATAAATCATATCCTGGGGACTATGCACACAACCAGGATCAAGAGAATTGAACCATATCTTAGCATCACCCTTTAATGAGAACGGAAATATTTTAAGGATATAAAAGTAGCGAGATCTCTCATCATTAGTGAACAGGGTGGCTATATCATTTAATTTAGTAAGATGTGCCACAACAGTTTCAGATTCATAGCCATGAAAAGGATCAGATTCAACCAAAGTAATTATATCAGGATCAGCAGAGAATTCATAATCCTTATCAACAACACAGATAGGTGAAGTAGCAAAAGCAGGGTCGGGCCTCATTCTATCATTAAGAGATTGCTTATTCCATTTAGCTAATAACCTTCTAAGCTCATCGTTATCTTTGCAAGCTAAAATAGCAGAAGTTTCTTTATCAAAAATATAACCCTCAGGAATAACATGCATGTTTTCATCATCAATTTCATCAACATGATCAGTTTCAATAATTTCTTTCTCTCTAGCCCTAGCAATTTGTTCATCAAGAAATTCACTAAGGGGCACAGTAGTATCAAGCATATAAGTAGTTTCATCATAAGTATCATGCATAGCAAAAGTGGCATCATCAATAACATGCGACATATCAGAACGAATAGCAGAAGCAGGTTTAGGTGTCGCAAGCTTACTCAAAACAGAAGGTGAATCAAGTGCAGAGCTAGATGGCAGTTCCTTAGCTGCCCTCGTAGTTGAGGGATAAATTGTTGTCTTAGCGTCTTTCAAGTTCTTCATAGTGACCAGCAGATAAATCCCAAGTGACTCAAAGAATAGAGCTATGCTCCCCGGCAACGGCGCCACAAATTGGTCTTGATAACCCACAAGTGTAGGTGATCGCAACAGCTTTCGAGGGTAGAGTATTCAACCCAATTTTTTTGATTCGACACAAGGGGAGCCAAAGAATATTCTCAAGTATTAGTAGTTGAGTTGTCAATTCAACCACACCTGGATAATTTAATATCTACAACAAAGTGTTTAGTAGCAGATAATATGATAGTAGTGGTAACGGTAACAAAAGAGTAATGAAAGCAAAAGCAATATTTTTGGTGTTTTGTAGTGATTGTAACAAGAGCAACGGGAGAGTAAATAAGCGGAAAACAATATATGGAAAGCTCGCAGGCATTGGATCGGTGATGGATAATTATGTCGGATGCGGTTCATCATGTAACAGTCATAACATAGGGTGACACAGAACTAGCTCCAATTCATCAATGTAATGTAGGCATGTATTCCGAATATAGTCATACGTGCTTATGGAAAAGACCTTGCATGACATCTTTTGTCCTACCCTCCCGTGGCAGCGGGGTCCTAATGGAAACTAAGGGATATTAAGGCCTCCTTTTAATAGAGAACTGGAACAAAGCATTAGCACATAGTGAATACATGAACTCCTCAAACTATGGTCATCACCGGGAGTGGTCCCGATTATTGTCACTTCGGGGTTGCCGGATCATAACACATAGTAGGTGACTATAGACTTGCAAGATAGGATCAAGAACACACATATATTCATGTAAACATAATAGGTTCAGATCTGAAATCATGGCACTCGGGCCCTAGTGACAAGCATTAAGCATAGCAAAGTCATAGCAACATCAATCTCAGAACATAATGGATACTAGGGATCAAACCCTAACAAAACTAACTCGATTACATGATAGATCTCATCCAACCCATCACCGTCCAGCAAGCCTACGATGGAATTACTCACACACGGCGGTGAGCATCATGAAATTGGTGATGGAGGATGGTTGATGATGACGTCAGCGACGAATCCCCCTCTCCGGAGCCCCGAACGGACTCAAGATCAGCCCTCCCGAGAGGTTTTAGGGCTTGGCGGCGGCTCCGTATCGTAAAACGCGATGATTTCTTCTCCTCGATTTTTTTCTCCCTGAAAGCAAATATATAGAGTTGGAGTTGGCGTCGGAGGAGCTCCAGGGGGCCCACGAGGTAGGGGGACACGCCCTTGGGGGGGCGCCCCCACCCTCGCGGACAGGCTGTGGGCCCCCTGGTCTTCATCTTTGGCGCGGATTTTTTATTATTTTTAACTAGACGATTCGTGGAGTTTCAGGTCATTCCGAGAACTTCTGTTTCTGCACATAAATAACACCATGGAAAGTCTGCTGAAAACAGCGTCAGTCCGGGGTTAGTTCCATTCAAATCATGCAAGTTAGAGTCCAAAACAATGGCAAAAGTGTTTGGTAAAGTAGATACGACGGAGACGTATCAGTAATCTGCACCTACTCATATACCAGCTCATGATGCCATTGTTGGGAAACGTAGCGAGAAGAAGAACGTGTCGATGTAGATCGTACTTGGATTCCCTTGAACCATTGATGAATAATCCCTCGTACCACCCACGAACAGTCCCTCGAACCGAACACCAAAAGCATGACCACTATACTTGGTTACAAGCATGCAACCTTCATGATCCGGCAGCGCCGCGCCGTCCAGAGCTAATCGTCACCGGGGAATTAGAGGGAGGATATTAGAACCACACAGGTCTTCTAATGACGAGTATAACATGATTAGCCTAGCTCTAATTATTCAACTAGGACCAACTAGAACTAGAACTAGAAGAACTAGAGGAGGCTCCAAAACTTATGTATCCAATAGAGCAAAAAAACAGTATATATAGGTTAGAGGAGGAGGAGGGGGCAGCCACCAAGGAGGCAAAGTCCCTCCTTGGGGCGCCGGGCGCCACTTCCTTATGGGCCCTTGTGGCCCACAATTCTGTCCACCTCATGGCCTTTTAAGCCCCGTTGATATTTAAATTAAATATAAAATGCTCTAACTACTTCTAGACCATTATATATATTTTTTAACATCTCCGAAAATATTTTTCAACTATGTATAATATATCGGTAATACCCGATATTACCCGATATTCACTAAAACCCTTCCGGTGACTCCGAAACACTTATGGATCCTCTCATAACTATTCTGAATATTAATGAAACAATTCCACATATATATTATCATCACTCCCATCCTACTAAAACTCAGCAGATCGTGATTGCCTTAAGATTGTGACCCAGTAGGTTCGGTAACTCATAGACATGAACGAAACCATTTGTTCAATGACCGATAGTGGGACCGTGGACGTCCATATCAATCCCTATGAGCACACGAATGGTAATCGAGTGAATATTTAGTTATCATGTGATGTTCCCTTTACTTCGTGATACATCACATAACCCAGGATGCATCGGCATCCTCCTGGGTCATCACTATGCTCATTATACCGAACCTCGTTCCCGGTTTTGTTCTTCTTTCTCTTTATTGTGTTTCGGCATCCCTGTGACGAAGTAACCTGTGTCGGGCTAGACGATGATTGATGTTGTCACACAGAGAGGGCCCTAAGAATATATCTCCATCGTCGGAGGAGCAATTCCCACTTTTGAGCTATTCGGCCACTTGTCAAACTTTCCGATGAACCCGTAAGTTGTGGTTACGATCACCGTGTTACATGTCATGTTTGAGCAAGAACAAAGCCCACCATACGGTAAGAAGTGACCACAATAATCTCATGGTCGAAGGAGAAAAATCACATGTTAACACTTCGTGTTATTACAATTGATTACAGAAGATATTAACTCAATTCATAACATGCAAGATTTGGTCGATTCAATATGACCGTTCTTCTAACGTCATAATATCAATGTTGTTTTAGAACTATCATTACACTTAATGATATCCTAAGATCCAGAAAACATGATCACCAACAACACTTGAGCTAGTCCTAGAGGCAAGTCTAGGAACCTTCTACTTAACCGTTTATGATTCCACACATGCATATGAGTTTTCCACTGAATCGCATATTCCAGGATCATAGCAGTTATAGCATAGAATATAAACTCCATAATTATGAATATGGAAATATATAATACAAATATTATTGCCTCAAGGGCATATTTCAACAGCCTACTGGTTAGATGGAGGACCCGGAGCTTCACCGGGCACAGGAGAACAAAACCGGTGCCACGGCGGTAGTTTTCATATCGTCGCCACGGCAAGGTTTCATAGAAAACCTCATGAAGACCTCGGAGGACCAGGGAGATCTCGGCGCCCGATGGCTATACCGTATCATGCTATTATGAATTGCCTAAGATGTTTATCCCTTTTTTGCTTGCACCCTTTGATTGCAGAGTACTCAATTATTAGGGTGATCTGTCATCGATAAAGTCAAGATTAAAAGGTGCTCTTCCAACCGTCTATAACACTTAGTGTTTCGGAGTACGTCATGTCCACATGAGTACAAACGGGATGAGAAGTGTAAGACGAAGATGGTCATACCATGTGAGCAAATAGCACTCTGTTATCTTGAAGTTTTAGGAGAATCGTTGTAAGCTCGGAGCATGAAGCATCGAAAGATGAACAAGCACTGCTACATGATGCTGCTAACACGACACTACCATCAGAGACCCTTTGACGAAACAGTGTGTGAAGAATTAATCGAAAACGACGATGTAAAAAACCATCAAAAAAGATGCAAAACGTTTGCGATGGCAGAGACATCAAACACGGTTCGGATTTTAGTTGTCTGTGTGATGCAGGGCATACGGTTGATCCATACGAACTGTTTGTGATGAGACAGAACAATAAAACGGGCAGCCATATCAAGGTGTGTGCGATATACGACATACAGTTCGCTCCAATGAACTATTTGCTATTAGGGAATGCAACAAAAACGGTTAGCCAGATCAAGTTCTGTGTGATATACGGCATACAGTTCACTCGGACGAACTGTTTTCGATTAGGGAACACAACAGAAACAGATCAACTTAACAACATGTGTGTGATATGCGGCATACAGGTCACATAGATGAACTGTTTGCGATGAGCCAAAAGAACACAAATCATTCGTGTAAACAAGATGTGTGTGATACGTGGCAAACAGCCCACTCGGATGAACTGTTTGCGATGAGAAATTATAACACAGATGGTTACTATAGTTAATTCGTGTGTGATTCTGTTTGTACAAAAAACTTTGAACATGCAAACTAGTTGCTTGTGGTGGCTAGGAGTATCACACAAGATGCGTCTGTGAGTACTCGTGTGCGATTATTAGTAAGTTACACATACGTTTCCTTATGTTAACACGTGTATGATAGATAACACGTGATACCGCATACAGTATTCAGGTTGTGTGCTCCACATAGTCTTCCGGCGCTCTAGCGAATGCTTCCCGCGCTCCACATGGGTAAATTGTAAAATCCCCAATCCCCTAGCCAGCTGCTAGCTATAAATAACCACAACAATGGCCGGTGGCGGTAACTCGCTATTGATCCAGTTGCTAGCTAGTTACCCACACATACCGGCATACCCCCAACAGACGACGATGGGATGGAGTCGCGTGATATGTCTCCAACGTATCTATAATTTTTTATTGTTCCATGCTGTTATATTATCATTCTTGGATTCCAATCATTTCATAGTCATTTTATATCATTTTTTGGTACTAACCTATTGACAAAGTGCCAGTGCCAGTTGCTATTTTCTGCATGTTCTTTACATCATAGGAAATCAATACCAAACGGAGTCCAAACGCAGCGAAACTTTGTGGATTTTCTTGGACTAGAAAACATCCAGTGGGCCAAAGAAGTACCGAAGAGGGAGCCCGAGGTGAGCACAAGACACCAGTGCGCGCCTGGAGGCCCAGGCACGCTCTGGTGGGTTGTGCCCACCTCGGTGGCCTCCTGAACTGCCTCTTTGCTCTATAAATACCCAATATTCCAGAAACCCTAGGGGATCCGACAAAAATCAATTCCAGCCGCCGCATGTTCCAGAACCACTAGATCCAATCTAGACACCATCACGGAGGGGTTCATCATGTCCATTGGTGCCTCTCCGATGATGCATGAGTAGTTCTTTGTAGACCTACGGGTCCGTAGTTAGTAGCTGGATGGCTTCTTCTTCTTCTTCTCTCTCTCTCTCTCTCTCTCTCTCTCTCTCTCTCTCTCTCTCTCTCTCTCTCTCTCTCTCTCTCTCTCTCTCTCTCTCTCTCTTTTGATTCTCAATACAATGGTCTCTTGGAGATCCAGATGATGTAACTCTTTTTGCGGTGTGTTTGTTGGGATCCGATGAACTTTGAGTTTATGATCAGATCTATGTTTTTATCCATGAAAGTTATTTGAGTCTTCTTTGATCTCTTATATGCATGATTGCTTATAGCCTCGTATTTCTACTCCGATATTTGGATTTTGTTTGGCCAACTTGATCTATTTATCTTGCAATGGGAAGAGATGCTTTGTGATGGGTTCGATCTTACGGTGCTTGATCCCAGTGACAGAAGGGGAACTGACACGTATGTATCATTGCTATTAAGAATAACAAGATGTGGTCTATTTATACATAAATAGATCTTGTCTACATCATGTCATCGTTCTATTGCAGTACTCTGTTTCTCCATGAACTTAGTACACTAGATGCATGCTGGATAGCGGTCGATGTGTGGAGTAATAGTGGTAGATGCAGGCAGGAGTCGGTTTACTAATCTTGGACATGATGCCTATATAATGATCATTGCCTGGATATCATCATGATTATTTGAAGTTTCACTACTAGGGAAAACCTTATACACATAATCTTACCAGTAGCGAGGGACAAAAACAAGCGCTACTACTACTTACCAGTAGCACGTGGCATTCAAACGCGTTGCAGCTAAGTTCATAGCAGTAGCGCATCTCAGGGAAGAAGCGCTACAACTACAATTCCCCTACTGTTCTCGGCAGGCTACCAATATTAGTAGCGGGCTTAGCAAAAGCACGCTACTACTAAGGTGGTTATTGTAGCGCGTTTCACGGGGAAAGTGCTACTGCTAATGAAAGGAAAATAAAATGGAAAACATATGGAATTGTAAAGGAAAATGAAAGAATTAGAAAAAGGGGAAGAAAAAAAGAAAATGTGAAGGAAAACAAATGAAAAAGAAAAATAAAGGAGAAAGGCGTAGCAGCAGCGTGCTTTCCGGGAAGGCACTATAGCTAACTTATCAACAGCGCACTTCGTAAGCCCGCGCTATAGCTAAGTTAGCTATAGCTAATGTAGCAATAGCGCCTTTCCTGGAATGCGCTACTACTGCTTCTGACTTAACCGCGCGGTTCTTTCTTCCCCACGGCCACTTCCCCCAAATCGAACTCCTCCGCTGTCACCGCCGTCATCACTAGCATCACCGTCGGCCGCCGCGCGCTCTCCCGTCGCTCTCCGCACGCCCTCAACGCCGCCGCCGACCCCGACCTCGACACCGCCCTCCGCTGCGCGCACGAGCCCCGACCCGACCTCGACGCCGCCTGCCCCTCCCTCACCGCGGGCACCCGAGGTGAGCACGCCTCGTCCTCCCCCTCCCCTACCTCTGCCTAGCTAAAGTTCCTAGGGTTCATCAAATTTTAGATTGCATCAAATTAGTTAGGGTTCATCAAATTAGATGCTAATTAGGGCAGTAGTTCCTAGATAGGTTCATCTAATTAGTTAGTAAGAACTAGGTAAGTGTTGTTTAATAGAATTAGTAAGAAAATTAATAGAACTAGTTGAACTAGTTTTTTTAGTAAGAACTAGTTGAATTAATAGAACAAGTGTATTTTTAGTAAGAAAATTAATATAACTAGTTGAACTAGTATATTTTTAGTAAGAACTAGTATATTTTTATCTAAAGTAAGTTTATTTTTAGTAAGAACTAGTTGAACATGTCACATTTGTTGTTATTTTTTTAGTTAAAGCAATTATTCATGCATCAACGTCGACGATGCCTATCCCGCATCCTCGTCGTCGACTTGGCGGAGGACACCTGCTTGATCAGATGGGCCATGTCCGGGACTGGGCTCCATCAGGCTGGTACTGGGAGGCGCTACCTACCGGGGGGTGCAGCTTGGTGAGGAGCCAGCCCGTCGTTGACCCGAACCTTCTTTGGTGGCGGTCGCGTGGGCTAGTGAGGGTGCGGAGGCTTGAGGACCCCGCGGAGGTGGTACGTCACCGTGTGAGCGAGGAGGACACACACGTCCGTCGCTACATGGTTGCGTTGGAGCTTAGGTTCTCCAGGATATCACTAGAGCTATGATCCTGTGATGGTTCCTTCTCTTTGGGTGTCCACCGCCCGCGCCGATACCCGTCGTTCGCTAGGGTTTTAGTTGTATTAGTGATGTTATATGTATGATACTATTCGGGATGTATTAGTGATAATATTTGACGATGTACGAACGCAAGAGATGATTTACTTTTGCTTATTGAATGCATGCTAATTTGAATACTTATTTATTTTACGATTTGGTTTTGCTTATTGAATGCTCAAATTGGAGAAGTACTCCCATTTTGAATGCTCAAATTGGACCCCACTATGCAAGGCGTATGCATTTGATTAGTCGATAGCTTATAGGATTTTCATTTTTGCAGAAATCTAGGAGCCCCTCCATCATCCCCGCCGTCGTCCCCGTCACCGACCCCCTCCGACCTCGCGGTGAGACCAGCCAAATCTCCAAGTCAATATGAGTCCTATAAGATATTTTGAAATGTTTTTGCTCATAATTTTAACCATTGAAATGCAATGACCATCAAGTTTGAATGCTCATATGACGTAGATTAAAACATGTATATCTTGTGTTGCTCAATTAGGATATGTGATTGCCCAAGTGGCTGGTCATGTTTGCAGGTTACACCTCCGAGTGGCCTATGTTTTGCCAGAGTGTTGATTAATTTCCGTTCCGGCAAATTTCAGGCGCTCGATATGTCCTTTTTTAGCAAAGGTCATGCTGGGTTTTTACGTGAATTTTGGCATGACTTGTGCTATAATATGTAGGAAATATCGAGTGGCCTGGATTTTCTAGAAAGATAATTAAACGATATTTCAGGTTGACTTTAAGTCTGTCGAGGCTCCACCATATATGAAAGAACGAAGAATCCTGACTGTTGTCGTGTGGGTCATTTCTCCTTCTTCTCCTTGTGCTAGACCTTTGTTATGCACTAGGGGAAGGAAGAGTAACGACCATCACCGACGGTCGCAAATGTCAGAGAGGAATCAGTGAGGGAGAGTCTCCACCATATATGAGAGGACGAAGAATCCCGACTGTTGTCGTAGGGGTTGCTTCTCCTTCATTCCCGTGTGCTAGACATTTTGGTGTAATGCACTCGGGGACGAAAGGTCAAATGTATACACCACGTGAGCTGAGAGTTTTCAAGAAAAGACTCGGCAGACCGATAGTCAACCCGTGATGAGTAATAATGATGTAATTTAGTTTTTGTAGTACATATATTTAATTGTACAAGTTTAATCTTTGAATTATGAACATAGGAAATGTCGTACTCGGACGATGAAATTCTCCTGGGGAGTGCGACTGGTGCCACGACGACCGAGGACTGTGCGACAGGCCTCACCTGGACGAAGATCGGCGCTTCAGCATTAAGCTCCAGGAGACCTTCGATGTTGAAACGGTACACAACGACGACAAGTGTTTTTTTCGTAATTAAGCACGACTTCAACTATTTCAACGTGTAATTTTCATCTTTTACAATTCGACTAGCTTATCCCATGCCATGCAAGATGCTATGTCTTGGAGAGGATGGGTTTTGAAGACCAGGAAAGTTTCGAAACAAAGAAAATTCACCTAAGGACCAATCATGGTACGGATTTTGAAGTAAATATGTACAATTCTCAGAGCGTAACCCATTTTGGTTGCACAAATTTGGAAGCACTTTGCAAGATGTATGGTTTTTATGAGGATATGCTTGTCACCATGGATCTTGGTGATCCTGACATCGAGCAAAACAAAATGGACATTTGGGTCCTTGTTCATACGCTTCCAATTCTACCGCTATGTGAGTTTCTCAAACATAGTTATTAACTAATTTATATTGTTTATTTCAAAATAGTTGACAGCTTATTTCCATTGACATCTTATTTCCATTCTTCAAACAATGCATGGAAGATGGTAGACAAAACCTACTACACCGATGGCTCCGAATTAACTTATCAGGAGAAAAATCATCTAATCGCATTTTGTACTGAACTTGAGAATTACAATATCTATTATCAAACTCCTCCACATTATGGTCAATACGTAACACTAGTGCACGTGTTGAACCACAGTAACATCCATGGAGATGCCATGGTAAGCTTTTTTACTATTACGACATCCGTGCATCTTATGCATACTTCTAAAACTGAACTACATCGCTAACTACGAAGTTATTACTATGATTTTCAACAGAAAATCCCGAAGGATTGTGTGCCTCATCTGATGTATCAGAATTGTCGCCTTGATGTTTTGAACAGGCAGCCAGGTCATCCTACGAATCTCACCTGTCCATATCGGATTTCTAAAACCGGTGAACACATGGTAATCAAATAATGGAAAGATGTATGGACAGTCGTAAGGAGGTTCATGGAAGCAACATTGTGCGAAAGGCAAGAATTGGAGACAGGATAATCTCCATTCTCCATAATGGAGAGTCAGGGGCTATCTTGTTTTATGCTATTTTACCTAAGAGAATATAGTAGGTCCTAAGAGAATGTAGTAGGTCCTATGAGGTACAATGTTTATTATGTGGTACAATGTGTTAGAGTTGATGATGAGGAGTAGTTGTGATTATGACTGGTGACCAACTTGCTATGTGATGTCTCATTGATGAAAACGATGATCATGAGGAGGTGTTATACGACAATGATGTATTATGATGATAAGTTGTTAATGATATGATGATGATGATGATATTTATTATATCATTGGGTGAAACCGCAGATTAGTTTCAAGTGGATGTCCATCCACTTGAAACTAGTCCACGGTTCTTTCACCAAGTGATGTAATAACTCATTATGATGTAAAAACAATCTCTAAATTGCTGATGTATGAAAACTTGTATAAAGATGTATGAATACAACATGAAATAGAAAAGAAATAAAATACGGAATAATAGTAGTAACGCGGGCTGGGAGAAGCGCTACTAGTAATTACCAGTAGCGCTCTTTGGAGAAAGCGCTACTACCAAGTTTATATAGCAGTAGCGTGGGTTAACCCACGCTATCGCTAACTCTAACTCATAGCGTTGTACCAGTAGCACTCACCTTGCGCTCTTGATAGGCCTAAAACACGCGCTACTGCTAGGCTTTTCCCTAGTAGTGTTTTATCAATTTATTTTTATTTGCTTTTATTTTCATATCTATATTTCCAAAACCCAAAAATAACTTGCTGCAATTTATTCTTATTTATTTTATCTCGCGTTCCCACGAGATCTATTTATCCAATATATCATATTTGTATCCCCTCTACTTGCCAATTTCTGGCGCCGTTGCCTGAAAGGGATTGACAACCCCTTTACACGTCGGGTTGCGAGTATTTGTTATTTGTGTGCAGGTGCCGTTCATGTAGAGTTGTGTGGTTCTCCTACTGGTTCGATAACCTTGATTTCATCACTGAGGGAAATACCTACAGTTGATGTGCTGCATCATCCCTTCCTCTTTGGGGAAATACCGACGTAGTTCAAGCAGACAACAAAAGGAATTTCTGGCGCCATTGCCAGGGAGACATCATCAACATCTACCAGGTTCCTAATCACAAATCTCATCTCCTTGCAATTGACATTATTTGTCATTTGCCTCTCGTTCTCCCCACTTCACAAAAATTTGTCGTTTTATTCGCCCTCTTTTTCGTTCGCCCTTTCTTGCCGGATCTGTTTTTTAGTGCAATCTTGTTGCGTAGTCAAAATGACTCAAGATAACACCAAGTTGTGTGATTTCTCAAATACAAACAACAATGATTTTATTGGCACTCCAATTGCTCCTCCCGCCACTAGTGTAGAATCTTGTGATATTAATACTGCTTTGCTGAATCTTGTTATGAAAGATCAATTTTCTGGTACTCCTAATGAGGATGCCGCGTCCCATCTTAACACATTCGTGGAAATATGTGATATGCAAAAGAAAAAAGATGTGTACAATGATGTTGTGAAGATCAAACTATTTCCGTTTTCTTTGCGAGATCATGCAAAATTTTGGTTTTTTTCTTTGCCTCGCAATAGTCGATTCTTGGAATAAGTGGAAATATGCTTTTATTACTAAGTATTTTCCGCCCGCAAAAATTATTTCCCTAGAACCCATATCATGAATTTCAAGCAACTTGAACATGAGCATGTTGCACAATCTTGGGAAAGGATGAAATTAATGCTAAGGAATTGCCCAACTCATGAGTTAAATCTTTGGATGATCATACAAAAACAATTATGCGGGGTTGAATTTTGTTTCTCGTAATATTTTAGTTTCTACCGCGGGTGGTAATTTTATGGAAATTACTTTTGGTGAAGCCACCAAATTTCTTGATAATATTATGGCAAAATATTCACAATGGCATATCGAAAGAGCTCCCACTAGTAAAAAAGTTAATTTGGTTGAAGAAATTTCTTCTTTGAGTGAAAAAAGTGATGTTCTTATGAAATTGGTTGCTAATAAAAGTGCTCCTATTGATTTAAATGACATTCCTTTGTCTACTTTGATTGAGAAAAATAGTGATGCCATAGATGTGAATTTTATCTCACGAAACAATTTCAATAACAATGCTTATAGAGGTAATTTTAATCCTAGTCCTTTTCCTAGTAATTCCTCTAATAATTATGGTAATTCCTATGGAAATCCTTCTTATAATAATAATAGGAACACCTATGATATTGAGAATAATATTAAAGAATTTATCAACACTCAAAAAGTTTTCAATGCTACAATGGAAGAAAAGTTGAATAAGATTGATGATTTGTCTAGAAGCATTGATAGAATTTCTCATGATGTAGAAAATCTCAAGATGAAAATTTTTGTACCTAAGGCTGAGGAATCAATTAAAGCTCTTTATGTTTCTATGGATGCAAGTAAGAAAAGAACCGCTATGCTTAGAGCTAGAAGAGAATTTTTAGAAAAAGCATTTTCTAGTGATTGCTTTCATAAAAGTGACGAAGATCTTAAAATGATTGGTGTTTATTCTATGGGAAAACTTTGTTTTTGCCACTCTAATTTTTGACCACTTTACTTATGCCACTCTAGAATCTGAGATTTCACTTTTGCCACTCTTAGTTTTTGACAATACATCACAAATGCCATTCCGTGACAAAAGCAATAACTTTTCATTTCTCTTTTGCCACTCTTAGATTTTGACAATGTATCACAATTGCCACTCTAAAGTTATTGCTTTTGCCACGGAATGGCAATTCTGATGTATTGTCAAAAACTAAGAGTGGCAAAAGTGAAATGTCAAATTCTAGAGTGGCATAAGCAAAGTGGTCAAAAGCTAGAGTGGCAAAAACAAAGTTTTCCCTTATTCTATTGATTCTTTGTTCGGTAAAATTAAGATTGATAATAAAGGGACTGAAGAAGAGTCAACTTTATCTAGAAGGCGTCCCGATAATTCGGTGGGTGGAAATCTTGTTGAGAAATTGATAAAAGTGGGTTTGAAGAGGTCAAAACTTTAACTAGTGATATGCCTAGTCTTTTGGATTACAAAGACTTTAATTATGATAGTTGCTCTTTGATTTATTGTATTTGCTTGTTGCAATCCATGATAAATTCACCCCATGCCTATGAACAAAATAAAGCTTTTACTAAACATATTGTTTATGCTATGATGAAAGCTTTAGAAGAAAAGTTCGAATTAGAAGTTTCAATTCCTAGAAAATTACATGATGAGTGGGAACCTACTATCAAAGTCAAGATTAAGAATTATGAGTGTTTTGCTTTATGTGACTTGGGTGCTAGTGTTTCTACAGTTCCGAAATCTTTATGTGATGTGCTTGGTCTTACCGACATTGAAGAATGTCTTTAAATTTGCACTTGGCGGATTCTACTATTAAAAAGCCTATGTGAAGAATTTATGATGTTCTTATTCTTGCAAATAGGAATTATGTGTCCATAGATTTTATTGTTCTTGATATTTATTGCAATCCGTCTTGTCCAATTATTCTTGGTAGACCGTTTTTACGCACTATTGGTGTCGTGATTGATATGAAAGAAGGCAATATTGAATTCCAATTTCCACTAAGGAAGGGTATGGAACACTTACCTAGAATAAAATTAGTCCACCATATGAATCAATCGTGAGGGCATCTTATGGATCTAGAAACAGAGATTACAATATTTAGATCCTTGCTTTATGCCTAGCTAGGGCGTGAAACGATAGCGCTTGTTGGGAGGCAACCCAATGAATAAAACTTATTTTTGTATTTTGCTTTCTGTTCTTGAGTGTTTGCACAATTATGCTACTGTTATAATTGTTTTTTTGTGTTTTTGTTAGTGTTTGTGCCAAGCAAAGCCTTTAGGGTCTTCTTGGGTGATAGTTGCTTTGACCTTGCTCAAAAACAGAAACCTTTGCGTCCAGAGATACAATTTTAAAAATCACAGAAGCGATGAAAAATTCTTAATTCTTTACAGTAGATTGATTTACAAATTTCTCAGGCTTTCCTAATTTTTCAGAATTGTTGGAGTTACAGAAGTATTCAAAATATTCAGATTGCTACACACTATTTTGTTTTTGGCAGATTCTGTTTTCTTTGCGTTGTGTGCTTGTTTTGATGATTCTATGGTTTTCTTTGAAGAGTTTTTGCCATAGAAAAGTTGGAATACAGTAGATATAATGCAAGAATAAAATATGAATGGGTTTACAACAATACTTATAGTAGTGATTTGCTTTCTTATACTAACAGATCTCACGAAGGTTTTTGTTGAGTTTTGTGTGATTGAAGTTTTCAAGTTTTGGGTGATGTTATAATGGATTAAGGAATAACGAGTAAGAAGAGCCTAAGCTTGGGGATGACCATGGCATCCCAAGCTATTATCCAAAGAGAAGCAATCAACTAAGCTTGGGGATGCCCGAGAGGCATCCCCTCTTTCTTCTAACGACCATCGGTATTTTACTCGAAGCTATATTTTTATTCGTCACATACTATGAGTTTTGCTTGGAGCGTCATGTATGATATGAGTATTTTCTTGTTTTGATTTTACTTTTAGTCTTGAATCCTTGCTGGACACACCTATTTGAGAGAGCCAAAATTATTCCATGACTTGTTAGAATTGCTCTCTATGCTTCACTTAAATCTTTATGAGCTGTGGAATTGCTCTAGTGCTTCACTTATATATTTTTTAGCACGGTGTGCTTTAGTATTTTTGAAGAAATTCTCTCTTGCTTCACTTAGATTTATTGGAGAGTAGTAAATTTTTTCAAGAAATTCTCTCTTGCTTCACTTAAATTAATTTGAGAGAAAGAAATATGATGCTCATGATCTTCACTCATATTTGTTTGAGCTTATCAAAAGAACCACCTGAAAATTAGTCCCTAAGTGATAGATATCCAAGAAGGATATAGTAAAAACTTTCATGAAGATCATTGGACAAAAGAAACTTGATTCCTTGTAATAGTTTTGAGATATGATGATGCGATACGTGAGTCATGTTGATGAGTAATTATGCTTTAGTAAGAATATTGGTGTTAAGGTTTGTGATTCCCTATGCAAGAACGGAAGTAAATAATTATGCAATGAAATTACATTCTATTTGTGGTGCATTCTTCGATGTTAATTATGCTCAATGCTCGCTTATGAGATTTTTTGTTTCTTGGTTGGTCACTTCTCAATCTTTTGCTAGCCTTCATTTTGCACTAAGTATGATCACTAGTGCTTCCAAAATCCTTTAAACCATTTTCGCCACATGAGTCCACTATACCTGCCCATATGCAGTACTATTTTGCCATTCTAAGAAAATTTGTATGTGCCATCTCTAATTTTCAAAATAAACTTCTCTTTTGTGTGCTCGTACTGCTCATGAAACGGTAGGGGGTGGCTAATATATTTCCATGGTAGATATGTTATTATCGCGATGAGTGTTTATTCACTTGTCATTGCACAAGAGTAAGGCAAAGGTATTAGGGATGCCCCAATCCCGAAATGAAAAATGAATTTACTTTTTGTTGTCAAATAATAAATTCCTTGGAAAGTGTTGGTATGGAAGGCACCCGTGGATACGACTGGCCATGGAAAGTGAAAGTATGGTTGAAAAAGGAAAAAAAATTAATTGCTGTTTGGGAACCGCCTATGATATATCTAGCATGGAAAGTATTTGGAACTACTCGATCGTTCTAGTTGACAGGAAAATCATGCCCCCTAAAATGTTTTAATCTCTATCTTTTTCTCTTTGAGCTCTGGCACCTCTACAAATCCCTACTTCCCTCCGTGAAGGGCCTTTCTTTTACTTTATGCAATTTTTTTATTTGAGTCTCCATTTTCTCTTATAAAGCACCTACTAAGGGGCACTATGATCGTACTTGAGCATTGGGTGTAGCTAATATGTGAGTGTGTTTCATGAATGGATCAATGATTGAGCATAATGGGCTAGGGATAACTTATTTCAGCGTTGCTATTTTGGAAGACATGGTTGCTTGTTGATATGCTTGAGTATTGAAATTCTCATGTCAAAACTAGACTATTGCTTTGAACCATATAAAAGTCCAAATGCCCATGCTACAAAGAAGAGAATATGAGATGAGCATGTTAGGCAGCATTCCACATCAAAAATTTTGTTTTTATCATTTACCTACTCGAGGATGAGCATGTATTAAGCTTGGGGATGCTGATATGTCTCCAACATATCTATAATTTTTTATAATTCCATGCTGTTGTATTATCATTCTTGGATGTTTTACAATCATTTTATAGTCATTTTATATCATTTTTTGGTACTAACCTATTTACATAGTGCCCAGTGCCAGTTGCTGTTTTCTGCATGTTTTTTACATTGCTGGAAATCAATACCAAACGGAGTCCAAATGCAGCGAAACTTTTTGTGGATTTTTTGACCAGAAGACATCCAGTGGGCCAACAAAGTATCAAAGAGGGAGCCCGAGGTGAGCACAAGACGCCAGGGCGCGCCTGGAGGCCCAGGTGCGCCCTAGTGGGTTGTGCCCACCTCGGTGGCCTCCCGAACCGCCTCTTTGCTCTATAAATACCCCAATACACAAAAATCAATTCCAGCTGCCGCAAGTTCCAGAACCACCAGATCCAATCTAGACACCATCACGGAGGGGTTCATCATGTCCATTGGTGCCTCTCCGATGATGCGTGAGTAGTTCTTTGTAGACCTACGGGTCTGTAGTTAGTAGCTGGATGGCTTCCTCTCTCTCTCTCTCTCTCTCTCTCTCTCTCTCTCTCTCTCTTTTGATTCTCAATACAATGGTATCTGGAAGATCCATATGATGTAACTCTTTTCGCTGTGTGTTTGCTGGGATCCGATGAACTTCGAGTTTATGATCAGATCTATCTTTTTATCCATGAAAGTTATTTGAGTCTTCTTCGATCTCTTATATGCATGATTGCTTATAGCCTCGTATTTCTTCTCCAATATTTGGGTTTTGTTTGGCCAACTTGATCTATTTATCTTGCAATGGGAAGAGGTGCTTTGTGATGGGTTCGATCTTACGGTGCTTGGTCCCAGTGACAGAAGGGGAACCGACATGTGTGTATTGTTGCTATTAAGGATAACAAGATGGGGTCTATTTACACATAAGTAGATCTTGTCTACATCATGTCATCGTTCTTATTGCATTACTCTGTTTATCCTTGAACTTAATGCACTAGATGCATGCTGGATAGCGGTCGATTTGTGGAGTAATAGTAGTAGCTGCAGGCAGGAGTCGGTCTACTAATCTTGGATGTGATGCCTATATAATGATCATTGCCTGGATATCATCATGATTATTTGAAGTTTTATCAATTGCCCAACAGTAATTCGTTTACCCACCGTTTGCTATATTTCTCGAGAGAAGCCACTAGTGAAATCTACGGCCCCGGGTCTCTTCTTTATTATATTTGCCTTTGCGATCTATTTTTATTTGATTTTATTTTTAGATCTATATTTCCAAAAACCCAAAAATACCTTGCTGCAATTTATTCTTATTCATTTTATCTCTCGTTCCCGTGAGATCTATTTATCCAATCTATCATATATATATCCCCTCTACTTGCCAATTTCTGGCGCCGTTGCCCGAAAGGGATTGACAACCCCTTTAACAAGTCGGGTTGCAAGTATTTTTTTATTTGTATGCAGGTGTCGTTCACGTAGTGTTGCGTGGTTCTCCTAATGGTTCGATAACCTTGGTCTCATCACTGAGGGAAATACCTGCCGTTGCTGTGCTGCATCATCCCTTCCTCTTTGGGGAAATACCGACGTGGTTCAAGAAGACATCTTCGCGCGACGGTGGAATCGAGGCTGAAGGCATGATGGTTGGCTTGGCGGTCGACGGCCATGTCACCGCCTCTCTAGACGATGGCCAAAGGAAACAGGAAACCCAGTACGAGCAAGCCACCACGTTAACCATGGCCGTCCTAAAAGCGGACATGGATCGCAGGCGGGCGATACTGCTGGCTCGGCGCATAGTGCAGCGGATGGTGCGGTTGGCGGAGGAGGGACCTCGAGGACGCAAGAACAACTGCCGCAGTGGAGGCCGCCGCACGAGCCGCAGGCATATCTCCTAGATGGAGGAGGGTGCGGCGCCAGACGTCGCTGGGGCATGCCTGGGGGCTGTCACGGAAGCCTTGGCGACTGCCAACGTCGTATCGCCCGACGTCGTCGGGGCAGACCCGGCGGTCGCGGTAGCCCTGTTGAGTGTTTTTCCTGAGGCAGTACCGGTGATTCCCGATGTTGATTCTGCCCCAGTGTCGATCGATCAAGGTGTGTAGGTCATTGACTTGGTGGCCTCCGCTCCCATTGAGCCCATGATCGACACGCTGATGGACGATGACTGTTATGCTTGATGGGTCAGCGTCAGGTGCACAGTGTAGCTCTTTTGTGCATGCGCAATTTGTTATATTCTTGTAAATTAGCAATATATATATATATATATATATATATATATATATATATATATATATATACTCAGTTGATTTCTTCATGCATGTCAAATATGTCAATTGTATGGGCTGGCCTATCTTTATATTATCTGAATTTACAATGTGGGCAATTAATATGCAAATGCCTTCTAGAAATCGGTGCTGATCGCCACGTTGAAAACATGGACGTCCTCTACTCTACCGCTCTACCGGGCACATGCTTAAACTCAATGAACTGTGTACGATACTAATAATTTCCATGAAAATTTAAGAACTTGGATAACAACATTTGAGTAACATATATATAGTGGTTACACTATTTGACAAAAGGAGGATCTTCGTAACATGGTTTTGACAACCATATGGTCCATATCTACATACTTAACATAGTAAGAACTATCACATTTTAAGAGGCTGAGGACCAACAACCATATGGTCCATATCTACATACTCAACATAGTAACAACTAGCAGATTTTAAGAGGCTGAGGGCCAACAACCACAACTATCCGCTAGAAGCAGCTTGATCACGGCGACTCGGCATCTCGTGAATGAAAAGGAAGAACCCTCCAGTGCCTTGGTAGAGCATGAGTAGAACAATATCTCCAACTTTCCAATATGGATGCGTTGCCATGACAAGCGAGAACTTGTTAATTTGAATGGTTCCATTTCTGTGGGAAATGCAGTACCTTGCAATCATTTGGCGTTATTAGCAGGCACAAGTGGTATTGAAATGCTTGAAAATGAGGCCTAGGGTCCATAATTTTGCTAGTGCAATCTCTCAACAATGCTAATTAATTGGATCATATAACCACCCCTCACGTGCGATGAAGAATCACACCAAAGTTCTTATCTAGTGGAGAACATAAGAATAAATTGTTTGTATGGTACGAAACCACCTCAAAGCTATTCTTTCCGATCAATCTATCCTAGAGTTCGTACTAAAATAATACCAAGCTATTCTTTCTGATCGATCTTACCAAGAGTTTGTACTAAAGTAACACCGTATCATACACATCAACCAACTCTAATGTCACCAAGATACTCCAATGTCACCGCGAGTATACGTGAGTTGATTATACAATATGCATCAAACAATTTCAGGTTCATAATACTCAATCCAACACAAAGAACCTCAAAGAGTGCCCCAAGATTTGTACCTAAGAAGCAAAGACGAGAACATGCATCAACCCCTATGCATAGCTAGATTACCCCAATGTCACCTTGGGAATCCATGAGTTGAGCGCCAAAACACATATCAAGTGAATCAATATGATACCCCATTGTCACCACGTGTATTCATAGCAAGACATACATCAAGTGTTCTCAAATCCATAAAAGTATTCAATCCGATAAGAATGAAATCTCAAAGGGAAAACTCAATTCACAACAAGATAGAGAGGGGAAAACACCATATGATCCAACTATATTAACAAAGCACACGATACATCAAGATCGTGACATCTCAAGAACAGAGAGAGAGAGAGATTAAACACATAGCTACTGGTACAAACCCTCAGCCCCGAGGGTGGACTACTCCCTCCTCCTCATGGTGGCCGCCGGGATGATGAAGATGGCCATCGATGATGATTTCCCCCTGCGGTAGGGTACATGAACAAGGTCTAGAGTTGTTTTTTGTGGCTACAGAGGCTTCCAGCAGCGGAACTTCTGATTTATCGACTCCCCTAGAGCTTTTGGAATATTTGGGAATTTATAGGGCGAAGAGGCTGTGCGGGAGGCCACCGAGGTGGGCACAACCCACCAGGTCACGCCTGTGTGGGTTGTGCCCACCTCAGGGCACCCCTCTGGTACTTCTTTGGCCCAAGTTGTGTCCTCTGGTCCACCAAAATTCTCCAAAAAGTTCCATTGCATTTGGACTCTGTTGGTATTAATTTTCTATGATGTAGAAAACAAGCGAAAACAGCAACTCGCACTTGGCTCTATGTCAATAGGTTAGTGTCGCTGTCAAAACCGGCTGATCTCGGGTAGGGGGTCCCGAACTGTGCGTCTGAGGATCGAGGATAACAGGAGGTAGGGAACATGATGTTTACCCAGGTTCGTGCCCTCTTGATGGAGGTAATACCCTACTTCATGCTTGATTGACTTTGATGAGTATAGGGGTTACAAGAGTTGATCTACCTCGAGATCGTAGTAGCTAAACCCTAGATTTCTAGCCTGTATGATTATGATTGCCTCTACGGACTAAACTTGATGGTTTATATAGACACCGGAGGGGCCTAGGGCTATATAGAGTTGGTTTACAGAGAAAGGAAATTTCATATCCGAACGCCAGGCTTGCCATCCACGTAAAGGAGAATCCTATCAGGACACGGGTGAAAGCCTTCAATCTTGTATCTTCACGGCCTATCAGTCTGGCCCATGTCACATAGCCCGGACGCCCGGGGACCCCCTAATCCAGGACTCCCTCAGTAGCCCCTGAACCAGGCTTCAATGACGATGTGTCCGACGCGCGGCTTGTCTTCGGCAATGCGAGGTGGGTCCTTCTCCGACTACTCCAAGGCAGTTACACAAAAGAACTATATCCGGCTCTGTACAACATTACAACCCTAAACCGCAAGGGCAAAATACTTAAAACAAAATAATTCACGTCCACTGACAACTTTTCCGGCGAGACGTTATGCCTGGCTGTCGGTGTCAAAACCGGCGGATCTCGGGTAGGGGGTCCCGAACTGTGCGTCTAGGCGGATGGTAACAGGAGACAAGGGACACGATGTTTTTACCCAGGTTTGGGCCCTCTCGATGGAGGTAAAACCCTACTCCTGCTTGATTAATATTGATGATATGGGTAGTACAAGAGTTGATCTACCATGAGATCAGAGAGGCTAAACACTAGAAGCTAGCCTACGGTATGATTGTTGTTCGTCCTACGGACTAAAACCCTCCGGTTTATATAGACATCGGAGAGGGCTAGGGTTACACAGAGTCGGTTACAATGGGAGGAGATCTACATATCCGTATCGCCAAGCTTGCCTTCCACGCCAAGGAAAGTCCCATCCGGACATGGGACGAAGTCTTCAATCTTGTATCTTCATAGTCCAGGAGTCCGGCCAAAGGTTATAGTCTGGCTAACCGTACACCCCCTAATCCAGGACTCCCTCAGTAGCCCCTGAACCAGGCTTCAATGACGACGAGCCTGGCGTGCATATTGTCTTCGGCATTGCAAGGCGGGTTCCTCCTCTGAATACTTCATAGAAGATTTTGAACACAAGGATAGTGTCCGGCTCTGCAAAATAAGTTCCACATACCACCATAGAGAATAATATTTACACAAATCCAACCTCTTGGCGTATTCCGCAGCATGACATCACCTACAGCCAAGCCTTTATTGAATCGTTTTCTTGTCCCACCTCAGCGCACTTAGCGAGGCAGTTCCCTTGGCACGTCTTGTCGAAGCAGAGATCATGTCCCCTTATTCCGGGATTCTCATCAATACGGGCGTGGGTAACCCAATCGTGCCCGTTGTTATGTCTCCTCAATCGAAGGCGAGTCCCAAACGGTCACGGGGAGGGCTCTTGGTATTCAACCTCTTTATAAAGAGACCAAAGCTCTACTCCTTTCTTTCAGTCTCAATCGAATCCACCTCTCGCTTCGAGGTCCAACACCCAAAGCTCCAGATTCAGGCGCTTCGGACCTTCGATCATGTCCGGCTACGACCTTCAAGGCCGGTGGATGCCTTCCTCCGTTACGGAAGAAGACATGCTAAAGCTAAGAGATGAAAGGTATCTAACCGGCGAAATCCCGCATTGGCTGCTTGCTCAAGGGCAGGTTATTCCCACTCCCAAGCATGGCGAGAGCGTGGTGTTCGCGTCTCATTTCCTTCGGGGGCTAGGCTTCCCGACGGACCGCTTCGTGAGGGGGCTCCTGTTTTATTATGGGCTGGAATTTCACGACTTGGCTCCGGAGTCCATCATTTACATCTCATCGTTCATTGTCGTGTGCGAAGCCTTCCTCCGTATTGCTCCTCACTTCGGATTGTGGCTTAAGACCTTCAAAGTAGAGCCGAAGATGATCGAGGGGCAGCACGCAGAGTGCGGATGTCGGTGTCAAAACGGGCGGATCTTGGGTAGGGGGTCCCGAACTGTGCGTCTAGGCGGATGGTAACAGGAGACAAGGGACACGATGTTTTTACCCAGGTTCGGGCCCTCTCGATGGAGGTAAAACCCTACTCCTGCTTGATTAATATTGATGATATGGGTAGTACAAGAGTAGATCTACCACGAGATCGAGAGGCTAAACCCTAGAAGCTAGCCTATGTTATGATTGTTGTTAGTATTACGAACTAAAACCCTCGGTTTATATAGACACGGAGAGGTTAGGGTTACATAGAGTCGGTTACAAATGGGAGAGATCTACATCCGTATCGCCAAGATTTCCTTCGAGGCCAAGGAAAGTCCCATCGACACGGGATGAAGTCGTCAATCTTGTATCTTCATAGTCCAGGAGTCCGGCCAAAGGCTATAGTCCGCCATCCGGACACCCCTAATCGAGGACTCCTCGGTAGCCTGAACCAGGCTTCAATGACGACGAGTCCGCGCGCAGATTGTCTTGACATTGCAAGGTGGGTTCCTCCTCTGAATACTTCATAGAAGATTTTGAACACAAGGATAGTGTCGGCTCTGCAAAATAAGTTCCAAATACCACCGTAGAGAATAATATTTACACAAATCCAATCACGGCGTATTTAGGCGTGACATCACCTACAGCCAAGCCTTTATTTGAATCGTTTTTACTGTCCCACCTCAGCGCACTTAGCAAGGCGGTTTCCTTGGCACGTCTTGTCGAAGCAGAGATCGTGTCCCCTTATTTCAGGATTCTCATCAATATGGGTGTGAGTAACCCAATCGTGCCCGTCGGTATATTTCCTTAATCGAAGGTGAGTCCCAAACGGTCACGGGGAGGGCTCTTGGTATTCAACCTCTTTATAAAGAGACCAAGGCTCTACTCCTTTCTTTCAATCTCAATCGAATCCGCCTCTCGCCTCGAGTTCCAACACCCAAAGCTCCAGATTCAGCGCCGGACCTTCGATGATGTCGGCTCCGGCCTTCAAGGCGGTGGATGCCTTCCTCCGTACGGAAGAAGGCGTGCTAAAGCTGAGAGATGCGGTATCTAACCGCGAAATGTCGCATAGGCTGCCTGCTCAAGGCAGGTTATTCCCACTCCCAAGCCTGGTGAGGCGTGGTGTTCGCGTCTCACTTCCTTGAGGCTAGGCTTCCCGATGGACCCCTTCGTGAGGGGCTCATGTTCTATTATGGGCTGGAATTTCACAACTTGACTCGGAGTCCATCCTCCACATCTCATCGTTCATCGTGGTCATGCGAAGCCTTCCTCGCATTACTCCTCACTTGGATTGTGGCTTAAGACCTTCAAAGTAGAGCGAAGATGATCGAGGGCAGCACGCTGGAGTCTTGGAGGCGCTGTTATAAGCAAGAATCTGGCGCTCCATTGCCGAGGCTCTTTTCAAGAGGAGTTCAGCTTATGGCAGCGAGTGGTTTTATATCACAGCTCCCTAGGGCACCAAGTGGGTGGCGCCACCTGCCTTCGCTCCGGTCCCCACAACAGCTAGCGTCATGGGTCAATAAAGGGTTTAGCTGGGGCCGTCCAGGGCGTGCCCTTGTTGCGGGCCGCATTCGAGATCTCCTAGAGAGAGACATTAATCTGGTCGCGGTGACGCAGGTCATGTTGATTCGTCGCACCTTGCCCTGCAAACGTCGCCCCCTTCGCCTGTGGGAGTTTAATCCGGAGGGACCATGAGCCCTCCAACATTTTATGGGCGCGACGCCCATGGAGATGCACAAATTGTTTTTCGGATCACAAGCAACATGTGCGGACTCGACCGAGGACGCAGGTCTGAGCTGCAATCTCCCGGATAATCAAGTAAGTAGCCCTGTACCTGGACACGCTGTCCTTATACTTATCATTAAATTGCCCTCAAAAGAGTTGTCCCTCAAATAGGAGTGGATAGCGAAATCAAAGCTAATCAGGTGTCTGCCCCCCTCCCTGAGACCACGCCGGATCCCATGTTAACCAGGATGCTGGAGGTTGTGCCTTTGGAAAAAGCGAAGGGGAAACAAAGGCTACCGCCTCCCGAAGGAGGCTGTCGGGAAAGGAGGAATCGAGATTCCTCTATCCGAGGAGAAGAGGACCGCCTTTGAAGACCGGAGACCATGGTCTCAAAGCGGGGAAGAAATCTTCGTCGAGAGGATCCTGCGCCGAGGATGCCTCGGCGACTGTGCCCCAATGGGATCAGCCCTCCACCGAGCCGTAAGTAGAGAGGGAGTTTTAAAATGAGGACATCCTGTTCTATTTACGAGGAAGATAACGAAATTTTACCTTGTAGTTCGGATCTCAGCCCTTCTCGTGAGCTCATCTTGAGGATCTTTGTCCGGAGATGATGGAGAGCGGAACGCCTCCCCTTGCCGTACCGCCTTGCGAGGCAGGCGACCCCGAGGTGTCGTCGCGGAGGGTTTCTCCGAATCCGGCAGGGCCGGAAGGCAGTCGTATGGCCCCCCAAAGCCCTCCGTGTCCGACCTTGAAAAAGGCCATCGGACGAGTCCGGCACCGTCCGGTGCAGTCGGAGGCTGAAGGATCTGCTCGGGCGGCGTCTATCGAGAAGAACATCGTGCGTTGGTGGATACGGTGATTGAAAGGATTTCATCCAGCGGAGGCGGGTTATCTGAAGCTGTCGGGAGTTCTTGACAGGTTTTGAAATCTGTGAAATGGTGTACCTTTTGACAGTTCCGCATATATAAGATCGCCTGTGTAGATAGTAGCCCCGAGACTCATGCGTTGTCAAAAATGGCGGTAGCCGAGGATCATAATCCCAGTATAATATATCGCCCTTCCTATGTAGGTGGCGAAGTGTTGATGGCTAGCGGATGATGGATTTGCCGAGCTAAGCGGCAACTTGATGTGGCGAGATCTTGACATCGCGCTTGTCAACAAGCGGCAGCGAGGCACAAGGTATGTAATTTCTCGAAGACACCTGGTAAGAGGAGCTTGATGCCCATATTACAACATGTATGCTTGATGCAGATGGTGCCACTGCCATGGAGAACCTTGGCGGAACTTGCCCGAGCCAAGGAGCAGGCCAGGAAAGCGATCGGCTGCCTTAAAAGGCGGTGAAGAGCTGAAAGCGAACAGGCTGCTCCTTGCCAAGCAAAAAGGAAATGACCGAGATGGCTGTGAAGTTGAAGAATGCTGTCGACCGCTACAAGCTTCTTGAAAAAGAAGATCGGGCGAAACAGAAGGACCTGGAGAAGGCCACTATCGAGGCCAAGGATACTCGCTCTGTGATGAGAGCTATGAAGGAGGAGCTACGTTAGACCGGAGATATCGCGGCTGGAAAGCTCTTTATGCTGCGGATGAAGTTCGGGGATCCTAAATATGCTCCGTTGGACCGGCTGTGGAGTGCGGCGAACACTTATCTGGACTTGGCGGCGAGAGCTTGCGGACGGCCGAACACTTCCGAGATCAAAAGGATCACGAAGTGGAAAAGCTTTTTGGTCGATTCCACAATCCAGGCGCCCACTTCCATTAACCGATCGTTTGGCTGCATGGGCGGAGCTGAATAGGTTATCTGGACTCGCCATGAAGTATGTCGTGAGTCATCTGTGGCGGAAAGGCCGAGCGAAAAGTTATTTTAGCTTGGTGCAGCAGTTCCTTGGTGTGGTGCGCATATGAATGCAATGAAGAGGTTAGCGTGCATAGAGGGTGCGCGGATGGCTCTTGCTGTGTCAAAACATCTTGGGCGGAGATGAATGCCATCGCTGTTGCATCCCAAGATTGGACGGGAGCAGAGTACTGCCGAGCACTATTTTGAGGAAGTTCTGCGGCGCTCGTTTAATAGAGGCGCAGATGCTCGAAGGATATTATGTTGAATAACATGTATTATTGTAAAACAATGTTTGAGGAATATAAAAGCTTTTTATACTTGTGCCTTCAAGAATTAAAATACCTCTGTCTGCGGCTGTTAATGTATATGTATATATAACTTTGAAAGATGGCAGTCTTGACATTTACGCATATAATGCGGGGGTGTTATGGCGCATTTTCACACTTGATCAACGTCTTGGTCCTATTAAGGAGGTGATAGCGCGGCGAACTAAACAACGGACTATAATGCTTTATCACTTTCACTTAGCCATAGGAGTTTAACGGTGGGGCTACTATATAGCCCCTAGGGCACCAGCGCTCACCTGAATTCGCGGCGTGTGTGTGCCTGACCGGGAAGCGGCCCTTCGTTAATGCGGAGGAATCCAAAAGATTCTGGCGGGTCATCGAGTGGTTGACCAGTCTCATGCTATATCATGATAGTCAGTTTCGGCTTTCTCTCTGAGGTGCTCACCTGGCGAACTGGGCACTGTCGCAGATAGTTCTCTGGTGCCGCCTTAGCGATAGAAGCGGGCGTAAGGCAGCAAAACACAGGATCCGGGCAAACCCAACATTTGACCAAAGACATGATTGGAGCTGATGCATATAAGGCCAAACTCGCGACACGAACACTCCCTAAGGTATTCGGTCTTTATGAAAGCAGGCAGAATAGCGCCCTTGGTAATAAGCCCTGGTGTCTAAATGCAGCATAAAATTCAGCGTGGCCACATGCCAAGGCGCCAGCCTCCTCCTCGGTTATACCAAAAACCGAGGATGTGTATCAACAAGAGACAGTAAAAAAGGTTTACGCAGGGTCTTAATAAAAAAGAATCCTTGGAACGGGTCTCTACTGCACACGTCTGCGCCTATGTCTCCGTTGTGCCGTATCCTGGACGGGTGTAGCACGGCGTTCATCTGTAAAAGAGAGGAACTTAGTTGAAAAAGATCGCACGAAAATGTATGTTATATCAAATAAACAAAGTACAATTGAAAAAATGGGTAAAATTGAGCTTTATTGTCTCTTTTTGTACATGCGCGGAGCCCCTTGTATTGGGGTATGCGGCTAGTAAGCCCTTATGTTTATGCGGACTCGTCTAGCCATGTAAAGTCTGAACGACCTGTTTAGGTGCTTTGATTAGTGAAGCCGGTTTAGTGTGTGGCTGTCAAGGCAGCCGCACAGTCTTCCGTGCTCGAGGAACACTCAATATTTCCCTTTAATGAGATGATGCCTCGTGGACCGGGCATTTTAAGCGTAAGAGATGCATAATGCGGTATTGCGTTAAAGCGGGCAAAAGCTTCGCGTCCCAGTAGTGCTTGATAGCTACTTGTAAATGGGGCGATGTGGAAGGTTAGCTTTTCGCGGCGGAAGTTGTTGGGGGAGCCGAACATAACTTCTAGCAGGAGAGAACCCGTACAATGGGCATCTGGGCCTGGCGTTACCCCTTGAAAGGAAGTGTTGCTATGGCGAATTGTTGTTGGGTCTATCCCCATTTTGCGGATTGTGTGCTGATATAGCAGGTTTAGATTACTGTCGCCGTCCATTAGGACTTGTGTAAAGTGGAGTTCGTCAATTATCGGATCTAATATCAAGGCAGTCCAGCCTGCGTTCCGGATACTTCTAGAGTAATCCTGATGGTCGAAGGTGATTGGTTTTGACAACCGATGGCGGAATCCTGCAGGATAGGCCGTATGGCGCGTATCTCTATAGGCGCCACTCTGTTTTCCCTTTTGTCACGTGAAGTGAATTTCTGTTTTGACTTCTTGTGGGAAATTCTTTTGTTTTCGGTGCTTTCTGCTTGTGGGGTTCGTCATCGTCCTCGCTTGGTATGTGAGCCCCTTATGTTCGGCGTTGAGTTTGCGGATTGCTTGAAGACCCAACAATCTCTGTGGGTATGGTTTGTAGGCTTCAGAATCTTGTGGATTTGGCATTTCTTGTCCAAGATTTTGTTTAGGTTAGATAGCTCGTCGGTTATCCTTGAGGGCATCTTTTACGATTCTACGAGAGCTTTTGAATCGGCGTTGATTGCCGTGCTCTTGGGCTGTTTCCCTTGGTCGGTGCTGGTCCTTGCTGCGTCGCGGTTTCTCGTTTCCATCCCTAACCCGGATGTACTTGGGTCCTGGTGCGCATCTTGCCAACCAGCTATCCTCTCCTGCAAAAGCGGGTCATGAGGCTTGTTAATGCAGCCATTGTTCTTGGCTTTTCTTGGCTGAGGTGCTGGCGAGCCATTAGTCTCGAGCAGCTGTGTTTGAAAGCTGCTAAGGCTTGGCGTCCGGACTGTCGACTATCTGGTTCTTTTAGTAAGAAATCTGTTCCAGAATTTCGTCTGACTCTCCGGGTTGTTGAGTTATATGACTTAAATAAATGCGCATCCGGAGGTCGGACATAGGTCCCTTGAAAATTTGCGAAAAGCATCCTCGAGCTCTTCCCAACTTCCAATGGTGTTTTGGGAAGGCTTTTAAGCCAATGCGGGCTGGCCCTTTGAGCTTGAGGGTAAGTATTTTATGGCGTGGAGGTCATCTCCTCTAGCCATGTGTATGTGGAGGATATAATCCTCAATCCAGACTCGAGTCTGTTGTTCCGTCGTATGCCTCTATGTTTACGGGCTTGAATCATTTGGAAATTCATGGTCCGGCACCTCATCGGTGAAACATAGGGGTGTGCGGCACCCCTATATTGGGTGTGCCGTGATGTTCGGATACTTGTTGCATTGCATTGCTTACTAGAGCTTGCTTTCTTGGCCCGTAGATAGATCTGGCTGGGCCATCTTTTTAATCTGAATCCTTGTGTGGATCGCGTGCGGCTTGTCTTGGCGCCATTTGCCGCTCTATGTTGGCCATGGGGTTGTTTATCCGACCGGGTGGCTTCCTTATTTTTTGATTGCGGGGCTCTAAGGCCTCCTCATCAAATTCGGCAATAATTTTCGCCGGATAGCTCTTTGTGTGGCGACTATCGCCGTGTTGTCTGCGGTGTTGAGTACTTTGCTCCATCTAATTCTGAGTGCATCTTACGCTGTTTTGAGCTTCGCTTCTACTTTTTGAGGCTCTGGCGCGATGGCGGCGAGCCTTTGTGGAAGTTCTTCTGCTCCAGCAACTTGTCCGGCGTGGTCGTCCGGACTGTTATCTTCGCGGGGACGGGTTGTTGGTTTGTTTATCAAGTTGCCTGTTCGGATGGTTGCTCGATGGCATGTTAAATGCGTCCGCGGTTAGCCACCTTCTGTGGCTGGAGTGCATGTATGGCTCCTGTCTCTGTCGAGGTGGGGTTTATAGCGGCGCTTACGCCACTGCTTTGATTGCTTTTCGAGGGAATGATCCTTTGTTGCGTCCCTTTGTTCCTCGTCGTCATTTCTTTTAGGTGTGTCCACCATGTATACATCATGAGATGAGGTGGTTGTCCGATTGCCCTATAGGCGCTGGTTCTGATAAATCTCCTACATCGTCGTCCATACCGTCGATGTCTTTGGAGTCAGTCGAGCATGTCGGTTAAATCATCGATAGTAGCTCTGAAGTGGGTGGTGGGTGGGCTTTGAATTTCTTCGTCATCCGCATCCCAACCTTGTTGACCATATTCGGCCAGGGCTCTCGATAAAGAGAGACTTTAGTGAATTCAGAATGTTGCGAAAGGCGAGTCTTTGAAAAGATGTCATGGTGGCGAACTCCATGATCGGCCAATCGGATTCGATCAGCGGTAGCGGAAGGTTTGGAGTCGGAGAGGAGTGCGGCACCTTGGAGTCGCGAGCTTCGCGGAAGGACAAGGCTGGTGTTGACTTGATCGCCGTAGAGATTGCAGCCCCAGGCGGTGTCCAGCCACCGTCCTCGATTGGCGCGATGAGCTCCGAGCTAGGGGTCGGGCGGACAGTGCGACCTCGAGGCCTTTGTTGTGGCGGAGCGAGATCATGCCCATCGTGTGAGTCTTGGCGCTTCGGCTGCGGCTCGAACCCGTCGAAGGTCAAGTCTCCGCCGGCGTCGGCCGTGTAGTTCAAACTTCCAAATCGACTGATGGCGGGGGCGTAGCTTCGATCTGCTCGGATGGCCAGCGAATTGGCCCGCGATGCAAAGCCGCGAATCTGAAGATCTGTCCGGGGAAAAGTCTCACCTGGACCGCATCGTTATTGATGATCGAAGGAGCCATCGGGCCTAAAGATGGCGACGAGAGGAACTCTCAATGAAAGCACCAATGTCGGTGTCAAAACGGCGGATCTCGGGTAGGGGTCTCGAGCTGTGCGTCTAGGCGGATGGTAACGGAGACAAGGGACACGATGTTTTTACCCGAGTTGGGCCCTCTCGATGGAGTAAAACCCTACTCCTGCTTGATTATATTGATGATATGGGTAGTACAAGAGTAGATCTACCACGAGATCAGAGAGGCTAAACCCTAGAAGCTAGCCTATGGTATGATTGTTGTTCGTCCTACGGACTAAGACCCTCCGGTTTATATAGACACCGGAGAGGGCTAGGGTTACAAAGAGTCGGTTACAATGGGAGGAGATCTACATATCCGTATCGCCAAGCTTGCCTTCCACGCCAAGGAAAGTCCCATCCGGACATGGGACGAAGTATTCAATCTTGTATCTTCATAGTCCAGGAGTCCGGCCAAAGGTTATATTCCGGCTAACCGGACACCACCTAATCCAGGACTCCCTCACTGGCCTTATTATTATTTCGAACCGTTTTTTAGCCTCTCGCTTCGCGTTTCGAGGTGAGTTCTTCATTGACACGTCTTGTCAAAGCAGAGATCGTGTCCCCTTATTGCGGGATTTTTATCAATACGGGTTTGGGTAATCCAATCGTGCCGCTTGCATGACACCTCGCGAATTGGAATGTTCTAAGGCTCGTGCGGGGGCGCCTGATATTCACTGCCTTTATAAGAGGATAATGATCCATCTTTCTACCCCACGCCTTCTTCTTCCCTAGCCCATCTACCCTCGAGCTCCAGTGCCCAAGTCTCAAGCCTTTCCGTCCCCATCAAACACTCCGGCCATGTCCGAATCTGGAGCATAGGGCAAGTGGATGGCTTCCTCTGTCACGAAGGGGAGCGTCAAGGAACTCCGGGAAGCAGGGTACTTGGCTTGGATATAGCCCACCGGCTCCCAGCCAAAAAGCATATCATTCCCACCCGGAGCCTAATGAGAGGGTAGTGTTCATCCCCCATTTCCTCCGCGGACTAGGGTTTCTCCTCCATCCTTTCATCCGCGGCCTCAGGTTTTATTACGGGCTAGATTTCCATGATCTGGCCCCAAATTCCTTCCTCAACATCTCGGCGTTCATCATTGTGTGAAGCGTTCCTCCGCATTCCCCCCACTTCCGCCTATGGCTCAAGGTCTTCAATGTGAAGCCAAAAGTGGTCGAGGGTCAACATGCGGAGTGCGGCGGTGCCATGATAAGCAAGCTCCCCAACGTCACCTGGCCCAAGGGGACCTTTGTGGAGACTGTGAAGGGATGGCAATAGGAGTGGTTCTACATCACGGAACCTCACGACGCCACATGGGCCGCCCCTCCCGAGTTCAAATCTGGGCCTCCAATGCGGCTTGCATCATGGATAAACAAGGGCCTGGATTGGGCATCGTCCGATGAGGTGATGACGCTGCAGAAGCGCATCAAGAATATGGTAGAAAAGAACACCACTCTTGCCAATGTGATTCAGGTGATGCTTTTTTGCCGGATTCTCCCCTGCCAAAGTCGATCTCTCCACCTGTGAGAGTTCAATCCGGTCGGCCCTCGAACCCTGCAGCGGTTCTTCGGCACGACGCACGAAGACATCTGGAAGCTGCTTTTCAAGGCCCAGAAGTCGTGGCCGGAGACGACCGAACACATCGGCCACGACTGCACTCATCCAGCCACTCGAGTAAGTTTTCCGATTTCCGAACTCAACTTCCACTTGTAGATCCAAGGGGTATGTTGAGCCTTCCGTTCTTCCCTCATGACTGGACAAAGAAGGCGGAGCGGATCCGATGTCCAGCTCCGTTGCCCGAAGACCCAGCCATTCCACTGCTGACGAAGATGCTGATTTCGGCGCCATACCAGGCGCCGGAGAAGAAGGCGAAGAAGAAGGCCAAGGAGACCAAAAGTGGCCTCCGCCGCAAAGGCACTTCGGAAGCGATATCCAAAGAGACCGAGACTCACTCCTCCCCCGAGGGAGACGAAGACGAGGAGGAGGAGGAAGAAGAAAGCAATTCTCCTCCTAAGGGGAGGAAGAAAAGAAGAGCTGACTCCGCAGACCTAGAGGCGGAGGCGTCAAAAAGGGGGAGAGTGTCCCTTCCGGATGACTCGGGTTCAGATACCGAAGTCATCCCCCAGCAGCGCCCCAGGGTGAAGCCCCTCACCGAGTCGTAAGTATTCAAAGATACCATACACATATCCGACCTTCTGCGGATTGTAGGATTACATATTATTTATGCATTTCAGTCTGGCCCCGTTCTCCCCCAACAATCATCATCGGACGGGAATTCTCTGGATCCGGGGATGATGGAGAGCGAGACGCCTCCGCGAGCTTCCCCGCGAACCGCCACGGACGACGCCGAGGTGCTGTCCTGAAGGGCCTCTCCGGGCCACGGAGAGGTGCGGGAGGCTGAAAATACGGCGCCAGAGGGCAATACCTTGGCTGCCGGAAACATGGGGAGCTCGATCCCCATTAAGACTAACGGCCGGGGCCCTGACCAATCCGGCCACCGTCCGGATACCGCTCCGGAGCCGAACGAGGAGCCCCCTTTGAAAGAGGGGGGAGTGCCGGCTCCACCGATGACCTCCTTCAATCCGGAGGTGCCGGATGCATTGAAGGAAGCACTTTGCCGTGCATCCATTTGTGGATGAACACCATACCCTAATGAGTACGGTGGTCGACAAGGTTCAGCTCGCCAAAAGCGGGCTGAATGAAGCCTTCGCCAGCCTGTTAACAGGTTTTGAGGTATCTGGTGCAATATTTTTAGCCACTTTTTATATGAAAAAATATGCCTGTATATAGATAGTAGCCCCTGACACACTGTTCGGTTATTTGAAAAAGGGCCGAACAGAGGATCAAATATTTGCAGGAAATAACATACTTGTCTACCTTGATTAATAGGAGTCACTGATAGCGGCGACCGCCCAGGCTGCCGAAGTGTCTGAGCTCAAGCGAAAGCTGAAGCTGGCGGATGATGAGATCGACCGCGTTAACAAGCGGTTCGATGAGGCACAGGGTATGTTGTTTTTGAAAAAAAATCTAGTACAAGCCTGAATTGAAATGCAAACTTAGAGTGTAAGCCCATGTGTTGCTATATGTATGAATGTAGGCAGCGCGACCGATGTTGAGACCCTTAAGAGTGCCCTTGCCAAAGCCAAGGAGGAGGCGCAGGCAAACAAAGCGGCCGCAGACAAAGCGGCTGCAGATTTAAAGGCCGAGCAGGTCACCCGCCGCCAGTATGAGGAGAGGGTGACCGAAGTGGAGAAGGAGTTCAAGGACGCCGCCAATAAGTGCGAGTCCTTGGAAGAGCAAAATAAGGCTCGGGCCACCGAACTCGCCACGAATCTCCAAGAGGCCAAAGAGATGCGGACTGAGTCCCGGGCGGCGCGCGAGGAGATCCAGCAAGCCGAACAAATAGCGCCCGGTAAGCGTTTTCTTTTACAGAGTATATTTGGCGGTTGGAGATATATTTTATTGAATCGACTATGGAGTGTTCCAGACGCATTTGCGGATCTCCCAAGGAGTGCTGCCGACACTGCACAACATTTCTGGGCCCAAGAAGGGAACACGATGGAGAAGCTCTTTTGGTCGCAGTACTTGGCGCCGAAGCGGCCAGCGCTTCTATACAACCAGATGATGCAGCTGGCCGAGCTGCATAGGATGTCTAGTCTGGCCATGAAGGACATCATAGTCTGGCTATGGCCAGCCGGACCCATTCCGAGCAGCAACTTCGGCCTAGCCAAGCGGCTCGGCGACGCCTTATCCCGAGTTGATGCTCTGAAGCGCTCGACGTGTATAGAGGGTGTGCGGATGGCTTTTGCCCGTGTGAAGATGCACTGGGCCAAGATGAAGGCCGCCGACGTAGCAGTTAAGGGCCCGCCTGGAGGCAAGGACCATCGGACACCGGAGCGCTATTTGAAGACGTCCTAGAGGGTGCCCGTTTTATAGAAGGTCAATGCTCGAAGGACATCATGTTCGAGTAAATGTATCCGGGCTGCCCAAACTTTTGTAATATGAGATAAGGCTTTGTAGTATATATATGTTTTATCTAAATGAATTACCTCCTGTGCGGCCGTATCTTAGTACTCTGAAAGTTTGCCAGTCGTCGGCTTTAGCCCCCACGTAGATGCTACGGGGGTGTTAGGGATAACATGTAATCACTCTTGACCCAACGTCTTGGTCCGTAAAGGAGGTGACTTATGTGGCGAACTAGGCAATCAGACTATGCGGCTTTAGCAATTTCACTTAGCCATAGGAGTTTGACGGTGGGGCTAAGAACTAGCCCCTAGTGCGCATGCAGCTGTCCGAACTAGGAAGCTTTGGGCGCGCGACCGAACTGAAGCCCGTCCTTCGTATAATATGGAACCAGCTCTCGCCGCATCATGACAGTCAGTTTTCGGCTTTCTCTACTGAGGTGCTTGACTGGACAAACCAGAAACACAATCACAGTAGTTCTCCCTTTACTACCTCAGCCGAATAAACGGAACGTAAGGTGGTAACCACAGGAGCCGGGCAACCCAACTATTTATCAAAGAGATGATTCGGAGCCGATGCATGTAATGCAGTATTCGGGACGCCAAATTCTACTCTGAGATTGTTCAGACTTTCTTTTTTCGAAAATATATATGGCTGAATAAAGCCCCTGGCGTTTTTTATCATGCCGAGGTGCAAAATGCTGATCAACCATACAAATGAGGGAACAAGCCGATACCAGCTAAGGTTGAGCTAAACTGTTTCCATTTCAATCGAATAGATACGTCGAAACGTGTTTTTACACAGGATGCCACAAGCACCAAGGCTATTTAACATGCCAAAAATTTGTGAACAAGGGAAAGCTCTATACAGGTCCAAGAAAGAAAAGGTGGTCTTGAAGATCCCTTGCGCGCCCTGCCACACGTCTGTGTCGCTTTCGCCTTTGAGGGGGATTCCTTGAGAGGAACGGCCCACGGTTGTCTTTACGAAACCGGACTCGAAAAGAGTCCTTGTACGTCCATAGAGTAGCTAGGTTTTAATGCACCTGTGGTATTGAACTAGAAAGGGAAAATGATCAAAGAAAAAGGAGCGAGGTCATATAGGGTCGAACCGTACTATAGACCTGTCCGTATTGTGCCTCTGTTGATGCCCAAGGTATTTTAAGTGCGTAGTTATGCACCCGCGGTAAAAATGTCACGGATGTGTGAGGCGATCGACAGAGGCAAAACTTCTAGTCGAGCTCTGGCGTGGCCGAGCTGTCATCGTGCAGGATGGACCAGACTCATTTAACATTGTCCGGAGGCTTGATAGCCGATGAGGTGTGCGGCTTGAGAGGGACGCTTTGTGCCTCGGCTGCAGTGTGCTCCTCGGTGCAGAGGGAGTGCTCCGTGTTTCCATTAACTGTAATAATGCCGTGGGGTCCATGCATTTTAAGCTTTAAGTAAGCATAATGCGGGACCGCGTTCGGGCAAGGCGGTCCTTCCGAGCAGTGTGTGATAACCACTATGGAAGGGGACAATATCGAAGATCAGGTCTTTGCTTCAGAAGTTTTCCTGCGAACCGAAGACTACTTCCAATGTTACTGAGCCCGTGCAGCGGGCCTCTACACCAGGTATTACTCCAATTTTAGTGGTTTAATTCTTGACGGATCAATACCCATTTTGCAGACAGTGTCTTGATAAAGAAGGTTAAGGTTGATGCCGCCGTCCATAAGGACTCGCGTAAGGTGGAATCCATCGATAATTGGATCGCGGACCAAAGCTGCCGAACCTCCATGACTGATACTGGTCATCTGATCCTCTCATCGAAGGTGATCGGACAAGCCGACCATGGGTTCAATTTTGGGGTGACCAGCTCTATAGCGTAGACGTCCCTTAGCGCATGTTTGCGCTCCCTCTTGGGGATGTGTGTGACATTGTTAGTGTTTTCATGTTGCTTGATGGGGGAGCGGGCCCAAAGGACCGCCCAAAATCCACGCCAAGAATCGGCCCAAAGCCTTAACCCCTGATCGGCAGGCTCGCCCCAAAGGGAATCCGGAAAGACCTGGGCAAGGGGTGCCCAACCCCAAAGACCCCACGCCAAGAAAGGCGCCCCTTTGGGGTGGGGCGGCCCGGTGTCTCCAAGCCACCCAAACCTCCATGGGGGTCCAAAGGTCACAGGCCGGTTTGCCCTAAACCCCTGGGGCGCCTCGCCCGGGAATTCAAGCCCGGAACTATGAGGCACCTCGACCGCTGAGCCCGCAGGCCAGGGGCCTGAGGCTTTTAGGAGCCCCTTTGGGCAAAGAAAGTCAAGGGAGAACTGGGTTTCCCAATTGGCCCGAAAGAATGGCGCCGGTTTGGGGTCCCGGCCCTGCCCCAGGGTTGGACTCCTTTCCCGGGGAAGTTGAACATTTCTCCCCTTCCAAAGGCCCTGGGAACCCTTGGCCCTTTGGGGAACCAGGCCCATAAAAGCAGCCACCCCAAGGGGGGAAACCCGAAGGACCATTCCCCCAAACCACCTCAAATTCCCTAAGGTGAACAACCCCCGAGGCCCATCATTTTCTCCAGCCTCGAGGCTCCCCAAACCCCTAGGGATTAAGGGGGCCTCCAATGAAAACCCCTGCACGCTTTCGGAGTGTTCCTGGAAACCAAGGCCCAAAGTGGGAGGGACCTTCTCCCTCCTGAGTTCCAACCCTTAAGGGCCCAAGAAAACCAAGAACAAGGACCGTAAGGGGCGGTGCCCCCCAAAGGGCTAGGCCAGATGGCGCGGCTGGTCCCGGGGAAGCGGCCAAGGCCTCCCCGCCTTTAGCCAGGGCCGGCCGGGGGCTTGGTCCAAAGCCAAGGCCCCACCCGCCCGAAGGGAAACTTTCCATTTGGGGGCAAGCGGCCAAAATTTAAAACCTTTCTCCCAGCCGATTTTGTGCCCAGTCCCCTTTGGGCAAAACCGGGGGCTTGCCCCTGAAAATTTTAGAAATCTAACCGCATGCCGAACTTCTGGGCAGCCATCCCGATTCCTCCGTGGTGCCAACTCCCGAATACCCTTTCACAAGGTCCAATCCAAGCCAAGAAGGGTTTACCTAAGGGGGGCCCGAACTCGGTAAGAAGGGCCTCCTGGAACCTCGGCCCAAGAAGTGGGCCCCCTCCCAAAGACCCCCTGCTTTGCACCGCATTGGGTGGCCCTTTCAAAGAAGGTTCCACCTCCGGCGGGCCCAAAAGGTTTCCAAGGGCCTCCGACATCCCCAAGGTGCCGCCGGCGGGGAAGTTCCCCGGCCCAACTTTTATTCGCCCGGCTTTCCTTCCCAGGCCAACTGGCTTGGGCCCAATAGGACAAAAAGCTAGCTCCGGCCTCGGTCGAAGCTTGCTCTTGGAATTCCCGTGGGCGATCTTCCGCGGATTCAAGCCACGGCCAACCCGGGCCTTCGCCCACCCGGTGGGAACCATGGCGAATCAACAACGGGAAACCCCCGAGGGATAATACCGCCTTCAAGCCCTTGACCGAGGCCAATCCCCATTCCGAGGCGGGTCCCCCGCCAGGAAAGGGCCCCAGAAACCAAGAGCCTTGGAGGCAACAAAACCAATTCAAGGTTGAAGGCACCCCCCTGGACTCGGCCTTCCCACCTGTCCCAAAACCTTGGTTCGGGGTCTCAAGGCTGAGCCGAAACCGGGCCCATCGGGGATCCCCTAATTCCCTCCGCCGGCCTTTGCCTGGGCCCGGGTGATGGGCTTAAATCAAAAAAGAATCTACCCCGAGGGACTTTCCGGCAAGGAATTAAAAATATTTTCCTTTCCTAGAAGAATTTTGTTAACCCAGCCCCTTTTTGCTAATAAACCTCCGAATCCGAAGGGTTAAGAAATCATAATGGACAAGTTGCCTAGGGAGGCCCAAACCCGGCCCTCGGTGGAGGCCAACCTCCTTAATACCTATAATTATCAAAAGAAATAAGGCGGAAAGGTTAAGGGATTACCTCCTAGGAACCCAACCAAAGCCGGGCCCCGCCTTCTTAAACCATGCCGAGAAAGGGACCCCACCCGGAACCGGGTTTTACACCCGGAATTGGGCCAAATTGAGAAGACCCCCACAAAAACCCGTCAACAACAACGTGGGGAAGTTTCCGGACTTTTAGGGGGTTCCGGATTGGTCCAACTTCCCCATCCGGCCGGATCCAAAACTATGAAGTACAAGTTGAAACTTTTCCCGGTTCCGGTGGGACTTTCCTTTAGGTTGGAAGGCAAGCCGCCGAACGGAAATGGTAAATCTCCTACCATTGGGTAAACCGACTCTCGTTAACCCAAACCCCATCCGGGGCAATAAACCAAAGGGAAACCGAGTTCAAAAAATTCCCAAGGCCCTAACTTCTAAATTTTACCGCCTTGGACTCGTGGCCATTCCCAAATTGGTTCCGCTGCTCAACGAACGATAATCCCAACCATTCTCTTTCCATCCCTTTTTCTAAACCAAAAGAACCCCGGGGGCTCCCTAAAAGGTTGAATGAGGCTTACGGAAATTTTTCCCCCCCTTTCTCCAATAGGCCTCCAATTAATTTGGTTCCAAGATTCTTTCAAATCCGGGTGGGGGCCCAAATCCCGATAGGGGTCCTTTTGGATAATTGGGGAGCCCGGAATAACCAACAAGGAAATTAATTGGGTTTGCCCTTGGATTCCCAACCAAACACCCATCGGAAAATCTTGCCCAGGAAACCCCAACAACCCGGAAGGGAATTTTCACCGGATTCCCGAAGCCGGAAACCCAACGAACCCTTCCCCGGTGGTGAGGGAATTCCGGATTGGGGTGTCCATGCCTTAAACTAACCATCCATGGCCGGAACTCCAAGGCCTTTAAATACAAGATTGGAAATTTTGGTTCCGATGGGTTTCCATGGGAAGGCCAAGCTTGCCATCATTTTCTCCTCCCTTGAACCGACGCGGAAAAAGGGCTTTAAAGGGGGTTTTAATGGGCAACCAATTTCTTCCAAACTTTAACCCTTGATTGTGGAATTCCCCTGGCACCGTAACAAAGATAACCAAAATTCTGTGGTTTAATTTCCCTTACCAAAAAAGGGTCCCGGTGATATAGAATTTCCCTTCCCAAAGCCAAATTTGGTTCAACCCAAAGCCGGGGAAAGGTTCTTATTTGGGGCTTTTGCCGGTTCCAAATTCTGTTCCTCCGCCCGGTGGCATTCCCCGTTTCCCACTTGGAAAAATTTGACCTCGGATTCCTTCCCGCAACCCTGTTGGGGAATTCCCGTTCTTCCATTGCCTATTTCCAATTGCCCTCCGCCTGGGTTGGTGGGTTGTTCCCAATTTTTCCTTTATTCCTCCATGGTTAGGATTACCTCCCAAGGTTGGGGCAATAATGGGGCTTCGGAAAGGTTCCCAAAGAGGGTTGTACCGCCTAACTTCCGCCATCTTTCTCCTCTGGCTGCTTGGGGCCTTCAAGGGTTTGGTGGGCCCCTTGTTTCTCCCAACTCCCTTGTTGTTGAAGGTGCCACCTTAACGATACCCAAAGGTTGGAATTTAATCCTTCCAAAAATTTTCCTGTTATAATTCCTCCACCCATGGGGCAAGCCGAGGAAAAGGTTGGGCTTATTTCCACGCCCATTGCCCCCAAACCCGGTTCCTTCCGGGCAATTGGTGGAATCCCGCTTTCCGCACTTCATGGCCTTCCCCGAACCGGGAGCGGTGCGGTTGGCCTTGGCTTGATTTCCCAGGTGGTCGTTGGGTTTGTTGGCGGTTGTTTTTCCCCAAGGGTTAGTCCTCCAAGGTTAAAGCGGGAAAGGCCCTTCCTTGGGCATTGGGCTTCCACTAACTCCCTTGACCTTCGGCCTAATTCCCATGGCACAATCGCCTGCTTGCCTTAAGAAAGGGCCGGTTCCAGCCCTTAGGGAAGGGGCCAATTTGTCCCAAACCGGGGTTGGTTGGAAATTTTTTTTGTTTTGTTGTTCCCATCATCCGGGCATAGGGCAACTTGTTGTCATCCCGGGTGGCCCCAAAAGACCGGGTTCCGGGCCCGAAGGGGAATCCGGTTTTTGGATTATGGTTAAATGAACAAGGGTCAAGGTTAACCACCCTATGGGGAATGGGAAATCTTAATTTCCACCAAACAATTCAACCATAAACAAAGGCAATTCTCGGATTACCAAATTCCCTTCCGACCTTCGGAAAATAACGGCCAACAATCGTTTAAAAAATTAAATTAAAGGGGCCGGTTGCAAATGGTTTATTTTTTGGTTGGTTGGGCGCCCTCCGTGAGCTTCCTGACAACGCTTGGCCGGCTTTCTTCCGGCCTTTAACCGGGTCAGCCCCGAGGTCCGGTTTTATTATGAAAAATTTTCCCAAGGGTCCAATTTTCCCAATGTGGCCAACATTCCACCTTCAATTTTTCAATTCCCTCCATGGAAATCCTTGGATTTCTTCTTCAGGTCGAAAAAGGCTCAAATGGTTTAAAATGATATCTCCATTCCTAGCTCTGCGAGAAATCATGGCGAGGTCTGATGGGTCGAGCTCGACCCTGCACCCTTCTCGGAGATGTCCAAGTGCACGATAAATCGCCATGTCTCTTCCGAGGATCCAAGTGAAATCGGTAAACTCAAAGTCAATGGGCACTAAATGTCCTCCGAAGGTCCTCCCTGGAATGTGCACCTTAATCCTGTAGCGGCTATCCATCGGAAGTGCATTGGTAGGCTTCCCGGTGATTGAGGGCAGAGCAATCTTCAGCTTCTTCACGATCTGAACCAGCTTCTTGCCGAGAGGCATCGTCTCATCTGGCTGGCAAAACTCCGTAGCAGAACTGGGTGAACTCGCGCCATCTAGAATGTTGAAAATCGGAGAGAAGTCAGAAATGAACAGGGAGAATTACGGAATGATAAGGACATAAAATAAATAGTCTCTTCCTATGGCTTTCCGATCCTAGGGGTTACGCCCTACGGTCCGCAGTGCTCTGAATACCATCTATGTAGCGACCCGACCCAAAATGGTCAAGTCTCTCGTAGCTGTACCATCCCAAGATCATCTTTGGCACACACAAGACATTGATGCAAAGATTCAAAGTTCAATCACACCTGAATTTATTACACGATTCCCATATCGAGTCTTTATTACAAGATAATAAATTCGCCAAGGCCAACTCATGAGAAACAAACTAAATAAAGCTGCGAAGCGTGAGATTTAATAGCGAGTCCATCCGACTCCATAGGGCAATCGCCAAGCGTGGATCGTAGCCTCACTCCTGATCGAAAACTCCTCTGCAACATAAGACGTTGCAGCCGTAGGTCAGCATTTTGAATATGCCGGCAAGTCAAAGAGAGAACAACAATAAAAATTACTAACACTATATGCAATTTGGCTGTGGGGCTCTAAGTTTCATTGTTTTGCGAAAAAGCCAGTTATTTTTTTCCTACAACAAGGACTTGTTTGCAAATACTACAAAATGTTGGTAGTTATTGAGATAGTTTCGCCAACCAATGTATCATTCCCAATTATTAAATAACCCCCTCAATTAATTTATTAAGTTCGGTGTTGAGATATCTGAAATACTCCAAGTTCCAGAGGCTCAAATTTTCCGTAACCTGGGACACGGCTAATCGATTAAATCTTCACTCTGCAGAGGTTTATGACTTTACCCGCAAGAATCGCTCCTCCTTTAAGTCTTCGTGACCGCCTGGTGTTTGAAGACGGACGAACGTAAACAGGTCTTCCAAGAGTTCCTCCGCCACCGCGGTGCCCATCCAATCCTACCGCTCTTCTACATCTCGTAGCACCATCCGCCAGAGTCACGCCTTAGGGTCGACCAAGCCAGAGCCCATAACGGCTTGTGGCTGCACAGGAAGCTTCCGTCAATGGGGTATCCATCCGTCTCTTCGTGGCTGGGTGAAGCTTTCCACAAGATGTCATGGCGCTTCTCCATGCATCCCGCCATCCGCTGGTTTCTCCAGGTGCCGTCAACCGTCCTCCACCCAAAGAGTGAATTTTGAAGTCCATCTTGAGCTTGAAGTCATGGGGTTGTCATCATCTTGACTCTCGATCTCCCTTATGAATCACTCAACAAACCCCGTCTCACGAGCATAGCAAAATAAACTACATCGTCCCGCAATGGTAACAAGGGAATTGGGTTCATCCTACCTCATGATACTACTCAAGAACATAACTTAAAATTCTCCTACTGCATGCATGGTGGGAGGTGTAATTCTAATGCAATAAAATCATAGGTATTGTAAAAAACAAGATCAAATGACTTGCCTGGCCGACGGTCTTCAAAGCTAGGGACTCAGAATAGCAGGCTTCAGACTCGGAAATTCTATCGAATCAAACAATAGCACAAATAAGTATGGCACAATATAACATAATAGCAAGTTGGAAGTAAAACACCCAAGCACTCAAACCAAAATCCAAAGAAAACTCGGAGAAAGCAAATCAAGGTTTTCACCACATCAAGCAACAACTAAGAAATAGTTTTACACAACTAAAACTTTTCTTAACAGAACCTAAGCATGGGTTTTGCTAACTAACAGAAGGGAAAACATCATACAAACTAGGAGCAAAAAGAATCACATCAAAAGCTATTATAGAACTCCTATTATGCCTATAACAATCCTAGCAAGGAAAAATAAAATAAAAATTATATTCTCATGTAAATAAAAGTTCATCCTCTGTAGCTACAGAAATTAATCTAAATTAACTATAAAGTAAAAATAAAATAATTTACTAACTAGAACAATAGGAAAACAGTAGCTAGTTAAATAAACAAGAAACACATGATTTCGACTAAAACTATTTTTTTATTAAATCTAAAATACCCAAACAAGTTCCTACTGCTAGGCATGAACTAAACTAAGCTGTAGCAAAAGAATCACTAAAAAATCCTAACTCAATTTATGGCAGAAAACTAATCTGTCTAAAACTAAAATAAAACTATTTCTAATAATTTAAACATGGCTATAAATATTTTCTACAGAAACTACAACAAATTTTCAAACTAACAAAAAAGAATCAACTAAAATAATAAACCAGCTAAAAGAAATAGCAAAACAAAAATAGAACTATCTGCAAAAAAACAGAAACTGAAAATATAACTAAAAAGAAAAACTAGCGCTAACGGCCTATCTAACGCCAAAGCGATATATAACTAATGCATGCCCGAGGCTAACAAAAATAAACCGACCGGTTCGATCTAATGTAAATAAACCGAATCGAACCGGAGTAAAACCGAACTAATCTATACCTAACCTTTCGCTAGATCTAATCTGTGCCCTAGGTTTCAAATCGGACGGTGGTGGGCGGCTCCGGCGACATACCGCGGTGGCGACGACGGCGACGGACGACGGCGGCTCGGGCGTGGACGGCGCGGTGGCTCCGGTGGTCGGGGAAGACGGCGGATACGTCTGGGAGATGCGACGGAACTTGGGGAGGTCGGGGGTGGAGTCGTTGAAGCTCGGGGATGACGGAGACGATCGGGGCGAGCTCGGTGAGCTCCTGCTCGGCTGGCGGCGACGAGCTCGGGCGACGGCGCCGGGGCTCTGGGCAAAGAAAGGATGTCGAGGAGGTGCGGGATGAAGTGGCGGTTCGGTGGAGTAGCTTGAGGTCGAGGGTGGCTCACCGTGGCGCGGGGCGAACCGAGGCGGCGGCGGCGTAGATGCGTTCGGCGAGGGTGCGAGCTGCGGTGGGTTTTGGGCTAGGGTTTTAGGGGGTCGGGGAGGAAGGGCGAGGTATTTATAGGGCATCAACTTGGGGGGAAGCGACTCGGGATCGTGATCCGTGGAATTCGGACGCGGGCGGCGGCGAACGCGCTCTGGCGCGCATAGCGTATGAGCGGAAAGAGAAGGGGGGGGCAGCGTCGGTGAGAGAGGGAGGAGGAGAGCGAGCGGGCGATCGAGGCGGAAAGGGTTCGGTGCGCGCTAGGGGCAGGCTGCTCAAGGCTGTGGGTTGCTGCCGCTGGCCTGGGTGGAAGGATTAACTGGCCGGGCGCCAGGGTTTTTTTTTTCCTTTTTTGAATTAGAGAGGAGAGATAATATATAAAAATATATATTGTTTTTATATAGGACATATATATATCAAAATTCTCAGGGGAATTTATCCTACAACGCGGACATTTTTCAAGGAGAAAAACTCAAACTAAAAAAAAATACTTCCTAGAAATCCCAAATAAAATCAAATTTGAATTCAAACTTTTTGGCAAAACTTTTCTTCTGACATTTTTGGAGTGTCATGTTTACTCCTCTCATACTTTTTCTCAAGTATTTGTCAGGCATTGTTTTGAAATAAATTCAACTGCCAATTTGAATTCAAATTCCAACAAACTCAAAAGCCTCTGAAATAATTCAAATGTCACTCAATTCAAACAATATGCATAGATGCTTAGCTATAATTGTAAAACATTCCAAATGGGAAATTTGGGATGTTACAAACCTACCCACCTTAAGATGAATCTCGCCCTCGAGATTCGGGTTGGCTAGCAAATAGGTGCGGTGGTCTCGGCGGAGGTCTTCTTCTCGCCCCCGGTGGCTTCCTCCTCGAATGATGACTCCACAAAGACCTTGCAAAACTTGATGATCTTGCTGCGGGTGACTCTGTCATAGTCTCGAGAATTCGGACGGTTTCTCCTCATAAGTCGATCACCGCCGAGTTGTATGGCCTCTAGGGGCACCGTGTCTCTCAACGGAATATCGCCATCTTGGCATGGCATTTCTTCACTGAGAAACATGGAAGACATCATGAACTCCGGACAATCCTTCCGCAATTCCAACTTGTAAGCAACTTCTCCACGACGCTCGAGGATTTTGTAGGGCCAATGAACCTGGTGCCAACTTTCCTTTAACACCGAACCTCTTGATTCCACGAAGTGGGGACACACGAAGATATGCCCGTCTCCCTTCAGATGTTACTTCCTTATGCTTATCGTCGGCATAACTCTTACGCCTCGACCGAGCTACCTTGAGTCTATCTTGAATCAGCTTGACTTTCTTCGAATCTCGATAAGATCGACCGAAAAGTTTTGATCTCCAACACCATCCCACAGCAATGGTGTTCTCGCACCTCCTTCCGTGATAGGGCTTCGAAGGGGCCATCTTCGATCGAATGATAATCTGTTATTGTACGATAATTCTGCGATGGCAAATTATCATCCCAGCTAGACCCATAGTCTAGCGCACAAGCTCTCAACATGTCCTCCGTAATCTGGTTGACTCTCTCGGTCTGTCCATCTGCTCATGGATGAAAAGCTGATCAATTCCAGCCTCGCACTCCAAAGTTTCATGCAACTGATTCCAAAACTTTGAGGTAAATTGTGTTCCTCTATCCGACACGATACTCCTCGGAACTCCATGCGACATACGATCCTGGTCATGTATATCTTGGCTAACTTAGCACTGGTATAGGTAGTCTTCACGGAATGAAATGAGCTACCTTGGTCAATCGATCAACCACTACCCAGATGGAAACATAACCTGAACGGGTCATGGGTAATCCCGTGATAAAATCCATTCCAAGTTTTTCACATTTCCACTGAATCGGCAAAGGTTGAAGTAACCCTGCTGGCTTCGATGTTCCGCCTTTATCATTGGCAAACATCGATATTGCTACGCATCAAGAATATCCTTCTTCATACCGCCCACCGAAACTTTCCTTCAAATCCAGATACATCTTGGTGTTACCGGGTGAATCGAGTACGGTGAATCATGAGACTCTCAAGAATTAGCTTCCGAGTTCGGGATCATTGGGTACATAAATACGATCCTCGAACCATATAGCTCCGTATTCATCCTTACGAAACCCTTTAGCTTTTCCTTCATTCATCCTTTTCTTTATCTCATCAATTTCCTTGTCCGACTTCCGGGCTTCAGAATTCTTTCGCCAAAGTGGACTGAACTTCCAGAGCTGCAACATATCCTCTCGAACTATCTCCATCGGAGATCTCGAGGTCATCGACTAACTCTGGGTAATCCTCCCGCTATAAGAGTATTCACATAACTCTTACGGCTCAAAGCATCTGCTACAACATTAGCCTTTCCTGGGTGGTAATGCAATCTCATGTCATAGTCCTTGATTAACTCTCTGCCTGAGGTTCAACTCTTTCTGCGTGAAAATATACTTCAAGCTCTTATGATCTGTGTAAACATCACAACTTTTTCCGATAAGGAAATGCCTCCACGTCTTGAGTGCATGCACTACGGCTGCTAACTCCAAATCATGTGTGGCGTAATTCATCTCGTGAGGTCGTAGTTGTCTGGAGGTATAAGCTACAACTTTTCCTTCCTGCATGAGTACTCCTCCGAGTCCTCTGGCGAGAAGCGCCACAATATACCGTAATCCTTGTGTATGTCCGCAAAATCAGATCGGGCTGTAACCAAACGTTTCTTCAATTCCTGAAACGGCTTCACAATCCTTGGTCCAAATGTACTTGGCGTCCTTCTTCAACAGCTCACCATGGGCTTGGCAATCTTCAAGAAATTCTCAATAAACCTCCGATAATATCCCGCGAGTCCGAGAAAACTGCGGATCTCCTTGACTGAGGTGGGTGACTGCCAATCGGTGACTGATACAACCTTGGTGGGGTCAACTGCTATTCCTTCTCCTGAAATAACATGTCCGAGGAATCCGACTTCCTTCAGCCAAAATTCACATTTACTGAACTTGGCATACACTTGATGTTCTCGGAGTTTCTCCAGAACTAGACGCAAATGTTCCTTATGCTCTTCCTCGCTCTTGGAGAAAATCAGTATATCATCGATGAACACCACGACAAACTTGTCCAGATATTCCATAAATATCTTGTTCATCAAATTCATGAAGTATGCAGGGGCATTAGTCAATCCGAATGACATGACGGTATACTCATATAAACCATACCTGGTGGTAAATGTTGTTTTGGGTATATCCTTTTCACGGATCTTCAATCGATGATACCCGATCAAGATCGATCTTGGAGAATACCTTGGCTCCAACTAGTTGATCAAATAGATCATTAATCATCGATAGAGGGTACTTGTTCTTGATGGTCACGCTGCTCAATCTAACGATAATCCACAACCATTCTCGTGGTTCCATCCTTCTTCTCTACCAAAAGAACTGGGCTCCCCAAGGTGACGAGCTTGGCGAATATATCCCTTCTCCAATAGCTCATTAATTTGCTTCTTGATCTCTTCCAAATCGCTCGGGGCATCCGATAGGGTCTCTTGGATATTGGGGTTGTGCGGGCAATAACTCAATCAGAAATTCAAAGTCTCGTCCGTGGCATTCTCGTAATTCCTCCGGAAACACATCGGGAAAATCTTGCACTACTGGCACTTCCTCCTGAACAACTCTCGTGAGGGAATTCACTTGATTCTTCATCGGGATACGTCTGGATACATACTTGATCCTCTTCTGCTCTAGAGTGGTGAGCAGAATCGCCTTCTTGGCACAGATCTATGTTTCCTTCAAACTTCGTCAACCAATCCATGCCTAGGATTACATCCAAGGTCCGGGTTTCCAATACTATGAGGTCTGCGGAAATTTGTGGTTTCCGATGTTAAGGGTTGCATGACAGCCTAAGCTCGCCATCATTTCTCCTCTCGGAACCGACGTGAAGAGGGCTTCTAAGGGTTCTAGTGGGCAACCCGCATTTTTTCCACAACTACCCTTGATATAAATGAATGAGTTGCACCGAATCAAAGAGTACCAATATCGACATGAATTTAATAAAACTTACCAACCACAGTGTCTGGCTGATCATAGACGTCCTCCACGTCAATGTGGTTCACCTGAGCACGAGGAAAAGGGTTGGGCTTCTTTGCTGAGCTTCCATTGCCGTTTCCATTCCTCTGCTTCGCCTCCGGGCAGTCGGTGGCATAGTGCCCTATTTTCTGGCACTTGAAACAGGTGATGTGACTCAGATCCTTCTGAGCCGAAGCGGGACGGTGCTGGTTGCCATTGCCTCCATTGCCTGACTTGGAGTTGTTGTCGTGGTTGCGATTGTTCCCATTCCCTCCATGGTTATTTCCTCCATGATTATGTCCTCCATGGGTGTGATGGGTATGTCCTCCCGAGTATGGGGCATAACAGGGCTTTTGCTGAGCTCCAGAGTTGTACTTCCCCGCCATACTTCGCTGCGGCTATCAATCTGCTGCTGCTTGCCTTCAAGTATGGTGGCCTTGTCTACCAGCTCCGGTAGTTGTTGAAGGTAGCCACCATTAGCTGCATTCCCAGCTCGCCATTGAGTCCTCGATAAACTTTTCCTGCTTTATGCATCTCGTGGCCACATCATCCGGGGCATAGCGAGCTAACTTGCTGAACTCATCCACGATCGCCTACAAGACGGTTCCCTGGCGTAAGTTGCGGAACTCACGCTTCTTGAGACTCATGGCTCCGGTGAGACATGAGCGTGCGAAAGCCTGCTGGAACCGATCCCACGGATGGTGGCGATGGGATAAGTGGCGTGTAGTTCTCCCACCAAGAGGCTGCAGGTCCATCAAGCTGATAAAGCGCAAAGCGCACCTTCTCTCGAGTGCATCCAGAAGTGGCTAACTCCTTCCGACCTTGCGGAGCCAATCATCGGCCACAATCGGCTCGGTGCTGCTAGAGAACACCGCGGATTCAGCCTTAGGAAGCGGGTCAAGTTGTCAGCAGGGGTGGTGGCGGTGGATTGTTGTTGTTGTTGTTACAGTTCGATGAGCATCGCAGATAAGGGCATTCTGCTGCTGGATCAGCTGGGTGAGCTCCGCGGAAAGTTGAAACCGGGTCACGCTCGGAGGCATCCGTGTTTTGGAGTGGATGAGAAAATTAGAATAGCACAAGGGTCTAATGAGAAAATATCACTAACCATATGAATGCACAATCATAATCACACCAATCATTTATTCAATCATCTCAAACATGGTTCAATCTCGGATTACAAATTCTCACGACTAATCGAAAATAACGGCCTAACCGATCGACGGAAAAATAGAATAACATGGCGGTCGACTAAATGTCTTCATCAACTATCCTTGCGCCCTCCAGTGCGGCGTCCTCCGGTGCGGCGTCCTCCGTGGCGCCTCCTCTTGCGGCTTTCTTCGTGGAGCTCTTCATAATCCTGGTCATTGCTCACGAGGGGTCCGTCATCTCCACTCGGAAAAAGGTCTTCTCCTAGGTCCATCTTCTCCTCTAGTGCGGCAACATCAATCTTCAGCTTGTCGACTCTCTCCATGAAATCCTTGATTTCTTCTTCATGGTCAAGGAAGTCCGCACGTGCTTTCTCCTCCAGTTCCAGTTCACGGAACAACAGCCTCCTGTGTACCTTCGAGTTTCGGCGAGTCTAGATTTCCCGTTTCCTGAGGAGACTCTCCAAGTCTTGGACATATGAGAGAATGGAGTCGTCCTCTACGGTACGGATGATATCTCCATTCCTAGCTCTGCAAGAAATCATAGCGAGCTCTGATGGGTCGAGCTCGGCCCTGTACCCTTCTCGGAGATGTCCAAGTGCACGATAAATCGCCATGTCTCTTCCGAGGATCCAAGTGAAATCGGTAAACTCAAAGTCAATGGGCACTAAATGTCCTCCGAAGGTCCTCCCTGGAATGTGCACCTTAATCCTGTAGCGGGTATCCGTCGAAAGTGCATTGGTAGGCTTCCCGCTGATTGAGGGCAGAGCAATCTTCAGCTTCTTCACGATCTGAACCAGCTTCTTGCCGAGAGGCATCGTCTCATCTGGCTGGCAAAACTCCGGTAGCAGAACTTGGGTGAACTCGGCGGCCATCTAGAATGTTGAAAATCGGAGAGAAGTCGAAATGAACAGGGAGAATTACGGAATGATAAGGACATAAAATAAATAGTCTCTTCCTATGGCTTTCCGATCCTAGGGGTTACGCCCCACGGTCAGGCGTGTGCTCTCAATACCATCTCAGAGCGACCCGACCCAAAACGGTCAAGTCTCGTAGCTGTACCATCCCAAGATCATGCCGCACACACAAGACATTGATGCAAAGATTCAAAGTTCAATCACACCTGAATTTATTACACGATTCTCATATCGAGTCTTTATTACAAGATAATAAATTCGCCAAGGCCAACTCATGAGAAACAAACTAAATAAAGCTGCGGAAGCATAGATTAATAGCGAGTCCATCCGACTCCATAGGGCAATCGCCAAGCGTGGATCGTAGCCTCACTCCCGATCGGAAAACTCCTCTCGCAACATAAGACGTTGCAGCCGTAGGTCAGCATTTTGAATATGCCGCAATTCAAAGAGAGAACAACAATAAAATTACTAACACTATATGCAATTTGGCTGTGGGGCTCTAAGTTTCATTGTTTTGCGAAAAAGCCAGTTATTTTTTCCTACAACAAGGACTTGTTTGCAAATACTACAAAATGTTGGTGGTTATTGAGATGGTTTCGCCAACCAATGTATCATTCCCAATTGTTAAATAACCCCCTCAATTAATTTATTAAGTTCGTGTTGAGATATCCAAATACTCCAAGTTCCAGAGGCTCAAATTGTCCGTAACTGGGACACGGCTAATCGATTAGATCTTCACTCTGCAGAGGTTTATGACTTTACCCGCAAGAATCGCTCCTCCTTTAAGTCTTCGTGACTGCCTGGTGTTTGAAGAGGGACGAACGAAACAGGGTCTTCCAAGAGTTCCTCTAGGCCACCGCCGTGCCCATCCAATCCTACCATTCTTCTACATCTCGTAGCACCGTCTCGCCGAGTCACGCCTAGGGTCGACCAAGCCGAGCCCATAACGGCTTGCGGCTGCATGTAAGCTTCGGTCAATGGGGTATCCATCCGTCTCTTCGTGGCTGGGTGAAGCTTTCCACAAGATGTCATGGCGCTTCTCCATGCATCCCGCCATCCGCTGGTTTCTCCAGGGTGCCCGTCAACCGTCCTCCACCCAGTAGTGAATTTTGAAGTCCATCTTGAGCTTGAAGTCATGGGGTTGTCATCATCTTGACTCTCGCATCTCCCTTATGAATCACTCAACCAACCCCGTCTACGAGCATAGCAAAATAAACTACATCGTCCCCGCAATGGTAACAAGGGAATTGGGTTCATCCTACCTCATGATACTACTCAAGAACATAACTTAAAATTCTCCTACTGCATGCATGGTGGGGAGGTATAATTCTAATGCAATAAAATCATAGGTATTGTAAAAAACATGATCAAATGACTTGCCCTGGCCGACGGTCTTGAAAGCTAGGGACTCAGAATAGCAGGCTTCAGACTCAGGAAATTCTATCGAATCAAACAATAGCACAAATAAGTATGGCACAATATAACATAACAGCAAGTTGGAAGTAAAACACCCAAGCACTCAAACCAAAATCCAAAGAAAACTCGGAGAAAGCAAATCAAGGTTTTCACCACATCAAGCAACAACTAAGAAATAGTTTTACACAACTAAAACTTTTCTTAACAGAACCTAAGCATGGGTTTTGCTAACTAACAGAAGGAAAACATCATACAAACTAGGAGCAAAAAGAATCACATCAAAAGCTATTATAGAACTCCTATTATGCCTATAACAATCCTAGCAAGGAAAAAATAAAATAAAAAATTATATTCTACTGTAAATAAAAGTTCATCCTCTGTAGCTACAGAAATTAATCTAAATTAACTATAAAGTAAAAATAAAATAATTTACTAACTAGAACAATAGGAAAACAGTAGCTAGTTAAATAAACAAGAAACACATGATTTAGACTAAAACTATTTTTTATTAAATCTAAAATACCCAAACAAGTTCCTACTGCTAGGCATGAACTAAACTAAGCTGTAGCAAAAAGAATCACTAAAAAAAATCCTAACTCAATTTATGGCAGAAAAACTAATCTGTCTAAAACAAAAATAAAACTATTTCTAATAATTTAAACATGGCTAAAAATATTTTCTACAGAAACTACAAAAAATTTTCAAACTAACTAAAAAAGAATCAACTAAAAATAATAAACCAGCTAAAAGAAATAGCAAAAACAAAAGCAGAACTATCTGCAAAAAAAACAGAAACTGAAAATATAACTAAAAAGAAAAACTAGCGCTAACGGGCCTATCTAACGCTCAGGCGATATATAACTAATGCATGCCCGAGGCTAACAAAAAATAAACCGACCGGTTCGATCTAATGTAAATAAACCGCAACTGAACCGGAGTAAAACTGAACTAATCTAAGATAAACCTAACCTTTCGCTAGATCTAATCTGTGCCCTAGGTTTCAAATCGGACGGTGGTGGGCGGCTCCGACGACATACCATGATGGCGGCGACGGCGACGGACGACGGCGGCTCGGGCGTGGACAGTGCGGTGGCTCAGTGGTCGGGAAGACGGCGGAGACGTCGGGAGATGCTTGGCGGAACTTGGGGAGGTCGGGGTGGAGTCGTTGAAGCTCGGGATGACGGAGACGATCGGGCGAGCTCGGTGAGCTCCTGCTCCCCGCGGGAAGTGACGAGCTTCAAGCGACGGCGTCGGGGCTCTCGGGCAAAGAAAGGATGTCGAGGAGGTGCGGGATGAAGTGGCGGTTCGGGTGGAGTAGCTTGGAGGTCGAGGGGTGGCTCACCGGTGGCAGAAACGGCGGCGAACCGAGGCGGCGGCGGCGAGATGCGTTCGGCGAGGGTGCGAGCTGCGGTGGGTTTTGGGCTAGGGTTTTAGGGGGATCGGGGGAGGAAGGGCGTAGGTATTTACAGGGCATCAACTTGGGGCAGGGGGCGACTCGGGATCGTGATGATCGGACATGGTTTAGTTGATTTGGATCACGTGATCACTTAGATGATTAGAGAGATGTCTATCTAAGTGGGAGTTCTTAAGTAGTATGGTGGCCTTGTCTACCAGCTCCTGGTAGTTGTTGATGGTAGCCACCATTAGCTGCATTCCCAGCTCGTCATTGTATCCCTCGAGAAACTTTTCCTGCTTTGCGGCATTTGTGGCCACATCATCCGGGGCATAGCGAGCTAACTTGCTGAACTCATCCACGCATCGCCCCACAAGACGGTTCTCTCGGGCGTAAGTTGCGGAACTCACGCATCTTCAGACTCATGGCTCCAGCTGAGACATGAGCGGTGTGGAAAGCCTGCTGGAACCGATCCCACGTGATGGTGGCGATGGGATAAGTGGCGGTGTAGTTCTCCCACCAAGAGGCTGCAGGTCCATCAAGTCGATGCGGCAAAGCGCACCTTTCTCGCATATGTGCATCCAGCAGGGCTAACTCCTTCCGACCTTGCGGAGCCAATCATCGGCCACAATTGGCTCGGTCTGCTAGAGAACACCGCGGATTCAGCCTTAGGAAGCGGGTCAAGTTGTCAACAGGGGTGGTGGCGGTGGATTGTTGTTGTTGTTGTTCAGTTCGGATGAGCATCGCATAAGGGCATTCTGCTTTGGATCAGGTGGGTGAGCTCCGCGGAAAGTTGAAACCGGGTCACGCCTCGGAGGCATCCGTGTTTTGGAGTGGATGGGAAAATTAGAATAGCACAAGGGTCTAATGAGAAAATATCACTAACCATATGAATGCACAATCATAATCACACCAATCATTTATTCAATCATCTCAAACATGGTTCAATCTCGGATTACAAATTCTCATGACTAATCGAAAATAACGGCCTAAGCGATCGACGGAAAAATAGAATAACATGGCGGTCGACTAAATGTCTTCATCAATTATCCTTGCGTCCTCCAGTGCGGCGTCCTGCCGTGCGGCGCCTCCTCTTGCGGCTTTCTTCGTGGAGCTCTCTTCATAATCCTGGTCATTGCTCACGAGGGTCCGTCATCTCCACTCGGAAAAGGTCTTCTCCAGGTCCATCTTCTCCTCTAATGCGGCAACATCAATCTTCAGCTTGTTGACTCTCTCCATGAAATCCTTGATTTCTTCTTCATGGTCAAGGAAGTCCGCGTGCTTTCTCCTCCGGCCCAGTTCACGGAACAACAGCCTCCTGTGTACCTTCGAAGTTTCAGTGAGTCTAGATTTCCGCTTTCCGAGGAGACTCTCCAAGTCTTGGACATATGAGAGAATGGAGTCGCCCTCACGGCACGGATGATATCTCCATTCCTAGCTCTCACGAGAAATCATGGCGAGGTCGATGGGTCGAGCTCGGCCTGTACCCTTCTCGGAGATGTCCAAGTGCACGATAAATCGCAATGTCTCTTCCGAGGATCCAAGTGAAATCGGTAAACTCAAAGTCAATGGGCACTAAATGTCCTCCAAGGTCCTCCCCGAATGTGCACCTTAACTCAGAAGCGGTATCCGCGGAAGTGCATTGGTAGGCTTCCGTGATTGAGGGCAGAGCAATCTTCAGCTTCTTCACGATCTGAACCAGCTTCTTGCCGAGAGGCATCGCCTCATCTGGTGGCAAAACTCCCGTAGCAGAATTGGGGTGAACTCGCGCCATCTAGAATGTTGAAAATCGGAGAGAAGTCGAAATGAACAGGGAGAATTACGGAATGATAAGGACATAAAATAAATAGTCTCTTCCTATGGCTTTCCGATCCTAGGGGTTACGCCCCACGGTCAACGTGTCCTCTGAATACCATCTCAGAGCGACCGACCGAAAAAAGTCAAGTCTCGTGTAGCTGTACCATCCCAAGATCATGCTGGTACACACAGTACATTGATGCAAAGATTCAAAGTTCAATCACACCTGAATTTATTACACGATTCTCATATCGAGTCTTTATTACAAGATAATAAATTCGGCCAAGGCCAACTCATGAGAAACAAACTAAATAAAGCTGCGAAGCGTGAGATTTAATAGCGAGTCCATCCGACTCCATAGGGCAATCGCCAAGCGTGGATCGTAGCCTCACTCGATCGAAAACTCCTCGCAACATAAGACGTTGCAGCCGTAGGTCAGCATTTTGAATATGCGAGCAAGTCAAAGAGAGAACAACAATAAAATTACTAACACTATATGCAATTTGGCTGTGGGGCTCTAAGTTTCATTGTTTTTCGTAAGAAGCCGTTATTTTTTCCTACAACAAGGACTTGTTTGCAAATACTACAAAATGTTGGTAGTTATTGAGATGGTTCCGCCAACCAATGTCTCATTCCCAATTATTAAATAACCCCTCAATTAATTTATTAAGTTCGTGTTGAGATATCCAAATACTCCAAGTTGCAGAGGCTCAAATTGTCCGTAATCGGGACACGGCTAATCGATTAGATCTTCACTCTGCAGAGGTTTATGACTTTACCCGCAAGAATCGCTCCTCCATTAAGTCTTCGACCGCCTGGTGTTTGAAGACGGACGAACGTAAACAGGTCTTCCGAAGAGTTCCTCCGCCATCGCCGGTGCCCATCCAATCCTACCGTTCTTCTACATCTCATAGCACCGTCGCCGAGTCACACCTAGGGTTCGACCAAGCCGAGCCCATAATGGCTTGCGGCTGCATGTAAGCTTCCGTCAATGTGGTATCCATCCATCTCTTCGTGGCTGGGTGAAGCTTTCCAAGATGTCATGGCGCTTCTCCATGCATCCCGCCATCCGCTGGTTTCTCCAGGTGCCGTCAACCGTCCTCCACCCAAAGAGTGAATTTTGAAGTCCATCTTGAGCTTGAAGTCATGGGGTTGTCATCATCTTGACTCTCGCATCTCCCTTATGAATCACTCAACCAACCCCGCTCACGAGCATAGCAAAATAAACTACATCGTCCTGCAATGGTAACAAGGGAATTGGGTTCATCCTACCTCATGATACTACTCAAGAACATAACTTAAAATTCTCCTACTGCATGCATGGTGGGGAGTATAATTCTAATGCAATAAAATCATAGGTATTGTAAAAAAACATGATCAAATGACTTGCTCGGTGACGGTCTTGAAAGCTAGGGACTCAGAATAGCAGGCTTCAGACCGGAAACTCTATCTAATCAAACAATAGCACAAATAAGTATGGCACAATATAACATAACAGCAAGTTGGAAGTAAAACACCCAAGCACTCAAACCAAAATCCAAAGAAAACTCGAAGAAAGCAAATCAAGGTTTTCACCACATCAAGCAACAACTAAGAAATAGTTTTACACAACTAAAACTTTTCTTAACAGAACCTAAGCGTGGGCTTTGCTAACTAACAGAAGGGAAAATATCATACAAACTAGGAGCAAAAAGAATCACATCAAAAGCTATTATAGAACTCCTATTATGCCTATAACAATCCTAGCAAGGAAAAATAAAATAAAAAATTTTATTCTACTGTAAATAAAAGTTCATCCTCTGTAGCTACAGAAATTAATCTAAATTAACTATAACATAGTAAAAATAAAATAATTTACTAACTAGAACAATAGGAAAACAGTAGCTAGTTAAATAAACAAGAAACACATGATTTCGACTAAAAATATTTTTTTATTAAATCTAAAATACCCAAACAAGTTCCTACTGCTAGGCATGAACTAAACTAAGCTGTAGCAAAAAGAATCACTAAAAAATAATCCTAACTCAATTTATGGCAGAAAAACTAATCTATCTAAAACTAAAATAAAACTATTTCTAATAATTTAAACATGGCTAAAAATATTTTATACAGAAACTACAACAAATTTTCAAACAGAAAAGAATCAACTAAAAATAATAAACCAGCTAAAAGAAGTAGCAAAAACAAATATAGAACTATCTGCAAAAAAACAGAAACTGAAAATATAACTAAAAAGAAAAACTAGCGCTAACGGGCCTATCTAACGCTCAGGCGATATATAACAAATGCATGCCCGAGGCTAACAGAAAATAAACTGACCGGTTCGATCTAATGTAAATAAACCGCAACTGAACCGGAGTAAAACCGAACTAATCTAAGATAAACCTAACCTTTCGCTAGATCTAATCATGCCCTAGGTTTCAGATCGACGGTGGGGCGGTTCGGCGACATACATGATGTGGCGACGACGGCGACGGACGACTTCGGCGTGGGCGATGGACGGCGCGGTGGTTCGGTGGTCGGGAAGACGGTGGAGACGTCGGGGAGATGCTGGCGGAACTTGGGGAGGTCGGGTGGAGTCGTTGAAGCTCGGGATGACGGAGACGATCAGGCGAGCTCGGTGAGCTCTGCTCCGGTGGGCGGCGACGAGCTTCGGGCGACGTGCAGTGGGGCTCTGGCAAAGAAAGGATGTCGTGGAGGTGCGGGATGAAGTGGCGGTTCGGGTGGAGTAGCTTGAGGTCGAGGGTGGCTCACGGTGGCGTAAACGGCGGAACCGAGGCGGCGGCGGCGAGATGCGTCGGCGAGGGTGAGCTGCGGTGGGTTTTGGGCTAGGGTTTTAGGGGATCGGGGAGGAAGGGCGAGGTATTTATAGGGCATCAACTTGGGGGGCGACTCGGGATCGTGATCCCGTGGAATTGGACGGGCGCGGCGCTGACAACGCGCTCATGACATAGCGTGCGTAGGGAAAGAGAAGGGGTGGGGCAGTGGCGTCGGTGAGAGAGAGGGAGGAGGAGAGCGAGCGGGCCACCAAGGCGGAAAGGGTTCGGTGTGGAGCTAGGGGCAGGCCGGCTCAAGGCTGGTGGCTGCGCCTGCCCGGCTGGTGGTGGGCGCTGCACTGGCCGGGCAGTTAACTTTGGGGCGCCGGGGTTTTTTTTTCTTTTTTTTGAATTAGAGAGGAGAGAATATATAAAAATATATATTATTTTATATAGGACATATATATATCAAAATTCTCGGGAATTTATCCTACAACGCGACATTTTTCCAGAGAAAACTCAAACTAAAAAAACACTTCCTAGAAATCCCAAATAAAATCAAATTTGAATTCAAACTTTTTGGCAAAACTTTTCTTCTGACATTTTTGGAGTGTCATGTTTACTCCTCTCATACTTTTTCTCAAGTATTTGTCAGGCATTGTTTTGAAATAAATTCAACTGCCAATTTGAATTCAAATTCCAACAAACTCAAAAGCCTTTGAAATAATTCAAATGTCACTCAATTCAAACAATATGCATAGATGCTTAGCTATAATTGTAAAACATTCCAAATGGGAAATTTGGAATGTTACAAGATCGAAGTTACGCCTAATCGCCGTGTCGATTCTAAGTTTAAACTCAGACGTCGATATCCGCGGAGACTTGATCTTCGACGGATTCGAGCCTCACTTGCCGCCAGACCTGCCTCTATGGGCATGATCTAGCTCGCAAATGTAACGGCGCCCTCGAGGCCGCACTGTAATCACGCCCAACCCTTAATCCGAGCCGGACCTGATCGGGACGAGTGGTTGACACCGCCTCAGTGGGCTTTAATCTCTACGGCGATCGAGCCGAACTCCATCCCTGTCCTTTGCAAAGACCTCGACCTGTGGCGCCGGACTCTATCCCGACCAACCCTCCGCTTCTTTGCCGATCGAATCTGATTGGGCGCCTGCTATGGAGTTCACGGCCATGACATCTTTCAAAGACTCGCCTTTGGCGACATCCTGAATTCACTAAAGTCTCTCTTTATCCGGAGAGCCCTGGCCGGACTACGGTCGAAGGTTGGGATACTTGGACGATGAAAAATTCAATGCCCACCCACCACCCACTTTGTAGCCATCGCCGATAGCCTACACGACGTGCTCGATTTCGATTCAAGACATCGACGGTATGGACCACGTATGTAGGAGACAATAATGAACCAAGCACCTATAGGATGTCGGACAAACTCACCCCATGATGTATACATGGTGGATACACCTAAAGCAAAATGAAGACGAGGAGCAACGGGACACCACGGCGATAAATCCTCTAAAAGGCAAAAACGGCAACGTAAACGCCGAACAAAGTCCCGCCAACAAAGACCCAGCCATAGAGCAGGGCTTAACCGACAACTAACTAATGCTTATCGAGCAATCGTCCAACAAGACAACTTGGATAAATAATCTGTCCCCTCATGAAGACAACAGTCCGGACGACTCACCGGACAAACCATTGGAGCAAAATGACCTCGTAAAAGGATCATCGCCATCACAAGATAGCTCTGAAAAAGGTAAGTGGAAGCTCAAAACAGCGGAAGATGCACTGTGGATTAGATGGAGCAAAGTATTCAGCACCAGAGGTAAGTATGACGACATACGAACAAAGAGCTACCCAAAAAGAAAGCTACCGCCTGACCTGGACGAGGAGGCCTTAAAGCCCCTACAACTAAAGCAAGAAGGCCACCCTGGTCGGATGGACGCACTCATGGCAAAAAGAGAGCGCTAAATGGCGCACACACAAGCCAATATATGATCCGCATAAGGATTCACACCAAGAGGATGGCCCAATTAGGTCCATCTATGGGCCAAGAAAGCAGCTTGTCAGCAATGCAATATGCCAAAATTCAAGATCATGGCACACCTAAATATAGGGCGCAGACACCCCCTATGTTTCACTGGATGAGGTGCCGGATCATGAATTTCCAAAGGATTCAAACTCAGAAACATAGAGGCATACGACGGAACAACAATCTCGAGTCCTGGATCGAGGATTACATCCTCCACATACACATGGCTAGAGGAGACGATCTCTAAGCCATAAAATACCTACCCTTTAAACTCAAAGGGCCAGCTCGGCATTGGCTTAAAAGCCTCCCGAAAATACCATTGGAAGCCGGAGAGCTCGAGGATGCATTTCAGTGCAAATTTTCAGGGGACTTATGTCCCCTCCTGATGCGCATTTATCTAAGTCACATAACTCAACAGCCCGAGAGTCAGCCCGAAATTCGGAACAGGTTCCTTACTAAAAGAACCAAATAGTCGATCGTCCGGACGCCAAGCCTTAGCAGCTTTCAAACACAACGTCCGAGACGAATGGCTCGCCGTGACACCTCAGCCAAGAAAAGCCAAGAACAATGGCTGCATTAACAAGTTCATGACCCGCTTTTATGCTGGAGAAGACAGCTGGCTGGCTAGATGCAGCACCAATGACCCGAGTACATCCAAATCAGGGATGGAAATGGAAATCATGACGCATAAAAGATCAGCGCCGAATAAGGAAAATGGCTCAAATAGTACGCGGTCAACGCCAGATTCAAAAGCTCTCGTCAACAACAAAACACCGCCTTAAAGGATAACAATGACGAAGCTATCCAACCTAAACAAGATTTTGATAGACCGTGTCAAATACATGGTACCTCGGGAAGCCTCGCAAATCATACCCACGTAGATTGTTGGGTCTTCAAACAGTCCTACCGACTTAATGTCGAATGCAAGGGGCTCCACACACCAAATGCGAAAGTGACTAAACCCAAAAGCAGCACTCCGTAAAACGAAAACTTTCCCACAGGAGGTCAAAACAGAAACTCACCTCACGCGGATCAAAGGAATAAAGCCTGCTTCTAAAAGGCGCCAACCGCACACCGGTTGTCAAACCAATCACCTTCGACCATCGTGACTATTCCGATAATATCCGAACGCAGGATGCACTCGCTTGATATTGAATCCTATAATCGACGGATTCCAATTTACACATGTCCTCATGGACGGCGGCAATGACATAAACCTGATATATCAGACACAACCGCAGGATGGGGATAAACCCAACCAAAATTCGCCATAGCAACACCTCCTTTAAAGGAGTATCGCCAGCCCATACGCCTCTTTGCACGGGCTCCATATCGCTAGAAGTTGTGTTTGGTTCATCCGACAACTTCTCGTCAGCGAAGGTTACTCTTCCATGTCGCACTCCATTTAAAAGTAGCCATCAAACACTATTAGGACACTTTAAGCTTACCGCTTTAACGCAATACCGCATTATGCATCTCTAACACTTAAAATGCCCGGTCCACGCAGCATCATCTCATGGAAGGAAGTATTAAGTGTTACTCGAAAGGCGGAAGAAGGGGAGATCTGCATCGACAGCCCACAGCTATCCGCCCACTAGGCAAAGAACCTCAATAATAGGTCATTCAAACCCCGGATACGGCTAGACGAGTCCGGCGCTTCACTAGCAGATACCCCATACAAGGTTGCATGCATGTATAACAAGAGACAATAAAGCTCAATCTTGTTCACTTTTGAACCGCATTGCTCATTTAATATTAAGTACATCTTTCGTGACGCCCTTTTTCTTTCAAACTAAGTTCCTCTCTTTACAGATGAACAACGTGCTACACCCATCCGTGATACTGCACAACGGAGACACAAAGCGCAGACGCGGCAGCAGGGACCGCTGTAAGGATTCTTTTCAGATTAAGACCCTGCGTAATCCTTTTTTCACTCGCTACTTGTTGATATACATCCCCAGTTCATTAAATATAATTGAGGAGGAGGCTGGTGCTTGGCATTGGCCGCACCTGAATTTTTTATGCTGCATCTCAGACACAAAGGGCTTAGGGCCTTATTTTGCCCATTTTCATAAAGACCGAATACCTTAGGGAGTATTCGCGCCTCGAGTTAGGGCCTTATATGCATCAGCTCCAATCATTGTCTTTGGTCAAATGTTGGGTTGTCTGCTCCGTGTTTTGCAGCCTTACGCCCTCTTTTCACGGCTAACGTGGCACTGTGGAGAACTATCGCGATTGTGCCCCGGTTCGCCGGGCGAGCACTTCAAGAGAGAAAGCCAAAACCCGACCGCATGATATAGCGAGAGACTGGTCAACCACTCGATGACTCACAGAATGTTTAGAATTCTCCCGATTAACGGAAAGGACCTGCTGGTCAGCACGACGCACTTTTAATTCTGAGAGAGGCGTATTCTCTGGGCTATATAGTAGCCCCACCTCGAACTCCTATGGCTAAGTGAAAGTGATAAAGCATTATAGTCCGATTGCCTGGTTTACTACGCTACCACCTCCTTAACAGGACCAAGACGTTGATTATGTGAAAAGCGCTTTTTTAGAACACCCCGCACTATGGCGGGGGCTGAAGCCAAGGACTGCCATCTTTCAAAGTATATATACACATATACATAAACGGGTCAGACAGGAGTAGTTTACTACTTGAACGACAAGTATAAAAAACACTTATATTACATTGAAACATCATTTTCACGAATCATACATGTCATTCAAACATAATATCCTTCGAAAGTAATCAAGGCTCTCTATTAAACGAAAGTGCCCGCAGACTTCTTCAAAGTAGTGCTCGGCAGTACTGGCTCCGTCTCAACTCCGGATGCAACGCCATGGCCTTCATCTCCCTTCAAGATGTCTTGACACGGCAAGAGCCATCCGCGCCCTCAATACATGCCGACGGTTCATCGCGGCCGACACGCTGCACCGCTTCCAAGAAATCGCTGCACTACACCAAAATAGCTTCTTCGGGTTGGGTCCGTCCGCCACAAGTGAGTCAAGACATGCTTCATGGCCAATCCGGACAATCGATTCAGCTCGCCACTCGCCAACCGATCGGTCAGCTACAGTAAGACGCCCGGACTATGGAATGGCGATTTAGTATAGCTCTTCCCTTTGTGCCCCTTCCGCCCCGAAGTGCTCAACCAAGGCCACAGGCCGCCGCCAAGTCCATATAAGCATCCTTCCAACTCCATAATTTATCCAACGGAGCATACTTTGATTCAGATATTTCCTTCGCAGCGTAAACGGTTTTCCAGCCCGCAATTGCCCTGGCCCGACTCAGCCCCTCCTGGCAGCTTTCAAAGCCGATCAGCATTCTTGGTTTCGCGGCGGCCTCTTTAAGCTCCCCCTGTTCCGCTTCATGCTCTTTTTCAAGAACCTCGCAACATCGGTAGTATTCCTTAACCTTTTGGCCATCTCGCCATCTCTTTGCTTCGGCAGTGAGCAGCCCGCTCAGCTTTCTAGCCTTCGCCGCTTTTAAAGCAGCCGTGACATTACTACTCCTGGCTTGCTCTCTCTCGGGCAAGTTCTGCCCGCAGCCTCAACGGCAAATGCACCATCTGCATTAAAGCATACAAACAAGAAGACATGGGCGCTAAGCTCCTTAACAGTGTGCACATAGAAGTCGATACCTTGTGACTCATTAAACCGCTTATTGACCAGCGCGATGTCCGTGATTCTCGCCAAGTCGCCGCTCAGCTCGCATATTCATCATCCGGCTGGCCTCGACGCCTCGCCACCTGCTTAGGATCGGCGATATGTTGAAATCGAGATTTGATCTCGGCACGCACACAATTTTTGACAACATACCGAGTCTCGTGGCTACTATCTATACATGGCGATGTTATACATTATTTTTACAGACTCAAACCCCCGCCAAGAAGCTTCGACGGCTTGCGGTAATCCTGTCAAGGATGCATTTTTCAATCACTGCATCCATTAGAGCACGGTGATCTTCTCGAGATAGCCGCCTGAGCAAATCCTCACCTCCTCCGGATCAAGACACCACTTGGCGCCGGACCTTCCGCCTCGGGCCGGGACTTGGGAACTCTCGCGACGACACCTCCGGTCAGCCCTGCCCACACGAGGGTGCGACAGTGGAGGCGTCTTCCCCATCATCTCCTAAGAAGATCCTCAAGACGAAGCTCACGAGAAGGGCCGAGGTCCCAACTACAAGGTACAATTTTGGTTATCTTCATAAATAAATATGTGGATGTTCCTTTATTTACAAGACCCCTTCGCTTTTACTTTACGGCCATTGAGGGCTGATCCCTTGGGGAAACAAAGAAGTTGGTTACTTCCCAAATACGGCCGACTCCGACGAAGATTCCTTCTTTCTTTGAGGCCTTGACCTGATCTTCTCAAGCGTCCTCTCTCTCTCCTCGGAAGGAGGGACTCTTAATCTCCCCTTCCTGATAGCCTCCTCAGAGAGGCAGTTGCTCCCCTGCGCTCCGCTCGCTTTCTTCAAAAGGCGCCACCTTCAACATCTTGGTCAACATGGGGTCCGGCGTGGTCTCTCGAGGGGAGCCGGACACCTTATCAACTTTGCCTTGGCTATCCACTCATGTTCAAGAAACGGTTCCTTTAAAGGGCACATATGTATAATAAATGAATGAACAGCTTGTCCGTTACGTGACTACTTACTTGAGTCTCCGGGCATTGCAGCTTAGTCCTCGGCCTCGGTCAAGTCCCACACTTCTTTTGTGATCCAAGAACAGTTTATACATCTCCACGCGCCGTGCTCCATAAAATTTTGAGAGCTCGTGGTTCCTCCGGATTGAATTCCCACAAGCGAGGGGGGCGACGCTTAGCGTGGCTGAAGGCGCCGGATCACAATAACCCGCGCCATCGCAACCAGATTGATCCTCTTCCTGGAGATCTCTAACACGGCCTTGCAGCAGGGAACGCCCTGACAACCCCCACGAGCCACTTGTTGACCCATGACGCCAGCCGCTGTGGTGGACCTGAGCGAAAGGGAGGAGCATCGCCCATTTGGTGCCCCCCGAGCGTGATATAGAACCACTCTGCTACATAAACCAAGCTCCTCTTGAAAAGAGCCTCGGCCACTTGAGCACCAGCAAGATTTGCTTATGACCGCCCCTCCGCACTCGTTTGTTGCCCTTGATCGCTTTTGGCTCCACTTTGAAGGTCTTGAGCCACAATCCAAAGTGATGGGTAATATGGAGGAAGGCCTCACATACAACAATGAATGACGAGATATGGAGGATGGACCTGATTCAAGTCATGGAAATCAAGCCCATAATAAAACATGAGCCCCTGGCACAAAGGGGTCCATCGAAGCCTAAACCCCGACGGAAGTGAGACACTAACACCACGCTCACCGGCTCAGAGGGAATGACCTGCCTGAGCAGGCAGCCTATGCGAGATCTCGCCAAGTTAGATACCGGGCGCCTCGCAGCTTTAGCACGCCTTCTTCTCGTGACGGAGGAAGACATCCATCGCCATGCCGGTCGGAGCCGACATCGCCGAAAGTCCAAGCGCTCAATCAAGCTTTGGGTGTTGGAACTCAAGCACGAGGCTTAACTCGATAGAGGGTGTAAAAAGGAGAGGGCCTTGGTCTCGTATAAAGAGGTTGAATACCAAGAGCCCACCCCGTGGTCGACTAAGACTCGCCTTTTGATAGAGAAGGCAGCCAACGGCACGGTTGGGTTACCCACGTCCGTATTGATGAGAATCCTGAATAAGGGGGCACGATCTATGCTTTGATAAGACGTGTTAAGGAACTGCCTCGCTAAACTCGGGCCGAGGTGGAGCAAAAAACGATTCATAAAAGCTCCCGGCCGTAGTGTGATGTCACGCGCTGAATACGCCAACACATCTGCGGCAAAAATTATCTCTCTACGGTGTTATGTGGAACTTGTTTTGCGTAGAGCCGAACACTATCCCCGTGTTCACAATCTTCTATAAATTATTCGAGGAAGAACCCGCTTTGCAATGTCAAGACAATATATGCCGGACTGGCCGCCATTGAAGCCTGGTTCGTGGCTACCGAGGGAGTTCCGGATCAGGGGTGTCCGGATAGCCAACTCATCATCATTGGCCGGACTCCAAGACTATGAAAATACAAGATTGAAGACTTCATTCCCGTGTCCGGATGGGACTTTCTTGGCGTGGAAGGCAAGCTTACGATACGGATATGTAGATCTCCTACCATTGTAACCGACTCAGGTAACCCTAACCCTATCCCGTGTCTATATAAAACGGAGGGTTTTAGTCCGAGGACTAACAACAATCATACCATAAGCTAGCATCTAGGGTTTAGCCTCTTGATCTCGTGGTAGATCTACTCTTGTAACACACATCATCAATATTAATCTAGCAGACGTAGGGTTTTACTCCATCGAGAGGGCCCAACCTGGGTAAAACATCGTGTCCCTTGTCTCCTGTTACCATCCGCCTAGACGCACAGTTCGGGACCCCCTACCCGAGATCCCCCGGTTTTGACACCGACAATCGGGAAGATGGGTAAATTAGCCCTGAAGAACAGGCCATAAACGAAGACTCAGAGGACAGTGATTATCTCCCACTCTCCGAGGATGAGGTGAGCCTCGGCAACGAGGATTTTATCACACCGAGGAACCTCTCACCAGGAGCGCTTATGCCAGCCTAATAGCCAACGAAGGAACCCGAAAAGAAGCAAAGAAGAGCTTCAAGTCGACCAAGATCTGCTCAACGATAGATGGACCGATGTCCTAGAAGTCAAGAATATAGCCTCAAGCGCCCAGCCAAAAGCTACCCAAGCGTTAAATTACTACCTCGGCTCGACGACGAGGCGCCGGCCTGCATTCATCACTACAAAAAAAAGACACATCCATGACATTTTGGGTCGAACTAAATTGTTTTCATCACATACATATGACACTTCTATGACGATAGTTGTGACAAACCTGGTATCATCATAGATGTGGTGGGCCTTACTTATGACAAAAAATCATGAGTAAAATGGGCTTTTCGCCCGGGCGGGCCGGAGACGCAGCTGCATGACATTCTTTGGGCCGCCCATGACGAAAAAACCGTGGTAGAAGCGAGGGCGAGGAAAATTTCCGGAGTTCCCGTTACGATGGGAGGTCAAAATGAGCGATGCGCTTTCTCGTGACATGTACGCTGCAGGTAAAGTAGGCGCTGGCTCTAATCAACCCGAAGCGAGCTGCTCTCTAACTAAATTCAAGCGATCGATCGATGGCTGTTAATCGAACACGACGAGCGATTCTTCGCTTACTACCGCTAATCAAACCGATCGATGCTGCCTCGGGATGAATAGTGAGTATTATGGGGAGGGGTTGATGAATAGTTAGCCGCGGGCGTTTCTAGGTGAACAGACCCCGTGGTGTGGAGGGCTGGATGAACAGTAGACACGTGGAGGGGTGGTTGAACAGAGACCCGTGGGTGGAGGGCTGGATGAACAAGAGATGGTGGAGGGGTGCCCGTGGAGGGGTGGTTGAACAAGAGTCGTGGAGTAGCGCGGTGGAGGCTGGATGAACAGAGCCCGTGGAGGCTAGGGGAGGAGGTCGATTTATGGAGATGAACAAAGATCCCGTGGAGTCCCATTTTTGCGGTACGCCACACCCTCCCGGCGAACAGGACCTCTGCTTTCGACCGTAGGGAGGTTTGTTTCGTCTGCTGGCGGCACGCCACACCCTCCCGATCAACAGACTCCCTGCTTTCAACCGTGAGGGAGATCTGTTTCGTTTGCGGCACGCCACACCCTCCCGAGCAACCAGGACCCCTGCTTTCACCATAGGAGGTCTGCTTTCGTCTGCTTTTATGGTACGCGCCGGTCGAACACAAGGTCGCTTCTCCGCTTCGCTGCACGCCAGCCTCATTTCCATCGCCTGCCCGGCCCAATCCTCCTCCGATGAACACAACCACGCATTCCGCTCGACCCAGCCGGTTGGCTCCCCACGCGCTTCGCTGCCTCCCCGGCGAACATGACGTGATTCCGCTGTTCTCCCATGAACACGACATTTATTCCGCTGCTCTCCCCATGAATACATTTACGACGACATCGTTTCTCCGCGTTCGACCCAGCCATGTCAACGAGCCTCGCCAGACGAGCGCGCCGAGTAGGCTGCTCGAGACCCCGCCAGATGTACACATACATGGTCAGATTTTCTTTCTTGCACCCTGGTCACCGTAGACATACGCTTACATGCTACGCGCGCGCTTACTACGACACGCGGCGCCGCTTCTACATCGACCAAGATGTACATACACGTCACACTGTAATGACAACGAACGACGCTCACCAGGTGGGTCCCGACCGTCGTGCAATTCCTTGCTCTAAGATGTAGCCGTGGGTCCCAAGCAGCTTAGCGGGCGAATCGCTTGCCCTTGGACGCACTTCCTTGCGCGGTAAAGTGTAGCTGGTGGGTCCCGCAGCCGGGGCTAATCGCTTTTTTTGCCCGGACGCACTGCTGGCGAAGGTGTAGCTGGTGGGTCCAGCAATGGGGGCGAATCATTTTTTTTCGGACGCACTTCCTTATGCGCAAAGATGTAGCTGGTGGGTCCCAACAATGTGGGGCAAATCAATTTTTTTCCAGACGCACTTCTCGCGTGAGAAGATGTAGCTCGTGGGTCCCAGCAGCCGGGGTAATCATTTTTTCGCGAATACGGTGGGTCTGTCCGTGGGTCCCTCATTGTCGTGGAGGAATAATTATTTTGCGCTGAATAAGGAGGCACTTCTTGTGGCTGCCTGACCCAAATTGCCGCCTTCTCCACGCAGTACCCACGTCCGATGGAAGTCGCTCGACCACGCCGACCACGCCACACCGAGAACACCAGGGCGGTGGACGACGGCGAGGCCTAGGAAGGGACGACGCGGAGTCGGGAAGACGCGCAGCGGATGCACACGCCGAGAGGAGTACGAGGGTTCACTCGTTCGCCCGCTGGCTGCCGCCGCAAAATAACAGGGTGGTGGGTGAGGAGGATGGCCTGCCAGCGGTTGGAGTAATAGGGGGCGGTGAGGCCTCCGCGGCAGCATAGCCGGCCACCGGAGGCAGGAGCAGGTGGCACAACCGGTGCTGCTTTGGGCGGCTGGAGCAAGTAGACCAGAGGTTGAAGAAGAATGACGGCCGTTGGATGGACATCGTACGGTCACTGCAGCTAGAATCAAGAGATTGACTAAGTTGACAAAACCCTTGGCATGTCAACTTAGTAGGCCCATTGTGTCAGCTCTCAAACGGTGCGCCCTGCAGATGTTAGGGGAGGAATCATTTTGGGCGGGTGAAGCTAGAATATCCGAGATTGAAGAAGAAGCATGGCATCCGTTGATGGACATCCAACGCCCATCGCTGCTAGAACCGGTGTTGACTATAAGTGGACAAAGCCTTGCATACACGCCAACTCTGTTTTTTTAGGGACGCCACAACTTAGTAAGGCCAGTGGAATGCGGCGTAGAAGTTATAGCCCATTTGAGATTTGTAAGAATGTGTAGCCCATTTTGAATTCTAATGGAATTTACTACAGCCCATTTACGCTTTGTTAAAAGTACAACCCATTTCAACCAACCGCTCAAAACAGAATTCAATAAAATTTCCCACATTTTGATGGGATCCAAATATTATCCCTTAAATTTCTAGTCGATTAAATACGATTTCAATATAAATTTTATCACGAAAAATCCAACGTAAACATTGCGCCTCAACAATTAATGAAATTAAAATTTTCAATATCCAAAAATAATATTTTATAAAGTAATCACGTGTTTGGTGCATTTTTTATAGTTAGTTACCAGTTTTTATAATTACATCTCGCTTGATGTCGGTTCCGCAGACCCTTAAGGTTTGAACTGGGTGCGCATAAAGATCTCTCCTCCCATCGATCTACGCCCCGATCGCTGCGGAGATCTAAGCTGAAAACGATGAACAACACAAGGGTCATAAGATTTATACTGGTTCGGGCCATCGCTAGGTGTAATACCCTAATCCAAAGGTGTGGTGTGGTGGATTGGCCTCAAATGATGATGAACAAGACAAAGGACTCTAACAACCTCGCTGAGGTGTTCTAAGCTGGTGCGATGAACTGCTTCGATGAGTTCGATCGCTTCTCTCCTCGCTAGGGCTCTCCCTTAATCTCTCTGTCTACAGTGGTGGCTAGCTCTATTTATAGAGGCCCTGGTCCTCTTCCCAAATATTGAGCGGAAGGGCGCCAACAACGGCCATTTTGAAGGGGAACATCTAGTATAGGTTATCCTGACTAAAGTTGACTTCGGGCTCAAAAGACCGGCGATGACGCCTGTTGGGCTCCACGGTGACCTCCATCCTGCCGCTGGTCTTGGTCTTGTTGCATCGAAATGGCAACCTTGCTTGATGCCCTAGGTACTCACGCCTCAGTGCTTGCCCCTTTGCACCAAAGAGGAAACAAGGACACGGCGCAGGCCGGGCGCCCGCTCTGGTCTCGATCATGGTTTATGCCACGAGCACCTCGCGAGGTACCTCGCCTTGATCTCTCCGCCTCGTGAACCTGTTCGGCGAGGCCGCCTCGAGGAAGTCTTTGCGTTGCTCGCTCTCGCGAGGCTTCGCCTCGTGAGGTTCTTGAGTCTTGGCGCCGATGAAGATGAGCCAGATGGCCACCACTTGAGCCACGCCACAGTGCCGCAGTGTGCAAGTCTGGGACCCCTGCTCCCGTAACGCCGAAGTAGCCCCCGCCCAAGGCACGCCGACTTGGCTTAGCTGGAGAAGCGGCGGACAAGTGCGTGAGCGCCAAGGCCCCATCAGCCTCGGTTTTGGGCGCCAAGGGGCGGCTGATTGGACGGGCGCCTCCGCTTCCCCACACCGCCGGCAATCGCCGACTTGACAAGTCCTCGCATGCTGGAGAGGGTCATGATTACTCGTGGATCGGGAGGCCGACGGTTGGCCTCCTCCCGACTATAAGCACGGACGCTAAAGCCCCGCAGTCCATCTCTTCCCGCTTTCTCCTTCTTCTTCCTCGCCTTGCTACACCTTACGCCAATGGCGCCGATCCGCCGGTTTTCTCGCGAGGAGAATGGAAGGCCCCCGAGAGGGTCCCGATCCTCTCCCACCGGCGAAGCGCTTCTTCCCGCCGCGCAATACGCCGCCAGCGAAGGAGACGCCACGGCCCTGGTACGAAGCGTCGCCGCCCGGGTTTCGCTGCCCCATGTAACGCCTACGAATTGAGGGCCCCGAGGAGAAGTCGCCGAAAGCAACACCGACGACGCCGACGGGCGATGCCGTGGAGTCACGGCGGCGCGATCGTCACCTTCGGGCGCCCACGCCGAGGGCTCTTCCCTGTGAGTTCGGCTTCACGCTATGCTTCCGCGCTTCTTGGATTCGCTTTCCTCCTCCTTCGCTTTTGAGATGCCGCCGGCGGGTTCGAGCTCGCTGCAAAGACGCCGACCGCAGCGCCTTGCGACCGAGCGGAGGTTGCGGTCGCCGCCCGCAAGGTCTTCATGACTCGGGTCTGGCGAGATCGCCTCGGTTCCGCAGGACAGGGGTGCCTCAATTAATCTGGAATACGATGGCGCCTCCTTGATGTTCTTCAAGGTCTTCGATGCGGAAGGACGCTGGCTGGAGTGCTGCCCCAAGGAAAGCTGCCGGAGTAATGACATGGCGAGGGCTAGGCCGGCCAATCGCCTCCCCAGCAGCTCCTTAGGTAGCAGCGGAGGAGCCGGAGAATCCAGCAACTCCCCCGAGCTTCATGTGACTCCGAGACGAGCGATTTAAAGCTACGAGCCCCGAGCTATGGCCGCGCCAGAGAAGGGCAGCTACATCAGCCGCCGGGCGCCACCTGATCTGGATGGGGTTGGCCACGCCCGACGGCCCACTGCTGATGATGGCGATCTCATGGAGACACGCGAAGTTAATGCCCTTAGGATTGTCACCTTTGTTCCCCGCGAGAAATCAGAGTAGCACCTCACGAGGGTATGTAAGGCATGCCCCGCCATGCCTTTTATGAATTATATATCCTTATTATGAATCAATGCGAGATGCGTGCTCTGGCCCGGCTTGGCTCCCCTTTCTTTCCTCAAGAGGGCTTGGTGCTCTACGCCGATGTGTCCCGGTCCCTGTGCAGGCTTCATTGCCGCTGGTATGCCAGTCGCGATGCCGCGGGTCAAGGATGTGGAGGTGAGCGCCCAAGGTCCAAAGAAGATCCCATGAGTCGCGATGCTCAGAGGTCCCCTTTAGCGCCAAGCAGCCTCCACCGGGCAGAAAAGTAGGCAACGCTGCTGCGATGTAGCTGCACTAGGCGAGGGTTTGGTCTTGAGTTGATTTAGTTTTTGCGCGACTTATCTCATAAGTTTGGAGTAGTCCTTCAGCGAGGTGCCGGGCCTGCGTGCCGGCAGCTCGGGTGTTGCTGGTCAGCCCTCGTGAGCTTCTCCACTCTTCCCCGCACTTTCCTTCGCGTTTCACGCCCTCGTGTCCCTACCGAGCGAGCTCAGCCGCTGGTATGACAGGTCATGGCGTCAGTGGGTCAAGGCCTGGGGTGAGGGCCGGAGAGCCAAGAAGAGCCCATGAGGCGCGATGCTCAGACGCCTCTTTAACGCAAGGCGAGTGGATCGCAGAGAGAGGGAGAGGGGCCCACGACGCCCCACGCTATTCTCACACGCATCCCGCACACCAATCATGAGGGAAAAAGGTATGCTGCTACTTGTTGCCAGCCAGCCGCTGGTTGCTCCGAGGAGTGATTGAGGCAACCGAGGGCTCGGGCGAGGTAGCTGGCGCGGGCTGCCGCCGCCAGGGCTCACCACTCACATTTGTTCTCTGCAAGTGTGGACGACCCATGCGCGAAGCCCTGCGCTGCAGCGAGAGGCTCCAAAGGTAGGTGTCAATCGAAAGCAGTGAGATTATCTCAAGCAGGTTAGTCAATGAAGAAACAAAGCAACTTAGATAGATGCAGATAAAGCAAATGCCACTGGTCAGCCCGAGCGGCTTGGGATGATGCAGCCCGAGGGCGCCCCAATGAGGTAGGCGTAAGACATAAGCCAAACGGATACATGCCGCAGGGACGGGCCCACGCGACCTGGGAATGATGCGCCTGGGCGCCCCCGATGAAACGAAACTTGAAAGAAGTCACCGATACCATTGCGTAACGAGTGTCGGAGTAGTCAAGCAAAGGGATGAAGAAGCCGATCCTCACGAGCCTCGGACTCGAGCCCTGGAGGCTCAGTGGTCCGGCGGCTCATTGAGGTCCATCTCCATCTCCTCCAGGAACGCATGATGCTTGGCCACCTGAGCTTCCAAGATGCTCCTCCTCAGGCGCTGGTGGGCAGCAGCTGCATTCGGCAAGCCGAAGGGCATGCGAACGTAGTTGTGCGGTGGACCCGCGCAACGCCACACGCGCTGAGGGCTGTAAGCACTTCGAGACGCCGACTCTGATTGAGCCCGGGTAGTCGATGCACGCTGCAGCCCGCCATCCTCGCCTGGATGGGGAGCTACGCTTAGGCAGCGGTTGCCGCCAAGATGACTCTCGATTCCTGCAACTCATGAGCCACCTTGGTGATGAACCCCGAGGGTTGGGTCCTCCTTCCTTGCGGCTTCCTCGAGGGAAGCGTGCCGCCAAGCATGCCTCCAAGTGGTGCCCAAGCGCCTCCCTCGCGGATCTTGGCAAAGTCGGTGGCTCCTCAGAGAGAGCCCCCGAGCCCCGCCCGAGGAGGGCACCGGCGCGCCTTTCCTATGCGATGGAGGGTGGCGCCTGAAGGCGATGTCCGGATGTGGCGCCCGAGGTGCCTCTGCCTCAAGCCTTGAGCCAGGTGATGTCTTCTTCTTCTTGGGAGCTACTCCGTGGAGGTTTCCACTCTTGCTGTCCGGGTCCTCGATTGACGCGGCTCGGAAGGCGCGCTTGAGAGAGCACACCGCATCCTTCTCTTCACAGGGGACCGTGATGACCCTGCCACTTCCTGGCATCTTGAGAATGTTGTAGCCATGGTGAGTCACTGCCATGAACTTGGCCAGGGCCAGATAACCGAGGATGGCATTGTATGCCAGGCAAATGTGAGCGACGTCGAAGTCAATGAGCTCGGTGCGATAGTTGTTGTGCAGTCCAAAGGTGACAGGAAGGCGGACCTGCCCTATCGGGACAGTGGAACCATCAGTGACTCCTGAGAAAGGCTTGGTTGGTTGAAGCTGATCGTATGGCACTAGGAGATTGTTGAACGTCTCGACGGACAGAACCTTGAGTCCTGCTCCGCCATCGATGAGGGTCCCGGTGACTTGCACATTGCTTATAACTGGGGAACAGAGCATTGGGAGGACACCGGCCGTCGCCGCACACTTGAGCTGATCAGCTGAGCTGAATGTGATGGCGCACGCAGACCACCTAAGAGGGCGTGTGGCCTCAAGCTTGGGGAGGACTGCATTCACCTCGCGAGCAAACTGCTTGAAGATGCACTGTGAGGCTGGGGCCTGAGCGCCGCCCAAGATGCAAGCGATTGCACGTGGCTCCTGGAAGCCCCCAGCCCCTCGGGCCCCGATGATGGTCTTCATTCCTTCTTGGTGGTGGTGGCGAGGAGGAAGGCTCAGCTGTTCAGTGGCGATCCTCACGAGGCTGATCTCTCCAAGCTCCCTCGTGAGGTTGGTCTCGCGAGCGGGTCCTCGCGAGGCTGGTCACGCCACCCTTGGCGAGGGCCACGGTCATCCCAAAGATCCTCCACCTCTGATCCGCCGCCATAGCCCCGACGTTGAGCCTGGACGCCGACCGACACGCCTTCTCGCACAGCCCCTGGGCTCTGGCATTCTGGTGTTGTGGGTGTGAAGATCGTGGCACACAGCATCGCTGCCCTTGGACGACTCGGCTGGTCCCTGCCTGGCCAGGTTCTGCTCTGCTGCAAGCACAGCTGCTCCTTTGTGCTTCACATCCTTGGACTTGGCTTTTCTCCTATGGGTCTCCGCCACTGGAGCTCGAGAAGGAAAGGGCCCCTCCTCAGCCCTTGGCGCACTTGGTCACCAAAGTTGAACAACCTCCAAAGGACGCATACGTATCTTCATGGATCGCCAGCCCTCCTTCATCTTGACGCTATGGACGCCATCAAAGAACGCTGAAATGATGGCCTCCTTGGTCACCCTGGGAATCTTGAGGCGAGCGTTGTTGAAGCGCTGGATGTACTTCTGCAAGGTCTCTCCGTGCTGCCGCTTGATGCGTGCATAGGTCACCCACGGCTCGCGGACGGTCGCGAAAGTGCCCTGGAAGTTGGCGATGAGCGGGTGCGCATCTCATCCCTGTGAAGAGATCATGCGGCCAGGTTCAGAGCCGTGTGGGCGCTGGCCCTGGAGTGCCATGGGAAACCAGTTTGCCATGACCTTTTCGTCCCCGTTGGCGGCTTCGATGCCTAGCTCGTAGAGCTGTAGGAACTCCGCGGGGCCGGCAGTGCCGTTGTAGCGAGGGGGCAGGTCAGGCTTGAACTTGCCTGGCCAGGCGACACTGCGCAGCTTGGTGGTGAAGGCGCGACAGCCTGTGGTGGCCACCGGAGCTCTCTATTGATGTGGGGCTTGATCCTGGGGATTCCCGCGCGCTGCTGGCTGGAGCAGCGCGGGGTCTTGACGTGGTGGCGCAGGGATGCGGTCATGGCGCACCGGTGCCGGGAGAACGCGTGCGCCTTCTTGGGGACAAGGGGTTTCTTGGCAGCTCCTTTCTTGTCGCGCGGGTGCCGGACGCGGTGGATCTCGTCCCGGGCCGCGCCTTTGGAGCCAGGGCGCTTCTGGGGAGGAGGTGGTGGATGCACCTTCCTGATCCGCGCCCCGCGCAGGACGGAGGGCGAGGCAGCGAGAGGATGGCGAGGAGAGCCCCTCTACGGCGCCGACGAGCTCGGTGATGCGGGCGAGCTGGTCCTCATAGAGGTCGCTGATCGACGGTAGTGCAGGAGCTCACGCAAGCGAGTACGCGGCGGCGCTGGCCCGTGGGGGCGCTGGCGGGCGGGACGACGGACCGCCGGGTCAGCGACGGTGGGGCGGTGCGGCTTTTCCGCCGACCGGCGATGCGAGACAAGGCCTGCTGCTCGCTCTCGCCGGGCCGGTGGCGGCGCTACGGCAAGCGACGGGAACGACGGGACACCTGCCGACGGAGCTGCTCGGGCGACGCGACGGGCGGCGAGTAGCCCGACGCCGGGCGCGAGCCCGCGAAGGCCAGCCATGGGCATGATGGAAGATCGTATACGAGCAGCGAAGAAAGATTCCGCGACTCTCTACCCGGGCGTAGCAATATCGATGTCGGGTTCCGTGGAGACCTTAAGGTTCAACTCCGGGTGCGACGAAGATCTCTCCGCTACCGATCTACGTCCGATCGCCTCGTGAGCTCTAAGCTGAAAATGATGAACAACACAAGGGACACAAGATTTATACTGGTTGGGGCCACCGTTGTGGTGCAATACCCTACTCCAGTGTGTGGTGTGATGGATTGCCTCAGGGGCTGATGATGAACAGTACAAAAGACGAAAAACCTCGCGAGAGGTGTTCTTGAGCTGGTGCGGTGAACTGCTTCGGTGAGTTTGATCACCTCCCTTGATCTCTCTGTCTACGGTGGTGGCTAGCTCTATTTATAGAGGCCCTGGTCCTCTTCCCAAATATTGAGCGGGAAGGGTGCCAACAACGGCCATTTTGAAGGGGGACATCTAGTACAGGTTATCCTAACTAAAGTTGGTCTTCGGCTGCCAAAAGCACTGGCGATGACGCCGTCTTGGGCTCCACGGTGACCTCCATCCTGCCGCTCCGCTGGTCTTGGTCTCGCTGTAATCAAATGGCAACCTTGCCCGATGCCTAGGTACTCCACGCCTGTGCTTGCCCCTTTGCACCAAAGAGGAAACAAGGACACATCATGGGTCGGCTACCACTGGTCTCGGATCACATTGTTTAGGGCCACGAGCACCTCGCGAGGTACCCTGCCTTGATCTCTCCGGCCTCATGAGCCAGCCCGGCGAGGCCGCCCCGAGGAAGTCTTATGCTTGTCTCCGCCTGTGAGGGTCTTGAGTCTTGCACCGGTGAAGATGAGCCGATCGGGCCACCACTTGAGCCACGCCAGAGGTCAGCGGTGCAAGTCTCTGGGACCCCTGCTCCTGTAATGCCGACAACATCCCATTTATTATTTCTAAAGCCCATTTTCTTGTTAAGCCTAATGCATCCCTCCTAGGAAAGATTTGCACCAGCAGGCGGAGAATAACAACTTGACCTTGCCCGGGTATTCCTAAAAAAATATAGCTGGGCTAGCCATTTTCAGCTTGAAAAAAATTAATATATGGGTTGGATATCCGGCCTCGGGCTAGACGGGCCACAATTACCTAGCTTAATAACTGCAGCGATGTTTTCGTTGTTGTTCAGAGGAGAAAATTAATATCTGGCTAAACATCGAAAAACTCCTGCAGTGATCACACCTGAAAACACAAATACCGCCGAGCTGCTTGGTCCTAACTCACGGCCGCTTCGCTTGTTGACAATGGTGTGGGACCGTGATGTCGTGAAACCGTAACGTAAGCAAAATAAATTATAGTTATATATATATATATATATATATATATATATATATATATATATATATATATATATATATATATATATATAATAAGGAGGCACTTATGACGTGAGGCTATGGACCTCGGTGGGTCCCTCAATGTCATCCTTCCAAGTAAAGTCATCTCTCGCCTGCGCGTCTACTAAACAGTTAGTGCCGTCTTCGCTTCCCGTGCAGGCGATTGTTTCCACCTTCAAACGCACACAAGTGCCGCCCATCCGCCCATCTGCCGCCATATTAATGATACGCTGTTGCCGAGGCGGTTACTCCGCGCCACACGCCCGCCCCTCCGCCCGCCCACCATTGTTATATAAACCGCCGCGCCGCCATAGCCGCAGTCATCCGCATCCGCTCCCTTTCTCCGTCCACACCACTACTTCCCACCATGGCTTCCTCTCGCCCAGCCGCTTCGGGATGGGCGGACGACGACCACAAGGAGATGGCAGCTATCGCTGCCGACCGCCAGTCGGCAGCAGCCGGAGGACGACGACGCCCCAATGGAGAACATGGTAGTCGATGATCTCGCGCCAACCCTCCTCGTGGCTATGCTCGCCGGGCATTGCACCATGACCATCGGCGCAGGCCCGTGCCCAATATATGGACAGGCGCAGGCAGATGTGTGAGGAGGCCCGGAGGCACAGCCGCCACAGCCACCATCTCCTCCAGAGCACCCGCAGCGGAGGAGCAGATCATCAGAGAGCGGGCGGAGCAGAGGCGCTGCTCGACCAGACCACTCCGGCTCTCAAGGGCCGCCGAAAGGCCGGGCGGTACTGCATGCGGTGGCGATGCCGCGCCACCTACAAAGAGGCTAGCAAAGAGGGCGATGAAGCGGGCGAGGCGTTGTTTGGCGAGACCGAGGAAGAGGCAAAGGACAATGCCGGCTTCAAGAGTCCTCGCCTGGCCGGGCGCCGATGAGGCCCATTCGCCGAGGCCCCACGGCGCCAACAACGAGGCAGAGGACACCACCGGCTCCGCCGAGGCCCTGCCAACATCGCCGGCTCAGCCGAGGCCCCACCAACATCGCCGGCTCAGCCGAGGCCCCACCCTACCGGCAACGTGGGGGAGGATTTCCACCGCTCCGCTGAGGCGCCGCCCGCCGGCAACGAGATTGAGGACATCGCTGGCTCCGCCGAGGGCCCGCCCCGCTGCCAACGAGGCCGCGCCACATAGAAAATGAGGAAGAGTAGAACACGGTAGGTCGCCGCTGGCATAAGTAAGGCCACCGCGCTACCTTTTGTTGAAGCCAAGCTAGGCGGGTTGACAATTGACGGCCGTTAGCTTGGCGGCGACGTGGAGTCGGAGAGCTGCGCTCGAGAAGAACGCTGCTTCTACTTAACTGCTGGTGCAGTTGGCTGACTGACAAGTGGGCCCAACAGGCCATGTGTTAGTTACGCAACTGCACCTGCAGTTAAGTCACTAAACCTTCTGTTCGGCTCAGCGGGACACAGGTGGGTAGCTTTGTTTAATTAATTATACCTCCAAAGTGTTTTGTGCAGTGCAACAAAAGGTCAAGACGTGTCAAAACCAGCGGATCTCGGGTAGGGGGTCCCGAACTGTACGTCTAGGCGGATGGTAATAGGAGACAAGGGACACGACTTTTTTACCCAGGTTCGGGTCCTCTCGATGGAGGTAAAACCCTACTCCTGCTTGATTAATATTGATAATATGGGTAGTACAAGAGTAGATCTACCACGATATCAAAGAGGCTAAACCCTAGAAGCTAGCCTATGGTATGATTGTTGTTCGTCCTACGGACTAAAACCCTTCGGTTTATATAGATATTGGAGAGGGCTAGGGTTACACAGAGTCGGTTACAATGGGAGGAGATCTACATATACGTATCGCCAAGCTTGCCTTCCACGCCAAGGAAAGTCCCATCCGGACACGGGACGAAGTCTTCATTCTTGTATCTTCATAGTCCAGGAGTCCGACCAAAGGTTATAGTCCGGCTATCCTGACACCCCTAATCCAAGACTCCTCAAGAGTCCCTGAACCAGGCTTCAATGACGACGAGCCCAGCGCGCAGATTGTCTTCGGCATTGCAAGGCGGGTTCCTCCTTTGAATACTTCATAGAAGATTTTGAACACAAGGATAGTGTCCGCCTCGCAAAATAAGTTCCACATACCACCGAGAGAGAATAATATTTACACAAATCCAACCTGTCGACATATTCCGCAGCGTGACATCACACCACGCCAAGCCTTTATTCAATCGCTTTTTACAGCCCCACCTCAGCGCACTTAGCGAGGTGGTTTCTTAGCACGCCTTGTCGGGCAGTAGATTGTGTCCCTTATTCCGTGATTCTCATCAATACAGCATGGTAACCCAATCGTGTCCGCTGGTATGTCTCCTCAATCGGCGAGTCCCAAATGGTCACGGGAGGCCCTTGGTATTCAACCTCTTTATAAAGAGACCAAGGCTCTACCTTTCTTTCAATCTCAATCGAATCCGCCTCTTGCCTCGAAGTTCCAACACCCAAAGCTCCAGATTCAAACGCCATGACCTTCGATGATGTCCAGCCACGACCTTCAAGGCCGGTGGATGCCTTCCTCCACTATGTAAGAAGACGTATAAAGCTAAGAGATGCTGTATCTAACTCGGGCGAAATCCTCAGATAGGCTGCCTGCTCAAGGGCAGGTTATTCCCACTCCCAAGCCTGGCGAGAGCATGGTGTTGGCGTCTCATTTCCTTCGGGGGCTAGGCTTCCCGACAAACCCCTTCGTGAGAGGGCTCCTGTTTTATTATGGGCTGGAATTTCACGACTTGGCTCCGGAGTCCATCCTCCACATCTCATCATTCATTGTCGTGTGTGAAGCCTTCCTCCAGATACTCCTCACTTCGGATTGTGGCTTAAGACCTTCAAAGTAGAGCCAAGATGATCGAGGGGCAGCACGCTGGAGTGCGGAGGTGCTGTTATAAGCAAGAATGTTGATGCTCCATGGCCCGAGGGCTCTTTTCAAGAGGAGTTCAGCTTATGGCAACGAGAGTGGTTTTATATCACAGCTCCTGTGGCTACCAAGGGTGGCGCCACCTGCCTTTCACTCGGGTCCCCACCACAGCCTAGCATCGTGGGTCAACAAACTGCTTAACTGGGGTCGCCCAAGGACGTGCCCTTGTTGCAGTGGCCGCATTCGAGATCTCCTAGAAAGAGACATCAATCTGGTCGAGTGACGCAGGTCATGTTGATTCGCCGCACTCCAACCTCGCAAACGCCGCCTCCGCCTGTGGAGTTTAATCCGAGGGACCACGAGCCTCCAACATTTTACTAGCGACACCCATGGAGATGTACATATTGTTCTTTGGATCACAAGCAATGTGTCCGGACTCGACCAAGGACGCAGGTCTGAGCTGCAATCGCCTGGATACTCAAGTAAGTAGCCCTGTACTCGGACACGCTATCTATATACTTATCATAAAATTTCCCTTAAAAGAGTTGTCCCTTGAACATGAGTGGATAGCGGAAGCAAAGCTAATCAGGTGCCCGGCCCCCCTCCCTGAGACCACGTCGGATCCCATGTTAACCCGGATGCTGGAGGTTGCGCCTTTGGAAGAAGGCGTAGGGGGGAACAAGGAAGCTACCGCCTCCCCGAAGGAGGCTGTCAGGAAAGGAGGAATTGAGAATTCCTCTATCCAGGGGGAGAAGAGGACCGCCTCTGAAGACCCGGAGACCATGGTCTCAAAGCTGGGAAGAAATCTTCGCCGAGGGTCCTGTGTCGGGATGCCTCGACCAGACTGTGGCTCCCCAAGGGGATCAGTCCTCCACCGAGCCGTAAGTAGAGAGGGGAGTTTTAAAATGAGGGACATCCATGTTCTATTTCTGAGGAAGATAAATGAAATTTTACCTTGTAGTTCGGATCTCAGCCCTTCTCAGCAGGGAGCTCATCTTCATGGGATCTTCGTCCGGAGATGATGGAGAGCAGAACGCCCCCCGCCGCATCGCTTTAGGAGGCGGGCGACCCGAGGTGTCGCCATGAGGGTTTCTCCGAATCCGCAGGGCTGGAAGGCAGTCGATGGTCCCCAAAGCCCTTCCGTGTCCGCCTTCGAAAAGGCCATCTGACGAGTCCGTACCGCCCGGTGCACGGTCGGAGGAGCTGAAGGATCTGCTCGAGTTTAACGCTCTATCTCGCATTTAACACCGCATTGATGGGTACGGTGATTGAAAGGATTTCATCCACGTAGAGCGGGTTGTACGAGGCCGTCAGAGTTTATCGACTGGTTTTGAGGTACGCGAAATGGTGTAATTTTTGACAGTTCCGCATATATAAGATGCGCCTGTAGATAGTAGCCCCGAGACTCGGCATTGTCAAAATGACGGCACGCCGAGGATCATAATCCTGTATAATATGTCGCCTTCCTATGTAGGTGGTGAAGTGTTCGTGGCTAGCCGGACTCGATGGATTTGCCGAGCTAAAGAGGCAACTTGACGTGGCAGATGTCGACATCGCGCTTGTCAACAAGCGGCTTGACGAGGCACAAGGTATGTAATCTCAAGACACCTGGTAAGAGGAGCTTGATGCCCGTGATCTTACAACATGAATGCTTGATGCAGATGGTGCCCCGCCATGGAGAACCTTCAGCGGAACTTGCCCGAGCCAAGGAGCAGGCCAGAAAATCGATGTGGTTGCCTTTAAAGGCGGTCAAGAGCTGAAAGTTTAACAGCTGCTCATCGCCAAGCAAAAAGGAAATGGCCGAGATGGCTTTGAAGTTGAAGAATGCTGCCGACCGCTGCAAGCTTCTTGAAAAGAAGATCGGGCGGAATGAAGGATTCGGAGAAGGCCACTATCGAGGCTAAGGATACCGCCTCGTGATGAGAGCTATGAAGGAGGAGCTACGCCAGTCGAGATATCGCGCCGAAAGCCCTTTATGCTGCGGATGAAGTTCGGGATCCTAAATATGTCCGCTGGACCGGCTGTGGAGTGCGCTAACACTTATCCGACTTCAGGGCGAAAAGTCATGACGCTGCTAAACACTTCCGAGATCAAAAGGATCACGGCGGAAAAGCTTTTTTGGTCGCTGCCCACAATCCGAGCGCCCATTTCCATCGACCGATCGCTTACCGCATGGGCGGAGCTGAATAGGTTATCCGGACTCGCCATGAAGTATGTCGTGAGTCATCTGTGGTCGGAAAGGCCCGAGCCAAAGAGTTATTTTAGCTTGGTGCAGCAGTTCCTTGGTGCGGTGCCGCATATCAATGCAATGAAGAGGTCAGATGCATAGAGGGTGCGCGGACGGTCTTGCCCTGTCAAAACATATCGGGCGGAGATGAATGCCATCGCTGTTGCATCCCAAGATTCGGACGGAGCCAAGCACGCGCGAGCACTATTTTCGTGAAGTTCTGCAGGCGCTGCTTAATAGAGACGCAAAGGTCAAGGATATTATGTTCAAATAATATGTATTATTGTAAAACAATTTTTCAAGGGAATATAAAAGCTTTTTATACTTGTGCCTTCAAGAATTAAAATACCTCATGTGCGGCCATTAAACTATATGTATATATAACCAGAAAGATGGCAGCCTTCGGCTTCAGCCACCACGCATATAATGCGGGGGTGTTCGCAGAAGGCGCATTTTCACACTTGATCCAACGCCTTGTTCCTATTAAGGAGGTGATAGCGCAGCGAACTAGGCAACCGGACTATAATGCTTTATCACTTTCACTTAGCAATAGGAGTTTGACAGTGGGGCTACTATATAGCCCCTAGGGGCACCGCGCCACCCAAATTTGCGGTGTGCTCGGCCGAAACGACCTTCAGCACGCGGAGGAATCCTAAAGATTCCGGCGGGTCATCGATCGTTGACCAGTCTCACGCTATATCATGACAGCCGCCGCTTTCACAGAGGTGCTCGCCGTCAACCGGGCACAATCGCGCAGAGTCTCTCGGTGCTGCTTTAGCCGATAGAGCAGAACGAAGGCAGCAAACACAGAGCCGGGCAAACCCAACATTTGACCAAAGACATGTGTCGGTGTCAAACCGCGGATCTCGGGTTGGGGGTCCCGAATGTGCGCCTAGGCGATGGTAACAGGAGACAAGGACACGATGTTTTTACCTCGGTTCGCCCTCTCGATGGAGGTAATACCCTACCCCGCTTGATTAATATTGATGATATGGGTAGTACAAGAGTAGATCTACCACGAGATCAAGGAGGCTAAACCCTAGAAGCTAGCCTATGGTATGATTGTTGTATGGCTATCGACTAGCCTAGCCTCGGTTTATATAATGCACCAGAGGCCTAGGATAACAAGAGTCCTAGCCGAATACGCCAGTGGGGGAGGAGTCCTTGTCTTGATCGCCAAGTCTTGTAGAATCTTCCTTGTATGCGGCAACTGTCCGGACTGGCCCATGAGTATACGGCCATGGGGATCCTCGGCCCAATCCAACTGATCGGGAGACGACGTGGTGAGTACCCCCTAGTCCAGGACACCGTCAACATGATTCGGAGCTGATGCATATAAGGCCAAACTCGCGACGCCGAACACTCCCTAAGGTATTTGGTCTTTATGAAAACGGGCTGAACGACGCCCTTGGTAATAAGCCCCTGGTGTCCAGGTACGCGCAATCTGACGTGGCCACATGCCAAGACGCCAACTTCCTCCTTGGTTATACAAAAAAACGGGGGATGTGTATCAACAAGAGACAGTAAAAAAGGTTTAAGTAGGGTCTTAATCTAAAAAGAATCCTTGGAACGGGTCCCTACTGCACGCCTCGCACTCGTGTTCCGCTAGTCAGTATCCCGGACGGTGTAGCACGGTGTTCATCTATAAAAGAGAGGAACTTAGTTGAAAAAGATCATGCGAAAATGTATGTTATATTAAATAAACAAAGTATAATTCAAAAAAAGGGTAAAATTGAGATTTATTGTCTCTTGTTGTACATGCACGGAGCCCCTTGTACTGGGGTATGCGGCTAGTAAGCCCTTGTATGTTTACGCCGGACTCGTCAAGCCATGTCCGGGGTCTAAACGACCTGTTTAGGTGCTTTGATTAGTGAAGCAGGTTTAGTGTGTGGCTGTCAAGGCAGCCGCACAGTCTTCCGCGCTCGAGGAACACTTGACATTTCCCTTTAATGAGATGATGCCTCGCGGACCGGGCATTTTAAGCGTAAGAGATGCATAATGCGGTATTGCTAAAGCGGCGAAAGCTTCGTCCCCAAGAGTGCTTGATAGCTACTTGTAAATGGGGCGATGTGGAAGGTTAGCTTTTCGGGCGGAAGTTGTCGGGGAGCCAACATAACTTCTAGCAGGAGAGAACCCGCATAATGGGCATCCGGGCTCATGCTACCTCTTGAAAGGAAGTGTTGCTATGGCTAATTTTTGTTGGGTCTATCCCCATTTTGTGGATTGTGTCCTGATATAGCAGGTTTAGATCACTGCCGCCATCCATTAGGACTTGTGTAAAGTGGAGTCCGCCAATTATCGGATCTAATATCTAGGCAGTCCAGCTTCATGCCCGCATTTCTAGAGTAATCCCGATGGTCAAGGTGATTGGTTTTGACAACCAAAGGTGGGACTCCTCTCGATAGGCCGTATGGCGCAGATCTCTATAGGCGCCCACTGCTTTTCCCTTTTGTCATGTGAAGTGAGTTTACTGTTTTGACTTCTTGTGGGAAATTTTGTTTTCCAAAGGTTTCGCTTTGGGGCTGGCCATCGCCCTCGCTGGTGTGTCGAGCCCTTGTGTTCGGTGTTGAGTTTGCCAGATTGCTTGAAGACCCAACAATCTTTGTGGGTATGGTTTGCGTGCTTCCCGAGTACTATGGATTTCGTGATATCTTGTCCAAGATTTTGTTTAGGTTAGATAGCTCGTCCTCGTTATCCTTGAGGGGCATCTTTTTCGATTCTGCCGAGAGCTTTTGAATCCGCGCTGACTCGCCGTGTTCTTCGGCTGTTTCCTTGGTCCGCGCTGGTCCTTGCTGCGCCACGGTTTCCGCTTCCATCCCCGACTTCAGATGTACTTGGGTCACTGGTATCGCATCTTGCCAACCAGCTATCCTCTCCTCGCGCAAAAGCGGGTCATGAGGCTTGTTAATGCGGCCATTGTTCTTGGCTTTTCTTGGCCGAGGTGCTCAAGCAGCCATTCGCCTCTTTAACGCTGTGTTTGAAAGATGCTAAGGCTTCTGCCGTCCGGACCGTCGACTATCTGGTTCTTTTTAGTAAGAAATCTGTTCCAGAATTTCCGGGCTGACTCTCCGGGTTGTTGAGTTATAGACTTAAATCGTCTGCATCCGGAGGTCGGACATAGGTCCCTTAAAAATTTGCCCGAAAAGCATCCTCGAGCTCTTCCCAACTTCCAATGGTGTTTTCGGGAAGGCTTTTAAGCCAATGTAGGGCTGGCCCTTTGAGCTTGAGGGGTAAGTATTTTATGGCGTGGAGGTCATCTCCTCTAGCCATGTGTATGTGGAGGATATAATCCTCAATCCACACTCCAGGGTCTGTTGTTCCGTCGTATGCCTCTATGTTTACGGGCTTGAATCTCACTGAAATTATGGTCCAAAGACTCATCGGTGAAACATAGGGGTGTGCGGCACCCCTATATTTGGGTGTGTCGTGATGTTCGGATACTTGTTGCGTTGCATTGCTTAATAGAGCTTGCTTTCTTGGCCCGTAGATAGATCTGGCTGGGCCATCTTTTTGATGCGAATCCTTGTGCCGATCGCGGTTGGCTTGTGTGCGCGCCATTTGCCGCCTATGTTGGCCATGGGGTTGTTTATTCGATCGGTGGCTTCCTTTTTTTTATTGCGGGGCTCTAAGGCCTCCTCATCAAATTCGCAGTAATTTTCGCTGGGATAGTTTTTGTGTGGCGATCGTCGCCAGATTTGTCTCATGTGTTGAGTACTTTGCTCCATCTAATTCTGAGTGCATCTTCGCTGTTTTGAGCTTCCGCTTCGCTTTTTAGGCTACGCGCAGGGCATTTGAGCCTTTGTGGAGGTTCTTCGCTCCAGCAACTAGTCGAAGCGTGAGGTCGTCCGGATTGTTATCTTCGCCGGGGACGGGTTGTTCGGTTTGTTTATCCAAGTTGCCCTGTTCGGACGGTTGCTCGATGGCATGTTCGTCGTCCGCCGGTTCGCCTGCTCGTGGCTGGGTCTCAGATGGCTGCTGTCTCGCCGAGGTGGGTTTAGAGCGGCGCTTACGTCGCCGCTTTGACTGCTTTTCGAGGGAACGATCCTTCGTTGCATCCCTTTGTTCCTCGTCGTCGTTTCTTTTAGGCGTGTCCACCATGTATACATCGTGAGATGAGGTGGTTGTCCAGTGCCCTATAGGCGCTGGTTCCTGTTCGTCTTCTACATCGTCCTCCATACCGTCGATGTCTTTGGAGTCAAAGTCGAGCATGTCGGTTAAATCATCACCAGTGGCTACGAAGTGGGTGGTGGGTGGGCTTTGAATTTCTTCGTCATCCGCATCCCAACCTTGTTGACCATATTCCGGCCAGGGCCCTCCTGATAAAGAGAGAGACTTTAGTGAATTCAGAATGTCGCCGAAGGGCGAGTGCTGAAAGATGTCCGCAGCGGCGAACTCCATGATCGGCGCCCAATCGGATTCGATTGGCAGGGGCGCTGAAGGTTCGGAGTCCGGAGAGGAGTCCGACACCTTATAGTCGTGAGCTTCGCAGAGGACAAGGCTGGTGTTCGGCTTAATCGCCGTAGAGATTGCAGCCCCCGAGGCGGTGTCTAGCCACCCGTCCTCGATTGGCACAGTCGGCTCCGAGCTAGGGGTCGGAGCAGAACATGTGTGCAGCCTCCGTGGCACTGCTCGGCGGCAGAGCGAGATCATGCCCATCGTGATGAAGGCGGTGCGCTCGGCTGCGGCTCGAACCGTCAAGGTCAAGTCTCCGCGGACGCCACCGTAGTTCAAACTTCCAAATCTGACCTGATGGCTGGGCGAAGCTTTGATCTGCTCCAGATGGCTGCTTAATTGGCCCGCAGTGCAAAGCCGCCGAATACGAAGATCTATCCGGGGAGAAAAGTCTCACCCTGGACCGCATCGTTGTTGATGATCGAAGGAGCCATCGGGTCGAAAGATGACGACATAGAGGAGCTCTCAATGAAAGCACCAATGTCGGTGTCAAACCGCGGATCTCGGTAGGGGGTCCCGAACTGTGCGCCTAGGCGGATGGTAACAGGAGACAAGGGACACGATAGTTTTACCCAGGTTCGGGCCCTCTCAATGGAGGTAAAACCTCTCCCGCTTGATTAATATTGATGATATGGGTAGTACAAGAGTAGATCTACCACGAGATCAAAGAGGCTAAACCCTAGAAGCTAGCCTATGGTATGATTGTTGTTCGCCCCACGGATTAAAACCTCCGGTTTATATAGACACCGGAGAGGGCTAGGGTTACACAGAGTCGGTTACAATGGGAGGAGATCTACATATCCGTATCGCCAAGCTTGCCTTCCACGCCAAGGAAAGTCCCATCCGGACACGGGACGGAGTCTTCAATCTTGTATCTTCATAGTCCAGGAGTCCGGCCAAAGGTTATAGTCCGGATATCCGGACACCCCCTAATCCAGGACTCCCTCAGTTCCAATGGCAACGAGGTGAAGTAGATAACCCTGTTTACACAGAGGTGCAAAGGAAACAACTAGTGGTCAATAACGGTGGATGACACAGAAGCCAACAAAAAGAAGCATCTACCTTATCTAAATGGGAAAGAAAGCAAGACAGTAGCATTTCTCAAATGGGTGGCATTGATTAATATTAACAGAGAGATTATATTAATAATAAAATTTGTTAAACATGTAATTTTCTTTTAACTATGGCCATGCATCAATTTTCTAGCGGCATTATTAGAGGGTGCTTGTTTACAGGGACATTTTGGTGGAGGGACTAAAAAACTCCGTGTCAGTAACCAAACATGAGGGACTTTTAGGGACTAAAAGTGGGCATTTGGGACTAAAGAAAGAAGACCACGAGGGAGAGTCTTTTTGGGACTTTTTCCAACAGTTGGCCTTGCCACGCATCGCACCTTGTCTCTATTAGTTCATTACTAGGGGTAACATGGTCTTTTAGCATGTCATTTAATAACCTCTAGTCCATGTTTAGTCCCTGGAACCAAGAAGGTAGGGACTAGGGAGTTTTTAACCAAACAGGGCCTTAGATTAACAACAGCTAAAGAGTTGCACGGGATAGTGGATGCACCAGCACCATGTGCATCTACCGATTTACTGGGGTGATGCACAGTCTGTTGCAACAAAGAACAAACAACCAAGGAGCATATTTGTGTTGGTCCCAGTTTTGTTATCTTTAGACACCTTTCCCTATGTGAGCGCAACAAATCTAGTCCTGCTCAAACTCTACAGCCTTGTCCCCCAAAACAAAAGATTAGTTCACATGTATGTGTGCATCTTGGTTTGTCATTGTTTTCCTTTTCGACCAACGAGGTCTTTGGATAGCCGACCTGTACTAGTACTTTCCCCACTTCCTTTCCTCTCGTGAACCACGCCCTAGATTTATGCTATACAACTTTCCCCACTACTTTCCCCGATTCCTGTCCTCTTTGAACCACGTCTTAGATTCATGCAATACAACTTTCCCCGCAACTTTCCTTTTTGAACCACGTCCCAGATTCATGCTATACAACTTTTCCCACTACTTCCCCCATTCCTTTCCTCTTTGAATCACGTCCTAGATTCATGGTATACAACTTTCCTGTCGCAGTAAATGACCACGGGTAGCCTAGCCGGCTCCCCCTGGGGCTTCTTGTAGGATCTTGAGAAGAGGTGTCTAGAGGGGGGGTGATTAGACACTAAGTACCAAAGTTGCAGTTTTTAACCTTATTAAAGTTTAAGTGGAGTTTAGGCACAAGTTTAACATTCTCAAAACATAACAAGCAAGCATGCAATGAGTATATGAGCAGCGGAAAGTAAAGCATGCAACTTGCAAGAAAGTAAAGGGAAGGGTTTGGAGGATTCAAACGCAATTGAAGACACGGATGTATTTGGCGTGGTTCCGATAGGTGGTGCTATCATACTTCCACATTGGTGGAGACTTCAACCCACGAAGGGTAACGGTTCTTGTGAGTCCACTGAGCGCCCATCCTGAAGGGTCCACGAAGTAGCAACCTTGTATATCCCACCACGGCCGCCGCCCACGAAGGACTTGCCTCACTAGCGGTAGATCTTCACGAAGTAGGCGATCTCCTTGTCCTTACAAACTCCTTGGTTCAAGTCCACAATCTTGTCGGAGGCTCCCAAGTGACACCTAGCCAATCTAGGAGTCACCACACTCCAAGAAGTAACAAATGGTGTGTTGATGATGAACTCCTTGCTCTTGTGCTTCAAATGATAGTCTCCCCAACACTCAACTCTCTCTCATAGGATATGGATCTGGTGGAAAGAAGATTTGAGTGGAAAGCAACTTGGGGAAGGCTAGAGATCAAGATTCATATGGTAGGAATGGAATATCTTGGCCTCAACACATGAGTAGGTAGTTCTCTCTCAGAAATAGGATGCTGGAAGTATAGGTTCAGTCCGATGGCTCTCTCCACGAATGAAGAGGAGGTGGAGGGGTATATATAGCCTCCACACAAATCTAACCATTACACACAATTTACCAATCTCGGTGGGACCGAATCAACAAACTCGGTCAGACCGATTTTAGTAAACCTAGTGACCTTTAGGGTTTTCAGTGGGACTGACTTGCATCTTGGTAGGACCGATATGGTTAGGGTTAGGGCATAACGTAATCTCGGTGAGACCGATTACACAAACTCGGTGAGACCGATTTTGGTAACTAGCTAACCAGAGAGTTGGTCAGCAAACTCGGTTGGACTGACATTCAAACTCGGTGAGACCGATTTTGATAATGAGTCAACCAGAAAGTTTGCATTGTAATCTCGGTAGTACCGATTGCTCAAACTCGGTGAGACCGATTTTGATAATGGACATACACAGAGAGATTACAATCCCATCTCAGTGAAACTGAGATCCCTATCGGTGAGACCGATTTGCCTAGGGTTTGTGGCAGTGGCTAAGACATCCAAACTCGGTGGCGCCGGATAGGAAGAATCAGTGGGGCCGAGTTTGACTTTAGGTTATAAGACATTTGTGTGGAAGTGGGAAAGTAGTTGAGGGTATTTGGAGCATATCACTAAGCACATGGAGCAAGAGGCTCATTAAGCAACACCTCATCCCTCCTTGATAGTATTGGCTTTTCCTATAGACTCAATGTGATCTTGGATCACTAAAATGTAAAATGAAGAGTCTTGAGCTTGAAGCTTGAGCCAATCCTTTGTCCTTAGCATCTTGAAGGAGTTCCCACATCCCTTAGTCCATGCCACTCCATTGTTGAACTTATCTGAAACATACTAGATAAAAGTGTTAGTCCAACAAGAGATATGTTGACATTAATTACCAAAACCACCTAGGGAGCCCTTGTGCTTTCAATCTCCCCCTTTTTGGTAATTGATGACAACATACATCAAAGCTTTAGATAAAGATATAAAGAATAGCAATTAAAGCTTTGGAAAGACATGTAACAGGCATAGGCTCCCTGTCGTGGAATTGTCACGGCAGATGTGCTCATGAAAGGACTTAGTCGCAGGGCCATCGTACGGGTTAACCTAGAGGGGTTAAAGCGGACACAAAGACACGGGAGTTATACTAGTTCGGCCCCTTCGATGAAGGTAAAAGCCTACGTCTAGTTGTGATGGGATTGATGTGATTTCGGCGACTAGGGAGCAATAGCTTCGCCTCAGCCTCGAATTCTCGGTCCTTAATCCGCCACGGGTCGCCCCTTATATACACGAAGTTGACGCCTTGCCGGGTTCACAGAGTCCCGATCCGCTCATACAAGTGTCCGGCTCGGTCTCTTCTCTCTTATCTTACAAAGACAAGTTACAACACTAAGGCGGTTTACATAAACGGACCTTAATTCGCCTCGGGCTCTGGGCCTCCTCCGTGGGCCCAGATCATGGACAAGGGTAACCCGGCCCCTCCAGGCGGTTCACACTCGAGAGTTGTATCCCCAACATTAGGCCCAGATTGACTTGAACCGGTTCATGTTAATCTTCAACATCTTCAGAAACTCTTGATCTCCTTTCATACTCCGTAAACCGCCATCTGCTTGAACCGCCATGACGCTATCCTCCGATCCCGCGACGGGCGCTTTGACGCCATCTTTAATAAAGAAATCCAAACAGAAGATTCCTTCATTAATGCTATCCCGAAATCGAGGCGACCGCTGCACCGTCGCCGCTTTTGACTCCTCGATTCTCGCCGTTGATTACTCCGGTTCCTTATAAATAGACCGGCAGGCCCTTTCTTCTTCTTTTTCTTCCGCTCTTCTCCTTCCTCGCGACGCTCCCGCTCTTGAAGCTCCGCCGTCGCCGCCGACCTTGACCTCAGCGCTGCCGTGGGCAGATCAACCTCGACCGACCGAAGCTCTTTAGCGCCTCCGCCTTTCGGCGCGATCGTAAGCTCCTCTTCGAGCCCTAGATCCACATCTCAAGGTCCCCTTCCTCTTGTAGTTCACGGGTGTTCATCGAGTGTCCTCGTACCTGCCCTGCCATGGCCGCACGATTCGGCCGTAGTACACATCTCGGCGCGACCGCTGCCCGCCATCGGTTTTATCTCTTGTTTCATCTATCATTTTGTTTAGATCTTCTTGTTTAGGACGACGAATCCTCCCGCCTCTATGAGGCTTGCATAGGTCGCAGAAATTTTCCTCACCGAACCTTGGTAGATCTAAATTACTTCCATTCGCATGTGAAATCTGTTTCATCCACACTTAGTAGATTTTTCAGTTCTGTCTCTTTTGGCGGTTTGACTTTTGATAGCTAATCCGTCTACCCATTAGTCCTCGCTAAACCGAATTAAAAGCTAGCCACCAAATTGCCAGTTTAACATTGTACAATGCGCCTGAACCTTTTAATGGTGAACCGTTTTTCCTTTTCTTTCGCAGTTTAGTCTTCCGGAATGGCCCCTCAATTCTCAGCTTGCAATTGGGTCCGGTCCAAGATTACTGAAACGCAACTCAACGGCTACGTCACTACTGGCGCCTTGGCTCCAAAAAATGTCCTCCACTGGCGTGTTCCGGATGGCGAATTCCCTCCCGAGCCTCAAGAAGGAGAAGTGATTGTGTTTATGCAGCACTTAGACCGGGGATTCTGCCCGCCCGGTTCGAAATTCTTCCGGGACGTCCTTGCAAGTTTTAAACTCCATCCGCAGGACATTGGCCCGAACTCTGTATCAAACATATGCAATTTTCAAGTCTTCGTGAAGTCTATCTTCAAGAAGAACCATCTGTGGAGCTGTTCCGGATTTCTTCCACTTGAACCGTCAGACAGAATTTTCTCGATGGTCCCAACACGTAGCTGGGCGGCGTTTCAATCCGAAGAGGAAGGAAGTGGACTTTCCTCACGCCAAACACCACAGCCATCCAAAAGATTGGAACCAAACCTGGTTCTACCGCCGAACACCGCTCCCGCCAACGAGAATCCTTTGTCGGGTTACCGTCCTCACCGACTCAAGAACCATCATCCGCTGCCTTTTACGCTTAACCCGCTGAACGGAAGAACTTCGCTCAAATTATCAAGCTCCGGCTCTAATGGCCAATGGCTTAACCGGTGTGGACCTTGTGCGGTGTTGGGTTTCTTGGGCGTTTTGCCACTAAGCCGCCGCCCGGATTGATGCACAAGTACACCGGCAGCCTCAAAGACCCTCAAAGACGCACGAGTTGCCCATAACTGAACTTGAGGTCTCGAGATTGTAAAGAAGATGCTTGATGAACCGATCTCCGCTCGCAGCCTAACCGGTTGGCTCCATTCGTGTTGCCAACAAACCGCCGCGTAAAGCTCTACTCACCGCTTTTGAGCCCTTAATACTTTGTTGATATACATTAATCCTTGTTACTTCTCAGCCGACAGCTCCTTTCGAAGCGCATTCAAACCGCTCAAGCGCCGCGTGTAAAGTCCAAGGCCACCAAGAAGGCAGGCAAGAAGAAAACCACCGAGTCCTCTGATCTGCCGGAGGACGAAGAATCAGAGGCTGAGGTAAAACTTGACATTCTTACGAGGGAGCCGCCGTAAACCGGCTTTCCGCTTTGTGTTTCTTCTTGCTTATGATTTGTCCCTTTCTATTCCTTTTATCGACAATTTTACCTCCTGTGATGATGTCAAGCTACCATGCCGACCTGTTGAGGTAATCTTTCTTTCTTCCGAATCCGACCTTGCGCCGGTTAAAAGAATTCGTCGCTACCGTCCGAAAGTGAAAAATATCATTCCTGTGCTTACTTGAATCCAAACATTTCCTTGAAGACACAGCAGGCTGAAGAGCGCCAGACGACCCGCACGAGGGCCAACGGATTACCTCATCCGTTTACTGTGACACACCAACCCGGAAACGCCGCCCGTGAGGTGACTTGTTCTCCGAAAAGCGTTATCCCTTAAAAGGTTTCTTCCGATGTCCTCTCAATCCGTCGACCAATTATCAGGCCTCTTCCAACTCTTCCGGCGGTTCATCAACTACGCAATCGCCTCCGCTTAAAGTTGCTGGGTACGCAATCGCTGTCCGCCAATTCGCTTACAATTGTCTTGGTCAATTTGTCTTAATCCAATTCTGAATATTGCAGCACCAAGGCTCGCCTGAGTAAGAAAGCGAAAACCCTTGACCCTATGCGGATGTTGATCCGAAAAGACCCTAGAACAAACCCACGAAAATCCTCAAGTCGCCAAAAATAGCTCTGGCGAGTTGTACAAAGACGACACTGCCGACCCGCGGAAGTTGAACCGAGGTCCAAGTGGAAACCTCGCATCCTCGCTTCCATCAACCCGACCACAGGCGGGTCGTAATTGTTGAACCGCCGAGCCGAGTAAAAGACATCAAGCCCAAAGAAGACGCACGGTCCGCCAGCCCGCCAAAAATGACGATGTTATTGTGACAGCATCGCTACACCACTCCTAGCCAACCGTTGCTTTAGCAAAGCACAGCACAAGGAAGGCTCCACTACTATGAGCAAAGATAAGGGGAAGACTGATCTATCGGCTTATGACAACTTCTCTGCCCAAGAACTCCACTCCGGCTTTCTAAACCGGGTCTACACAAGCCGTGACTTTGAAGCGGGTCTGGTAAATCGCATGAAGGACCGCTATGAGGTAATGAGTTATGCCTTTCTTGTACTTTGGCTGTATAATAGCCCCCAAGGGTCGGTTCAACTTTAGCAAAGTTAAACCGGGACTTAATTTGTGTCTTCCGATAGCAAACTGAGATCAACTAGCCATTAGCCCCCAAGTGCCAAGTTGAATACTTGTATTGAGCTTGGGACTTTATAATGAAACAACTAACGTGCTTCCTTTGTTAACAGAATGAAATATACCAGCAAACCGTGCAACTCAAGGACCTTCGAGCCAATCTGGAAACTCAACAAGCAGAAGCCACCAAGGCTAAGGACGAATTGAAAACTGCCTTGGTCACTATGGAACAGCTGAAGGAGGGGTATAAGTCCGAGCGGGCCAAATGGGACACCGAAAAAGCCGGTTTGATAAAACGGGCAGAAGATGCCGAATCAGCTCTTAAACCGGTGACCGAAGAGCTTACCAGACTGAAGCGCCAAGTTCATGCCATGACCTCTGCCATCTTTGGTAAGAAAATTTGCACTGAATACACCTGTTTTGATATTTCCGCCGGTTTAACTTGAGCTGTCTGAACCTGGTGCAGGCAAGCGTATCGCTCATCTGGGCTCTGATGTGCGGAAGAAGCTCAAGGCCGCTTACACACTGATTGAGCAGTTGTATACCGGCGCCCAGCGAGTCATATGTGCCACATCATACGACAACACAGCTCCGTCCTTGATCAACGACACAGTGGATCGGCTGTCCATGGTTCCGGGGCAGCTTGAAGAGTTGAAGCGATCCGCGGCCCGGGCTGGCACTCTCATCGGCTCGACTCGTGCAAGGCGTGATAGCAGATCTTGATCCGCCGACATAGCCAAGGGTTTCCCAGCGCCAAGAGAACGGTGAAGCCTTTGACAACGACGCTCAAACGGATAACAAAGGAGATGCGTCACTGGCGAAGTCAATCGGCAGCGAAGTTAACCTGGCTGTTCACCGCTCTTTTTATGACGCAAACAACAAGCGGGTGGAATTTGTCATTCCTGAAGTGCGAGCCTTGTTCCCCAATCCGTAAGCACACTTATGCCCCTGACGTTGATCCGGCTGAACTTATAAGTGAAGAGGCTGTCTTTCGGGCCTTAACCGGATTGACTGGTCTACCAATGACTTCCGGCTTTGGGTGATGAAGAGGAAGAAGTTGAACCGACGCCAACGCCTCTTCCTCACGCCAACCCGGCGAGGAAGCTTAATCCGTCGAGCCGGGTGATGCATCGAAGTTGCTAGCCACAACACCATGCGAACCATCGGGCCTTGGAAGGCTTTGTAATAGAATAGCTAGCACTTTGTTTTGAACATGCCTTTATGCCCTCCGTCTGTAACTTTTTGCGGAGGTCTTGATACTTTGGTTTGAAGTATTGAAACCTTCAATGTTTTTTGCCCGCAATCACAAATTTTAAACCGCCACGGCGGCTTGCCTCACCAGCCGGCTTGTGACGCCTATATATTTATATAAGAAAATATTGAGGTATATGATCAAAACTTTGTGATACAAAAATACCGCCGCGTCGGGCATGCGGTTGGCTTAGCTAAACTTGAGGCGGAGGTTGTATAAACCATTACCGCCAAAGGAGAACAACTCTGTGTTTATAATACGGTTTACCGTAAACCGTGTCGGGTCATGACAAGACCCTGTTACTCCATAATGGGATGTTAACAGAAAAAATCAAACCGGAACAAAATCGCCGAATTCCGTTTAACTGACAACTTGAATCCGGTTTAAAAAGGTTGTCGGTTTAAGAAGGAAAATAAAAAATCAAATAACTGGTATGCAGACCACATGGAAGCAAAGGCAATGATAAAAACCATTTGCAAGAAGAGGCTTTACTGAGCCTGATCAGATAGTGTTACCATGGTCGGACAGGACCAAGCTCCCCATAAGGTGTAGCGATGGTTCAAGTCAGCCAGTCCCCAAGCGAAATCGTGGCATTATGCCGATCAAGTGGCATGGCAATGGTCCGGGTTCACCAAGCCCCCAAGTGATTCTATGGCCTTAGGCCGACCAAGAGGCGGATCTGGTTCAGACGTGACCATGTCCCCAAGTGATCCTGGTGGCTTTCGCCCGTCAAAAGGTGTTGCATTGGTTCGGACATGACCAAGCCCCAAGTGACAAAAACTTCAAAAGCAAGACCAAGGGTTAAACCGGAGGCCGCTTCATGACAACATCTCCATGTACCCAAACCGGACTTTTTACAGAACGGATACCCCGCTTTAGCCGAGGATCCGGTTTATTGCTTTTATTCATAATATATACATTGTCTTAATATGTACATAAGTGGAGCCGATGGCTCGGTATAATAAGGTCAAGATGAGCTATGTTCCACGGCTGTTGGTCTCCTCCTCTGACGTGCGTGAGTCTTTTCGCCTCGAACATCAATCAGATAGTATGACCCGTTGTACAGATTCTTGCTGGCCACAAAAGGCCCTTCCCAAGGTGGGGATAGCTTGTGCATATCTTTTTGGTCTTGAATGAGCCGAAGCACCAAGTCTCCTTCCTGAAAGGTTCTGGTTTTAACCCGCCGACTGTGATACCGACGAAGATCCTGCTGGTAAACCGCCGAACGAGCAGCCGCCATATCTCGCTCTTCATCCAGTCGGTCCAAAGCGTCCTGCCGTGCAGCCTCGCTATCTGCCTCAACATAGGCTGACACCGAGGCGTAGTCATGAACGGATATCGCTAGGAAGGACCGCCCCGCCCATAGACCATAAAGAACGGTGTGTATCCAATTGGATCTGTTAGGGTAGTGTTTATACTCCATATCACCGATGGTAGCTCTTCCACCCAACAACCCGGCGCCCTCTCTAAAGGGACCATAAGCCATGGTTTGATACCTTTCAAGATCTCTGATTAGCTCGTTCCGCTTGACCATTGGACTGCGGGTGGGCCATCAAGAAACGCTGTCAAGCGGATGTGCTCGCTCACAAAACTCCTTCACGGCTCCCTTGGACAAATTGGTGCCATTGTCCGTGATGATACTGTGTGGAAACCCAAACCGAAAATCACCTTTTGATGAACTGAACCGCCGTGGCGCATCACACTTGCTAACGAGTGCTCGCCTCGACCCACTTTGTAAATTTGTCGACCGCCACCAACAGGTGGGTCTTCTTGTCCTTGGATCTTTTGAAAGGTCCAACCATATCCAACCCCAAGTTGCAAACGGCCAAGTGATTGGAATCATCCTCAATTCTTGGGCGGTACATGAGCACGTCCGAAAACTTTTGGCAACCATCACATCGTCGACCAGATCTTCCGTGATCGGCATGGGCAGTCAACCAATAGAAACCGTGGCGGAACGCTTTGGCCACCAAGGATTTTGAACCGCGTGGTGACCACAGTCCCTTCATGGATCTCACGCAATATCTCACGGCCTTCCTCGGGGACACACAACGCTGAAACGCCTCGACACGCCGCAACGATGCAACTCGCCTTATATATGGTCATAGACTTAGACCGTCGAACAATCTGCCGCCAACGCCTCATCTTCCGTAACTCGCCCGGTTCATGTATGCCAAATAAGGAGCGCCCAATCCGGAATGACATGCAAGGCCGCCACCAATCGAGCCTCCGGATCAGAATAGCCAAATCAACTTCATCAGAAGCTTAACCGACGGATTGTGCAAGACATCAAGGAAGACATTGGGCGGACCGGTTTACGTTGAGAGCCTAGCCGCTTAGAGCATCCGCCGCTTTGTTCTTCCGACGGTCCACATGGTCCACGATATCCTTTAAAATGTCCTGCAACAATATCCACCTCCCGACGGCACGCAGCCATGAGTGGATCTTTGGAATCCCAAGTACCGATACTTGCCGGGCCACCAAGTCCGAAGTCACCAAAACACTTAACCCGCTTAGATTCATCTCCTTAGCCATCCGGAGACCATTGAGCAAAGCCTCATACTCGATGCATTGTTAGTACAGGGAACATTAAGCTTAAGAACATAACAGAACTTGTCACCTCGTGGGGAAGTTAATACGACTCCAACCCCGAGCCCTCCAATTGCTCGGACCCATCAAAGTGGATGGTCCAATAGGTATGATCCGCTTTTCTTGGTGCTTGCAACTCCGCCCAATCATTAATGAAATCCACAAGTGCTCGAGACTTTCTCGCCGTCCGAGGCACATACCTTAAACCGTATGCCCAAGTTCTATAGCCCACTTAGCAATCCGCCGATCGCTTCCGGTTCGTATAATATCGCCCAAAGGAGCTGAATCGACCATCGTGATGGGGTGCCCTTGGAAATATTGCTTCAGCTTCGACTTGCCATAAAAACTCCATATACCAGCTTCGCCAATGCGGATATCTTTGTTTAGACTCAATGAGGACCTCGCTGATGTAATAAACCGCCGTTGAACCGGATACTCCTTTCCCGCCTCCTTCCGTTTCCACCACAATGGCTACGCTGACCGCCTCGGCATTAGCAGCAACATATAACAGAGCGGCTCCTTGTCAATGGGAGCGGCGAGAACAAAGCGGGTTGGCCAACTGCCGCTTAAGACCTCCAATGCTTCATCGGCGGCTGAACCTGCATTTAACCGATCCGTCTTCTTCAAAGATTCGGTACAAGGGAATGACCTTCTCTCCTAGGCGGCTGATAAACCGGCTTAGCGCAGCAATCCGACCCGCCAAACGTTGGACATCATTGATACACTTTGGCTTAGCCAGGGAGGTGATAGCTATAATCTTCTCCGGATTAGCTTCAATCCCCCTGTTGGACACAAGGAAACCCAATAACTTGCCTGCCGGAACACCAAAAACACACTTGGCCGGGTTAAGCATCATCTTATACACCCGCAAGTTGTCAAAGGTTTCTCTCAAATCCTCAATCAGTGTTTCCTTCTCCCTTGACTTAACCACAATATCATCCACATAAGCATGCACATTACGGCCGATCTGTTTATGCAAGCAATTACATGCATAACGTTGATAAGTTGCTTGGGCTCTTGAGCCCAAAAGGCATAGACACATAGCGAAGGCTCCAAAGGGGTGATAAACGCCGTCTTCTCCTGGTCCTTAACCGCCATCTTAATCGATGATATCCGAATATGCATCCAAAAGCTCAACGCCACAACCCGCCGTAGCATCAATAATCTGATCAATACGGGAGGGCGAAGGATCTGCTGGACAAGCCTTGTTAAGATCTGTATAATCCACGCACATGCGCCAAGTGCCATTCTTCTTAAGGACCAACACCGGATTAGCAAGCCACTCTGGATGGAAAACTTCAACGATAAATCCTGCCGCTAAGAGCCTGGCAACCTCCTCTCCAATGGCCTTGCGCCTTTCCTCATTAAACCGGCGTAGAAACTGCTTTACCGGTCTGTACTTGGGATCAACGTTAAGAGTGTGCTCAGCGAGTTCCCTCGGTACACCTGGCATCTCAGAAGGCTTCCATGCAAAAATGTCCCGATTCTCACGGATGAACGCGATGAGCGCGCTTTCCTATTTAGGATCCAAGTTAGCACTGATGGTGAACTGCTTGGATGAATCGCCGGGCACAAAATCAACAAGTTTAGTCTCAGCCGCCGACTTAAACTTCAAATCCGGATCGTGCTCTGTAGTTGGCTTTTTCAACGGGGTCATATCCGCTGGATCAACATTGTCTTTATAATACTTTAACTCCTCGGTGGCACAAACCGACTCTGCATAAGCCGCATCACCTTCCTCGCATTCCAACGCAATCCGGCGGCTCCCGTGAACCGTTATCGTCCCCTTGTGACCCGGCATTTTCAGCTGCAAATAAACATAACAAGGCCGTGCCATGAACTTAGCATAAGCCGGCCGCCCAAACAGGGCGTGATAAGGGCTTTGGATTTTCACCACCTCAAACGTCAATGTTTCCGATCTGGAGTCATGTTCATCTCCAAAAGCTACCTCCAGAGCTATCTTACCGAACGGGTACGCAGACTTGCCGGGCACCACACCGTGAAATACTGTGCTGGACGGCCTAATATGCCGATCCGTCAACCCCATACGCCGGAAGGTCTCGTAGTACAGGATGTTGATGCTGCTCCCTCCATCCATGAGCACCTTGGTAAACTTGTATCCTCCTACCTGAGGCGCCACCACCAGGGCTAACTGACCCGGATTGTAAACCCGAGGAGGATGGTCCTCTCGCTCCATCGATAGGCTGCTCGACCAGCGAGGTAGTCTTGGCGCAGCCAGTTCAACAACACTGACCGCCCGCTTCTGCAGTTTTCGGTCTCGTCTGTCCAAGCTGGTGGTAAAGACGTGGTACTGTCCGCCGTTCAACTGCTTCGGATTAGTTTGGTAACCCGATCGCCGCTGTTGTTGATTGTAACCCCTTGGTTCGATTGTTCGATTGTTTCGACACTCGATTGCCTTGCCCGCCGGATTACCACGAACCTCGGGGCGAATTTCCTCCATCAGTAACCGGGTCGGACCTCGAACCGCCGCCGGGCCCTTGATCATACCGAAAGCATTAGAGTTTTGAACTCCTGCATAATATAACAATCCTTCCAAAGGTGGTTTGCGGTGCCTCCTTCGTCCCATGCTTCGGACAAGGTTGATTCAATATGTAATTCAGACGATCCGGATTGTGACCGCCCGGTTTGATTGCTTACCCTTGCGCGTGACCCTTGTCCTGTAGCGTTGGTGTTGGCTACGGCCCATGTTACCGCTTTGCCTTACGCTTGTTCCTCCATTTCTGCGAATGATGCTGCTGGCCTCTGGAGTTGCCGTTCTGTTTTCCCTTCCCTACCTCGTCATCCTCAGACTCGGGATCCTTGGTACTATCAGAATCAGCATACTTTACCAAAACGCCCATGAGCGTGCCCATGTCATTGCAAAAACGCTTCATGCGACCCAGCTTCAACTTCAACGGCTCAAACCGGCAATTGGCTTCCAAGGTTAAGATCGCGGAATCAGGGTTGATCCGGTCTGAAGAATGTAAAACTTCCGAAACGCGGCGCACCCAATGGGTTGTGGATTCTCCCTCTGCCTAGACGCAAGCCGCCAAATCCACCACAGACATGGGCTGCTTACTGGTGTCTTTGAAATTTTGAATGAACCGGTCCATAATCGGGTCCATGAACTGATCGAGTTGGGCGGCAAGTTCTTCAACAAAGTCCGGGCCGTACCTTCCAACATCATAGTGAAATACTTCGCACACGCAGCTTCATCCACATCCAGCATCTCCATGGCCATCTCATAGCTTTCTATGCATGCTTCTGGAGCCAAATCGGCAGTATAATTGGGCAACTTGCGTGGCCCCTTGAAGTCCTTGGGCAAACGCACGTTGCGTAAAGCGGGGACGAGGCAAGGCACCCCCAAAGAGCCAGACGTGACCCCCGGTTCGGAGATGGTCGGACGAACCGGCGCGAGCTGATGATCCTCAGGTTGTGCTGCTAACTCGGCCTCCCTACGTGCCCTGGCCCGGTCCACTACCACTTGAGCATCTTCGAAGCCACCCGTCGGGTTGTTGTCGCGAGGCGGACCGCGCTGCGCATTGCTTGAAACGGCCGGTTCGTCGGCGCGTCGGCTATAGCTCCGGCTTGGGCGGGGGGTAGAGTGGATCCGATCCCGACTGTATGAATACGCTTCCTGTTGAGCCAGGGCCATCCTGAGGAGCTCCTTAACCCGGCGTGTCTCTACCACCTGTGGTGAATCACCTTCAATCGGAATCGCCTCCAACCGTGCCGCAGCCGCAACAAGGTTATCCATCGGGTTGGTGTAGTGACCCGGAGGTGTCTACACAATCTGGGGCGCACCGGTATGATGGCGAGGCAGATCTATCACACGGGGCTGAACCGGCGCGGCCGTCCCAGGTGCTTCCGGCTGGTTTACCATCGTCGGCGGATTACTGGTCCCTGCCCCTGGGGTATTGAAAAGCTCTCTTCCCTCGAAAACCGAAGGTAAACGGGATCTGTACTTCCTTTTCATGACTTCATGTGACGCGCTCTGATCCAGCATGAGCCTATAAGCCTGCGCATCCAAAGCGGCCCGTTCCGCCGCCATCCTCACGTCCGCGGCTGCCAGGTCCGCTTTAGCTTTAGTGATCTGTTCCCTCACCCTTGCAATCTCCGCATTGTGCAGGTCCTGATCCGGCGGATTAGCCTCTGCCATGAGCACAGCCAATGCGTCGAAAAGCTCTGATAAAACTTGAGCCGGCGGGCGCACAGGGCCTCCTTCCCCGGCTGCCATCACCGCTGTTGAACCGGCGACCATGGGCGCCATGGTCAAGAGTGAAGCGCCGCTATGCATCGCCATGAAGATTCCAACCCGGTTGGGTAGATCAAAGGGTCGGAATACTCACCGTCGGAACAGCCCCGATCCGCCATCTTGCGGTGGTACAGAGACTCGGTTTCTCCGGTGATGACTCGTCGCCAGAGTAGACAATGGTTTCGCCGCAGATGCTGATCCGCCCTCGTAGTCTCCGTGGGCGACTCCCTAAAGCACGCCGACAGCCGGTTTAGCGAGGCAGGACTCTTCTTCGCCCGCTGAGCCGTCTCGGCGAGGTCGGTGCAGATGTCCGCCCAGGCCCTGGCTCGCCGATCTTGCCGATGAACACGTGTATGCCACCAAAGGGACCCTGTACCAGACTCAATCGAGCCGCCTCGGGCCCCCGATCCGCATCGTCGATGTAGAGTTTTCCGCGACGACTCTTAGTCATCCGGCCCACAGCATAGCCTTCGAGTCCTTCGAACTTGCCCTCTAAGATCATCAAACCATCGTGCGATAGCCCCACGGTGGGCGCCAACCTGTCGTGGAATTGTCACGGCAGATGTCCTCATGAAAGGACTAAGTCGCGGGGCCATCGTTCGGGTTAACCTAGAGGGTTAAAGCGGACACAAAGACACGGAGTTATACTAGTTTGGCCCCTTCGATGAAGGTAAAGCCTACGCCTAGTTGTGATGGGATTGATGTGATTTCGCGACTAGGGAGCAATAGCTTCGCCTCAGCCTCGAATTCTCGGTCCTTAATCCGCCGCTGGTCGCCCCTTTATACACGGGTTGACGCTTTGGCGGTCTCAGAGTCCCGATCCGCTCATACAAGTGTCCGGCTCGGTCTATCTCTCTTATCTTACAAAGACAAGTTACAACACTAAGGCGGTTTACATAAACGGACCTTAATTCGCCTCTGGGCTCTGGGCCTCCTCCGTGGGCCCGGATCATGGACGAGGGTAACCCGGCCCCTCCAGGGCGGTTCACACTCAGTAGTTGTATCCCCAACACTCCCCCTACATGTATGCAATCATGTGAATATGGAATATAGAAGCATGTGATAACATAACCATGATAGAGCAGGCAATTTGTTACATGTATCTTGGCCATATGCATCAGAGCAAAAGATTATTAAGGAAAATACCTTCATGCTCATGAGTCCTTGCAAACAGTATGTGCATCAGCAAGAATTTCTCATAGACATGATTGTGATGCATATACTTACCTTGTAGTCTTGAGTTGGCTTAGGATGGAATGAACCTGCGTAAACAAGGTTAGATAACACAGATGCACCTACTAGCCAGAGCAAACAAAAGAAACCACAAGAATACCAAGACTGGGATGACATGTAGAGAGTGAGTACTAAGTACTACATTGGATTTGACATGTCCCCAAGAGTAAAGATATGCAATGAATTTAGATGATTTCTTTCCCTTAGATGTCTTGCTCCCCCTGAATCTAGCATGGGATACTGGGAGAAGATAGGGAACAGAAAATCAGAGCTAAAAGATATAAATGAACAGAGCTAATGCAAGCTAATGCAAATAAGCACATATGAACATGTCTTTCCCCTCAAGAAGACATGTGGCATCTGTCCTCTTGAATACAAAGCATCTGGGATCCTTGAGAAATACTCTCTACTAGTATTCTCTCCCCCTGGAGATCTCTCTCTCCCCCTGAAGGATCTCTCTCTCCTTCTCTGATGTGATCTCTTTAAGTGATAAGTTTTGATGTGATCTCTCTCTCCCCTTTTGACATCAATTTCCAAGAAGGGCTTGATAAAAAATTTGAGCTCTCTCTCCCCCGCTGGAATTTGCCGTGAATGGGTTTGATCCTTGAGTCACAACCTAAAGCAATGATAAAAATGTGATGCTTGTAGAGGACAAGATTCATTGAGTGGAGCTGGATCAAGAGAAACACAGAATAAGTGGCAAACTATTTTTCCTGTTGTGAAATCGGTGGCACCGAGTGGTATGCTTCGGTGGTACCGAAGGTTGGACCGAAAATAACAACTTGGTATAACCGAGTTCATCGCAGAGATAACAATTGTCACCTCACCTCACTTGACTAATAAGATCTCACAAAGATTTTGCAAGGAATTTGCTGAATGATATGCAATGAATTGGAATGCAGAAAATGCAGAGCAAACAGAAAGAAATCTAGATGAAGTTTTTTTCATTTAAAGGGGAAACACATATGCATGAGACAAATGCAAAAAATCAGAAAAGAACACAAGAGAACTTCATCTAGAGATGGTCGGCGACAAAGTCACCTATGTTAGAGTATATTGACTTAGGAGTCAAGTGAGATCACTTGATCATAGGTCATACTCATCGTTTAAGCTCAAAATGGGGTTGCCATTTTTCGTTTAAGCATCTTGATGTATTCACATCTTGTCGAGTTGCTTTAACTCATGACTTGGAGTAAAGCTTCTCTAAGATGGAATAACATACCTTGGTTGGTGGTGTCATCCATGTGGTTGAACTTGTGTGGGTTGCTCAAGGTTGATGTAGCTCATCAATAATTTGGAGCACCACTTGGAATTTGAGTCCATCTACCTAAATGGGTTTGTCCGTGCAAGGAAGAGCACTTGTGTATCCAACAATGACAATCATGAAGCTCAACATAGAATTTGTCAAAGGATATGTTTAAATGGTTTTGTGCTTCCTTGGCTTCAACCACCTTGTGTAGAGACTTGGTGATGTAGAGATTGCTCAAGATATGAGTAGGTTACAACCTTATGGAATTCGATTCAACCAAGTACCTGCATGGGTTAGATAAGATGCAAGATACAAATATATCCAAGATATAAGATTTCCATCATAGGAGAGATATCAAGGATTAGGCATAAGCTCATGTCTTGCATGTATCCAATGGAGTTTCTACTGCAAGTTTGAAGCATCAATGATGTTCAATTCTCCTCTTAACCTGCAAAACACTTTCTCATCAAGAGGTTTAGTGAATATATCCGCTAATTGCTTTTCGGTGCGAACATGCTTAAGATCAATGTCACCCTTAGCAACATGATCTCGAATGAAATGATGACGAACTTCAATATGCTTAGTTCGAGAATGTTGTACAGGATTATGACCAATTTTGATAGCACTTTCATTGTTACAAAGCAATGGAACATGTTTCACATATATCCCATAATCTTTAGGAGTTTGGGTCATCCAAAGTAATTGAGCACAACATGAACCAGCGGCAATGTATTCCGCTTCGGCAGTGGATAAGGATACCGAGTTTTGTTTCTTGGAGGACCAAGACGCAAGAGATCTACCAAGAAATTGACAAGTACCCGAAGTGGACTTTCTATCAACCTTGTCTCCGGCATAGTCCGAGTCGGAGTAGCCAACAAGATCGAAAGAGGCCCTCTTAGGATACCAAATGCCAAAATTTGGTGTATGGATTAAGTATCTCACTATCCTTTTCACGTCCTTAAGATGACATTCTTTAGGAGCAGCTTGATATCGTGCATACATGCACACACTTAGCATAATATCGGGACGTGAAGCACATAGAAATAACAATGAACCAATCATAGAGCGATAAACCTTTTGATCAACCGGTTCATCATCTTTGGTTAAGTCAAGATGTCCACTAGTAGGCATGGGTGTAGTCATACCTTTGCATTCTTGCATATTGAACTTCTTGAATAAGTCCTTTGTGTACTTTGTTTGAGAGACAAAAGTACCTTCCTTGGTTTGCTTGATTTGCAACCCAAGAAAGAATTTGAGTTCACTCATCATAGACATCTCAAACTTCTCCGACATTAGCTTCCCAAACTTTTCACTAAAATGAGGGTTAGTTGATCCAAATATGATATCATCAACATAAATTTGGCATACAAATAATTCTCCATTAACCCTTTTAGTAAAAAGTGTGGAATCAATTTTCCCAATTTCAAAGCCTTTTTCAAGAAGAAACTTGGTCAAGAATTTATACCATGCTCTAGGAACTTGTTTAAAACCATAAAGAGCTTTGTGAAGTTTGTAAACATGATTGGGTTTCTTAGGATTGACAAAGCCGGGAGGTTGCTTAATATAAACTTCCTCCTCTATTTCATCCTTTAGAAAAGCACTTTTAATGTCCATTTGGTACAAGGTGATATCATGATGATTAGCATAGGCAAGTAAGATGTGAATGGACTCAAGTCTAGCAACGGGAGCATAAGTCTCACCATAGTCCATACCTTCAACTTGTGTGTAGCCTTGGGCGACGAGACGTGCTTTGTTGCGAACTACTTGTCCATCTTCATCTTGCTTGTTGTGAAACACCCATTTGGTACCGATGATGTTGTGGTTGTTGTCGGGCTTCTCAACCAATGTCCAAACTTGATTCCTCTCAAAGTTGTGTAGCTCTTCATGCATAGCATTTATCCAATCCGGATCTTCCAATGCTTCTTCAACCTTCATAGGTTCAATTCTAGAGATGAAAGAATAATTTTCACAAAAGTTAGCTAAACGAGCTTTAGAGCGAGTGATTCTACCGGTTTGTATGTCATTGTAGATTTGCTCAACGGGATGGTCATTAGCAATTCTTGCTCGAACTCGTGAAAGCTTTTGCTTGGGTCTTTATTGAACATCTTCTTCATCTTGTTCTTCTTCTTGGCCTTCTTCATTGTTGGTGTTGTCGTTCTCTTGTCGTGGTGGAGAAGGAGGTCGTTGACGTTCATCTTGATGCATTTCCTCGTTTTCTTCATCTTGGTGTGTCCCAGTTGTGGATGCTTCCTTATCGACTCTTGGTTGACCTTGTCGTGAAGTAGAAGCTTCCACTTGAATAGACGAGGTACTCTCCTTCACCTCCGTTGGACGGACCTTGCCAATAGACAAGTCTTGGATTGCTTCCGAAGGGTCTTTGTCTCCTACATCAATTGGCAATTGCTCTATTTGCGAGCCGTTAGATTCATCAAACTTCACATCTACCGTCTCTTCAACCTTTCGGGTGAAATTGTTGTAGACACGGTAAGTGTGAGAATTTGAGCCATAACCTAGTAGGAAACCTTCATGAGACTTAGGAGCAAATTTAGAACGACGATGCTTATCAAGAATGTAGCACTTTGAGCCGAATACTCGAAAGTATCCAACTTGGGGTTTGTTACCGGTGAGGACCTCGTATGCCATCTTGCCGATTAGCTTGTGAAGATACAAGCGATTTGTTGCTTGACAAGCTGTCTCAACCACTTCTGCCAAAAGTGCTTCGGCGTCTTGTACTCATCAAGCATCGTTCTCGCCATTTCGATGAGCGTCCGGTTCTTCCTCTCAACAACTCCATTTTGTTGAGGTGTGTACGTAGCCGAGAACTCGTATGAAATCTTTTCTTCGTCAAGAAAGGTGTCCACATTTGCGTTCTTAAACTCCGTTCCGTTGTCGTTGCGAACCTTCTTGATCTTCACTTCAAATTGATTTTGGGCCTTTCTAGCGAAGTTTTTGAAGATCTTTTGGACCTGCGATTTATCATCGAGAAAGAACACCCATGTAAATATTGAAAAATCATCAACTATAACTAAGCCAAAAGAATTTCCACCGAGACTCTTGTAGGAGTTGGGACCAAAGAGATCCATGTGAAGTAGCTCGAGTGGCCTCTTTGTGGTCATGATGTTCTTCACGGGATGCCTTCCTCCAACCTGTTTACCTGCTTGACAAGCACTGCAAAGTCTATCCTTATCAAATATGACATCGTTAACTCCAAGGATATGATTCCCTTTAATAAGCTTGTTAAGGTTTCTCATGCCAACGTGACCTAATCGTCTATGCCATAACCAACCTTTTGAGGATTTAGAAACGAAGCAAGTTTTAGGTTGAGCCTTTTTAGTGAAATCAACAATGTATAGATCACATCTACGTATACCGGTAAAGACCATTTTATGATTGTCTCGACGAAACACTTGGCAATCAATTTCAGTAAATAGGACATTGAAACGGAAATCAGCAAGTCTAGATACTAAAAGTAAGTTGTAGCCAAGAGATTCAACGAGCATGCCATTCTAAATGGAGATATCATGTGAGATGGCCACCTTACCGAGGCCAACCTCCTTACCCTTTGAGTTGTCACTGAAAGTGACAAACTTTCGAGGACTATCATTTTCAGCAAGCTCACGAAACATGTCTTTATCTCCGGTCATGTGATCGGTACATCCACTGTCAAGAACCCATTCCATTCCTCCTGACACATATCCCCGAAGATTTGCCATAACACCAAAATGTCTCATTGCATCATCAAGATCGAAATCACTATCATCATCCTCATTATAGTATCCATGTTCAACATCGTCATGTGGTGGATCAAATCCTAGAGAGGGTAATTCGTTAGAGTGAGTTTGACAATGATCTTGCTTATGAATTCTTATAGCTTCAGAAATAATATCACTAATAATTCCAACATCTCCTTTGGCATGCATAAGGTCGGTAAGTTCAAATAGACGATCACCAAACATAGGATCACTAGTATTCATCTTACTCAAAGCAATAGACTTATAGAAAATTTCATCTAGATTTTTCAAGGAATAATTTGGAAATCGTTCCTCAAGAAATTTCCATATAGTGTAGGCACACTCAAAAGTAGGCAAGATTCTAATCAAGTTTCTAGGCAAGCCTCTAGTGATAAAATTAACAGTTCTAAGATTCCTAGTCATGTCAATAGATTCATCAAGGGTAGGATGCATAGGATCAACATGAGGTGCACAAGGGCTAACAATGTACTTGTTCAAATGATATTGATTGAAAATTACAAGCATCTCATTTTTCCACTCATGAAAATACTCTCCATCAAGAATAGGCATTTTATGACTAAGACTCCCCAAAGTAGACTCATCCATCTTCCTCCAATGGTGATTAAACCAAGGCAATGGAGACCAAAGCTTTGATACCACTTGTAGGATCTTGAGAAGAGGTGTCTAGAGGGGGTGATTAGACACTAAGTACCAAAGTTGCAGTTTTTAACCTTATTAAAGTTTAAGTGGAGTTTAGGCACAAGTTTAACATTCTCAAAACATAACAAGCAAGCATGCAATGAGTATATGAGCAGCGGAAAGTAAAGCGTGCAACTTGCAAGAAAGTAAAGGGAAGGGTTTGGAGGATTCAAACGCAATTGGAGACACGGATGTTTTTGGCGTGGTTCCGATAGGTGGTGCTATCGTACTTCCACGTTGGTGGAGACTTCCACCCACGAAGGGTAACGGTTGCGCGAGTCCACAGAGGGCTCCATCCACGAAGGGTCCACGAAGTAGCAACCTTGTCTAACCCACCATGGTCGTCGCCCACGAAGGACTTGCCTCACTAGCGGTAGATCTTCATGAAGTAGGCGATCGCCTTGCCCTTACAAACTCCTTGGTTCAACTCCACAATCTTGTCGGAGGCTCCCATGTGACACCTAGCCAATCTAGGAGACACCACTCTCCAAGAAGTAACAAATGGTGTGTTGATGATGAACTCCTTCCTCTTGTGCTTCAAATGATAGTCTCCCCAACACTCAACTCTCTCTCATAGGATATGGATCTGGTGGAAAGAAGATTTGAGTGGAAAGCAACCTGGGGAAGGCTAGAGATCAAGATTCATATGGTAGGAATGGAATATCTTGGCCTCAACACATGAGTAGGTAGTTCTCTCTCAGAAATAGGATGTTGGAAGTGTAGGTTCAGTCTGATGGCTCTCTCCACGAATGAAGAGGAGGTGGAGGGGTATATATAGCCTCCACACAAAAACTAACCGTTACACACAATTTACCAATCTCGGTGGGACCGAATCAACAAACTCGGTCAGGCCGATTTTAGTAAACCTAGTGACCGTTAGGGTTTTCGGTGGGACTGACTTGCATCTCGGTAGGACCGATATGGTTAGGGTTAGGGCATAACGTAATCTCGATGAGACCGATTACACAAACTCGGTGAGACCGATTTTGGTAGCTAGCTAACCAGAGAGTTGGTCAGGCAAACTCGGCTGGACCGATTACTCAAACTCGGTGAGACCGATTTTGATAATGAGTCAACCAGAAAGTTTGCATTGTAATCTCGGTAGTACCGATTGGTCAAACTCGGTGAGACCGATTTTGATAATGGACATACACAGAGAGATTACAATCCCATCTCGGTGAAACCGAGATCCCTATCGGTGAGACCGATTTGCCTAGGGTTTGTGGCAGTGGCTAAGACATCCAAACTCGGTGGCGCCGGATAGGAAGAATCAGTGGGGCCGAGTTTGAATTTGGGTTTTAGGACATTTGTGTGGAAGTGGGAAAGTAGTTGAGGGTATTTGGAGCATATCACTAAGCACATGGAGCAAGAGGCTCATTAAGCAACACCTCATCCCTCCTTGATAGTATTGGCTTTTCCTATAGACTCAATGTGATCTTGGATCACTAAAATGTAAAATGAAGAGTCTTGAGCTTGATGCTTGATCCAATCCTTTGTCCTTAGCATCTTGAAGGAGTTCCCACATCCTTTAGTCCGTGCCACTCCATTGTTGAACTTATCTGAAACATACTAGATAAAAGTGTTAGTCCAACAAGAGATAAGTTGACATTAATTACCAAAACCACCTAGGGAGCACTTGTGCTTTCAATCTCCCCCTTTTTGGTAATTGATGACAAAATACATCAAAGCTATAGATAAAGAAATAAAGAATAGCAAGTAAAGCTTTGGAAAGACATGTAACAGGCATAGGCTCCCCCTACATGTATGCAATCATGTGAATATGGAAAATAGAAGCATGTGATAGCATAACCATGATAGAGCAGGCAATGTGTTACATGTATCTTGGCCATATGCATCAAAGAAAAAGATTATTAAGGAAAATACCTTCATGCTCATGAGTCCTTCTTGCAAACAGTATGTGCATCAGCAAGAATTTCTCATACACATGATTGTGATGCATATACTTACCTTGTAGTCTTGAGTTGGCTTAGGATGGAATGAACCTGCGTAAACAAGGTTAGATAACACAGATACACCTACTAGCCAGAGCAAACAAAAGAAACCACAAGAATACCAAGACTGGGATGACATGTAGAGAGTGAGTACTAAGTACTACATTGGATTTGAGATGTCCCCAAGAGTAAGGATATGCAATGAATTTAGATGATTTCTTTCCCTTAGATGTCTTGCTCCCCCTGAATCTAGCATGGGATACTGGGAGAAGATAGGGAACAGAAAATTAGAGCTAAAAGATATAAATGAGCAGAGCTAATGCAAGCTAATGCAAATAAGCACAAATGAACATGTCTTTCCCCTCAAGAAGACATGTGGCATCTGTCCTCTTGAACACAAAGCATCTGGGATCCTTGAGAAATACTCTCTACTAGTATTCTCTCCCCTGGATCCCCCTGAAGGATCTCTCTCTCCTTCTCTGATGTGATCTCTTTAAGTGATAAGCTTTGATGTGATCTCTCTCTCCCCCATTGACATCAATTTCCAAGAAGGGCTTGATAAAAAATTTGAGCTCTCTCTCTCCCGCTGGAATTTGTCGTGAATGGGTTTGATCCTTGAGTCACAACCTAAAGCAATGATAAAAATGTGATGCTTGTAGAGGACACGATTCATTGAGAGGGGCTGGATCAAGAGAAACACAGAATAAGTGGCAAACTAATTTTCCTGTTGTGAAATCGGTGGCACCGAGTGGTATGCTTCGGTGGTACCGAAAGTTTTCGGTTGGACCGAAAATGACAACTTGGTGTAACCGAGTTCATCACATAGAAAACACTTGTAACCTCACCTCACTTGACTAATAAGATCTCACAAAATTTTGCAAGGAATTTGCTGAATGATATGCAATGAATTGGAATGCAGAAAATGCAGAGCAAACAGAAAGAAATCTTGATGAAGTTTTTTTTCTTTTAAAGGGGAAACACATATGCATGAGAAAAATGCAAAAACTCAGAAAAGAACACAAGAGAACTTCATCTAGAGATGGTCGGCGACAAAGTCACCTATGTTAGAGTATATTGACTTAGGAGTCAAGTGAGATCACTTGATCATAGGTCATACTCATCGTTTAAGCTCAAAATGGGGTTGCCATTTTTCGTTTAAGCATATTGATGTATTCACATCTTTTCGAGTTGCTTTAACTCATGACTTGGAGTAAAGCTTCTCTAAGATGGAATAACATACCTTGGTTGGTGGTGTCGTCCATGTAGTTGAACTTGTGTGGGTTGCTCAAGGTTGATGTAGCTCATCAAGAATTTGCAGCACCACTTGGAATTTGAGTCCATCTACCTACATGGGTTAGTCCGTGCAAGGAAGAGCACTTGTGTATCCAACAATGACAATCATGAAGTTCAACATAGAATTTGTCAAAGGATATGTTTAAATGGTTTTGTGCTTCCTTGGCTTCAACCACCTTGTGTAGAGACTTGGTGATGTATAGATTGCTCAAGATATGAGTAGGTTACAACCTCATGGAATCCGATTCAACCCAGTACCTACATGGCGCGCGTGGCTACAGTACGCCGTATGGGGCAGCCATCACCCGTCCGGCGCGGCACTGTTGCCATGACATCACCCATGACAGGCTGTCAGTACGACCCACAGGCCTGAAACATGGCTGGCCTCCCATAGCCGGCTTGCTCCCTCCCTCGAGGGAGGCGCCTCATTAAGGAGACAAGACGAGGTGAGGCTACAGTGATCGCCGCCAAGGCGGCGGCCCTGCAGCCATGCTTACCTCGACAAAACCCTCGTCATCAAGATTGAGGCAACAGTAACCAGCCCCCGACAAGGCCCTCAACGGTGGGGCCAGCCTGTCGACCAAGAAGCCGGCAGGCAGCGGGACCCACCGGTCGGCGGGCCCCGTGCCGGCGGAGAAGCCAGCGAAGCCTTGAGACATCGGCGGCTAGGGCCCGCGCCAGCCGATTACCATTGTACCCCTGGGGTAGGCCTATATAAACCCCAGGCACCCATGCAAAGGGTTGATCTCTTAGAGTTTTAGACACCACATAGAGGGAAAAGGGAGCTGGCCGTGCCTTCTTCTTCCTCACACCGAACAGCTCAAGGAGCCTCTTGTAGCAACTTGTTCATCTAGTGATCATGCGGAGACCCCATGAGCAGCGATGGGGTGTTATCTCCACGGAGAGCCCTGAAGCTGGGTAAGATTCGCCGGCGTGCATGTCTTCGCCTCATCCCGTTTCCAGGCACCGGCGACGTCTTATTGGCTCCCACTATGATTAGCCACCTGTTGGCATATATCACACCTACCACCCGACATTTGGCACCCACCATGGGGCCAGGTGCACCGTCGTCCGGAGACCTGTTCTGGACGGGAACCCTCTTCCTCCCCCGCGGACGTAGACAGCCCGGCACACCCGATGGCGCTTGCCCCGATGCGCTGCAGGGCGTCGTCGACACCTGCGCGGCAAGCTGCCTCGCCGACCTTCTTGGCGAGGCTCGCATCTCCGACGAGCCCGCCTCCGACGCGGGCACAGGCTGCCTCGAGAGCCACCTCGTCAACCTCCTCGACCAACTCCACGTCTCCAGCGAGCCTGCTGCGGATTTGGAGTCGGTTGGCTCCACCGACCCGATGCTTGTCGACTCCGACAAAGCATCGCTCAACGCTTTCCCCACCAACGTCGTGGTCTTCAACGACCCACTCCCCCAAGCCGACAGCTGCGGCAGCGCCATCACCGAGGTGCTGGTCATCAGTCACGGCGACCCCTCTGGCGAGAACGCTCACGACGCCCTGCAAGCGGCGCCGCACGACCTGTCCGCCCCTCTCCCGGCTGACGCCAATGCCGAGGCGCTGGAGGTGCGCCGCCTCGCCCTCCACGCGGAGGACCGGAGGATAGCTTCCATGAGACGCCTCACCGAGGCCCACCAGCGTGAAGTCGACCGCGCCGCCTTCGGCACGCCGCCTCCCAAAGGGCCGAGCCGAATCGGCATTGTGAAGAAACGCGGCGCAGCCATCGCCGCATCTTTGGGAGTGGACCGCCCGTCTCGCCACGCCCTCGAGAACTGCGCGCGCCGCCAAAGCGGCGTAGAGAAGAGCTGAACGGGCTAGGCGCATCCAGCAGCTGATTGGCGCGGCCACAAAGAAGCAAGAAGACAGCGCCCGCGCCGAAATCCCTCCTCCACGCCGAGGGCACGGCGCGACGTCACGCACACCGACTATGGGCAACGCCCCGCACGGCGAGAAAAGGAGCCAGTTGCCAGCCGCAGCCGAACCCAGATCTCCATCAAGCGTGATGCAGAAGGCCGCCCTCGAGCTGTGGAGCGGCGAGGCAACCCGCCCCCTCCTCCACCTCGCGGGGAAAGATATCCCACCCCGCCGCCTGTCACACATCCGACTCTCAGCGGATGACTAGGCCGCCGCGAAGGAGTCGGCGAAAACGACGCCCGCCACCGGATCGACCGCCTGGCGCGATCCCTGGCGTTGGAAAAAGAAGACGATGTCGGTCCGCCTTGCTTCGGCCCCCGCATCCACGACGAGCCCTTCCCCAAAGGGTTCTCGCTCCCAAGAGACACGCCCAAGTATAACAGCTCTGTAAAGCCGGAGGATTGGCTGATCGACTACTCAACCGCAGTCAGCATAGCGAACGGCAACAGGCGCATTGCCGTGAAATATGTGCCCCTCATGCTTCAGGGCACGGCGCGAACCTGGCTCAACAGCCTCAAGCCGTACAGCATCAATAGCTGGCTAGACTTCACTGAATCCTTCATCCGCAACTTCACCAGCACCTACAAGCGGGCTCCCAAGCCCGGGCAGCTCTCCTTGTGCGTACAAGGACCCACCGAGTCGACTCGCGACTACCTCACGCGTTGGGCCGAGCTCCGCAACTCTTGCGAGGGGGTGCACGAGGTTCAAGCCATAGAGTACTTCGCTGTCGGGTGCCGAGAAGGCACCCTTCTTAAGCACAAGCTTCTCTGCGACGAGCCGACTACCCTCGACGAGCTACTAGTCATAGCCGACAAGTACGCCACCGCCGACTCCTCAATGAAGACCGAGCTCCGGGTAGACGCCTCCGGGAAGGTACTCAACCCGGCTCCCAAAATGCCGGCTGGCGACTCCAGTCGACGTCCGTACCAGAGCGACAACAAGCGCAAGGGCCCAATGCCGCCTCCAGCCAGTCGGCAGGTGGTGTCGGATGTCGGGTTCCGGCAGACCCTTGAGGTTCGAACGCTGGGGTGCACGCGGAGATCTCGCCCTCTACCTACCTGCACCCCGCCGCCTCGCTTGGATCTAAACTACGAAAGGATCAACACAAGAGACACAAGGTTTATACTAGTTCGGGCCACCATTGTGGTGTAATACCCTACTATAGTTTGTGGTGTGGTGGATTGCCTCTTGGGCTGATGGTGATGAACAATACAAGGAAAACAGCCCCGCGAGGGTATGTTCTTGGCCGGGCGATGAACTACTAGAAGGAGTTGATCTCTCTCTCTCTCTCTCTCTCTCTCTCTCTCTCTCTAAGATTGCTTCTTGCTCTTCTAGATCAAGCCTAAGCTCATGCTGCCTCTACCCTGTGGGAGGCTAGTCCTATTTATAGGCAAAGGCCCTGGGCCTCTTCCCAAATATTGAGCGGGAAGGGCGCCAACAATTGGCCATTTTGAAGGGGAACATCTGGTACACTTATCCCGACTAAAGTTGGTCCTCTTTGTCAAAGGCTCTGGTGGTGGCCGGCTTGGGCTCCACAATGACTTCCTTCCTGCCGTTGGGCTGGTCTTGGTCTTGTTGCACCAAAATAGGCGCCTTTGCTCGATGCTCTCGCTGCGCTTGCTCCTTTGCACCAAAGAGGAAAGGAGGACACTGCTGGCTGGCGCTACTGGCACCCTTGGTCGTCATGGCTTGCGTCATGGGCACCTCGTGAGGTACCCGCCTTGATCTCTCGCCTCCTCATGAGCCAGCCTGATGAGGCCGTGCTCGAGGAAGCTCCATGTCGTCCGCCCATGAATCTTGGCCCCTCGCGAGGGTCTTGAGCTTGTGTTGATGAAGATGGGTCGTGCTGGGCCCCCTTTTGAGCCACGCCGCAGGCCGCAGGCAGGCAAGTCTGGGGACCCCCGTTCCCAGAACAACGACAGTAGCCCCCGGGCCCAAGGCGCGCCCGGGCTTGGCCGAGCAGAGAGGCAAAGGGGCAAGTGTGAAGCGCTGCGGGACCTAACGGCCTGCGGCCTTGGGCGCCGCGTGGCGGTTGATTGGACGTGGGTGCCTCAGCAACCGCGCGAGTTGATAAAGGAGCGGCGTCTGCCTAGGCTTTGCTTCCCTTGCTCTCTGGTTACTGCTCAGATCCCCTTTCTTGCGCCTCTCCTTCCTGCCCCCGAAATCCTCAGATCCACTTCGACTGCAAGCCCTAGCAAGGCATGGCGCCTCGCCAGACCCCGGCCGGAGCTTGGTACTCGCCGGCCCTGGACTGGCCGAACGTGTCGGAGGCGAGCCTTGCCCGGGTGCGCCAGATGGCGGCGGCGCAGGGCATCGACGGGGCGAAGGTGTTCAAGGCCGGCTCCTCCCTACCTGAGGGCCAAGGGAGCACCTTTTACCCGCTCTTCGTAAGTGCCATTGTTGCCGGTATGATGCCTCCCTTTTCCGAGTTCTTCTCTGTCCTCCGCCATTACAAGATACAAGCTCTGCATCTCCACCCCAACTCTGTTCTCCTTCTGGCGATCTTCGCCTACTATTGTGAGGCTCACGTCGGGGTGCAGCCCTCAGTGGCCCTGCTGCGCCACTATTTCTCCCTCCTAACCACTCGTGGTTCCATCTCTGCGTGTGCGAGCTTCGTCGCGTACGGTAGCTCCATCGCCATTTCGAACCCCGGGAAGAGGATTGAGGGCTTGAGGAGCAAGTGGGTCTTGGTAGATCTTGGGCGCATCCACCTCGGCTAATCTTGCCCACGGGCACCCCACGCACTCCGACGATTGGTCTCGAGTGGAGCTCGTGGACCCATGTGAGGCCGGTGTTGGAGAAGATGGATATGGATCTGAGGCCGGCCAGCATGGCGGCGGCGAAGCTGACCGGCGTGTCGCTGCTGAGGGAATTCCTGGAGCACCAGCTGGCTCCGCTTCGTCAGTACCCACTTCTGATGTGGAGGCCCCACCCGAGCCCCGCGGTCTTGGCCGACGAAGACCTCGCCGCGGTTCTCCATTCTTTGGTCGGGGGCGACGTGGCGAGGTTGGAGGGTGCTCCTACGCCCCTGTTCCTCTGCGACGACTGGGAGCAGGTAGTGGAGTCCATGCCCGTCTTCAATGGGGACGGGCCCGTGCCCACGGACGTTCCCGAGGACCCGGTGGACGTGTCCTACGGCGAATCCAGCGAGGAGAAGGGAGAAGGGGAGTGGGGATGAGGGCTCGACTCCGAGGCGACCGATGGAGAGTTGAGGGCTCCCCACCCTCGGTGCAAGTCCCGCATTCTCCGCCTCTCACCGAGCACTGACGACGACGAGGATGATGACGAGCAGGGCCGCGGGAGCTTGCCCCTGATCCCGAAGAAGGATAGGACCGGGCTGATCCCCCGCGGGTCTGCCCCGGCCTCGAGGCGATCCGTAGGCGCGCCTCCTGCTCCCGAGCTCCTTGAGGCTGATCCTTGTAGCCGACTCTTGGGCTTCAAGTATGGCCGGAGGTTGCTCGAGCTCGCGAGCGACGACTAGTAAGTGCTTGATTCCTATCTTATTTCTTGTTTTGTCGCTGAGGCTTGACGTCTGTATCTCTTGGCTAGGCTGGCGCCTGCGGCGAAGAAGCCGAAGGGATCTCCTGAGGTTCCGTCTGGGGCAGCGCCTCTGCCCGTGAAAGAAGGTGACCACGATGCACGGGCCTCTCCTGCCCGGTCGTCCTCACGAGACCTGGCTGAGCCGGCTGGGGCGAGCTCAGCCCCCACGGCCCAAGCGGCTCCTGAGGTGCCCTTGCCTGATGCTGCCACCACAGCTGTTGGGGCGCAGCAGGCTCCGCCTCAGGATACTGTGGTCACGCTGCTGCCTTCTCCTCCTACCCCACCGACTGATGTCTCTCCGACTCCTCCTACCATTCTAGATCGTCTTTGCTGCGAACTGGACCGATTCTGTGAGCAGGATCTTTTGGCGCCGACCCTCGTCTAGTGGCGGGCACTTGGAGCTGGCCGGCTTCTAGCTGGATTCGCTCGGCGCTCGATTCGAGGCGGCTGGTCCGAGGCCTCGGCGGCTTGCTGACGAGAAGTAGGCCGTCCTTGGGGCGAAAGCTGGTCACGACGCCACCTTGGGGGAGGTAGCCGATGTCCAAGGTCGCTGCAAGGCGCTGGAGAGCGAGCTGCAGGGCCTGCGGGACCAGCTCGCCAAGGAGGCCTGCCTTCGCCAAGAGCAGGAGGAAGGCATGAAGGCTCGCGAGGCGGCCGTCAAGGATCGGGACGCCAAGCTCAAGAAGCGTCGTGAACACCTAGGCGTGCTGGAGCAGGAGTTGGAGGCGAGGAAGGTCGAGCTGGACGACAAGGCACAAGTCCTTGTCGAGGATCGTGTGGCCTTCACAGAGATGGAGGTGAAGGCTCGCACCTTGCTGAGGGAGCTGGCCGGCGCAGAGGACGGCCCCGCCAAGCTGCTTCCCTTCCTGGTTCGCGTGCTTGAAGATGTCGCCCTTGGCCTTGGCCCTACGGCTGAGGCCGAGGCGTGTGTCTTGTCTTCTGCAGCGCTGACCCGGGTCCTCACCCACGTCTATCTTTGCGATCCCAACGTCGACCTCGACAGCCTGCTGGAGCCAGCGAGCGGCGAGCTTGCCGCTGCCGCTGCTGAGGCCGTGAAGGGTCGTGCGGAGGCTCTGCTGGGGAAGTTCTGGGCCTTCAGCACCAAGCCGAAGCGGGGCGCTGCCAACCCTGCGGCTCCACAAGGCGAACCCGCTCCGCGCAGCTCCACCGCCGACAAGTGACTCTGTTGTGGCTCCTGTTCTTCTTTTAATTCCTGCACATGTATCATGCCTCGGGGAGGCGTTTAAACTTGCATTTGGCGTTGTGATAACAGTTATGGACTGCAATATTTTCTTTTGAATTCCTTGAAATTTGCGCTTTTCCTTCCTACTTGCTTATGTTCTACGCCGGCAGAGCCAGCCACAAGATACCTCAGCCGCCGTTAGCCCCGACGGAAACCAGGGCGGACCAAGGAGTGAGGGGCTACGTGACAAGTTAGGCTCTGAGTCACGATGCTCAGAGTCCCCTTAGCGCACAAACAACAAGTAGGGAGGTGAGATGTGGGTGGATCTACCGTTCTCGTCTGCGAGCCCGGCCCGCGCATACCTCAACCGTCGTAAGCCTTTGAACTAAGGGTGAGGGGCTATGTGACCAGTTAGGCTCCTGAGTTGCGATGCTCAGTAGTCCCCCTTGACGCTCAAACGGCCTTCGTACCTTGGCTCCGCTAAGGGAGGGACGCGCGATGAACCAGGCCCAAGGGGCCTGGCTGGGTGGCATGCGTCTGGGCGTGACCCAGGCGCAGCCCCCGTGCCCAGCCCCCTCGCGCGGCACTCTCAAGGGGAGGTGTTGCGATGAGGCCAGACACTGAGCTCTGGGCTCCCTGAGGTTGATGCAGCCCGGGGGCCACCCTCAGTTGTTTATCACCAGCGCGGAGCATAGCGCTTCCGTATGTGTACGGGCATAGCCGCTCCTCGGCAGTGTCGTCAGCCAGCGCGGAGCATGGTGCTTCCACTGGTGCGTGGGAGGGGGCTCCCCTCTGGGAGGATCCCCCGGGGCGTGTACATCCCCGCCCTGACACGTGGCTGGCATGGTAGGGCCTGACGAGGTGTATCCGCGCACCCGTGGGCCAGCGCGGGACTCACGGGGCCCTACCTCAAGCCGGGTTGCGCCTGGCACTGGGCCTTATCTTGTGATGTGTTCCTGCAGGTTTGGTTAGATGCCGACGCTCTACGTCCTCAGGTCCCAGCCCTCGAGCTGGTCTTAGCCGTCGCTGGTATGCCAGGTCGCGATGTCGTGGACAAGGCCAGAGGGTGAGGGCTGGAGAGCCAGTAGGAGCCCAGAGTCGCGATTCTCAAGGACCCCCCTTTAACGTGCAAGCGGTCGACATGAACGAAGAAAGGTGCCATGGATTGGCATCAAATAACAAGCATGATGGGTGAACGCATGACCCGAAATAAATGCAAGAAGGATACATGTCGTCGGATCTGGCCCGAGCGACTTGGGGATGATGCAGCCCGAAGGGCGCCCCCAACAAGATAAGCTAGGAACATGAAGTAAAAGGGATACACGCCGCAGGGGCGGACCCACGCACGGGAATAATGCAGCCACAGGCGCTCGGTCGGAAATGAAACTTGAAGATGTCACTGATAGTGTTGAAGGCGAAAGGGTGTTGGTGCAGCCAGACTCGGTGGGCTGCGGGAGCCGATCCTCCACGAGCCCCAGGCTCGGGGGCCTCGGGAGGCTCGGGAGGCGCCAGTGGCTCCTCGTGGACCATCTCCATCTCTGCGGGGCTGCGGGCCTGGCCTCTTGAGCCTCTAGGATGCTCCTCATGAGGCGCTGGCGCGTTGCAGCCGTGTTCGGCAAGCGCCCCACGCGAGAGGGCAGGCGCTCGAGAGGCGGCTCGGTTGAGCCTGGTATGTCGATGTAGGCGCGCAGCCCACCATCCTCGCTGGATGGGGAGCTCTGGCAGAAGTGGCGGCTGCCACTCATGACTCTTGGCTCCTGCAGCTCCTGAATGATCTTGCTGACGAACTCCTGAGGGTTCGGCCCTCCTTGCCTCGCACCTTCTTGAGGGAAACGTGCTTCTAAACATGCCTCCAAGTGGTGCCCAAGCGCCTCCCTCGTGACCTTAGCAAGGTCGGTGGCCCTCCAGGGGGAGCCCCCGAGCCCTGCTTGAGGAGGGCGTTGGGCGCACTTTCCTATGCCATAGAAGGAGGTTCCCCGAGCGGACCTGAGGGGCCTGCCTCCGAGGGCGGGCAGACGATGTCTTCTTCTTCTTGGGCGGTCTGGAAGCCTCCTGCTCGCGATCCGGGTCTTCGGTGATGCAGCTGAAAGGCTCTTTCCGAGGAGCACACGCGTCTTTCTCTTCGCGAGGGCACCGTGATGACTCCGCCACTTCCGGGCATCTTGAGGGCGTTGTAGCGTGGTGGGTTCGGCCATGAACTTGGCCAGCGCTGGGTACCCGAGGATGGCGTTGTATGGCAGGCGAATATGGGCGACGTCGAAGTCGATGAGCTCGGTGCGGTAGTTGTCGCGTGCGCCGAAGGTGACATGGAGGCGAACCTGCCCAATCGGGACCGTGGAGCCGTCGGTGACCCCAGAGAAAGGCTTGGTTGGCTGAAGCTGATTGTAAGGCTCTTGGAGATTCTTGAACGTTTCCACAGACAGGACGTTGAGCCCTGCCCCGCCATCGATGAGGGTCTTGGTGACTAGCACGTTGCTCATGATTGGGGAGCAAAGCATCGGGAGGAATCCGGCTGTGGCAGCACACTTGAGCTGATCCGCTGAACTGAACGTGATGGCGCACGCCGACCACCTGAGGGGGCGTGTGGCTTCGAGCTTGGGGAGGACTGCATTCACTTCACGGGCGAACTGCTTGAAGATCGTTGAGAGGCTGGGGCTTGAGCTCCTCCCGGGATGCGCGGCGATCGCGCAGCTCTGGAAGCCCCCAGCCCCTCGTCGATGATGGTCTTCATTTCTCCTTGGCTGCGGCGGCAGAGGAGGGAGGCTGCGTTGCCTTGCAGGCGATCTCGCGAGGTGATCCCTCGGCCTCCCTCACGAGGCAGGTCCCTTGGCGGTCCTCGCGAGTTGGTCGCGCCACCCTTGGCGAGGCGCGGTCTTCCAGCGCCCCTGCGTTCCTTGCTCCTCCTCGGCCGTAGCCCGTCGCTGCATCGGGGCGTGAGGCTGATCCTCCCTTCTTGCACGGCTCGGAGCTCGACATTCGTTGGTGTTGTGGGTGTGGAGGTCGTGGTACATGCGATACCGGCTGCCCTTGGAAGACTCGGGCTGATCTCGCCCGCTTGGTGTCGGTTCGCGCGTGAGCACGGCAGCCCCTTGCGCTTCACGTCCTTGGCTTTGGGCTTCTTCTCTTCGGGTGCGGCGGGCAGCTCGAGGAGGAGAGACGCCTCCTCGCCCCTGCGCACTTGGTCACCAAGTTGAACAGCTCAAGGAAGTGCACAAGTCTTCATGTATCGCGGTTCCTCCTTCATCTTGGCGTCGCGCACACCGTCGGAGAAAGCGGAGATGATGGCCTCCTCGGTCACCTTGGGAATCTTGAGGCGTGCGTTGTTGAAGCGCCGGATGTATTTTTGCAGGGTCTCCCCGGGTTGCTGCTTGATGCGGCGCATGTCGCTCACGGCGGGTGGCCGGTCACGAGTACCTTGGAAGTTGGCGATGAAGCGGGTGCGCATCTCGTCCCAGGAGGAGATCATGCCTGGGGCCAGGTTCAGGAGCCAAGTGCGGGCCCCGTCCTTGAGCGCCATGGGAGACCAGTTCGCCATGACCTTCTCGTCTCCGTTGGCGGCCTCGATGCCCAGCTCGTAGAGCTGGAGGAACTCTGCGGGGCCGGCCATACCGTCGTAACGAGGAGGCAGGTCTGGCTTGAACTTTCCAGGCCACGCGACGCTGCGCAGCTCGGTGGTGAAGGCACGGCAGCCCGCTGTGGCCACGGGAGGCCTTGGGTGACGAAGAGCTTGGTCTTGCGGGTCCCCATGCGCTGCAGCTGGGAGCAGCGCGGGGTCTTGACGCGCTGGAGCAGGAGCGTGGTTGTGGCGAGCTGGGCGGGAGCACCGGGCAGCTTCTTGCCGGGCGAGGACTTCGGCAGCTCTGCTCTTGCAGCTGGCTGGCGCCGGACGGGCGGGTTCCGCCCAGGACCCGCGCCTTGGGGCTGGCGCCTTCTTGAGGGGGAGGCAGCCGAGGTGCCCCGAGCTTCGTCACCCGCGCAGGGCGGGGTGCGGTGCAGCGGGACGAGCGGCGCGGGGGAGCCCCCTGCGGCGCGGACGAGCTCGGCGACGCGGTCGAGCCACTCTTCTTAGACGTAGTCGACGCGACGGTAGCGCAGGAGCTCGTTTGCCGTGATGAGCGCAGCTGGAGCCTCCATGGGCGCGCGAAATGGGCGAGACGAAGAACAGCTGGGGCGAGCGAGGGGGTAGCAGTGCGGCCGTCTTGCCTCACGGAGGGATGCTGGGACGATGCTTGCTGCTCGTTCCCCGCCAGGCCGGTGGCTGTGTTGACGGCAAGCGACGGGGAACGACGAGGGCGCCCGCCGACGGGAGCCGTCTGGGTAACGCGGGAAGCGAGAGCGGCTCGGCGCTCGGCGCAGCCCGGCAGCGCCGTTTATGGATCACGGTGGTCGACGGAGAACAGAGCTGACGGAAGGCAATTCGGCGCACCCCTACCTGGTGCGCCAAATGTCGGATTTCGGGTTCCGGCAGACCCTTGAGGTTCGAACACTGGGGTGCGCGCGAAGATCTCGCCCTCTACCTACCTGCACCCCGCCGCGTTGCTTGGATCTAAACTACGAAAGGATAAACACAAGAGACACATGGTTTATACTAGTTCGGGCCACCATTGTGGTGTAATACCCTACTATAGTTTGTGGTGTGGTGGATTGCCTCTTGGGCTGATGGTGATGAACAATACAAGGAAGAACAGCCCCGCGAGGGTCTGTTCTTGGCCGGGCGATGAACTGCTAAAAGGAGTTCAGTCTCTCTCTCTCTCTCTCTCTCTCTCTCTCTCTCTCTCTCTCTCTCTCTCTCTAAGATTGCTTCTTGCTCTTCTAGATCAAGCCTAAGCTCATGCTGCCTATGCCCTGTGGGAGGCTAGTCCTATTTATAAGCAAAGGCCCTGGGCCTCTTCCCAAATATTGAGCGGGAAGGGCGCCAACAATTGGCCATTTTGAAGGGGAACATCTGGTACACTTATCCCGACTAAAGTTGGTCCTCGCTTTGTCAAAGGCTCTGGTGGTGACCTTGGCTTGGGCTCCACAATGACTTCCTTCCTGCCGTTGGGCTGGTCTTGGTCTTGTTGCACGAAATGGACACCTTTGCTTGATGCTCTCGCTGCGCTTGCTCCCTTTGCACCAAAGAGGAAAGGAGGATCTTGCGCGGGCTGGCGCCCGCCTGGCGCCCTTGGTCGTCATGGCTTGCGTCATGGGCACCTCGTGAGGTACCCCGCCTTCATCTCTCCGCCTCCTCGTGAGCCAGCCTGATGAGGCCGTGCCTGAGGAAGCTCCATGTCGTCCGCCCCGCGAGGGTCTTGAGCTTGTGTTGATGAAGATGGGTCGTGCTGGGCCCCCTTTTGAGCCACGCCTGGGGACCCCCGTTCCCAGAACGCCGACAGGTGGCCACCGTCGAAGATGAGCAACCCGAGGGGCGGCCCGCGCCCAAGAAGCCGAAGGGCGGCAGGCCGACTTGGCAGCCGGCTTTCTCCTACGAGCAGGCCCTCGACGCCCCATGCAAGTTCCACAGTGGCGCGAAACCGTCCAACCGTACGACCCGGAAATGCCACTGGCTCACCCGGAACACCAAAGGCGAAGGGCTGGTGCCGCCTCCGCCAGCTGGACAGCCGCCTCCGGCTCCCCAGCAGTCGGCCGCTCGGCCAACGGACAGTACCATCCAAGACGAGTTCCCCAACGAGCATGCCGCCTACATCATCTTCACAAGCTAGTCTGAAGACCGGTGCAGCCGGCGCCGACAGCACAAAGAAGTCAACGCGGTCGCCTCCAACAACCCCGAGTACATGCACTGGTCGGAGAGGCCTATCAGCTGGAGCCGGGCCGACCACCCAGAGGTGATGCCGTCCCCGGGCTCTTATGCATTGGTTTTGGAGGCAACCCTAGCAACGGACAGGCTTGCTGCCCGATTCTCCCGCGTACTGATAGACGGCGGGAGCAGCATCAACATCCTGTACCGAGACACCATGGAGAAGCTGAACATCAAGGCCAAGCACCTCATGCCAAGCCGGACCGTGTTCCATGGCATCGTACCCGGCCTGTCATGTTCACCAATCGGCAAGATCAAGATAGATGTTCTCTTCGGAGACAAGGATCACTTCCGCCGAGAAGCAATCTGGTTTGAAGTGGTGTCAGGACCCCGATTCCAAGTCACATCAATCTAGCTGGTAACACTTCATATCACTTTGCGGCCTCACGCACGGTATTCCCACGGGTGTCGCCTTACCATGGCCCAGGACCGTTTGCGCCTTTTGGCTCACGTAAATGATAGTGTCGCTAGCATCCATATGACAGAGAACCCGGACCGACATGGCTAGTCGTGAACCCAAAGCGGCACTAACCCATGGGGACAGGCATACATGAATCACATCGAGCATGTCGGTCAGCAGCGTGTGAATCCGGGCTGTAGCACTGGGCTAACAGGACTCCGGGAACCCGGGCTGTAGCAGGCTAGGCAGGACTCCGGATGTCACCGCGTGACATTTCCCAGAAAGGACAGACATAGGAACGAAGTGAAACACATGCCAGCCAGTCAAGTGTCCAGAGTAGTAGTGCTGGGCTAGCAGGACTCCGGTGAACCGAGCTTTAGCGGACTACTATCGCTCAGGAAGCACTAGACTACATTTCCCCATATGAGAGGTTGCCAAGGATAAACAACTAGATTGTCGGATCCCACACATACCGAGCATTTCAAACATACACACAATATGCTGGATATGAGTAAATACAACATGGCATCACAACATAACTCTACGACTCAAGTATTTATTCATTAGGCTCCGAGGAGCGAGATATTACAAACATGGGTCTCATGACCCAACATCTGAAAGCATACAAGCAACAAGCACAAGCGGAAGCTTAACATGTGCGAGTACGGACATCTACAAATGAAAAGGCTGAGAAGCCCGACTATCTACCGAGATCTGCCGAGGGCACAAGATCGTAGCTGAGGTAACAAGCTAAACGTCGAAGTCCACGCGGAACTACTGGCGAGACTGAAGTCTCTCTGCAAAAAACATAGAATAGGCAAACGTGAGTACAAATGTACTCAGCAAGACTTACAACAGAACTAACTACATATGCATCATTATCAACAAAGGGGGTGGTGGAGTATGACTGCAGCAAGCCAGCTTCGACTCGGTGGCTATCCTACACTACGACTGCAAGTAACTCTTTTGAGGTGGCGCACACGAGTCCACATATTCACCATATCAATACACCACTATGGATCTGTTCCCGTCTCCCTACGAGAACGCCATCCATAGCACTCACGCTTATCTTGCGCATTTTAGAGTATCCACTTTCACTTGTCTATGAACTGTACAGGCAACCCAGAAGTCCTTCTCCGTGGACACGGCTATTCGAATAGATCATATTAACCCTGCAGGGGTGTACTTCTTCACACACGCTCTCGCCACTTACCACCATGTACACGTTGAGTATCTCGGCAACCTTCAAGCGGAAGCCTGGCGAGGGAGTCGGCCACGAACTGACTAACCACACAAGTCTCTAGTCAAGGTTTATCGCCTATTCGGGTTCCATCCGCAAGGAGATCCGGCCGGAGTGTCGCTTACGGCCCCAAATGATGTGTGCAGGGTTCCCGAGACACCAAACGGGCGCTCGGTACACCGGGCCACGGTGTATCTACCGCAACATAGCCCACCCCTAGGGTCAGCGCTAAGCACTGCCCCCAACGCATATCCTACAATCGCCAGAAAGTAGTTGCAACTCCTGGTCAGAGATCGAGGCGATTAATAAGCCGAGAGGGGTCAAGTTACCGGAACCCAATGTCTGGTAGTAATTGTTTCATGGATCACAAACACAGAACTCAGTTCCTGAGGACGACTGCAATGAGACAACCCACCATGTACTCCTACATGGCCTCTCACCGCTACCTTTACCAAATCGTGTTCACACACTTAGCTCACACACAGTAGGACATGTTCACACCTCTCGATTCATCCTCGATGAATCAGACCTGACTCAACTCTAAGCAGTAGCAGGCATGACAAACAAGCATGAATGAGTAGGCACAACAGGGCTCAAATAACTCCTACTCATGCCAGTGGGTTTCATCTATTTACTGTGGCAATGACAGGTCATGCAGAGGATAAAGGGGTTCAGCTACCACAGCATGTAACAGTTGAAACGGTGTTATCCTAATGTAGTAAAAGAGAGCAGGAGCGAGAGAGTGGGATTGTATCAGAATGAACAAGGGGGTTTTGCTTGCCTGGCACTTCTGAAGATAATATAGTTCTTCATCGGTGTCATCGAACTCATCGTCGGTACGTCATCTATTGAGAGGGGGGACAATTACCGGCAACAGAGAGGAAACACAATCAATGCAATGCAAAAATATGATGCATGAACATGACATGGCAATATGATGTGATTTTGCCTAATGCAACTAGTAGCAGGTTAAATGTAGTTGGTTTGAATCTAAGATTCAAATTCAAACTCCACATGTGGTTATTTAAATGCCATTTAATTGATTTGACCTAAAGAGTGCACAAAAGTTGTTCTAACATGCATGAAAATGCTACAGATGGATAGATTGGATTTTTCTGATCATTTTTCATATATAAATTATTTAATTTGGAGTTACGGTTGAATTACTATGATTTATTGAAGTTTATGTCATTTTCTGGATTTTTCCTGGTTATTTTAAATCCAGAAAATATATTACTACGTCAGCCTGGCGTCAGTGTGACGTCAGCGGTCAACTGACCCGGTCTTGGTCAAACCTGACCAGTGGGGCCCACTGGTCAGTGGTTAGTTAACTAACTAAATTTAGCTAGAGTTAAGCTAATACTAATCCTAGTTTAGTTAGTGGCCTGGGGCCCACACGTCAGTGAGTCAGGGGGAAAAGTCAAACCCTGGTCAAGCGGGGTCAAACCCGCCGGACCCGGTCAACAGCTCATCGCCGGCGACGACAGAGATGGCGGAGGGCTTCGGAAATCGCCCACGGGCGATGGTTTTGGGCGTGGGAGGCGCTCTGAAGAGGCTGCTGCGCTGCAGCTAATCAGCGGCCGGCGGGAGGCTGGGGTGGTCGGAGGCAGCGGCCCTGAGCTCGAGCGGTGGCGGAGCTCGGGCGTGCTCGGGTTGGCGTTACGCGCGCACGGCAGGTGGCAAGGAGGGTGCTCGGCCTCTGAGGGTGCTTGAAGTCGATGTGGCGCTTCAGTTTGGGCGGAAGCATACCAAAGCAACGGCGGCCACAAGTCCGGCGCCGGTGAGGTCTCGATCTCGACGGAAACGAGGGCTACGATGAGCTAATGGCCATGGGAGTATGGGGGATACGTAGAGGAGCTCACCGCGGGTGCAGAGGTGGCCTCGGCGTGCTTGGGGAAGCATCGGAGCGAGCGGGGCGGCGAGAGGGATCTCCGGCGGCCGACGAGGGAAACAGCAACGGGGCGGCGTTGCAGCGTCTCCGGGGCCTCGTGGGTCGTCGAGGAGGTCGGGGACGTCGAGGCGGAGCTCGCAGGCATGGCGAGGGGTCGAGGGGGAGGCGGTGGCCGCGGTGAATGGCGTCGGTGGCGGCAATGCGCTCGGACATGAGAGGAGGGAGAGCGAGAGGAGGGAAAGAGCTCGGGAGAGAGTGAGGCGGTCGGGGAGGTTGCGTGTCGGCGTCCAGGCGTCGAGCATCGAGGAAGAGCGGCAAGGTGAGCGTGGCGAGCAGTGGTGTGTGGCTGGCGAGCACGTGCCCCGCCTTTGGGCGCGAGGTGGGGGGTGGCACTGCAGCGGTCGGTTGGGCAACACAGTGCAGAGCAAGCGATGGCGAGTAAGCTCGGTAGGTATTTTCCATTTCATTTCTTTTCTATTTTTCGACATTTGTTTGGTTTAATAAAAATACTAAACCATTTTTAAAATTCATGAAAATAATTGTGTGAACTAAATGGACTTATCCAAAGCTACACAACAATTTCAGAATTATTGAACATATATTTATGATATAATAAATATAGATCCAATTCAAATATTTATTGGTTTAATTCAAAGGCCCAAAATAATTGTTCCTGAGATTCTAGAAATATTGGTTTGAATTTTATCCCTTGCCAATATTTCCAGAGATTAACGGGAACATTTTCTTGGACTCATTTGATGAGATTTAAATCTTGGTTATTTTTAGAGATCTTCTGAAGCTTTGAAAATTCCTCAATTCAGATTTCATTTGAATTTAAACATGATGCTCACATGAAGGGCTAGCCTAGTGCATACCAGAACTAGGGATGTGACAGCTCACCCCTACTAAACGAGAATCTCGTCCCGAGATTCAAGTCGTGAGGTAAGATGTCAGAGGGGTCACAAGCTAACACGATCTTCACGATCCAATTGTCCTTCTCAAGATGTTGATTCATTGCTTCATATTGATCTTGACGTCTTTGCTTCCTAGATCTTCATCCAACTCGATGACGTTAGAAAAAAACTTTATCGGGAAGGATCATTGAAACTCTCCATACCAGGCTAAGGCAATTCACAACGATCGTTTGAAAGGGGTTCGGGGAAATGGCATACTCAGTTCGGAAAGGAAACTATGGTTATAGAACAACTCGGCAAACGGGAGGCACATACCAATTGATACCGATGATATAACCTAGTGACTGAGTGTGCTCTCAAGAACTTGATCATTTCCATAGTCATCAAGGTTTTACCAACAGCCGTGCCGAGGATCCTGGCAACACATCTTACTACCATGACGAATAGTGATGGATGATGCGGATACAAAGGAAGGTATCACCTTCTCAGACTTCCCCTTAGCGAGGCCAAGAGAACGAAGTCTGGATGATCGACCAAGAGACATTTAGCACTCCGCTTCTAATGTTCTCCTTGATGTTCTAGCTACCACGGTCATGCTTAAAAGCATCAACATGGCCATCAAGTAAAGGTTGGACTTTGGAAGCACAAAATCCATAAGGATCAACTTGTGGAATAAGTCATACCAAATCCTCATGGAGAAGGGTTGAATTGCTTGTTCAAGATACTACAATAATAGATCTTCCGGCTAGGTGTGTCGGCCAGAACATCAACCTCGTCGGGACCTACATCATAGATCTTGGAAATGTTCCAGCCATCATATCTGCCTGAGATTCAGATCTGGCTGGTAACAGGATTTTTCAGACAACATGTCCAGAAAAGAAAAGGTTGCAACACAAGTCGACGAGATAACATTGCGAGATTCTCGGGAAATGAGCTACGATAGCAAGCTCCCAAACATGAGCTGGTTCTGCTACAAACCTGTGAACGTGTTGTCCGAGACAAGCATGAACACATAGTAGTCTTATAATAAAACGCTACCGGGTTCAGAAGGGGAACCATCATCGAGGATATCGAAGTCCTTGCATAAGTCTTGCTCTTAAGAAGGAACTTCTTCTCCTTGAGCAAATCAATCAGTGGCTTGGTGTGCTAGGAACACATATGGAGTGGAGGTAATTAATCTACCAAACCATAGAATACTTCGCACGTAGGCATGACTGACTTGGGATGATTCCAAAGGAAACAAAACAAACCTTTCTCAAATTCATGGCGACAACTTACATCTAAAGCACATGAATTCGAGGAAGTCACTTCTTCCATCCAAGCATAAGCTTCATGAACAGAACACGAAGGCATTGCTTACAAAGTTTCCAACACTAGGTTGATGTTCAACATGAATCATGGGGGAGACAAAATGCTGCTGATGGACTCAATAGCACCTCATCGGAATTTCCATATCACTGGACTTCCACCATCATGTGAACACGGTGATAGCATTGGTCAAACAAAAAGATGTAATGGTGTATGCTCGAGGGATCAACCACGAGTAAGACAACATTACGAACATCGTTGGTGCTGATTTGACTTGACGATAGCCCATACTCAAGTCAAAGTTTTAACAAGGCAATAGATCCAACAATTGATCCCGAGGACCAATCGATGAAGATATCATCTTTCTCCAACACACACACACACACAAAGATATCCTTTAACATGAACCAAGTTAGACAAGCTTTTATCTTCCAACTCTCCAAGTTCTTGTTTGGCTTAACCAACTAGCTCAAGGATATCCCTTGGAGAATGGGTGGTTTGGGGGAAAACCAACATGATCACGAGCTCAACATAGCGGTCAGGTGACAATCTGGTGATACTTCCAAGAGGATATTCGGAACATCACGAACCACCGATATGTTACTAAGCTCGAGAACAATCTTGCTTTTCAGGGCAAGATGACATGAACAGAAAAGCAAGGAATTCAATCCTAACTCAAAGATCGAAGAGTGCACCAGGGAAAATGGACTAGGTAGCACAATCTATCTTAGAATGATGATTCAATAACCAGCACGCTAAGAATGAGAACATGGTCCATTTACTACCAAGCAACTAGTTGCTAGGAGTATTGATTTCACATATCACGATTCACCTGTCGGCGTTCCGGTTACAATAACACGGAACCGAGGAATGATTAATGATGGCGAGAAGTATCACTACGTCAAGAATTCATAAGAGAAGGTGAAATCCTCATGACACTCCTGACATAAAGAGGGCAAAACTTCAGGGTAGAACAGAATCAAAATCTGGATTGGCATTTGATTTGCGGATTACAACTGCTTTGACCCAATCCTGGATATGGATGAGGTACTGGAGTTGTTTCTCCTAGTCATTCCGGGATAGAATAGCTTGACAGATCACAAGAATACTAGGCATCGATAAACACGATCGCACACATACTCTTGACTATCAATTGATAGGCGAGGGTCAGAATACAACTAAAGAGAACAACTCAAAGGAACATATAATTTTCTGAGTTGTGGAGGCATAGATTAGTATGTCTAGCGAAGCTCAACATTTCTTCCGGATAACCCATGCGGAAAGGGTAGAACTGGCAGATTCACAATTATGAATGGAGAACTCCTCAAAAGTACTCTGATTGTGATCCTTCGGTTCAGCGAGGAACTTCTGCCATAAGCGGTTCATAGTATTTGGAAGAAGGAAATACCACGGACCTCGAGGACTATCGCAAAGTTACTAATATCCTAAAGGAACTAGCGAACACTATCAACAGGAGGTAAGTAGGGTGAGTCTCGGGTTCAAGAACCCAGGAATAGAATACCTACTACTAAATGGCATCACAGGATGCTTCCGAGAATAAATGGCCAGAGTCATCACACTAGGAATATAAAGCATGGCTAGATTACTAGATGATCCTCCAAGACACCTAGGGTCATAATAGTAACTCCAACAGATATGTCGAGGCAATAGAATACCTCAACTCCGCAATTAGTGTGATTAACCCGGCCCAAAGGAACATCGGGAACGGAAAGAAGGGATTTGCAAATGCATCAGACTATTTAGAGACCTGGGATGACTCGGACAGCATAATGGCTGTAAATGCTCAAAATGATTTGAGACATCCTACAAAATAGTGGCATAACCACTCAACATCACAATAACAAGGTTCCGAGACCAACTAACAACACACGGAAGTAGTAGGAACTGAACTGGGGCCTGAAACCAACAATCCTATAAGTCTATGGATTAGTAACACGTCATCCTAATAGATAGATGAGAAGGCCTAGTTCTTAATCCCCGTAGAAGAGAAGAGGATGACTCAGATCAGAAGACCATGAGGTATAAGGAGTAAAAGAGCCTTACGTTCCCTTCCACAATCAATTCCCTTACATAACTAAAGCATTTCTAGACACAACTTCAACCGGTTTGGCTTGGTAATCCTACAGGAAGTCAGGCTCTGATACCAAAGCTGTCAGGACCCCGATTCCAAGTCACATCGATCTAGCCGGTAACACTTCATATCACTTTGCGGCCTCACGCACGGTATTCCCACGGGTGTCGCCTTACCATGGCCGGGACCGTTTAGCCTTTTGGCTCACGTATATGATAGTGTCGCTAGCATCCATTTAATGAGAGAACCGGACCGACATGGCTAGTCGTGAACCCAAAGCGGCACTAACCCATGGGGACAGGCATACATGAATCACATCAAGCATGTCGGTTGACAAGCGTGTGAATCCGGGCTGTACCTTTGGGCTAACAGGACTCGGAAACCCGGGCTGTAGCAGCTAAGCAGGACTCGGATGTCACCGCGTGACATTTCCCCGAAGGGACAGACATAGGAACGAAGTGAAACACATGCCGGCCAATCAAGTGTCCAGAGCAGTAGTGCTGGGCTAGCAGGACTCCGGTGAACCGGGCTGTAGCGGACTACTATCGCTCAGGAAGCACTAGACTACATTTCCCCATATGAGAGGCTGCCAAGGATAAACAACTAGATTGTCGGATCCCACACATACCAAGCATTTCAAACATACACACAATATGCTCGATATGTGTAAATACAACATGGCATCACAACATAACTCTACGACTCAAGTATTTATTCATTAGGCTCCGAGGAGCGAGATATTACAAACATGGGTCTCATGACCCAACATATAGAGCATACAAGCAACAAGCACAAGCGGAAGCTTAACATGTCTGAGTACAGACATCTACAAATGAAAAAGGCTGAGAAGCCAGACTATCTACCAGATCCTTCCGAGGGCACAAGATCGTAGCTGAGGTAACAAGCTAAACGTCGAAGTCCACGCGGAACTACTAGCGAGACTGAAGTCTCTCTGCAAAAAACATAGAATAGGCAAACGTGAGTACAAATGTACTCAGCAAGACTTACATCAGAACTAACTACATATGCATCATTATCAACAAAGGGGGTGGTGGAGTATGACTGCGGCAAGCCAGCTTCGACTCGGTGGCTATCCTACACTACGACTGCAAGTAACTCTTTTGAGGTGGCGCACACAAGTCCACATATTCACCATATCAATACACCACTATGGATCCGTTCTCGTCTCCCTACGAGAACGCCATCCATAGCACTCACGCTTATCTTGCGCATTTTAGAGTATCCACTTTCACTTGTCTATGAACTGTACAGGCAACCCGGAAGTCCTTCTCCGCGAACACGGCTATTCGAATAGATCATATTAACCCTGCAGGGGTGTACTTCTTCACACACGCTCTCGCCACTTACCACCATGTACACGTCGTGTATCTCGGCAACCTTCAAGTGGAAGCCTGGCGAGGGAGTCGGCCACGACCTGACTAACCACACAAGTCTCTAGTCCAGGTTGATCGCCTATTCGGGTTCCATCCGCAGGAGATCCGGCGGGGTGTCGCTCTGACCCCAAGCGATGTGTGCAGGGTTCTCGAGACACCAAGCAGGCGCTTTCGGTACCTTTGGGCCACGGTGTATCCACCGCAACATAGCCCACCCCTAGGGTCAGCGCTATGCACGGCCCCCAACACATATCCTACAAGCACGTAAACTAGTTGCAACTCACGGACAGAGATCGAGGCGATTAATAAGCCGAGAGGGTCGAGTTACAAACCCAATGTGTGGTAGTAACTATTTCATGGATCACAAACACAGAACTCAGTTCTCGAGGGCGGCTGCAATGAGACAACCCACCATGTACTCCTACATGGCCTCTCACCGCTACCTTTACCAAATCGTGTTCACACACTTAGCTCACACACAGTGGGACATGTTCACACACCTCGATTCATCCTCGATGAATCAGACCTGACTCAACTCTAAGCAGTAGCAGGCATGACAAACAAGCATGAATGAGTAGGCACAACAGGGCTCAAACAACTCCTACTCATGCCAGTGGGTTTCATCTATTTACTGTGGCAATTACAGGTCATGCAGAGGATAAAGGGGTTCAGCTACCACAGCATGTAACAGTTGAAACGGTGTTGTCCTAATGTAGTAAAAGAGAGCAGGAGCGAGAGAGTGGGATTGTATCAGAATGAACAAGGGGGTTTTTCTTGCCTGGCACTTCTGAAGATAATATAGTTCTTCATCCGTGTCATCGAACTCATCGTCGGTACATCGTCTACTGAGAGGGGGGACAATTACCGGCAACAGAGAGGAAACACAATCAATGCAATGCAACAATATGATGCATGAACATGACATGGCAATATGATGTGATTTGGCCTAATGCAACTAGCAGCAGGTTAAATGTAGTTGGTTTGAATCTAAGATTCAAATTCAAACTCCACATGTGGTTATTCAAATGCCATTTAATTGATTTGACCTAAGTAGTGAACAAAAGTTGTTCTAACATGAATGAAAATGCTACATATGGATAGATTGGATTTTTCTGATCATTTTTCATATATAAATTATTTAATTTGGAGTTACGGTTGAATTACTATGATTTATTGAAGTTTAAGTCATTTTCTGGATTTTTCCTGGTTATTTTAAATCCAGAAAATATATTACTACGTCAGCCAGGCGTCAGTGTGACGTCGCGGTCAACTGACCGGTCTGGTCAAACGACAAGTGGGGCCCATGGTCGGTGGTTAGTTAACTAACTAAATTTAGCTAGAGTTAAGCTAATACTAATCCTAGTTTAGTTAGTGGCACAGGGCCCACGTCGATGAGTCGAGGAAAAGTCAAACCCTGGTCAGCGGGTCAAACCGCGGACCGGTCAACGGCTCATCGCCCGGCATTTACAGAGATGGCGGAGGCTTGAAATCGCCCACGGCGATGGTTTTGGGCGTGGGAGGCGCTCTGAAGAGCTGCTTTGCCTGCAGTGATGGAGCAACCGGCGGAGGCTGGGGTGGCGGAGGCAGCGGCCCTGAGCTCGAAGCGGTGGCGGAGCTCGGGCATGCTCGGGTTCGGCGTTACAGGCGCCTGGCAGGTGGCAAGGAGGGTGCTCTGACCTCACAGGGGTGCCTTGAAGTGCGATGTGGCCTTCGGTTTGGACGGAGGCGTACCAAAACAACGGCGGCGACAAGTCCGGCGCCGTGAGGTCTCGGTCTTGACGGAAACGAGGGCTACGATGAGCTAATGGCCATGGGAATAGGGGGGATCGGTAGAGGAGCTCACCGCAGGTGCAGAGGTGGCCTCGGCGTGCTTGGGGAAGCACCGGAGCGAGCAGGGCGGCGAGAGGGATCTCCGGCGGCCGACGAGGGAAACGGCGACGGGGCAGCGTTGCGGCATTTCCGGGGCCTCTGGGTCGTCGAGGAGGTCGGGGACGTCGAGGCGGAGCTCGCAGGCACGGCGAGGGGTCGAGGGGGAGGCGGTGGCTGCGGCGAATGGCGTCGGTGGCGACGGCTGCGCTCGGACATGAGAGGGAGGGAGAGCAGAGGAGGGAAAGAGCTCGGGAGAGAGTGAGGGCGGTCGGGGAGGTTGCGTGTCGACGTCAGGCGTCAGGCGTCGAGGAAGAGCGGCAAGCGGAGCTGGCGAGGCGCGTGGTGTGGCCAGCGAGCAGCGCCCTTGCCTTCAGGGAGCGAGGTAGGGTGATCAAGTCGGTGGGCAACCTGGCCGAGCTAAGGCTGTGCTAGAAGGCTCGGTAGGTATTTTCCATTTTCCATTTCTTTTTTTTTTGACATTTGTTTGGTTTAATAAAAATACTAAACCATTTTTAAAATTCATGAAAATAATTGTGTGAACTAAATGGACTTATCCAAAGCTAGACAACAATTTCCAGAATTATTGAACATATATTTATGATATAATAAATATAGATCCAATTCAAATATTTATTGGTTTAATTCAAAGGCCCAAAATAATTGTTCCTGAGATTCTAGAAATATTGGTTTGAATTTTATCCCTTGCCAATATTTCCAGAGATTAACGGGAACATTTTCTTGGACTCATTTGATGAGATTTAAATCTTGGTTATTTTTAAAGATCTTCTGAGGCTTTGAAAATTCCTCAATTCAGATTTCATTTGAATTTAAACATGATGCTCACATGAAGGGCTAGCCTAGTGCATACCAGAACTAGGGATGTGACAAGTGGTGAACCTTGAGATCCCCTACCATGCGCTACTTGGCCGGCCTGCTCTGGCCAAGTTCATGGCTGTACCCCACTACGCCTATCTCAAGATGAAGATGTCGAGTACCAAGGGCATCCTCACCATAGCCGGCGATTACAAGAAATCCTCCGAGTGCGCTGCAGCCAGCAGCCGGCTGGCCGAGTCCCTCGTGGTCGGCGAAGAGAAGAAGATGTTGGACCAAGTCGTGGCCATGGCCGGCAAGCTGCCAGCCCTGTCCCCTGACCCCAAGGAATGTGATGCTCAAGGTTCCTTCCAACCGGCCAAGGAAACAAAGAAGATACCTCTGGACCCAGAGCACCCGGAAAGGTTTGCCGTCATTGAGGCAAACCTGGACAGCAAATAGGAAGGCGAGCTCGTCGATTTCCTCCGTGAGAATCGGGACATTTTCGCATGGTCCCCCAAGGACATGTCGGGTGTTCCGAACGAATTCGCCGAGCACAAGCTACACGTCCGAGCGGACGCAAAACCAGTCAAGCAGCCCCTCCGCCGGCTGTCGGAGGAGAAGAGAAGAATTGTGGGAGAAGAGATAGCCCGGCTCCTGGCGGTCGGCTTCATAATGGAGGTGTTCTTTCCGCAGTGGCTTGCCAACCCGGTGCTTGTTCTGAAGAAGAAGAACAAGTGGCGCATGTGTATAGACTACACAAGCCTCAACAAAGCCTGCCCCAAAGACCCCTTCGCCTTCCCAGGATCGATCAAGTGATAGACTCCACAGCCGGATGCGAGCTGCTGAGTTTCTTGGATGCCTACTCCGGCTACCACCAGATAAAGTTGGACCCGGCTGACCGCTGAAGACCGCCTTCATCCGCCATTTGGAGCTTTACATTGCGACTATGACATTGGCGAGAAATGCCGGTGCCACTTTTCAGCGTTGCATGCGAAATGCCTCCTCGAGCAACTTCGGCAGAAATGCCCGCGTCTATGTAAGCGATATCGTGGTGAAGCGGAAGCGCAACACTTTGTTAGAAGACCTCAAAGAAACATTTGAGAACTGCGTCGGTGTCGGATCAAGCTCAACCCGAGAAATGCATGTTCGGATTGCCGGCCGGCCAGCTCCTAAACTACGGTCTCCGAGCGGCATTGAATACAACCCGATAAAGATCAAAGCCATTGAGAGAATGGAATTCCCACCAAGCTGCGAGGCGTCGAAGTTTACCGGTGCTGGCCTCCCTGAACCGCTTCATCAGCCGGCTTGGACAAAGGCTCTCCCCTCTACCGACTCATGAAAAAACCACTCACTTGAGTGGAGCGACCAAGCCGACCAAGCTTTTCACGAGCTCAAGAGGATGCTTTCCCGCCCGCTTGTCTTGGCGGCGCCGGCGAAAAAGCCCATGCTCCTTTACATTGCCGCCACCAGCCCGGGTGGTCAGCTATCATCGTGGTCAGCGCCCGGAAGAAGGCGAGCTCAGCCAATCCAGAGGCTGGTGTACTACTTAAGCAATCTGTCCACCTCGAAGCGAACTACCGCATTACGGAAGATGTGCTATGGCGTGTACTTTGCCGCCAAGCTGAAGCCCTACTTTCAAGAGCACTCCATCACGGTCGTATACCGCCCGCTCGCCGAGATCATAGGCAGCCGGGCGCATCCGGCCGGGTATTAAATAGACCATTGAGCTGGCCTTACGATCTTCTACCAGCCTCGCACCGCCATCAAGTCCCAAGCATTGGCCGACTTCCTCGTCATTGGGCGAGACCCAATACCTGCCGCCGGCTCCGACTCCACTCATTGGCGGATGCGCCGGCGGGTCCAAGATGCGCACCGGCTTGGGAGCCAGACATCATCCTCATCTCTCCCAAAGCGATAAACTCAGATACCGTTGCAAATTCACTTTGCCACCTCCAACAACGTGTCCGAAATCGGCGCTCATACGGACTCCGGCTAGCCAAAAGCTCGGCATCCGCCGGATCACATGCTATGGCGACTCCGGTTTAGTGATCCAGCGAGTCATCTGGTGGCGGGGCGCCAGGACACAAACATGGCAGCTAGCTTCCTCGTTCAGCAAATCAGCGGGTACTTTGAAGGATGCGAGTTCCTCCACGTGCCCGCGGGCCGACAGCGAGCAAGCAGATGCCACAGCGCGAATAGGCTCAACCCGACAAGCCATACCAACGGCGTCTCTTTCCAGCGCCTCCTCAAGCCATCTATCAAGCCTTCTCGAATCCGACTCCATCTTACGTGCCTTCTTGGCGGCGAGCGGATCCGGCTTAGGGAGCCAAGCGGCGGCCCGGGGACTTCGATAGGCGGCCTGGGGACTGCCATAGTCGCACCCGGCCCGGGGACTTCAGAACCCGGCCCGGGGACTACGGTAGTCGGCTCGGGGACTGCATCAACACCACTGGCGGTGGCCAGTTCCAGCTCCTCACCACCCAGCCCACCCGCCCTTGTTGCAGTAGCCGTGTTGGCTATAGAAGAAGTCACAGCTCCATCATGGGCTCAGCCCATCCTCAACTTCACAGTAAGCAGAGAACTGCCGGTGTGAGATCGCGGTAAGACAAGTCAACGCCCGAGCCGGAGCATATACAATTGCTAATAGAGAGCTCGTCGGGCCAGCGGTGTCCTTTGGAGTTTTCAGTACGTGTCGAGCCAGAGAAGGGCATTGCAATCCTCAAGGACATTCACCAAGGAGAATGCGGCCACCACGCAGCCTCAAGATCCCTCGTTGCCAAAGCTTTCCGCCATGGATTCTTTTGGCCCACTGCCTTGGACAACGCCAAGGAGTTGGTCAAACATTGCAAATGCTGCCAAGTCTTCAGCTCCAAGCAACACCTGCCGGCTTCAGCACTCAAGACCATTCCCTCACGGCCTTTTGCCGTGCAGGGGCTGGACATGGTGGGCCCATTCAAGAGGGCGCGTGGCGGCATGACACACTTGCTTGTCGCCGTGGATAAATTTACCAAGTGGATTGAAGCAAAGCCGATTAAGAAGCTGAACAGGCCGACTGCCGTGGCATTCATCGCAGACATTACAACTCGGCACGGCGTGCCACACAGCATCATCACCGACAACGGCACAAATTTCGCCAAGGAGCAGCGCGCGTTCTGCGCGACGCATGGCATCGGCCCCGGACCTGGCGTCCGTTGCCCACCAGATCAAAAGGCCAAGTTGAAGCGAGCCAGCGGCCTCATCCTTTCGACATCAAGCCCGGCTGGTCATGCCCTTTGGAGGCGTTCGGCGGCTGTTGGCTCGACGAGCTGCGGCCGTCCTCTGGAGGTCTGCACTACCCCAAACAAGTCAACGGCTTCACCCCTTTCTTCCTTGTATATGGTGCCGGTGGTCATCCCAACCGACATCGAGTTCGACTAGCCTCGGGTGACCATGTACACGGGCGAGAGGCCAAAGAAGCCGAGAAGGCGGCGTCGACCTCTTTGGAAGAAACCGGCTGTTAGCCCATAGCGGTCTGCCATCTACGGCAGGGGTTTGCGCTACCATAGCCGGGAAGGTCAAGCCAAGATCCTTTCAAGAGGCGACCTTGTGCTCCGCTGATCCAGCGAACAACCGGCCAGCACAAGCTCGGCCCCTTGGGAAGGTCCCTTCGTCATCAGCAGAGCATTGGGAAACGACTCCTACTACCTAATCAACGCACAGAAGCCGAAGGCACTAAAGAGAGATGACTCCGGCAAGGAGTCGGAACCACCATGGAACGCCAACCTCCTCCGAAGATTTTACAATTAAAATGCAGTATGTATCACGCTATCTTTTGTACTAAGTATGAGACAATGGGCCCCCCGAGGAGCACTCGGGGACTGCCACCTTCTATCTATAAATGACGAGTATCATGCTGATGATTTTGTCATTACACTCTTCCTCCTCGTCCGGCACCGGGTTCAACTAGTCGGCCCGGGGACTGGCCGCCTTGAGTTATATTCAAAGTTCCACCTGCAGTCAGACAAGTAGTGTGCCGGTACCCAAGCCCTTTCTTGTCAAAAGCCGCAGCTCGAAGAACCATTGTCCGGTGGCAAGAGTCAAAAGCGAAAAAGGATGCCCACTAAAAACGGCTAAGGAATAACGAACTCGTATAACAAAAGCCGCCTTCCTCTTTTGCCGACCGGCTACCGAGTAGCCGGCGGCCGCTTCCCAATTCCACCTTGCCACAATCCAAGAAAGCTCAAGTACTTGCCTTCCCACAAACAGCCAAGTTCCTCCCCAGCCCGAACTGCAGAAAAGTGTTAATTTGGGAAGGCGGCAATCAAGGGAAGGCGGCAAAGGAAACAGCCTAAGGATAAAAAGCAAATTCGAATGGAAGCCAAACACATGCATAATTATATTTACCCAAAAGCCTTCGAAAGGCCGACATTCAACATAGTTTGAATACACCCCCAGTGGGTGGAACTGCGCAAATTTAATAAAAGTTGTTGAAGGAGCAACAACAGAAAAGCAAGAGTGGCAGATCAGGCCAAGGGAGCGACAGGCGAGTCGGGCAGGTCGGCGGAGGCGGCAGTGCTGGCCGGAGGAGTGGCCGGCAGGGGAGTCTCGGCCGATCATCACCTGGTAGGCGGTGCGCTTGGCGCCGCTTGATTCTTGGAGCACGATCAGGCTGAAGCTGGCTGGTCGCCGCCGTCGGTATGACATCTTCGCCGCCTCCTCTTCTTCATCTTGACCCGTTCTTTGGAAGCAATCTCCTCCATGATCCTCGCCTTCCGCGGGTTCAGCCCGAACCATTCCTCCGGCTGGGCGGCGCGTTATCATTCACTTCAGGAGCAAAAACACTGGTGTCGGTATACTCGGCGATAGCCGAGGCCTGTTGGATGATAGCCGGCCGCGCATAACCAGCTCCTCGTCGGCCTCCTGCCTCCAAGTGCTCGGCTAAGCGCAAGCTCAGCCCTAGGATACCAGGCCAGACGAACTCCAGCGCCCGCCGGCGCGGACCCGGCGGCGGAAGCCATCCGAGGCCTCGGCGGCCAAGCGCAACCTCCGGCCGGTCGGCGATCCGTGGGAAGTGCGAGGATCACCTCGTCGGGCGAGAGGCGGCCAGCACTTGCGCCCGAGACGCTAAAGCCGGCGGACATCGGTGAGCCGGTTGCAGCGAACTGGATCGCCAAAAGTTGCTCCTCAAGCGTCCGGTGGCGTCTGGCGCGATCTCAACCGCTGCTTGCCGGTAGCGTCTCATGAGTGAGCCTCGATGGGCTGGGCTGGCGGCCAGGTAACCAGGGAAATGTCTGCGTGAAGAGCAAAAAACAGCACAAAAATCAGAAGATGAACAAGAGGGCAAGGAAGCAGGCAAGGGGCGAAAAGGAAGGCGGCTTACCATGGTCGGACCCTCAACCCGTCCATAGCCCTCGCTCAGCTTGCCTCGCTTCAGCCCAGCCGCCGCCTCGGTATCGAACTTCGGCCTTAAGGCGGCCTCGCTGTCTGCGCCTTCTTGAGGGCCGCCTTGTGGCTCTCCTCCTGGTCGGCCCGATCTCTTGGCCAGGCGGTCGCGTTCCTGGGTCAAGGCGTTGCACTCAGCCTCCTTGGCGCGAAGGGCGGTCTAGGTCCCGCCGAGCTGCTCCCTCAAGTCAGCATTAGCCTCTGCAGCGTGGAGAAAAAGGAAAAAAGCAATAAGGAAGAAGTAAATCGGGGATGATCCGACCCGGCTGCTCGACAAGCGGCCCGAATCTCGGGGACTACACCCAGTGGGTGTCTTGTAGCGCCCACATGAGATAAAAGAAACAAAGTACTCACTCGGCTATTAATCAGGTCGTGACCTTTGGCTCAGCTCTGGGCGAGGAGTTGAAAGCGGCAGCGGAGATTGTGATACTCCTGAAAATCAGACGAAGTGCAAATAAGAACAAGATCGCCGCCAAGGCCTGCTAAAAAGTTTCAAGCCGCCTGCTCAGCAGCAGTCTCGAAACTCGGGGACTACACCCAGTGGGTGCACTGACGCGCCCCCACGGATGAAATCAAGAAAGAAATCGACCAAGGCCAGAAGACTCACCCGGATGACGGCGCGCGTAGTAAGAAACTCCTGGGTGTACCGTTGCAGCGAGGCGGCCTGAGTCTGAAGCCGGCGTCGGACCTCCTGCGCCGCCACGTTCAGCTTGGTCGTTCCACTGCTGGGCGTCCACTTGAACGTGCTGGCGCTGGCCGCCTCCAGGTCCTGTGCCATCGAGCTGGCGCCCGCAGCTCTTTGCGGCTCCGGCGCCGTGAAAGCCTCTCCCGTGCGCCGGCGAAACGTCGACTGCACCACAAGATCTGCCCCCACTGCCGACTCGCCCCCGGCCGGCTGCTCAGGCACCGCAGCAGGTCAGCCGCCTTGGCCCGCTCCAGTCGGCGTCGGCTGTGGCGCCTCCCCAGGATCGTCACGTCGTCCTCCCTCCACTCCATCACCGGCTGGTCGCGGTCGGCTTCCTCCGACGAAGGCATGGGGATATCGGGAGCCACGGCACAAAGAGGAATGACGAGCTGCGGAGGCTGATTGCGCAGAGCCTCCGCTTCCCTCTCCGCGGCCGCGGCTTCCGCCTGGGCCTTGGCCGCCGCGTCGGCTTGCGCCTCGGCCGACTTCTCTGCCGCCTCCTGGATGGCCCTCCGCTCCGCCGCTTCCCGCTCCTCCCGCGCCTCCCGTGCATTCCGCTCCATTGCCTCCATGAGGTCGGCGCGGGGATCCACGCGGCGGGAACTCGAAGACCCTCCCGTCGGTCCGACTATGGAGGCGGCGTCAACCCATTCAAGGGAAAGCGGCGCCCTGATTCAACAAATCAAGAAGACAGCTTAGATGAGCCTCAACCAAAGAAGACAACAAAAGTACAGGACACCCAACACTTACGCCGAGACCGCCTGCGGCTGCTTCACCACCTTGCGGAAGCGGGCCGCTTTCGCGGCCGCCTCGTCCCGCTTGGTCGCCGCCGCGAAGCCCTTGGGTTTCTTCGGCCGGCTGCCAAAGACCCGCCCGGCCGCGCTTTTTGCGCAACCCGGCGGTTAGCGCGGCGGAAGGTCCCGCGCCTTGGCGATCGGCCGCCGGCTGGCGGCGTGGGATGGCCTCAGCTTCGTCATCATTCGGCCAGTCCCCGAAGCCGGCCGTAAGCTCGAGGCCGCCCGCCTCTCTGCCGGCTCCAACTACGGCGTCGTCCATGGTGGCCGACCCCAGATCCTGGTCGTCGGAGTCGTCCACGGTGAGGTCGGCCATAAACTGGCACTCCAGCCCTGTGTCGCCGGGCGCCGGTCGAAGAAAGGGGCTCTGCTCAGAGACAAAGCCGACTAGTCAAGAGTCGGCCATCGCGAACCCGGCAACAAAAGAAGAAGAAAGTAAGGAAAACTCACCACAGGTGGGGGGTCAGCCCGAGAATACGGCGTCTTACCATAATGCCACTCTTCAGTGAGTTTGAAGTTGGAGATGTAATTCACCATATAAGATACCTCGTCATGAGGCATCTCTCTGGTGCTCAGCCGGCATGGGTCAAAGCGGCCGCTCATCTGGCAGATCATGTGTGACCGGCTTTGGAGCGGGAGCACCCGGCGCTCCACGAAGGCGGCCACCAGGTCGGCCCCCACCAAGCCCTCCGATTGGACCATCACCCGGAGCCGGGTGACGGCGGCGTTCCCGGCCAAGGAGAGCGACCGGGCTCGGAAGGACCAAGACGACTGCCTCCCGGGCGGCAGGCCGGCTACGTAAGCCGGCAGATTCAAGTAGTCGCCTTGCGAGGTGACGTTCTTCACGTAGAAGTACGATTGCTGCCAGAGCTTCACCGACTGGATCAGCGGGATAGGCGGAAAGGGGTTGTTGTCGGCCGTACTCCGCTTGGCGATGAAAGCACCGTAGGGGGGCACAACCGCGGAGACGGTGCCGAGCTTGCACTGGAAGAACTCCCCGAAGAGCTCTAGGGTCGGGAGGACTCCGAGAAAACCCTCGCACAGGGTGATGAAGGACGACAGTAGCATCACCGTGTTGGGGTGAGGTGATGCGGCTAGAGATTGTAGAAGTCAAGGAAGGAGCGGAAGAACCCACTCGCCGGCAGGCCGAGGCCGCGCAGGCAGTGCGAGCGGAAAATGACCCGCTCGCCCTCCTCCGGCGCCGGCGAAACCTCTGCCTCCGGCGCAAGGCGGGTCTTCACGAGGTCTTCGCCCGGCAACCGCCGCGTCTTGCGAAGCCAAATGATGTGGTCTTCATGGCCGTTGGAGCCATCCCATGAGCTAGACAACGCCATGGGAGCAAGAGGAAGGAGAGAGGCGCGGCGGCGGAAAGCACGGCCACGCAGCGGAGGAACCATGGCGAGTTAAGAGGGTTCATGACGAACGGCAGCGGTGGTGAAATCTTGCTTGCGTGAAGAGAAAAGAAGGAAGTAGAGGAAAGAGAGGAGAGAGGGCGAGCAAGCGAGCCTCTACCGCTCCCCCTCCTCCCCCTACTTATAGGCTCGGGCGGCGGAGCCGAGGAGGCGAGGCGTGGGGGAACGTGGAGTTAACTGCACCCACTCCCCCCACGTCCCGCGATTATTGCGCTCTAAAGGCGTGCTGAAACCGCCGCGGGAAGACGAGCGGTCCGTTCGGGCCGTAGAGGATCCGCGCATGGGCTGAGGCGTAGGTTTGGTGGGCCCCGGCCTGCGGCGACGTCCCGTCGCGCGCGTGGGCTGGCAGCCCTTTCTGGCCACGTGGCGCACGGGGTGACGCGCGGTCAACACGCAAGTCGGCTCGCGTTCTCTCCTTCTGACTGCGGAGCTTCCCGAAGACGGCACACCCATTCATGGCCGGCTCCTAGCTGCCGGCTCCTCTGGATAGGAAGCTGATCGAGCTTCTCGTCCTCCTTTCAAACCTCGAAGCTCAATCAGCTTCGGGGACTACTGTCGGAGTAAATGACCACGGGTAGCCTAGCTGGCTCCCCCTGGGGCTTCTGAAAAAATTACAAGCCAATCAAGCCATCCAACATCCAAGACGCTGGGCCGCTTTCCCCCGGCCGGCTGTCACTCAGGCCGGCTGTCAGGAGGCGGCCCGGCCCCAAGACCTCTGCATGAAGGCCACAAAGGGCGGCTTCAAGGAGCCGGCTACGAGGGCCGACTCCACGTAGCCGGCCACGTAAAAGGCCGACTCAAGAAGCCGCCACCCCGCAGTGCCAAGGCCGCACCCTCGTAATCTGCACTCACATAACGGTGATGAGGACGGGCATCGCTCTGATGAAGCCTGCCACCCCGAGATCCGGGCGCTGCGGCGTACTCTGATTGCACGGGCAGCCATCACCCGTCCGTGCTGCTGCTGTTGCTATGTTGACCATGACATTACCCATGACAGTTGTCAAGACGACCAGCAGTGGCGGGCCCCTCGGTCGAGAGAGATGCCAAGGCGGCTCGGCCTCCCTTAGTCGGCCTGAAACATGACCGGCCTCCCATAGCCGGCTTGCTCCCTCCCTCGAGGGAGGCGCCTCATTAAGGAGACAAGACCAGGTGAGGCTACAGTGATCGCCGCCAAGGCGGCGGCACTGTAGCCATGCTTACCTCGACAAATCCCTCATCATCAAGATTGAGGCAACAGTAACCAGCCCCCGACAAGGCCCTCAACGGTGGGGCCAGCCTGTCGACCAAGAAGCCGGCAGCCGGCGGGACCCACCAGTCGGCGGGCCCCAACGGCCGGCGGAGAAGCCGCTGAGCGCAGACACTGATGGCTAGGGCCCGCGCCCAGCCGGATTACCATTGTACCCCTGGGGGGTAGGCCTATATAAACGCCCCAGGGCAGCCATGCAAAGGGTTGATCTCTTAGAGTTTTAGACACCACATAGAGGGAAAAGGGGAGCTGGTCGTGCCCATCTTATTCCTCACACCGAACAGCTCAAGGAGCCTCTTGTAGCAACTTGTGCATCTAGTGATCATCACGGAGACCCCTTGAGCAGCGAAGAGGGGTGTTATCTCCACGGAGAGCCCCGAAGCTGGGTAAGATTCGTCGGCGTGCATGTCTTCACCTCATCCCATTTCCAGGCACCGGCAACGTCTTATTGGCTCCCACTATGATTAGCCACCCGTTGGCATATGTCGCACCTACCACCCGACATTTCCCCACTACTTTCCTGTTTGATCCAACACCTAGATTCGAGTGCAAAAGCAGAAAAAGCCCACATGCAGCTAGAGCAATGCATGTGGAATAAGTAAATTATGCCTTAAGGTTCTTGGGGTGTGGTTCGGTGGGCGACCAGAGGCCGTTCGACCCACACTATGTAAGGCGGTGAAGAAGAAGGGGTCGAAGGCCCTCCCGCGCCACGGCTGGGTGAAAGTGAACAGCTGTGCCGGTAGTGGATTCCCTCCCTTGCCGACAGCGGCAGCGTTAAGCCTCTTTCCCTTCCCGGCGGACGGACCCTGCCGGCTCTTTGACCAGCAGTGAGGGGGAGAGAGAGAGAGGCCAACGAAGTCTTGTTTAGATCTGGAGAGGGTGAGAGAGTGTGAAGAGAGCAACTACAAGTAGACCAGCAGTGAGGGGAGAGAGAGAGGCCAACGAAGTCTTGTTTAGATCTGGAGAGGGTGAGAGAGTGTGAAGAGAGCAACTACAAGCGCTGAGGCTCCAGCGCGTATATATATACTGGAGAGACTGTGAAGAGTGCAAACCCTAGAAAACAAGTGTCGAGGCTGCAGCTTATATGTGATGAGGTGATTATACGGTCACTAAGAGATCGTATAGCTCCGTATCCATCCATTTTGACGAGTCAAAGAATCCTCCTGGCATGAATTATGCTCAAGTGTAGCTATCGAACCCGAGACCTCAAGTTTGATGAGCAAACAGGCTAACCAGGTACACAACCCTCCCGTTATGTTCAACGAGAGGAAAATAACATTTTATACATTCCTGCATTCATGTGAAAAGCATGCGGTGTTTTTTTGTGTTTGGGAGTCATTGAGAATTAAATCATAATTGTGTCATGTGGCTTTGGTGGTAAGACTATCCACAGTGGTGCAGAAATAATGCAGCCTTAGTCACCTTGCCTCTCTCCACATAGTACGCTGGGTCCCACCAGTCAGAGGGTGAAACAAACAAATTAATAAGAAAAATTAAAAGCGCCAGCGGTGTATCTTACCTCACACATCATGCTACTGCTCGGGAACACTGTCCAATTGATGCCTCTGTTCGCTCACGTACTATTTTTAGTGAATCCTTATTATAACATGCACACATTTTGGGCACTTGTATTCGACCTAAGTCAGTGTGCCACTGTATCTCGTACGACTCCCTCCGTCTAGGTGTAATAAGTCACGCTAGAAGGTGCAGCGGGACCAAGGTGCAAGCAGATTGGAGGAGGAGAAACTTGACCGGTCATTCCTCCAATCAAAGCCTTGATTTCTGTCTCTAAACGCAACAATTAATCCAAACAACTAAGATATGCCGTTTTAGCTACCATGCGGGGCCACGTATTAACTCACATGCAAGCCAACTTTGATTTCTTGACTAATCAACGCGTAGTTGCGCTCCATGCATTGGGTTTCTCAACATATGAAAGCACACTGCAGAATCATGTGAAAGAAGGCTAGTACTGACCTCTCATGATGCGGAATTCAAACAACTCACAAGAAGAAGATCTGAACCAAATTCGCCTTAACGGATAGGAAGTAAGATCTCCTCTTGTGCAGTTCCACTAAGATCAAGCAATCAAGCAACATTGTCGGTGTGACATTTTGGTTGAACTGCACAAAACACTCTCAAAACAAAAGTGTTTTGTGCAGTGCAACAAAAGGTCACAATGGCAACGAGGTGAAGTAGATAACCCTATTTACACAGAGGTGCAAAGGAAACAATTAGTGGTCAATAACGGTGATGACACAGAAGCCAACAAAAAGAAGCATCTACCTTATCTAAATGGGAAAGAAAGCAAGACAGTAGCATTTCTCAAACGGTGGCATTGATTAATATTAACATAGACATTATATTAACAATAAAATTAGTTAAACATGTAATTTGCTTTTAATCGTGGCATTGCATCAATTTTCCAAATGCATTATTAGAGGGTGTTTGTTTACAGGACATTTTGGTGTAGGGACTAAAAAACTCCGTGTCGGTCCCATCTAAACCAACAGGAGGGACTTTTAGGGACTAAAAGTGGGCATTTGGGACTAAAGAAAGAAGACCCCGAGGGAGTCTTTTTGGGAATTTTTCCAACAGTTGCCCCTGCCACGCATCGCACCTTGTCTCTATTAGTTCATTACTAGGGGTAATATGGTCTTTTAGCATGTCATTTAATAACCTCTAGTCCATGTTTAGTCCCTGGAACCAAGTAGGTAGGGACTAGGGAGTTTTTAACCAAACAGGGCCTTAGATTAACAACAGCTAATGAGTTGCAGGGACGGTGGACGACCAGCACCATGTGCATCTACCGATGTCTTGTGGTCATGCACAGTCTGTTGCAACAAAGAACAAACAACCAAGGAGCATATTTGTGTTGGTCCCAGTTTTGTTATCTTTAGACACCTTTCCCTATGTGAGCGCAGCGAATCAAGTCCTGCTCAAACTCTACAGCCTTGTCCCTTCCTTTCCTTTTTGAACTAGTACTTTCGCCCCTTCCTTTCCTCTTGAACCACGTCCTAGATTTATGCGATACAACTTTCCCCACTACTTTCCCCCATTCCATTCCTCTTTGAACCACGTCCTAGATTCATGCTATACAACTTTCCCCCTTCTTTTCCTCTTTGAACCACGTCCTAGATTCATGCTATATACAACTTTTCCCACTACTTTCCCCCACTCATTTCCTCTTTGAACCACGTCCTAGATTCATGGTATACATGCAGCTAGAGCAATGCATGTGGAGTAAGTAAATTATACCTTAAGGTTCTTGGGGCGTGGTTCGGTGGGCGACGGGACGGCGGCGAAGAAGGGGTCGGAGGCCCTCCCGCACTGCCGCTGGGTGGAAAGTGAACAGCTGCGCTGGTAGTCCCTCGTCGACGGTGACAGCGTTAAGCCTCCTTCCCTTCCTGGCGGATGGATCCTGCCGGCTCTTTGAGCAGCAGTGAGGGGAGAGAGAGGCCAATGAAGTCTTGCTTAGATCTGGAGAGGGCGAGAGAGTGTGAAGAGAGCAACTACAAGCGTTGAGGCTCCAGCGGGAGAGGGCGAGAGAGTGTGAAGAGAGCAACTACAAGCGCTGAGGCTCCAGCATGTATATATATATATTGGAGAGAGAGTGTGAAGCGTGCAAACCCTAGAAAACATTTTGACCACTCAAAGAATCCTCCTGACACAAATTATGCTCAAGTGTAGTTATCGAACCCGAGACCTCAAGTTTGATGAGCGAATAGGCTAACCAGCTCCACAACCCTCTCGTTATGTTCAACGAGAGGGAAGTAACCTTTTATACATTCCTGCATTCGTGTGACAAGCATGCCGTGTTTTTTGTTTGTGTGGGAGTCATTCGGATTTCAATCATAATCGTGTCATGTGGCTTTGGTGGTAAGACTATCCATAGTGGTGCAGAAATAATGCAGCCTTAGTCACCTTTCCTCTCTCCACGTAGTACGTTGGGTCCCACTAGTCAGCTACGCCAACACCTCATCAGCAACGGTTCCAGGTGATTTTCTGGTTGATTCAGCCGGGAGCGCCCCTTGGGCTGCATCATTCCCAGGTTGCACGGGCCCGACCCTACGACGTGTATCCTTTCGCACCTTTAATTTACTCTGTTGGGGGCGCCCCTCGGGCTGCATCATCCCCAGGCTGCATGGGTCCGTCCCTGTGGCACGTTTCGTTCTTGCATCTATCTGAACTAGCGTTGCTTGCCCCTCCTGAGATGACTTATACCTACCTGATAACCCTTCGCGGCATCCCACGTTGCTGACCGACCTTCTTCTCATCCCGCGATGAGGACTCCACATGCTGGCACAGCGCTTTTGCTCGGGTCCGTCCCTGCAATGTTGGTAAACCTGAGAGATTGAGCTCTGGCTCGCGGCCCGCCCCGCGCACGTCACCTCACCAGATCCTCAGTGCCTTCATCTTCTTGCGGAACGATCGGAGGCAGGACAGCAAAACGCGATTACAAGCTATATTTCCCTCTCGAGCTAACTCGCAGGAATCTCCGGAGCCTAACTACGGGTGGCCCCGCCAGCTCTTTCCTTCTCTCATGAAATTCACTTGCTTGTTAAAGTGAGGGCTCCTAAGCATCGCGCCTCAGGAGCTCTTACTGACTCTCCAGCCCTCACCCCCTAGCCTTGACCACGGCATCGCGACTTGGCATACAAGGCGGCTGAGCCTCGCTCGAGTGTCGCGACCCAAGGACGCAGATCACTTTGAAGAGCGTGAAAGGGGGGAGGCTAGTGTGTGCATAACCTAGCCGCACCACCGCCACCATTGGGCGCTGCCCAAGGAATTGCCTCAGGCTCGCTAAGATAAGTCGCACATTCAAGTTAGCCCAGCGTTGCGGCTCGGGATTCTCGACTCTTGCAGCCTTGCTCCAGCAATGCTGCCTACCTTTTCTGCCTTCAGGGAGCTGCTTGCACACTAAAGGGGACCTCTTGAGCATCGTGCCTCAGGAGCTCCTACCGGACCTTGGGCAACTCACCTCCTGGCCTTGACCACGGCTTCGCGATCTGGCATACCAGCGATGGCTGAAGCCTGCCTGGGGACTGCGACCTGTCAGCGTAGAGCACTAAGATACCGCGAGGACGAAAAGGGGGGACAATACCAAAGCAAGACATGCAACCATGAGCACCATAATGGGAATGATATTGACGCAAAAGCAATACAGATTCTTAACACACACCCATGGGGTTCATCTCGATTCCTCACAGGGAACAAAAGAAGAAGGGTTTCAGGAATCATATCTACAAACGTCGCCGCCGATGTCATCATCAACAGTGGGCCACGAGGGGCGGACGCGAACCCCATCCAGATCACCGGCGACAGCGAGTAGATGCCTTCGCCGCGCTCCGGGCACGGCAAGAGCTCGGGGGCACGTAGCTATCGTCACTCGTCTCTGGAGTCTCGTCAAGCTCAGGGGAGTCGCTGGACTCCCAGGAGCCGTCGCTGCTGCTGGAGGAGCTGTCGGCAGGACCAATGGCGGGCTCGGCGCCTGCTACTGCACCATCCTGGCGGCCCCCTCCTGGGCAGCACTCCAGGCGGTGGCCCTCTTCGTCGAAGACCTTGAAGAACAGCGTGGAGGCGCCGTTGTACTCGAAGTGGATGGCTAGGGCCCCTCCGCGTGGCAAGCGCGGGTGACCTCGCCCCATCCACGGGCCATGAAGATTTTGCCCAGGGAGACGACCTCGATCTCCGCCCCCGTGGCCGGGGTGCTGCACCCAGCGTGCTGCAGCCACGGCTCAAGTGGCCCCCTCGGCGGCATCTCCTCAGTGAAGAACCATGGAAGCTTGATCCACGTGCATGGAGGCATCGCCGTCCATACCACGAACTCGCGCGAGGAGCCCTCGGCGTGGGTTCGTGGGACGATGGCTTGTGCAACCACGACTTGGCCACCACGGCCGTGGCGTGAGCGGCGCGGGACGTTGCCTCCTCCTCCAGAGCCTTGCGCTTGGGGATACAAGGGCAGCGGGTAGCCAGGAGGAGGCCACTCGTACCACGGCCTTGTCACCTCCAGCCTCACGCCGGCGTTGCGGGGGCCACCAAACCTCTTCTTCAGAGGAAGCGGCCCTTGATCCTCGCGGGGGGGGGGGGAGGGGGGCTTGCCTTTCTCGGCAGTGGATAATCTCCTTATTGGCACCATGGGTGTCGCGGCAAGATGGCAAAGCAAGGAGGAAGGAGTAGGAGCAGCGAGAAGAAGGAGATGAGCAACGGGGGCTCCGCTCCCCTCTTCATTTATAGCCAGCAGGAGGCCAACCGTCGGCCTCCACGACCACACGCAATGATGGTTTTTCTTCTGCATGCAGCAGGTTCTCGTCAAGTTGAACGGTTGCCGAGGCAGCATCGGGAAGCGGAGGCCGCACGCGGTCGGGGCCCGCAGTGCTCCGCACTTGCCCTTTGGCTTCGCCTCGAAGCCAAGTACGAGCACGCCTTTGGCCCGGGGGCTACTGTCGGCGTCCTGGGAATGGGGGTGCCAAGACTTGCCTGCCTGCAGCCCACGGTGTGGCTCCACCAACGGCCTGGTACGACCCAGCTTTAGCTGCAACAACTCAAGACCCTCGTGAGGGGCCAAGCCTCGCGAGGCGGACGACATCAAGACCTCCCTAGGGGCGGCCTCGCTAGGCTGGCTCCTGAGGAGCGGATATACCTATGCAAGGGGCACCTCGCGAGGTTCACATGACGTGAGCCGTGACGACCAAGGCCAGGCGGACGCCAGCGGGCACAGTGTACCAGTTTCCTCTTTGGTGCTAAAGAGGCAGGTGCAGGCAAGGAGTCTCGAGGCATCAGGCAAAGGTTTCCATATCGGTGCAACAAGACCAAGACCAGCAGGATGGCAGGACGGAGGTCATTGCGGAGCCCACAATAGCGTAACCGCCAGAGCCTTTGGCAGGCGAAGACTACTTTTGTCAGGATAGCTTGTACTAGTTGTCTCCCTTCAAAATTGGCTGTTGTGGGATCCCTTCCCGCCTGCATTTGGGAAGAGGACCAGGGCCTCTATAAATAGGACTAGCCACCACCATAGGAGGCAACTCATCTTGGACCGGATCCATTCCACCAAGGCCATCTCACCAGCTCATCAAGCTCTAGAACACCTCTCCTCTGGAGGCTGTTCATCCCACTGTACTAGTTCATCCTCAGCCCTCGAGGCAATCCACCACCACACTGGAGTATGGTATTACACCTCACGCTGGCCCGAACCACTATAAAACCTTGTGTCTCTTGTTCATCGGGTTCGTCGAGCTAGGCCGTGGAATTGTTAGGTAGGCGGGCTGGGGAGAGAGAGTCCTTCGTGCGCACCCCAGAGTTCAAACCTCTCAAGGGTCTGCGGAACCCCGAATCCGACATTTGGCACACCAGGTAGGGGTGCACCGAAGTTTCGCCTCTCCGCCTGCCTTGCCTCTCCGTCCGGCTCCCATGCCAGGTGCCACCCCTCCGGCTGGATCGACGGGTGCGCGCGGAGGTGCTATGGGCCTCCGGGCATTCACCCCCGCCTTGCGGCAAGTGCGGTGGCCACACAAGTTCAAGCCAGAGATGCCGCCTCGCTACGACGGCGCGGTGGATCCAGCAGCCTTCCTGCTGGCATATGAAGAGGCCGTTCTGGAAGCCGGAGGCAACGTCAAGGTCATGGCCAATTGGTTCCCCATGGGCCTCACCGGCGTGACGCGCGCCTGGCTGCTCAACCTGCCAGGATCTTCTGTTGCCTCCTGGGAAGAGCTGCGTGGCCTTTTCACCGCGTGCTTCGCAGCACCAGCGCCCCTCGCCATTGTGGCCCTCCTCGACGGCTCGTAGGAACCACCCTCAGATCGCCACGTCAAGCAGTTCTTCCGCAAGATGGGCGCCGCCTCTACGCAACAGGGAGCCCCTCCAGGATGTGCAGTGCCCAAGGCCGTCCTCACCTTCGACTCAGGGGACCACCCGGCGGCCACCGCTGGCTCGGGCGCGCTCCCTATGCTCTGCACACCCACCATCTGCAACGTAGCGGTGACCAAGACCCACATTAACGGCGGGGCCGGCCTCGACATGCTCTCTGTGGAAGCTTTTGGCTTGCTTCACGTACCGTACAGCCGGCTCTGTCTAACCAAGCCCTTCTCCGGAGTTGGCAGCGGTTCCACCAGCCTCTAGGGCAGATCCGCCTCCCGGTCACCTTCGGTACCCATGACGACTACCGCACCGAGCTTATCGACTTCGACATCGCTCGCATCGGCCTCCCGTATAATGCCATCCTCGGGTACCCTGCCATGGCTCAGTTCATGGCAGCGACCCATCTGGCTTACAACCTCATGAAGATGCCGGGAAGCACCGGCGTCCTCACCGTGGCTGGAGACAGCAAAGAAGCCCTAACGGCCCTCAAGTTCACCTTCAGGACCGCGGCGGCAGCACGCCCGGCCGACGGAGCCGCCCCCGGGGCTAAGGGGGTTGCACCAGCAAAAAAGAAAAAGTTGTTCACTCAAGATCGGCCCAAGACGAAGTAGGTGCCAGTAGACGAGGACGGGGCCTCAGGGGCCACCTTCACCATAGGTGCCGACCTCACCCCGGACCAGGAGAAGGAGTTGGTGAATTTACTGCGCGCAAACAAGGAGGTATTCGCCTGGGAGCCCAAGCAGCTGGTTGGGGTCCCAAGGGGAGTGATCGAGCATCACCTGAGGGTGTGCCCAAATGTGTGCCTAGTAAAGCAGAAGGCACGGCGGCAGTCCATGGAGAAGTAGTCCTTCATCGTCCAAGAGACCCGCAAACTACAAGAAGCAGGTGTCGTCCGCGAGGTGCGGTACTCGGAGTGGCTGGCAAACCTAGTCGTCGTACCCAAGAAAGGCAGGAAGGAACGCATGTGCGTCGACTTCACCAACCTCAACAAGACCTGCCCCCAAGACCCGTTCCTGCTTCATAGATGCCTTCTCGGGCTACCACCAGATCAAGATGGCGGTGCAGGACGTCGAGAAAATAGCCTTCTTGACCCCGTGCAGGGTGTACTGCTACACCTGCATGCCGTTCGGGCTGCGCAATGCTGGGGCAACCTTCCAGCGACTGATGCACATCGCCCTAGGCCCACAGCTCGGGAGGAACACTGAAGCCTACGTCGACGACATTGTGGTGAAATCTTGGGAGGCAAGGACCCTCATTCAGGACCTGGAGGAGACTTTCGCCAGCCTGCGCAAGGTGGACCTGCGGCTCAACCCGGAGAAGTGCGTGTTCAGCGTCCCCTCCGGCAAGTTGCTGGGTTTCCTCGTGTCCCACAGGGGGATCGAGACGAATCCGAAGAAGGTCAAGGCAATAGAAGACATGATCCCGCCGCAAACACTCCAGGAAATGCAGAAACTCGCGGGCTGCGTCACCTTGCTGGGGCGCTTTATCTCCAAGCTGGGGGAGCGCGCCCTTGAAAGTGCAACTATCCCTAGGTGGTTTTGGTAATTCATAACAACATATAGCTCATTGAGCTAACGCTATTCCAAGACTATTATTTCAGGAAAGCTCAATGAATGGCATGGCATGGATGATGAAAGTGGATCCCTCAAAATACTAAGGACAAAGGATTGGCTCAAGCTCAAAAGCTCAAGACTCTTCATTTTACATTTTAGTGATCCAAGATCACATTGAGTCTATAGGAAAAGCCAATACTATCAAGAAGGGATGAGGTGTTGGTTAATGAGCCTCTTGCTTCATGTGCTTAGTGATATGCTCCAAAACCCTCAACTACTTTCCCACATCCACAAATGACCTAAACCTAAAGCCAAAATCGGCCACACCGGTTCTTTCTATCCGGCGCCACCGATTCCAAAAGTCATAGTCACTGCCACAAATCCTAAGCAAATCGGTCTTACCGATAGGGATCTCGGTCTCACCGAGATGGGGTTGCAATCTCTCTGTTTCCCTTCGTAACGTTTCGGTCTAACCAAAGTGAGCGATCGGTCCCACCGAGATTGCAATGTAAACTCTCAGTTTCCTTTTGTAACATTTCGGTCTCACCGAAAAGAGCAAATCGGTCCCACCGAGTTTACGACCAACTCTCCGAAAGCTTATTACCAAATCGGTCTCACCGAGTTTGTGTAATCGGTCTCACCGAGATTACGTTATGCCCTAACCCTAACCATATCGGTCTCACCGAGATGCATGTCGATCCAATCAAAATCACTAACGGTCACTAGGTTTACTAAATCGGTCCGACCGAGTTTAACGATTCGGTCCCACCGAGTTTGGTAAATTGTGTGTAATGATTAGATTTTGTGTGGAGGCTATATATACCCTCCACCTCCTCTTCATTCGTGGAGAGAGCCATCGAACAAACCTACACTTCCAACTTACCATTTCCGAGAGAGAACCACCTACTCATGTGTTGAGGCCAAGATATTCCATTCCTACCATATGAATCTTGATCTCTAGCCTTTCCCAAGTTGCTTTCCACTCAAACCCTCTTTCCACTAGATCCAAATCCTATGAGAGAGAGTTGAGTGTTGGGGAGACTATCATTTGAAGCACAAGAGCAAGGAGTTCATCATCAACACACCATTTGTTACTTCTTGGAGAGTGGTGTCTCCTAGATTGGCTAGGTGTCACTTGGGAGCCTCCGACAAGATTGTGGAGTTGAACCAAGGAGTTTGTAAGGGCAAGGAGATCGCCTACTTCGTGAAGATCTACCGCTAGTGAGGCAAGTCCTTCGTGGGTGACGGCCATGGTGGGATAGACAAGGTTGCTTCTTCGTGGACCCTTCATGGGTGGAGCCCTTCGTGGACTCGCGCAGCCGTTACCCTTCGTGGGTTGAAGTCTCCATCAACGTGGATGTACGATAGCACCACCTATCGGAACCACGACAAAAACATCCGTGTCTCCAATTGCGTTTGAATCCTCCAAACCCTTCCCCTTACTTTCTTGCAAGTTGCATGCTTTAATTTCCGCTGCCTATACACTCTTTGCATGCTTGCTTGAATTGTGTGATGATTGCTTGACTTGTCCTAAAATAGCTAAAATCTACCAAACTCTAAAATTGGGAAAAGGTTAAGTTTTATTGGTCAAGTAGTCTAATCACCCCCTTTAGACATACTTCAAGGTCCTACAAGTGGTATCGAGCTTTGGTCTCCATTTGCTTTGATTTCCATAGCTTTTGGTGGTCATAGCCTTGGTTTCACAACCTAGGAGAGTATGGCGTCTAGCGAGGGAAATTATCACCATAGAGGTCCTTACTTTGATGGTACTAATTTTGCTAGTTGGAAGCATAAGATGAAAATGCATATTCTTGGACATAACCTCGCCGTTTGGGCAATTATTTGTATTGGCTTGCAAGGTGAATTCTTCGATGGGAGAGAACCTAACCGTGAAGCTAATGCGGAAGAATTGAAGATGCTACAATACAACGCTCAAGCATGTGACATCATCTTCAATGGATTGTGCCCCAAAGAATTCAAAAAAATCAGCCGTCTTGAGAATGCAAAGGAAATTTGGGATACTTTTATTGATATGCCTGAAGGTACCGAGTCCGTCAAGGAATCCAAGTTGGATGTGCTCCAAAGTCAGCTTGACAAGTTCAAAATGAAGGATGGTGAAGGTGTCACTGAAATGTACTCTAGGCTTGCTCTTATCACAAATGAGATTGCCGGCTTAGGGAGTGAAGAGATGACCGACAAATTCATCATCAAGAAAATCCTAAGAGCATTGGATGGAAAATATGATACCGTGTGCGCATTGATCCAAATGATGCCAAACAACAAAGATCTCAAGCCAACGGAAGTCATTGGAAGGATTGTTGCTCATGAGATGTCACTCAAGGATAAGGAGGAACTTCACAACAAGTCAAGTGGTGCTTACAAAGCCTCAAGTGAAGCCCCCACATCATCAAGTGAGAAACCAACCTTCAATGAAGAATTGAGCTTAATGGTGAAGAACTTCAACAAATTCTACAAAAGTAGAAGCAAAGAAAGAAGCTCCAAGTCAAGGTCTTACAATGACAAGAGATCTTCTAGTCGAGAGCGCAATTGCTACAATTGTGGGAGACCGGACACTATTCCAATGAGTGTACGACACCCTACAAAAGAAGACAAGATTCTCCAAGAAGAAGGAGCAAAGAGAAGAATCACCACCAAGAGAGAGGAGGAGTAGAGATGATCGTTATGAACGAAGACCCTCATGGAGAAGTAAGGATTCGGAAAGAAAGGACAAGTCATCAAGGAGCTACACAAAACGAAGACATCAAGCTCATGTTGGTGAATGTGTTTCCTGCTCCGACTCCGACAATCACTCCGAGAGAAGCTATCACTCGACTCAATATACTCAAGATGAAGGTGTTGCCGGTCTAGCACTTGTGTCAACCAACTCCTACGACATATTTGACTCACCAAATGAAGGTGTTGGAAGATGCTTCATGGCCACAGGTCCAAAGGTAACACATCCCGAGTATGTTGATTTTAATAGTGATGAAGATGACTTGCTTGTGGATGATGATTTACTTGTTGACAACTCTAGTGATGAATACTATGATGAAACGTCAATTAATCATGCTAATCAAACAAATGACAATGATAAGGAGAAAATTGAGCTTCTAACTAAAGAACTAAACACTCTTAAGTTGGCTCATGAAACTATCTTCAAAGATCATCGAGAACATTTAAGGGCTCATGAGAAGTTACGCTTTGAAAAGCTCAATCTTGAGCAAGAGCATGAGTTCTTAAAGGCAATCAATGATGATCTCCGCAAGAAAAGTTCTTCTTACATTGCCAAGCGTCTACTCTTATCTACTTACATGCCTCAAGTCAAGTCTAGTAACAAGAACAAAAAGGATACTTCCTCTAGTAGTAACAATAATAATGTCAAATCCAATGTTGTTGCTTTTAGTAGTTCTCTTGATTCCACTAATGATTCTCTTAGCCAAGTTACACTTGAGCAAGAAAATAGTTTATTGAAGGGAATTATAGAGAAAGGTGTTTACAAGAGCCTTGCCGGGAGTAAGCAATTCGAGGAAATTGTACGCAAGCAAGGAAGGCACCGGAAGAACCAAGGTGTTGGTTTTGAACGAAAGTTCAACGCCAATGGAGTTGAGTGGGAAGAAGATCAATACCCCAAGACAAAGTTTGTTCCTCATAAAGAGAAGTATGATCCTACTTCCTTCAAGGGGACACAAGCTCAAAATGATCTTCCACCACAAGACCACAAGAACAAAGGCAAGGACAAGCTTCAAGAAGAGATTGATGCATTTGAAGAAGCACCTAATGCCTCGTTCAAGTGGGTCCCCAAGACTACGTCAAGTTCTACTTCATCAAGTACAACTACAACTCCAAGGATTCCCATCAAGATGATGTGGATCCTCAAGAAGAAGAACTAGAGAGTTCTTGAGGGTGACTCCGCCAACATTCTTCACTCATATCATTTTGGCAAGAACAAGTGCAATCAACTTTCACATCTTGCACTAGTTCTAGGAGTCACAAACCCTCTTGTTGGTAAGGCAAGGGACAAGGTAACCTAATGTTTTCATGGACATCATCTTGTGTGTGCATCACTCTATGTCTATGGATATTCTTGTTTGTTCCTTGTGGGACTAACCCATGTAGGCAAGTTGAAAGTGCAACTCACTCCAAAGGATTGCTCCAAATGATCTACATCAACATTGAGCATCTACATCTTCAACACCTACATGAAGTCATCATCGACAAAACCCAAAGTTAGTTCATCCCTCTAAGGGGGGATCTCACATCTAGGGGGAGCTTAACTCTAAGAATTGAGTTAAAGCAACTCTAATGGTGTGAACACATTAATGCGTTATGTAAAAGTAGTAACCCCACTTGAGCTTAAACGATGAGTATGACCTATGATCAAATGTTCTCATTTGACTCCTAAGTCAATATACTCATATATAGATGACCTAGCCATTGCCAATTGCTTGATAGTTGCTAAAATTGGTTGTGCATGCTTTGCCACATATTCCAATTGCCATCTTATTGTGTGAGCATGTTGGTGCATATTTTACTCATTCAAGGACATCCACTTGTTGTTTTGTTTGTTTGGATTCTTTTCTTTGTGCCAAGTGGATGGACAAGAATGCCTAAGAACCTTCTTTAGCTATCTATGCTTTTCTCGTCTCAAACTCTATTCATGCTACATCACAAAATTTGATCAAGTCGATTGAACCACTGTGTGAGGAGCACTGAGTCCCCGATTAGTTATAGACTTAAACTTCCAAAACCTCTTAATGATTCTCGGTCTGACCGATCCTTCCATTTCGGTCCCATCGAGATCATCAAGTTGATCTGAGTTTTCAATCTCGGTGCAACCAATTTGAACTTTTCGGTCTCACCGATTTGCTGTAACTGAACACAATTATGCATCTCGGTGCCACCGAGTTGTTCCACTCGGTCACACCGACAGGGTCGAGCTATATATAGCCACGGGCAAAATTTTGGAAATTTCTCCGAAACACTTCACCCGCGCAACAGCTCGCTCTGCCACCGTGGTCTCCGGATCGTCTCCTCGTCGCCAGCAGCCTCCTGTCGCTGGTCTCCGCCGCCGTCAACGGATTTCGTCCCCGCCGTTGCCGCCGTAGCAAGTCCACCGCCAAGTTAGGGTATGGACTTAAACTTTGTGCTATCCACGCCCGATTCACGCACATTGTTTTCATATTGATTCTTGCCACGATTGAAAATCTTCTATCCAGCCAAAGTAGTTCATAGATTAGATGTGATTCAAATTTTGAGGTTTAGGTTTCCGCCGAAACCATCTCAGACCCACCGAGTTGAAAAACTCGGTCTCACCGATTTGGCTTATGCCATTGCACTAGTGACTCTCGTTCTGACCGAGAATTACTAATCGGTGCAACCGATTTGAGGATTCTGTGAAACCCTAGCAGTCTCGGTACCACCGAACTGAAACTCGGTCCAACCGAGATCATCAGTTTAGGTTCCAAAGCTGCTTCGGTATCACCGAGTTTGAAAATCGGTGGATCCGAACTGCTTTCTGTGGAAAACTAAGACTGAACTTTTGAGTCATTCTTTTGAAAAAACCTCTGCATTTTGTGATGCTCATCTTTTCTATCTCATCTATAACTCTTCACGGGTCAGCAGTCAGCTTTTGCAAGATGTCCGATCAAAGTGACAAATGAACAGGTCGGTCAAGAGCAGATGGACTTGAGTGAGGGCACTAGTCCCTCAACTTCGATGAAGGAGCAGAAGTACTCCTAGCAATTTGCCTAAGGCTGCAACTAGGCAAAGGAGGAAAAGAACTTCAGATTCAGAGGATGAAGATTACAAAGCTGAGGAAGATGAGGCAACTTCCAAGAAAGTGGTGCTCAAGAAGGAATATGGCTCAGCAAAGTGTAGCGACCTGACCCAAAATCGGTCAAATCTCTGTGTCTGTACCATCCCAAGATCATGCCGGTACTCATAGTACATCGATAAAGTAATCAAAGTTCAATCACACCTGAATATCATTAAACGATTCTCATATAGAGTCTTTATTACAAGGGAATAAATTTGGCTCAAGGCCAACTCATGAGAAATAAACTACTAATGCTGCGGAAGCGTCGAAGTAAAGCGAGTCCATCCGACTCCAAAGGGCAATCGCCAAGCGCGGAGCATAGCCTCACTCCAGATCGGAATATACCTCTGCAACATAAGACGTTGCAGCCATGTAGGTCAGCTTTTGGAATAAGCTGGCAAGTCATGAAGAATAACAATGATAAACTTACTATCACTATATGCATTTTGGTTGTGGGGCTCTAAGTTTCATCATTTTGCGAAAAGCAAATTTTATCCTACTACAATGGACTTGCTTGCAAATTACTACAATTGTTGGTAGTTATTGAGATGGTTCCGCCAACCAAAATCTCGTTCCCAAATTATTAAGTCATAAACCCCTCAAATTAATTCATTAGTTTTAGTGTTGAGATATCCGAATACTTCCAAGTTCCAGAGGCTCAAATGTCCGTGAATCGGGACAGGCTAATCGATTAGATCTTTAACTCGCAGAGGTTTGCGACTTTCCCGCAAGAATCATTCCTCCTTTAAAGTCTTCGCACTTCATGGTGTTTGAAGACGGACTAATGAAACAGGTCTTCCAAAGAGTTCTTCCTGCTACTGCCGTACCCATCCAATCCTACCGTTCTTCTACATCTCGTAGTACCGCCCAGCTAGCGCCACTACTAGGGTCAACCCAGCCGAGCCCATAATGGCTTGCGGCTGCATGTAAGCTTCCGGTCATGGGGCATCCATCCTTCTCTTCGTGGCTGGGTGAAGCTTTCGCAAGATGTCATGGCACTTCTCCATGCATCCCGCCACCACTGGTTCTCCAGGTGCCCGTCAACAAATCCTCCACCCAAAGAGTGATTTCAAGTCCATCTTGATCATTGTAGTTCATGGGGTTGTCATCATCATTGACTCTCACATCTTGCTTATGAATTTCACTCAACCCAAAACCCGTCTACGAGCATAGCAAAGTAAACTACTTCGTCCCGGGGTCATGGTAACAAGGGGATTGGTTCATCCTACCACATGATACTACTCAAGTTTAATGACTTCAAGATTTCACTACTGCATGCATGGTGGGGTGGTGACAATTACTAATGCACAAAAACATAGGTATAGAAATAACATGATCAAAACTTGCCTTTGCCGATGATCCTCGTAAGCTAAAGAGTCGAGTAGCAAGCTTCAGACTCTGAAACTCTACCGAGACAAACAAATCACAATAAGCATATAGCAATGGAATCACATAACAAAATAACATAACAAAGTAACATAACACACCAAAACAACCAAATCAAAATCCAAAGGGGAAACTCAAAGAAAACCCATTCAAAGTTTTCCTACTTCAAACAACAACTAAAAGTAGTTTTATATAATAAAATTTTTCTAACATAACCTAATCATGGTTTTAGGTTAACTTAACAGAAAGGAATTCACTAAGCAACTAGGAGCAAAAAGAATTAAATTAAAAGCTATTATAAAACTCCTAATAGGCCTAATCCAATTTCTATTAAGAAAATAAATTAAAACTTTTATTAATTATAAATAAAAGTTCATCTATTAGAGTGACAGAAACTATCCTAGAATAATCAATCACAAGTTAAAAATAAATTTATTTGCTATTTAAATTAATAGGAAAACAGAGCTAGGTAATTAATTAAGATTAATAAGATTCTGATTAAAACTATTTATTTATTAATCCTAAAATACCCAAATTAATTTCTATGGTTTGGCAATGCCAAAATAAAGTTGGGACAAAAGAATCATGCAAAAATAATTTTTCTAACTCAAGTTATAGCAGATTTACTATTCTGACTAAAACTAAATTAAAGCATTTTAATTATTTTAACATAGCTAAATATATATTCTACAGAAACTACATAAAATTTGAAACCCAACAAAAAAAGAATCACCTAAAAATATTAAACAGAATAAAAGATATCAATTTTTCAAAACAGAAACTATTCTGCTAAAACAGAAAATCAAAAATAAAAGAAAAAGCCTAATGGGCCTAAACTGCGCACTGGGCGTTAAATAACCTAAACGGGCCTATTGGTTTAAACTAAAAACGGGCCGGCTAAATAACTAAAAACCCTAACTAATAAACCGGACGAACCGGGCCGGTCTTTTTATAAAAGATACCCCTTGGGGTCTAATCATGAGCCGCCGATTTGAGATCGGACGGGGGGTTTCTCCGCGACTTATCGGAGTCCGGCGACGGCGGCGGGCGGCTCTAGAGTGCGCCGAGGGTTCAAGGCGTCGGGAGCTCGACGGAGTGGCGTCTTGGGTCGGGGAGCTCGGGAGGAGTTTGGTGGGGTCGGGGAGGCCGGGTGGTCTAGGCGGCGACGGCGGCGACTTTGGCGCGGCGTGAGCTTCGGGTCCCAGCGTGCTCGGGATAGAGAGGAGAGGGCTCCGCGAGGCTAGGGGGAATGGGGTGAGGGGCGGGGCTTTATAGCTGGGCCTCGGCTAGCTTCGGGGCGATCGGGCGGATCGAATCCGGATCCTTGAGGATCAGGCGATCTCGGCGGTCTGGCGTGGGCGAGGGAAGAAGATGGGGCGGGCCCGCTGGTCGAGAGAGAGAGGGGGAACGAGCGGGTGGCCAAGCGAGGGCTTTCAGGAGGGGGTGGCTGGTCAGGCTGGGCTGGCCAGTTGGCCAGTGGGCTGGCTGGTGGGCAGTGGAGAGAGGTGCAGCTGGCAGGCAGGGGTTCTGGTGGCGCCTCGGTGGGTTTTTCTTTTTCTGAATTTTATTTTTTTAGCAAAACAAAAACAGAAATAAAACATTAACTATAAATATTTTATATAGGGTATATATATACCAAAATGATCAGGGGAATATTCCCTTTCATTTGAACATTTTTCCAAAGGCAAAATCCAAACTTTATAAAAATCCATTTCTTCAAATTCAAATAAAATTCAGATTTGAATCCAAAACTTTTGGCATTGTTTCCTCTGATATTTTTGGAGTGTCATGTTTGCTCCTCTCATACTTTTGATCAAGTATTTATCAGGCTTAGTTTTTTTTTGAAATGTTTCCCACATGCCAAAGTTTGAATTCAAATTCAAAACTCAAGATTCTCTGAAATTCCAAATGGCATTCAAATTCAAACAGGATGCATAGGATGCTTAGCTATAATTGTAAAACATTCCAAATAGGAAATTTGGGATGTTACAAACCTACCCACCTTAAGATGAATCTCGCCCTCGAGATTCGGGTTGGCTAGCAAATAGTTGCGGGTGGTCTCAAGAAGGTCTTCTTGGCCCTGTGTGGCTTCTTCCTCGGTGTGGTGACTCCACAAGACCTTGCAAAATTTGATGACCTTGTGCGGGTGACTCGCTTGCAGTCTCGAGAATTCGGACGGGTTTCTCCTTGTAAGTCGATCACCGTCAAGCTGTATGGCCTCTAGGGGCCTTGTGTCTCTCAACGGAACATCGGCCATGTCGGCATGACACTTCTTCACCGAGAAACATGGAAGACATCATGAACTCCGGACAATCCTTCCGCAATTCCAACTTGTAAGCAACTTCTCCACGACGCTCGAGGATTTTGTAGGGCCAATGAATCGGGTGCTAACTTTCCTTTGACACCAAACCTCTTGATTCCACGAAGTGGGGACACACGAAGATATGCTCGGTCTCCGACTTGGCAAGTTACCTTCTTGCGCTTCGTCAAGATAACTCTTACGTCTCGATTGTGCTATCTTGAGCCTGTCTCAATCAGCTTGACTTTCTCTTCGAATCCTCGATAAGATCGGAACCAAAAGTGATCGATCTCCAACACTATCCCACGAAATGGTGTTCGCACCTCCTTCCGTGATAGAGCTTCGAAGGGCCATCTTCAAACTGGATTGATAACTGTTGTTGTAAGAGAACTCTGCGTATGGCAAATTATCATCCCAGCTAGACCCATAGTCTAGCACACAAGCTCTCAACATGTCCTCCGTAATCTGATTGACTCACTCGGTCCGTCCATCCGCTCATGGATGAAAAGCTGTCATCAATTCCAGCCTCGCACCCAAAGTTTCATGCAACCGCTTCCAAAACTTTGAGGTAAACTGTGTTCCTCTATCGACACGATTTTCCTCGGAACTCCATGCGACATACGATCCTGGTCATGTATATCTTGGCCAACTTAGCACTGGTATAGGTAGTCTTCACGGAATGAAGTGAGCTACCTTGGTCAAACGATCAACCACTACCCAGATAGAATCATAACCTGAACGGGTCCCGGTAATCCGTGATGAAATCCATTCCAAGTTTCTCCCATTTCCAATCGGGAATCGGCAAAGGTTGAAGTAACCCTGCTGGCTTCGATGTTCTGCCTTTACACGTTGACAAACATCGACATCGCTACATACTTGGCAATATCCTTCTTCATACCTGTCCACCGAAACTTTGCTTCAAATCCGGTACATCTTGGTGTTACCGGGTGAATCGAGTACGGTGAATCATGAGCCTCCCAAGAATTAGCTTCCGAGCTCGGGATCATTGGGCACATAAATACGATCCTCAAACCATATAGTTCCGTGTTCATCCTTACGGAATCCTTTAGCTTTTCCTTCCTCCATCTTTTGCTTTATCTCATCAATTTCCTTGTCCGACTTACGGGCTTCACGAATCCTTTCGCCAAAGTGGACTGTACTTCCAGAGTTGCCACAAATCCTCTCGAACTATCTCCATCGGAGATCTCGAGGTCATCGACTAACTCTCGGGTAATCCTCCTGCTGTAAGAGTATTCACATAACTCTTACGGCTCAAAGCATCTGCTACAACATTAGCCTTACCTGGGTGGTAATGCAATCTCATGTCATAGTCCTTTATCAACTCTAGCCATCTCCTCTGCCTGAGGTTCAATTCCTTCTGCGTGAAGATATACTTCAAGCTCTTGTGATCTGTGTAAACGTCACAACGGTTTCCGATGAGGAAATGCCTCCAGGTCTTGAGTGCATGCACTACGGCTGCTAACTCCAAGTCATGCGTGGCATAGTTCATCTCATGAGGTCGTAGCTGTCTGGAGGCATAAGCTACAACTTTACCTTCCTGCATCAATACTCCTCCGAGTCCTTGACGAGAAGCGTCACAATAGACCTGGTATTCCTTGTGTATGTCCGGCAAAATCAACACTGGGGCTGTGACCAACCGTTTCTTTAATTCCTGAAAACTGGCTTCACATTCCTCGGTCCAGACATACTTGGCTTCCTTCTTCAACAGCTCAGTCATGGGTTTGGCAATCTTCGAGAAGTTCTCAATAAACCTCCGGTAATATCCTGCGAGTCCGAGAAAACTGCGGATCTCCTTGATCGAGGTGGGTGACGCCATTCGGTGATCGATTCAACCTTGGCGGGGTCAATCGCTATTCCTTCTCCTGAAATAACATGTCCGAGGAATCCAACTTCCTTCACCAAAATTCACATTTGCTGAACTTGGCATACAACCGATGTTCTCAAGTTTCTCCGTAACTAGACGCAAATGTTCCTTATGCTCTTCCTCGCTCTTGGAGAAAATCAATATATCATCGATGAACACCACGACAAACTTGTCCAGATATTCCATAAACACCTTGTTCATCAAGTTCATGAAGTATGCAGGAGCATTAGTCAATCCAAATGACATGACGGTATACTCATATAAACCATACCTGGTAGTGAAAGCTGTTTTGGGTATATCCTTTTCACGGATCTTCAACTGATGATACCCTGATCGAAGATCGATCTTAGAGAATACCTTGGCTCCAACTAGCTGATCAAACAAGTCATTAATCATCGGCAGAGGGTACTTGTTCTTGATGGCCACCTCGTTCAATGCACGGTAATCCACAACCATCCTCAAGCTTCCATCCTTCTTCTCTACCAAAAGAACTGGGGCTCCCCAAGGTGATGAGCTTGGACGAATATATCCTTTCTCCAATAACTCATTAATTTGATCCTTGATCTCTTTCAACTCATTCGATGGCATCCGATAAGGTCTCTTGGATATTGGGGCTGTGCCGGGCAATAACTAAATCAGAAATTCAATGTCCCCGTCCGTGGCATTCTGGTAATTCCTCCGAAACACATCGGAAAGTCCTGCACCATCGGCACTTCCTCTGAACAACTCCCGTGAGGGAATGCACCGATTCTTCATCCGGCTGTGCTGGCTACATACTTGATCCTCTTACGCCCGGTGGTGAGCAGAATAGACTTCTGGCACAGCCTATGTTCCTTCAAACTTTGACAACCAATCCATGCCTAGGATTACATCCAAGGTCCGGGTTTCCAACACTATGAGGTCCACGGAAATTTATGGTTCCCGATGTTGAGGGTTGCATGACAGCCTACCCCGCCATCATTTCTCCTCCTCGCGAACCGACGCGAAGGGGCTTCTAAGGGTTTTAGTGGGCAACCTGCACTTTTCCACAACTACCCTTGATATGAATGAATGCGCTGCACCGTAATCAAAGAGTACCAAAACTGAACGTGAATTCAATAAAACTTACCAACCACGTTGTTCCGGCTGATCATAGACGCCCTCCACGCCGATGTGGTTCACCGAGCACGAGGAACGGATTGGGCTTCTTCGCTGAGCCTCCATTGCCATTTCCATTCCTCCGCTTGGCCTCCGGCAGTCGGTGGCATAGTGCCCGTCTTCGGCACTTGAAGCAGGTGATGTGGCTCAGATCCTTCGAGCCGGGCAGAACGGTGCTGATTGCCATTACTGTTGCCATTGCCATTGCCATGGCCCGACTTGTTGTCCTGGCTGCGGTTGTTCCCATTTCCTCCATGGTTATGGCCTCCATGGTTATGATGGGTGTGCCCTCCCGAGTATGGTGCATAGCGGGCTTCGCTGAGCTCCCGAGTTGTGCTTCCCCGGCTGTACTTCCGCTATGCTTTCTATCCGCTGCTGCTTGCCTTCAAGAATGGTGGCCTTGTCTACCAGCTCTCCCGGTAGTTGTTGAAAGTAGCCACAATAAGCTGCATGCTCAGCTCATCATTGAGTCCCTCAAGGAACTTCTCCGCTTGCGGCATCTGTGGCCACATCATCGGGGCATAGCGAGCGAGCTTGCTGATTCATCCACGTCTCGTGCCACAAGACGGTTCCCCTGGCGTAAGTTGCGAACTCACACTTCTTCGCACTCATGGCTCCGGTGAGACATGAGCGGTCGGAAGGCTGCTGGAATTGATCCCATGTGATGGCACCAATGGGAAAAGTGGCGGTGTAGTTCTCCCACCAAGAAGCTGCAGGTCCATCAAGTTGGTGCTGCAAAGCGCACCTTCTCAAAGATCAGTGCATCCAACGGTGATTAGCTCTCTTCCGACTTTATGAGCCAATCATCAGCCACAATCGGCTCGGTGCTACTAGAGAACACTGGCGGATTCAACCTCGTGAATCGAGTCAAGTTGTCCACGGGGGTGGTGGTGGTGGATTGTTGGTGTTGTTGTTCGATTCGGATGAGAAGCTGCATAAGTGCATTCTCGCTGTTGGAGCAGTGGGTGAGCTCCGGCGGAAACCAAAGGTCACGCCTCGGAGGCATCCGTGTTTTGGAGTGGATGAGAAAATTAGAATAGAACAATGGTCTAATGAGAAATACACTACCCATATAAATGCACAATCATAACACACCAATCATTTATTCATTCCACTCAAACATGGTTCAATCTCGATTACAAAAGCTCATGACTAATCGAAGGAAAAATATCGGCCTAACTGATCGACGAAAAAGTAAAAGATAACATGGTGGTCGACTAAAAGTCTTCATCAGTGGCGCCTCCTCTTGTGGCTTCCTTCAGTGGTACTCCCTTCAAAATCCTGATCATTGCTCACGAGGGGTCCTTCATCTCCACTCGGATAAAGGTCCTCTCCCAAGTCCATCTTTTCCTCTATTGCGGGAAGCTTCATCTTCAGGTCGTCGACTGTCTCAATGAAGTCCGTGATTTCTTCCTCATGGCCAAGGAAGTCTGCGCGTGCCTTCTCCTCCAGTTCCAGTTCGCGGAACAAAAGCTTCCGGTGTGTCTTCGAGTTACGGCGAGTCTGAATCTCCTGTTTCCTGAGGAGACACTCCAAGTCCTGGACATAAGAGAGAATGGAATCGTCCTCGACGGTACGGATGATATCTCCATTCCTTGCCCTGCGAGAAACCATGGCGAGGTCTGAGGATCGAGCTCGCCCTGACTCTCTCGGAGATGTCCAAGTGCTCGATAGATCGCCACGCCCCTTCCGATGATCCAGTGAACTCGTGAACTCAAAGTCAATAGGCTCCGTGTGTCCTCGAAGGTTCTCCTAGGATATGCACCTCAATCTCAGAGCGGTGTCCGTCGGAAGTGCATTGGTTGGCTTCCAGTGATCGAGGGCAGAGCAATCTTCAGCTGCTTCACCATCTCGACCAGCTTTCTTCCAAGGGCATCGCCTCGTCGGGCTGGCGTAACTCCGTAGCAAAACTGGGGTGAACTCGACGGCCATCTAGAATGTTGAAAATAGGAGAAGAGTCGAATTGAACAGGGAGAATTACGGAATGAAAAGGATTTAAAGTAAATGGTCTCGCTATGGCTTTCCGATCCTAGGGGTTACGATCCACGGTCAGCTGCGTGTGCTCGATACCATCAGTAGCGACTGACCCAAAATCGTCAAATCTACGTCTGCATGCCATCCCAAGATCATCTTTGGTACTCACAAGACATCGATAAAGTAATCAAAGTTCAATCACACCTGAATATCATTAAACGATTCTCATATAGAGTCTTTATTACAAGGAATAAATTTGGCTCAAGGCCAACTCATGAGAAATAAACTACTAATGCTGCGGAAGCGTCAAGTAAAGCGAGTCCATCCGACTCAAAGGGCAATCGCCAAGCGGAGCGTAGCCTCACCCCGATCGAATATACCTCGCAACATAAGACGTTGCAGCCATGTAGGTCAGCTTTTGGAATAAGTCGGCAAGTCATGAAGAATAACAATGATAAACTTACTATCACTATATGCATTTTGGCTGTGGGGCTCTAAGTTTCATCATTTTGTGAAAAGCAAATTTTATCCTACTACAATGGACTTGCTTGCAAATTACTACAATTGTTGGTAGTTATTGAGATGGTTTCGCCAACCAAAATCTCGTTCCCAAATTATTAAGTCATAAACCCCTCAAATTAATTCATTAGTTTTAGTGTTGAGATATCCGAATACTTCCAAGTTCCAGAGGCTCAAATGTCCGTGAATCGGGACACGGCTAATCGATTAGATCTTTAACTCGCAGAGGTTTATGACTTTCCCGCAAGAATCATTCCTCCTTTAAAGTCTTCGCACTTCATGGTGTTTGAAGATGGGACTAATGAAACAGGGTCTTCCAAAGAGTTCTTGGCTACTGCCGTACCCATCCAATCCTACCGTTCTTCTACATCTCGTAGTACCGCCCAGCCAGCGTCACTACTAGGTCAACCCAGCCAGAGCCCATAATGGCTTGCGGCTGCAGAGTAAGCTTCCGGTCATGGGGCATCCATCCTTCTCTTCGTGGTTGGGTGAAGCTTTCGCAAGATGTCATGGCACTTCTCCATGCATCCCGCCACCACTGGTTCTCCAGGTGCCCACAACCGCCCTCCACCCAAAGAGTGATTTCCGAAGTCCATCTTGATCATTGTAGTTCATGGGGTTGTCATCATCATTGACTCTCACATCTTGCTTATGAGTTTCACTCAACCCAAAACCCGCCTACGAGCATAGCAAAGTAAACTACTTCGTCCCGGGGGTCATGGTAACAAGGGGATTGGTTCATCCTACCACATGATACTACTCAAGTTTAATGACTTCAAGATTTCACTACTGCATGCATGGTGGGGTGGTGACAATTACTAATGCACAAAAAACATAGGTATAGAAATAACATGATCAAAACTTGCCTTGCTGACGATCCTCGTAAGCTAAAGAGTCGTAGTAGCAAGCTTCGCACTCCGGAAACTCTACCGAGACAAACAAATCACAATAAGCATATAGCAATGGAATCACATAACAAAATAACATAACAAAGTAACATAACACACCAAAACAACCAAATCAAAATCCAAAGGGGAAACTCAAAGAAAACCCATTCAAAGTTTTCCTACTTCAAACAACAACTAAAAGTAGTTTTATATAATAAATTTTTTCTAACATAACCTAATCATGGTTTTAGGTTAACTTAACAGAAAGGAATTCACTAAGCAACTAGGAGCAAAAAGAATTAAATTAAAAGCTATTATAAAACTCCTAATAGGACTAATCCAATTTCTATTAAGAAAAATAAATTAAAACTTTTATTAATTATAAATAAAAGTTCATCTATTAGAGTGACAGAAACTATCCTAGAATAATCAATCACAAGTTAAAAATAAATTTATTTGCTATTTAAATTAATAGGAAAACAGTAGCTAGGTAATTAATTAAGATTAATAAGATTCTGATTAAAACTATTTATTTATTAATCCTAAAATACCCAAATTAATTTCTATGGTTTGGCAATGCCAAAATAAAGTTGGGACAAAAAGAATCATGCAAAAATAATTTTTCTAACTCAAGTTATAGCAGATTTACTATTCTGACTAAAACTAAATTAAAGCATTTTTAATTATTTTTAACATAGCTATATATATATTCTACAGAAACTACATAAAATTTGCAACCCAACAAAAAAAGAATCACCTAAAAATATTAAACAGAATAAAAGATATCAATTTTTCAAAACAGAAACTATTCTGCTAAAACAGAAAATCAAAAATAAAAGAAAAAGCCTAATGGGCCTAAACTGCGCACTGGGCGTTAAATAACCTAAACGGGCCTATTGGTTTAAACTAAAAACGGGCCGGCTAAATAACTAAAAACCCTAACTAATAAACCGGACGAACCGGGCCGGTCTTTTTATAAAAAGATACCCCTTCGGGGGTCTAATCGTAGCCGTCGATTTGAGATCGGACGGGGGGTTTCTCCGGCGACTTACCGGAGTCCGGTGACGGCGGCGGCGGCGGCGAGAGTGTGTCGAGGGTTCCGGGCGTCGGGGAGCTCGACGGAGTGGCCGTGCGGGTGCGGGGGAGCTCGGGGAGGAGTTTGGTGGGGTCGGGGGAGGCCGGGGTGGTCTAGGGCGGCGACGGCGGCGACTTTGGCGGCGGCGTGAGCTTCGGGTCTCCGGCGTGCTCGGGAGAGAGAGGGAGAGGGCTCCATGAGGCTAGGGGGAATGGGGTGCGAGGCGGGGCTTTATATAGGGGCCTCGGCTAGCTTTGGGGCGATCGGGCGGATCGAATCCGGATCCTTGGATCCGCGATCTCGGCAAGCGGCGAGGCGTGGGTGAGGGAAGAAGATGGGGCGGGCCCGCTGGTCGATGAGAGAGAGGGGAGGAACAAGTGGGTGGCGAAGCGGAGGACTTTCAGGCGAGGGGGTGGCGGTCGGGCTGGGCTGGCTGGATTGGCGAGTGGGGGCTGGCTGGGTGGGCAGTGAGAGAGGAAAGTCTTGGCTGGGCTGGGCAGGGTTGGGTCTGGCGCCTGGGGTTTTTTTTTTTCTGAATTTTATTTTTTAGCAAAACAAAACAGAAATAAAACATTAACTATAAATATTTTATATAGGGTATATATATACCAAAATGATCAGGGGAATATTCCCTTTCATTTGAACATTTTTCCAAAGGCAAAAATCCAAACTTTATAAAAATCCATTTTTTTCAAATTCAAATAAAATTCAAATTTGAATCCAAAACTTTTGGCATTGTTTCCTCTGATATTTTTGGAGTGTCATGTTTGCTCCTCTCATACTTTTGATCAAGTATTTATCAGGCTTAGTTTTTTTTTTTGAAATGTTTCCCACATGCCAAAGTTTGAATTCAAATTCAAAACTCAAGATTCTCTGAAATTCCAAATGGCATTCAAATTCAAACAAGATGCATAGGATGCTTAGCTATAATTGTAAAACATTCCAAATAGGAAATTTGGGATGTTACACAAAGGATATAAAGCCAGGCATGAAGACCAAAAGGCCTGCAGGAAGACAACCAATGTCCAAGGCTAGAGAATCAACTAAACTGTCTGAGAAGCCTGAACCCAAAGAGCCTGCTGCTGAAGGGAAGAAAAGGAAGGAAAGGGTCAAGATGACCATGGCCAGAGTTATTGGGAAGCCTTCCATGATGGAAGAGGAAGATGAAATAGCTGCACCAGCTCCAAAGGCACCAAAGCTTATGGGTGATGCAATCAGATCAGGGGCTGCCACATCTAAGCCCAAGGAAGCACCCAAAGCTGCCCCCAAGGCCAAGTCTGCACCTAAGAGGAATACTAGGAGTATTCCAGCTGCTGAGAAGAACAAGGTCCCAGTGCCTGATGATGCTGATGAGGAAGATGAAGAAGGACAAGTTCTGAGAAAGCTCAAGCCCAAGATACCAGACCACAATGATGCCCATCTTGTGGCTCAGGACATGAGAATCAGGAAGGATTTCGGGCTGAGGATATGGAGGATGGCAGCTCCATATGCTACAAGGAGAAGAACTGTTGTTGACTACAGGTTCCACACCAAGGAACAGCAGGACTTTTATGAAACAATTCTGTTGGACAAGAAGCCCATAGTTTGTGATATGAGGTGGGTCGACAGGACCTACATGAAGGAGAATGAAGAGCACTATCCTGGAGTGCAAGATAGCTTTGTTGCTTGTGGAGTTGCAGATTTTGTTGGGCAAAAGCTCACAAATTGGAATGATGAACTTATCATGCAGTTCTACTCTACAGCACATTTTTACCCAGATGGAAGAATTGTTTGGATGTCTGAAGGTACAAGATACCAGTCAACTGTTGAAGAATGGGCAAAACTGATAAATGCCCTAGAGGAAAATGAGGATGACCTAGACATTTATGCAAAGAACAAGATGGGTCACAATTCAATGGCTCACATGTACAAGGAAATTCCAGACAAGGCATTAGGAACACACAAGTTTGGATCAGTTCACTTTCACCGTCGTGGTTGCCAACCATAAATTGGATTACGAGGCACACTTTGTTGCCCAAGTCCGTGACCATAACATGATCAGAGGGCATGCCATCAACATGTTGCATGTGTTTGATGTGCCACGAAGTTCAAAGTCATGAGCCTCGATCATTGAAACAATCAAGAGGATTGCAGCAGATCAGAAGAGGAGCTGTGGATATGCACCTCAGATTCAAGAATTGATAAACTCAAAGATGGGCACAGGAAAATATCAGTTGGATAAGGAACACTTTCCACTTTATCCAGACTTTGAGGACAATGAGGTTGTCATGAATGAAGATGATCCACAATCAGTTCAAGCTCAGGATAAGAAGGAGAAGGCAAAGAGGGAGAAAGCTGCCAAGATGCCAACTCAAGAGGAGGCATCTGAGTATTTCTTGAAGAACAAGCAGGAGCAGCTCGGATACTTTATAGCATCAACCCTGAGGATTGAGAAGGGATTGGCCACCCTCACTCAAAATCAGGAGAGCTTGGAGAGAATCATAGAACAAAAGTTCTATAACTTAGATGTGAAAGTAACTGAGATTCAGTCTGCAGTGGAGGAACTACAAGATGACATGCGGGAGAGGAAGGGCAAGACTACCACCAATGTATTTGCCAGAGTGCCTAGAGCCCAGAGGTCATCTATTGTGCCAGTTCCTGACACAAGAGCAACTTCATCTGCACCAGCTTCAGCTCCAGTGCAACCAGCATCTACACCAGCTCCAGCTCCATCTACTTCAACTAAAGCTTTCGTCCTCGGCGTTATCCGGACTCCACCACCAGAAGATCAAGCCTGAGAGTCGATCTAGCACTATGCATTTTCTATGAACTTTTTGGTAACTTGTTGCCAAAGGGGGAGAAAAATGTATAGATCATAGGCTTCGAGAGAGAGAGTGTTGCTTTTGTTCTCTCTTGCTTTATGTGGTGGTTTTTCAATATTTGTTTGCTTTTGGTTGAGATACTATGCTTGTGAGACATTGATGATCATGTGTTTGATCATAAGCTACACTTATGCATGCTTGATATTATCCTATATATCTTATGTGATCACTCACTATGCTTGGTGATGAGTGCATGTATTCATTGTTTATTATTTTGAGCGCTCCACCAAGATGTATGTGACATGGAAGAGTAACCCATATGCCTAATTTATTGTGCATTTGCAGTCCAAAGCAAATCTAAAACTATGCACAAATTTAGGGGGAGCTCTTGCTTATCACATACTTCTCAAAGCGACAATGTTATTTAAATTTTATTATCATTTGTCGAAGCTTTGATCTATATGTTGTCATCAATTACCAAAAAGGGGGAGATTGAAAGTGCAACTATCCCTAGGTGGTTTTGGAAATTCATAACAACATATAGATCATTGAGCTAATGCTATTCCAAGACTATTATTTCAGGAAAGCTCAATGAATGGCATGGCACGGATGATGAAAGTGGATCCCTCAAAATACTAAGGACAAAGGATTGGCTCATGCTCAAAAGCTCAAGACTCTTCATTTTACATTTTAGTGATCCAAGATCACATTGAGTCTATAGGAAAAGCCAATACTATCAAGAAGGGATGAGGTGTTGCTTAATGAGCCTCTTGCTTCATGTGCTTAGTGATATGCTCCAAAACCCTCAACTACTTTCCCACATCCACAAATGACCTAAACCTAAAGCCAAAATCGGTCACACCGATTCTTTCTATCCGGCGCCACCGATTCCAAAAGTCATAGCCACTGCCACAAACCCTAAGCAAATCGGTCTTACCGATAAGGATCTCGGTCTCACCAAGATGGGGTTGCAATCTCTCTGTTTCCCTTCGTAACGTTTCGGTCTAACCGAAGTGAGTGATCGGTCCCACCGAGATTGCAATGTAAACTCTCTATTTCCTTTTTGTAACATTTCGGTCTCACCGAAAAGAGCAAATCGGTCCCACCGAGTTTACCAGACCAACTCTCTGGAAAGCTTATTACCAACTCGGTCTCACTGAGTTTGTGTAATCGGTCTTACCGAGATTATGTTATGCCCTAACCCTAACCATATCGGTCTCACCGAGATGCATGTCAGTCCCACCGAAAATCACTAATGGTCACTAGGTTTACTAAATCGGTCCGACCGAGTTTAACGATTCGGTCCCACCGAGTTTGGTAAATTGTGTGTAACGGTTAGATTTTGTGTGGAGGCTATATATATCCCTCCACCTCCTCTTCATTCGTGGAGAGAGCCATCAGAACAAACCTACACTTCCAACTTACCAGTTCTGAGAGAGAACCACCTACTCATGTGTTGAGGCCAAGATATTCCATTCCTACCATATGAATCTTGATTTCTAGCCTTTCCCAAGTTGCTTTCCACTCAAACCCTCTTTCCACCAGATCCAAATCCTATGAGAGAGAGTTGAGTGTTGGGGAGACTATCATTTGAAGCACAAGATCAACGAGTTCATCATCAACACACCATTTGTTACTTCTTGGAGAGTGGTGTCTCCTAGATTGGCTAGATGTCACTTGGGAGCCTCCGACAAGATTGTGGAGTTGAACCAAGGAGTTTGTAAGGGCAAGGAGATCACCTACTTCGTGAAGATCTACCGCTAGTGAGGCAAGTCCTTCGTGGGCGACGGCCATGGTGGGATAGACAAGGTTGCTTCTTCGTGGACCCTTCGTGCGTCGAGCCCTCCGTGGACTCGCGCAGCCGTTACCCTTCGTGAGTTGAAGTCTCCATCAATGTGGATGTACGATAGCACCACCTATCGGAACCACGACAAAAACATCAGTGTCTCCAATTGCGTTTGAATCCTCCAAACCCTTCCCCTTACTTTCTTGCAAGTTGCATGCTTTAATTTCAGCTGCCTATACACTCTTTGCATGCTTGCTTGAATTGTGTGATGATTGCTTGACTTGTCCTAAAATAGCTAAAATCTACCAAACTCTAAAATTGGGGAAAGGTTAAGTTTTTCTTGGTCAAGTAGTCTAATCACCCCCCCCCCCTTTAGACATACTTCAAGGTCCTACAGCCCTACCGTTCTTCAAGCTGATGAAGAAAAAGGGCCAGTTTGATTGGACCCCGGAGGCCGACCTGGCATTTCAAGACCTCAAGAGATACCTCACCAGCCCACTGGTGATGGTAGCGCCTCGCCCCCTCAAGCCCCTGTTGCTTTACCTGGCTGCCACGCCTCATTCGCCCAGCGCAGCGCTGGTGGTCGTCCGGGAGGAGCGCCAGGCCAAGGGCCTGCCCCACAACATCGCACCTTCGGTTGGGATGGTGTGGCACCGAGACGGTGCCCCTGAAGCCACAGTGGCGCCAGCAGATGACCAGGCTCCACAAGACGGCGCTCTTGAAGCTGCGGTGGCCCGATGGGTAACCAGGCTCCTGAGGTCCCCCGGCCTCAGGAGGAGTCCCAACCTTCGAAGACCTCGGACTCCATCGACGCTCCCGCTCTAGTCGAGCACCCGGTGTACTTCGTCAGAACGGTGTTACGGGACGCAAGGGCACGCTATCCCATGTCGTAGAAGCTTCTACTCACGCTCCTCGTGGCCTCACGCAAGTTGCGTCACTATTTCCAAGGCCACCCAATTAAGGTCGTCTCAGCCTACCCCCTGGAGAGGGTGCTCCGGAGCCCCAACGCTGCGGGAAGGATCTCCGAGTGGAACATCGAACTGCAGGCGTTCCAGCTGGAGTTCGGCAGAACCAGGGTCATCAAGGGAGTTTCCCTTGCCGACTTCATGGTGGAATGGACCGACACTCCGGAACCCGAAGAAGGCGAGAACCGATCCCTCTCGCCGGGAAGTGAAGCACCGGACGGTTGGACCATGTACTTCGACGGTGCCTTCGCACGTCAGGGCGCAGGGGCTGGAGCCGTGCTCATCTTGCCCACCCAGGACAAGCTCTACTACGCCGTGCAGCTCTGTTTCCAGCCGGGCGAGAAGGTCTCCAACAACATCGTGGAGTATGAAGGCCTGATCGCTGGCCTTAGGGCTGCGGTGGCCTTGGGAGTGAAACGCCTCACCATCAAGGGAGACTCACAACTCCTCGTCAACTTCTCCAACAAGGTATACGAGCCAAACGACGAGCACATGGAGGCATACCTCACGGAGGTACGCAAAATAGAAAAGCAGTTCTTGGGCCTGGAACTACAGCACGTGCCCCGCGGCACGAACAAGGAAGCCGACGAGATCGCCAAGAGGGCGTCCAGACGCCTGCCCCAGGAGCCCGGCATCTTCGAGGAATGGCTCTTCAAGCCTTCAGTAGCCCCTCCGGCTGCAGGGCCGGCGCCACCTCGGGAGGGGCCTCCCCCACCACCAGCCTCGGGAGCCCCCGCCTGCGGTCCGACCTCAGGAGCACGCCTTCTCCTAGCGCTCGAGCCCCAGGAGGGGTGCTGGACCAAAGAGTTTAGGGCGTACCTGATGCAAGGAACACTACCAGAGAAGGAGGAAGACGCTGAGCACGTGGCCTGGCAGGCTACGATGTACTGCATTCACGATGGTGAGCTGTATCGAAAATGGCCGAACAATGTTTCCTTGCGATGTATCTCTAGGAAGCAGGGGTGCGAGCTGTTAGCTGACATACACAGCGGGGACTGTGGGCATCATTCGTCGTCGAGCACCCTGGTGGGCAAGGCATTCCGCAGCGGATTCCACTGGCCCATGGCGCTCAACGACGCAGCCGAGCTGGTGAGGTCCTGCGAGGCGTGCCAGTTCCATGCCAAGCAAATCCACCAGCCTGCTCAGGGCCTTCAAACTATTCCGCTCTCATGGCCATTCGTGGTTTGGGGGCTGGACATTCTGGGTCCCTTCCCTCGAGCGCCCGGGGGCTACCGCTACCTCTACGTCGCCATCAACAAGTTCATCAAGTGGGCGGAGGTGGAGCCAGTATGTACCATCCCTGTCAGCTCAGCAGTCAAGTTCATCAAGGGCCTCGTGAGCCGGTTCGGAGTCCCTAACCGTATCATCACCGACAACGGCTCACAGTTCACTAGAAATCTCTTCAAAACATATTGTGCTAACCATGGAACACAAATATGTTACGCTTCAGTAGCGCACCCCAGGAGCAACGGCCAAGCTGAACGCGCCAACGCACTGGTCCTGAGAGGACTCAAGACAAGAACCTGCAAGAAGAAACTCGAGGCCTACGGTAGGGGCTGGCACGACGAGCTCCAGTCCGTGCTGTGGTCCATCCGCACCACCGCCACCAAGCCGACGGGCGAGACTCCATTCTTCCTCGTCTATGCAGACGAAGCAGTTTTCCCTCCTGAGGTCAAGCATCGCTCTGCATAGGTCCTGGCGTTTGACGAGGAACGTCAGGACGCCATGTGGGGGATGGACCTCGTGCTCGGGGAGGAACGCCGGCGCCAAGCCTCGCTCCGAGCGTCAAGGTACCAGCAGGCGTTGCGGCGGTACCACGGCCGCAGCGTCCGCTCCAGGACGCTCGAGGTGGGCGATCTCATCCTGAGGCGAGTGCTCTCCAGGGAAGGGCTGCATAAGCTCTCACCCATGTGGGAGGGCCCGTTTAGGATTGCCCGCGTCTCCAGGCCTGGCACCATGCGCCTGGAGATGCAGGTCGGGATCCCCATCCAGAACGCCTGGAACATCCAGCACCTCCGGAAGTTCTACCCATGAAGCAAGGCCCAGTGCCAGTGAAGGTCTCCGCTCGTGACACTCTCATGTAATAATGAGTTTGGTTGTACACGCCCTGGAGTCTCCGGAGTGCCTCCCTCAGGCCTCGGGGGCTCCCTCCCACGTCCTAGTGGCAGCACTTAGCTCCGTGCTGGTGAGAAGACTAGACTACTTGCCGGACGCGGCTGTTCATTTGCTTTCCGTAGCTGGTTTGCTACCCTTTAATGGAATTGGGAGTTCTGGTGTTTCTCGATTGCTTGGCTGGGTTTCCCCTTTCCTCTTACCTTGCTCGCTTCTTTGTCTTGCGTTAGGGAGGGCGACAGTTGCCCGACGCTCTCCCTTTTACGCCTCGCGCGGGGGCTGGGCAGGTGCGTGCGTGCGCTGGGCTACCCTAGACCACGGACGAACGCACCTCGCCAAAGCCCTGTCGCCCCAGAGCTTCGGCTCCCTTGGTCTCTGTGAGGCGCCCTCGAATGAGCTCATGATTGGCACACCCCCCTTAGGTCCATGCCCCACTGGTACCGCGACATGGTGCACTAAGCCGTGATCAGCCCATGCCTGAGGGCTCGTGCAAGGAAGAACAAGGCACCTGACAGATGTCCTAACGAATCATGCAGCTTCGCGATGCCTCCCGAGGTCAGCGGCTCTTGAGTTGGCAGCAAGGAGACCTCACCAGATGCCAGAAGGCGCGCCCTCATGAGACAGGAAACTGCCCCGAGCGTACCAAAGCTAAGTTACTCCTCTACATCTACGTGGAGCACGAATATCACAACACAATACAAGAACAATAAACATAGCATAATGGCATGGATACCATGGTTCATTACATGCCCCAGCAGGGCCATAACTTTTTTAAAGTGTAGGAAGAAAGGAATGGTTAAACAAAGCGGGCGCCCGACCGCGGCGCTCCCCGGACACAGCCAGAGCCCTCCTTGCGCTTCACCGGAGCACGGCGTCTGGATGACCCGCCACCATCTTTGAAGCGAGCCCAACGATGTGGCGGCTGGTCGTAGCCGCCGCAGCTAGAGCTCTCGCCGTAGGAGGAGCCGCCTCTGCTGGACGAGCCTTGGCCATCGCCAAGGGCGAGCTCGCCCTCGGCGTCGTCACGGCTGTCGTCGAGGCCAAGCTCGCCATCACCACCACTGTCCTCGGGGCAGCACCCTCCGCAGCGATCGTCTTCCCCAAATACCCTCACGTAGAGGGTCGTGGCGATGTCGTACTTGAAATGGAGGGTGCACCGCCTGCTCAGGCCACATGCGCAGGCAAACGCTTGCCAGCCGTGGGCCAGGGCCACGTTGCCCACAACGGAGACCTCCACCGTGACCCACGAGGCCTTGCTACAAGAACCGTCAGCCTGCAGCCAGTGGCCATCAAGACCCCTGGCCGGTAGCTCACCGGTGAAGGAGCGCGGGAGCTAGAGCCAGCTCCTGACCGGATTTTCCGACCACACGGTGAACTCCGGGATTACCTCCGCTGAATGGGAGCGTGGACGGGGAGGCTGGGCAACCACGGCACGCCTTCCCCCAGCACAAGGGCTGCTCCACCTCGAGCGGCCCCCGCCACGGGAGGAGGCACTGTTGCAGACACCTAGGACGACGCCGGCCCTCGAAGGAGTACGTCCGCACTCTCGAGGAGCGACAGCAGGGGTCGCGGTGTGCTTACGGGGGCGACCACGCCCCCTCTTGGGCGGTAGCGAGCCGGGGCCCTCCTGGCGAGCCTTCCCTTTCTCTGCGGCTGAGAACCTCTTCGTCGGCGCCATGGGTATCGCGGCAAAATGGAGAAGCGAGGAGGAAGAAGAGGGGGCGGACAGCGAGAAGAAGGGGATGAGAAATGGGGGCTCCGCCCCTCCCCTTATTTATAGACAGAAGCAGAGGTGCCCACGTCCCGTCAATCGCCACGCGTCGACCGGGGCCGCAGGCGGTTGGGGCCCGCGGCGCTCCGCGCTTGCCCTTTGGCTTCGCCTCGAAGCCAACTACAAGCGCGCCTTTGGCCCGGGGGCTAATGTCGGCGTCCTGGGAACGGGGGTGCCAAGACTTGCCTGCCTGCGGCCCACGGCGTGGCTCCACCAACGGCCCGGTACGGCCCAGCTTTGGCAACAACAACTCAAGACCCTCGTGAGGGGCCAAGCCTCGCGAGGCGGGCGACATCAAGACCTCCCTGGGGGCGGCCTCGCTAGGCTGGCTCCTAAGGAGCGGAGATACCTATGCAAGGGGCACCTCGCGAGGTTCACATGACATGAGCCGTGACGACCAAGGCCAGGCAGGCGCCAGCGGGCGTAGTGTACCAGTTTCCTCTTTGGTGCTAAAGAGGCAGGTGCGGGCAAGGAGTCCCGAGGCATCAGGCAAAGGTTTCCATATCGGTGCAACAAGACCAAGACCAGCAGGATGGCAGAACGGAGGTCATCGCGGAGCCCACAATAGCGTAACCGCCAGAGCCTTTGGCAGGCGAAGACTACTTTTGTCAGGATAGCTTGTACTAGTTGTCTCCCTTCAAAATTGGCTGTTGTGGGATCCCTTCCCGCCTGCATTTGGGAAGAGGACCAGGGCCTCTATAAATAGGACTAGCCACCACCAGAGGAGGCAACTCATCTTGTACTGGATCCATTCCACCAAGGCCATCTCACCAACTCATCGAGCTTTAGAACACCTCTCCTCCGAAGGCTATTCATCCCACTGTACTAGTTCATCCTCAGCCCTCGAGGCAATCGACCACCACACCGGAGTAGGGTATTACACCTCACGGTGGCCCGAACCAGTATAAACCCTCGTGTCTCTTGTTCATCGGGTTCGTCGAGCTAGGCCGTGGAATTGTTAGGTAGGTGGGCTGGGAGAAAGACTCCTTCGTGCGCACCCCAGAGTTCGAACCTCTCAAGGGTCCGCAGAACCCCGAATCCGACAAGAGCCACTGAATCCGGTGGTGACCGCCGTATCTTCGGTATCTGCATTGCCGCTTCGGCGCTTGTGTTTGTTGCGTCGAGGCCTTCCGTTGTCATCTCTGGCAGCGGAGGTGCCAGGGTCGCTGGCGCTGTTGCTTCGACGAGCTATCCAGCTATCTTCTCCCGCACAAAAGCGGGTCATGAGTGTAGTAAGAGCTGCCATGGACTTCGGTTTTTCTTGGCCGAGGTGTTGGGTGAGCTACTCGTCCCGGACGCTGTGTTTAAAGGCCGCGAGGGCTTCGGCGTCCGGAAAATCGACAATTTGGTTCTTTTTAATTAAGAACCTGGTCCAGAGCTTCCGGGCTAACTCTCCGGGTTGCTGGACTATGTGACTAAGGTCATCGGCGTCCGGAGGCCGGACATAGGTACCCTGGAAGTTGTCTCGAAAGGCGTCTTCCATGTCTTCCCAGCTGCCGATGGAGTTTTCTGGGAGGCTGTTTAGCCAGTGTCGAGCTGGTCCCTTTAGTTTTAATGAGAGGTACTTGATGGCATGGAGATCGTCACCGCGGGCCATATGGATATGGAGAAGGAAATCTTCAATCCATATTGCGGGATCTGTCGTTCCATCGTATGATTCAATGTTTACAGGTTTAAACCCTTCTGGGAACTCGTGGTCCATTACCTCATCGGTGAAGCATAAGGGGTGTGTGTCAGCGTTCTGGGAACGGGGGTCCCCAGACTTGGCTGCCTGCGGCCCAAAGCATGGCCAAGCAGCAGGCCGTACGGCCCATCTTCGTCAACAAGGCACCCAAGACCCTCGCGAGGGTCCAAGCCTCGCGAGGCGGACGATGCAAGACCTCCTCTGGAGTGGCCTCGCCAAGCAGGCTCACTAGGAGCGGAGATATCAAGCCGAGGCAAACCTCACGAGGCTCCCGTGACGTGATCCATGACGAACGGTACCAGGCGGGTGCCAGGCGGGCGCCAGTGCGTGCAGCGTCCCTATTTCCTCTTTGGTGCTAAGGAGGCCAGCGCAGGCGAAGAGTACCGATGCATCAGGCAAAGGTTGCCATATTGGTGCAACGAGACCAAGACCAGGAGGACGGGAAGGCGGAGGTCATCGTGGAGCCCAAGACAACGTCACCCCAGAGCTTTTCGCAGGCGAAGACCGCTTTTGTCAGGATAGCTTGTACTGGTTGTCCCCCTTCAAATTTGCCTCCGTTGTTGGCTCCCTTCCCACTTGATATTTGGGAAGAGGACCAGGGCCTATATAAGTAGAGCTAGCCACCACAGTAGGGGGCATCTGATCGGCAACTGATCGAATCCTCACGCCACAAGTTCATACGCACAAGAACACCTCAACCTCAGGAGGCTGTTCTTCCCTTGTACTGTTCATCATCAGCCTAAGAAGCAATCCACCACCACCACACTGGAGTAGGGTATTACATCACAACGGTGGCCCGAACCAGTATAAACCTCGTGTCTTTCTGTGTTGCGAGTTCGTCGAGTTCGTCCACGAGATCTTAGCGAGCTAGAGCGTAGATCGGTAGAAGGGAAAGGCTTCGCGCGCACCCAGTGTTCGAACCTTAAGGGTTTGCCGGAACCCCACATCCGACATTTGGCACGCCAGGTAGGGTGCGCCGTAGTTTCGTTTCCATCTGTTCGTTGCTCCATTGCTCCGTCGTTTCCATGGCGGACGCTTGCCATGCTCGAGCTGAGCGTTGGGCTGCCCTCTCCGCCCGCGTCGCTCAGACGGCTCCTGTAGGTGGGCCACCTCATCGTTCTCCGTCTCCCGCCGCCAACGCTGCCACCGGCCCCGCGGGGAACGAGCAGCAGGCGTCCTTGCTGCATCCCTCGGTGCGGCAGGACGGACGCACTGCTATTCCATCACTTACCCCTGTCGGTTCTTCGTCTCACGCGCACCGCGCTCCCATGGAGGCACGGGCCGCGCTCATTGCGGCGAACGAGCTCCTGCGCTACCGCCCCATCGACGATGTCTATGAGGAGTGGATCGACCGCGTCGCCGAGCTCGTCCGCACCGCAGGGGGTTCTCCGGCGCCGTCCTACTCTCTGCCTCCCCATCAACCTAGTCGCGGGCGACGGGGCTCATGGCATGCCTCCGCCGCCTCAACCCCAAGACGGTGCCTTGGCACCAAGGTGCGCGCCTCCGTGGCGTGATCCACCGCGCCCGGCGCCCGCGCGTGAAGAAAGAAGCTGCCAAGAAATCTTGCGGCCGCGAGAAGCTGCACCGGCGCTCCCCGCGCCACCTCGCCAACACCGTGTGCCGCCTGCAGCGGCGCAGCGCGGACCTCGCCAAGACCAAGCTCCACCTCACGGCCGGCTGCCGCGCCTTCACCCCCGAGCTGCGTAGCGTCGCCTGGCCAGGCAAGTTCAAGCCAGATCTGCCTCCTTGCTACGACGGCACCGCCGACCCCGCGGAGTTCCTGTAGCTCTATGAGCTGAGCATCGAAGCGGCCAACGGGCGACGAAAAAGTCATGGCAAACTGGTTTCCCATGGCTCTCAAGGATGGGGCCCGCTCTCGGCTCCCCGAACTGCAGACGGCTCGATCTCCTCCTCGACGAGATGCGCGATCGCCGCCGCTAACTTCTGTGGCACTCGCGACCGCCCATCGGCCGCGGGTGATCTACGCCGCATCAAGCAGCAACCAGGAGAGACCCTCCAGAAGTACATCCAGCGCTTCAACAACACCCGCCTCAAGATCCCCAAGGTCACGGATGAAGCCATCATCTCCGCGTTCTCAGACGGTGTCCGTGACGTCAAGATGAAGGAAGAGCTCGCTATCCACGAGGAGCTCTGCACATCTCAGGAGCTGTTCAACCTGGCGACCAAGTGCGCAAGAGCTGAGGAGGGGCGCCTCTCTCTCCTTGAGCTGCCAGCTACAGGAGCGGAGGAGAAGAAGGCCAAGGCCAAGGACGTGAAGAGCAAAGAGGTAGTGGTGCTCGCAGCGGAGCCCGACACCAAGTGAGGCAGAGATCAGCCCGAGTCATCCAAGAACAGCCGACAGTTCTGCGCCTTCTACAACCTGAACACCCACAACACCAGCGACTGTCAAGAGCTCAGAGCCATACCGGAAGGACGCTACGGTCGATGCCCTGAGCGCAACGACCGGGGCTACAGCCGCGGAGGAGGACGCGGAGGCGGACGCTGGGACGACCGTGGCCCGCGCCAGGAGTGGTGCGACCGGCCTCGTGAGGACCGCTGGCAGGTCCCACCTCGCGAGGGCGCCTGGAGGGACCCGTCTCATGAGGATCGCCCCCAGGGCAACGCCGGTCTTCCCCCGCTGCCGCCACCAAGAAGGAACGACGACCACCACCAGGACGAGGGGGCTGGGGGCTTCCAGGAGCCGCGTGCGATCGCCTGCATCTTGGGCGGTGCCCAGGCCCTAGCTTCTCAACGCTTCTTCAAACAGTTCGCTCGCAAGGTGAACGCGGTGCTCCCCAAGCTCGAGGCCACGCGCCCTCTCAGGTGTTCCCAATGTGCCATCACCTTCAACTCGGCAGATCAGCTCAAGTGCGCAGCCACCGCTGGCACCCTCCCTATGATGTGCTCCGCGGTAATCAGCAATGTGCAAGTCACCAAGACTCTCATCGACGGTGGCGCGGGGCTCAACGTCCTGTCCGTCGACACGTTCGACAACCTCCAAGTGCCATATGAGCAGCTCCAGCCAACCAAGCCTTTCTCAGGAGTGATCGACGGTTCCACCACACCGATAGGGCTGGTCCGCCTGCCTGTCACCTTCGGCGAGCGTAAGAACTATCACACCGAGCTCATCGACTTCGACGTCACGCACATCTACCTGCCGTACAATGCCATCCTCGGGTATCCAGCCCTGGGCAAGTTCATGGCGGTCATTAACCACGGCTACAATGTTCTCAAGATGCCAGGAAGCGGAGGGATCATCACGGTCCTGTGTGAAGAGAGGGATGCGGTGTGCTCCCTCGAGCGCGCCTTTCAAGCTGCAGCAATCGACGACCCCGACAGCAGAAGTGAAGGCCCTCCGGAGGCCATCCCCAAGAAGAAGCAGCCGCGCCGCGCAGGACCTCAGGAGGATGGCGTCGCGGCAGGAGCCTCGTCAGGATCAGCGCCCGCTCCAGGGGCGCCTCCCTCCATCGCATAGGAAGGCGTGCCCGGCGCCGTCCTTAGGCAGGGCTCAGGGGCTCTCTTCTCGAGGGCCTCAGACCTTGCCAACCTCACGAGGGAGGCGCTTGGGCACCACTTGGAAGTGTGCCTCATGGCACACTTTCCTCGGGAGAGCACGGGGCAAGGAGTGCCCACCACCTAGGAGTTCATCACCAAGACCACCCAGGAACTGCTAGAAGCAAGAGCCATCGCTGCCACACGGCCCGCACAGGCAGCTCCCCATCCGAGCAAGGATGCGAGCTGCGTGTACAGATCGGCGTCCTGTGGCTCAACAGGGCTGCGTCTCAGGAGCGCTTCTGGCCATCGCGTGTGGGCCGCTGTGAGGGCCCACCACACAGCTACGTTCGCATGCCCTTCGGCTTGCCGAGCATGGCGTCGGCCTATCAACGCAACGTGCGGCAAGTCCTGGCGGCTCAGGAGGCGAGGTTCCACGCCATCCAGAAGGAGATGAAGACGGTCTTCAAGGAACCTCCTGATCCCCCAGAACCTCCCGAGGCTCAGGGCCATGGTGGCTCATGAGGAGCCATCCCTTCAACCCGCGGCTTCAGCTGCACCAAATCTACTTCGTCTACAGAACCAGGTGACATCTTCCAAGTTCATTTAAGCTGGGAGCGCCCCTCGGGCTGCATTATTCCCAGGCCACATGGGTCCGTCCCAGTGGCATGTATCCCTTTTGCTTATGTCTTTAGCTTACCTTGCTGGGGGCGCCCCTCAGGCTGCATCATCCCCAAGCCGGTCGGGCCGGACCCAGTGGCATGTATCTTCCTGCATTTATCCAAGTTGATCTGCTCTCCATGCTTAACCTGCCAACGGCTATCACCCGCCGCGGGCCTGTTCATCTCATGCAATTCGCTTGCGCGTTAAAAGGGGGCTCCTGAGCATCGCAACTCGGGAGCTCTTACTGGCTCTCCAGCCCTCACCCTCTGGCCTTGACCACGGCGTCACGACCTGGCATACCAGCGGTGGCTGAGCTCGCTCAAGGGCCGGGACCTGAGGACGTAGAGTGTTTGCATCTAACTGCCTTGCAGGAACACACAGTCACCAAGACTCAAGACCAGGCGCAACCCGCCTTGAGGTAGGGCCTCGTGAGTCCCACGCTGGCTCACGAGTGCCCAGTTACACCTCGCAGCCCTGCCGTGCAAGCCACGTGTCAGGGCGGGGCTGTACACGCCCCGGGGGCTCCTCCCGGAGGGGGCCCCCATCCCACGCCCAAGTGGAAGCACCATGCTCCGCGCTAGCTGACGACACTGCCGAGGAGCGGCTATGCCCGTGCACAAGCGGAAGCACTACGCTCTGTGCTGGTGATAAACAACTGAGGGCGACCCCACGGTCGTGCCAACCTCAGGGAGCCTAGAGCTCAGAGCCCAGCCTTACCGCAACGCCTCCCCTCGGGAAAGCCGCGCATGGGGGCTGGGCACGGGGGCTGCGCACGGGTCACGCCCAAGCGCACGCCACCTAACCAAGTCCCCCGGACCTGGGTGTTGCGCGCCCCTCCTGAGGCCGAGGCGAGGGCAGGTATGGAAATTGTTTGCATGTCAAGGGGGACTCCTAAGCATCGCGACTCAGGAGCCTAACTGGTCACGTAGCCCCTCACTCCTTGGTCTGTCCTGGTCTCTGGTCGGCCCAATGGCGGTTGAGGTATGCGCTGGGCCGGGCCCTGCCGACGTAGAACATTAGTCTACCCCCACGAACTCTCCCTATATGTTGTTTGGGCGTCAAGGGGGACTACTGAGCATCACGACTCAGGAGCCTAACTGGTCATGTAGCCCCTCACTCCTTGGTCCGTCCTGGTCTCCGGTCGGCCCAATGGCGGTTGTGGTATGCGCGGGGACGGGCTCTGCCGACGCAGAACGCAAAGCAAATAGGAGGGAAATCGTGAAATCTCGAAGCAAATATTACAAGCATATTGTCCTCACAATACCAAATAAAAAGTCTAAACGCATCCACGAGGCCTGATACATGTCGCAGGAACGGAACGGGAAGAATGGACGCGGGTCGCATCTAGACGTCGCCCTCGTGAGCAATTTTTTCTTCGCCTTCACCACCAGCCGCAAGGTCGACGACACCGGACAGAGGAGCGGAGACAAAGCCGCGGAACCTCCTCAACAAGGCCCCCACCTGATCCTGCACAGCCGCGGCAGCCGCCTCGTATTGATCTTCAGCCATAGGCTCCAGCAGCTCGTCAAGGCAAGCATTGGGGTCGTGAAAGTGCAGGTGGCTAAAGACGTGGGTCAGCGCGGCTAAAGACAGGACGCGAGCTTCTGGCTCCGCCATGGGACCGAGACCATCAACGACCTCCTCAAGCGCCTTCACCACGAGAGGAAGCAGCTGGGCGGGGCCGTCCTCGTCGGTGTCCAGAGGCTTCTCCTGGCCGTGCTCTTAGAGTGTCTTCAGCGCCTTGCAAGATCTCTTCCGAGTCCGCGAAGGCCATACGGTCTTCAGCCAGGACGCGCGCCTTGGCTTCAAGATCGGCCTCCCTCGTCCCCATCTTCCGCTCCAACTCTTCCAACCGGTTGCGCTCTGCGGCCTGCTTCTTCCCCAGCTCCGCCAGCTCGGCATCATGATTCTTGACGGCTTCCTCCCGGGCCTTCATCTCCTCCTCCTTCGCTTGGTGGCAGCGTACCTCTTCGGCGTGCTTGTCGTGCAGGATCTGCAACTCGCCCTCCAGCGCTTGGCAGCGGTCACGGGCGGCCTTGGCATCTTTCGCTGCCGCCTCACGATCGGCCGCAACGCTGGCAGCTCTCTGTTCTCCTCCTCAGAAACCGCGGCGGCCTGACTCAGCGCCGAGCGAACGGCCAAGTCGGAGTGGAGCCAGCCCGAGACCAGCTCTAGGCGCCTGGCCACAAGACGTGGGTCCGCGCTCAAGAGATCTGCCTGCAGCTGAGTCATCTCCGAAAGAACACGCTCCAGGGCAACAACAGTAGAAGAACCTGGGAGTGGAGGTGCAGCAGCGGGAGGAGGCAACATCACCACCGGGGCCTGGGGGATCGCGGGTTCCGGGGCGGCTGGGACCTCACTGGCCGCACCAGGCGCCGGCACCCCCGGGGCCAGCGGGGCCATGGGGGCTGATTCCATGCGGCGGTGCTCCTCTTGGCCTCGCGAGGACGATCGGTCTGGGGAGATGCGGGCGCTGCTGCCTCCTTTACCCGCGGGAGGCACGGCCGCTGCGTCTTCCTTCCTCTTCTTCGTCGAAGACGTCGGGCTGACCAATCAAGGGCGAGTATCAGGAAATGACGAGTACGGACAAGGACAAGGCAAAGCTTAAGACACTCACCGATCCATTGCGACGTATTCTACTGACCGCTTGACAAGCTTGAAGCCTGACAACTTCGGGACCTGAGGGGCAGGCGTTCGGGCACCGGCGGCACCAGGCAGTGCGGAGGCAGAGCCGGGTCCAGCCCCAGGAGGTATCGGGGTGGATGCGGCACCATGGGCCACCAGCGACGACCTACCCTTCGTCGGGATGAGGGGCTTCTCCCTCTCCCCTTGGAAGGCATCGGCCTCGGCATCATCAGGAAGGGCGCGGAGAATCTCGGCCTTGCTCGGAGGGGGAGTCTCCCCCATCTCTTCCAAGGTCTTCTCTGAGTCCACCTCCTCTTCCCCTTCTCCGCGGGATTCGCCAGAAGACACCTCCACTGGTTCCTGTGCTGCGGGAGCTTTCGGAAGCGCCGACGGCACCAGCCCGCGCGCATCGAAACTCGGCCTGTAGGCGACAAATTCCTCCCGGTCCCTGCGCTGGAACAGGGGAACGAAAGTGCTAGGCGGGTACTCCTGGTTGTCCCCGACTATGAGGCACAGGACGATGTCCAATTCATCGCCCGGCAGGTCCCCTGGCCTCAGGCAGGTCTTGTTCTCCTCTTCGTCAAGATCCCAGAGGGGGCGCGCGCACGCCTGAAGCGGGGCGACCCGCAACATCAAGAACTCCCTCAGGAGCATCGCCCCCGTTATCTTGGCCGCCCTCGCGTTGCCCGGCTTCAGGTCGGTCATCATCTGCCCCAACACTGACGATGCCCGCTCGTCGAAAAGCTCCACCTTGGGCCACCCCTTGCCCTGCCGGGGCGCCTCCGTCGGCAGCGCCAGGCGCAGATCTTCACGCTGGGCATCCATCATTACCCATTTGGATCGGATGTTGTCGGCCCTCTTCCCGGTGCTCGAGGTCGAGTTGGCCTTGCCGCATGCGATGAAGTTAGCGCATCCGGAGATGTGACCCTCGCCGACACGAAGGAAGAAGAAATTGTGAAGCAACGCCACGGACGGCATCACGCCCAGGTACGCCTCATAGTAGTAGGCGAAGATGGACAGGAGGAGGACAGAGTTGGGATGGAGATGCAACGCCTGCAGACCGTAGTGGTCGAGGACTTCATAAAAGAAATCAAAGAAAGGGGGACCAACCCAACGGCGACGCTGCTTGAAAATAAAGGGAAGAAGGAGCTCCCCTCAGACTCTGGCTCGTCGGAGGTGAGCCGAAGCTCCGTCTTCCCCCACTCATTGCTTTCGCCCGCTGTCAGCAGGTGCACAGAAGCGAGGCTCTTCTCCGTGATGGTGGGCGCCTCGAGGGCCGGCTCGTACCAAGCTGGAGATGAGGAAGTCTTGACTTTGCGCGGCGCCATGGGCGGCAGATGCAGAGCAAGGATGGAGCAGATCTGGAGATAGCGGTAGCAAAGAGCGAGAAAGGGGATCTGGAGCGAGGCAACGAAGAGGCAATGAAGGAAAGAATTGCTCGCCCTAGCCTTTGTCAGGGCAAGCAGTTGTCGAGGCAGCATGGAGAAGCAGAGACGCCCACGTCCAATCAACCGCCACGCGTCAACCGAGGCCGCAGGCTTTGGGGGCCCGCGGTGCTCCGAACTTGACCCTTGGCTTCACCGTGAAGCCAAGCCTGAGCGCACCTTGGGCCTAGGGGCTACTGTCGGTGTTCTGGGAAAGGGGGTCCCCAAACTTGCCTGCCTGCGGCCCACAGCGTGGCCAAGCAGCAGGCCGTATGGCCCATCTTCGTCAACAAGGCACCCAAGACCCTCGCAAGGGTCCAAGCCTCGTGAGGTGGACGATGCAAGACCTCCTCTGGAGTGGCCTAGCCAAGCAGGCTCACGAGGAGCGAAGATATCAAGGCGAGGCAAACCTCATGAGGCTCCCGTGACATGAGCCATGACAAATGGTACCAGGCGGGTGCCAGGCGGGCGGCAGTGCGCGCTGCGTCCCTATTTCCTCTTTGGTGCTAAGGAGGCCGGCGCAGGCGAAGAGTACCGAGGCATCAGGCAAAGGTTGCCATATTGGTGCAACAAGACCAAGACCAGGACGACGGCAAGGCGGAGGTCATCGTGGAGCCCAAGACGGCGTCACCCCAGAGCTTTTCGCAGGCGAAGACCGCTTTTGTCAGGATAGCTTGTACTGGTTGTCCCCCTTCAAATTTGCCCGCCGTTATTGGATCCCTTCCCGCTTGATATTTGGGAAGAGGACAAGGGCCTATATAACTAGAGCTAGCCACCACAGTAGGGGGCATCTGATCGGCAACTGATCGAATCCTCACGCCACAAGTTCATACGCACAAGAACACCTCAACCTCAGGAGGTTGTTCTTCCCTTGTATTGTTCATCATCAGCCCAAGAGGCAATCCACCACCACCACACTGGAGTAGGGTATTACACCACAACGGTGGCCCGAACCAGTATAAACCTCGTGTCTTCCTGTGTTGCGAGTTCGTCCGCGAGATCTTAGTGAGCTAGTGCGTAGATTGGTAGAAGGGAAAGACTTCGCACGCACCCCAGTGTTCGAACCTTAAGGGTTTGCCGGAACCCCACATCCGACAGCGTGCGGCGCCTTTGTATCGGGCGATGTTGCGACCGAGTTCAGATGATGTCCGTATGTGGTTTTCGGCCCGGACGAGGTTGTGCTTGCCGCGCCGGGCTTGATGTCTGTCCTCTCGTGCTGGGGCACGTCCCCTTGATCCGTAGATTGATCGGGTCTGATCGGGTCAATTGTCCAGGTCCTGTCGTAGGTCGTAAGTGTATCCTGGGGCCGCTGTTCCCCTACCTTTATGGTGGGGTGGCGCAGGCTGGTGTTCGGCTTGAGTTGTCGTTCTGTCCCGGCCGCGTGGTTGTCGGTCAGGTTCGTCAGTGATACGTCTCCAACGTATCTATAATTTATGAAGTATTCATGCCATGTTTACAATAGTTGTATATGATTTTGGTATGATTTGATTAGAACTAACCCGGACTAACGCTGTTTTCAGCAGAACTACCGTGGTGTTGTTTTTGTGCAGAAATAAAAGTTCTCGGAATGCGACGAAAATCAACGGCGAGTTTTTCTGGAAAATATAAAAAATACTGGAACAAAAATCTACCGGAGGGGAGTCCCGTGGGCCCCACGAGGGTGGGGGCGCGCCCACCCCCCTGGGGCGCACCCCCCCTATCTCGTGGCCGCCTCGGGGACCCCCCTGACTTGTTCTCGACGCCATCCTCTCCTATAAATACAGAAACCTTCAGAAAATAACCTAGATCGGAAGTTCCGCCGCCGCAAGCCTCTGTAGCCACGAGAAATCAATCTAGGCCCTCTCTAGCACCCTGCCGGAGGGGGCCATCATCACCGGAGGCCATGGAGGAGGATCCCGGAGGGGCCATCATCGCCATGAAGGCCAAGGACCAGAGGGAGAACCTCTCCCCATCTAGGGGGGAGGCCATGGAGGAGGAAGCACAAGGGGCAGAACCTCTCCTCCTCTCTCTCGGTGGCGCCGGAGTGCCATCGGGAGGGGAATCATTGCCACGGTGATTGTCTTCATCAACATCACCATCATCATCACCATCCTCATCTATTTTACGCGGTCCACTCTCCCGCACCCGGCTGTAATCCCTACTTGAACATGGTGCTTTATGCCACATATTATGATCCAATGATGTGTTGCCATCCTATGATGTTTTGAGTAGATATCCTTTGTCTTTGGGTTGATTGATGATCTAGATTAGTATGAGTTGTATGTTTTATTTTGGTGCTGTCCTATTGTGCCCTCCGTGTCGCGCAAGCGTGAGTGATTCCCCCTGTAGGGTGTTGCAATCATGATTCGCTTATAGTGGGTTGCTTGAGTGACAGAAGCATAAACCCGAGTAAGGGGGTTGTTGCGTATGGGATAAAGGGGACTTGATATGTTAATGCTATGGTTGGGTTTTACCTTAATGATCTTTAGTAGGTGCGGATGCTTGCTAGAGTTCCAATCATAAGTGCATATGATCCAAGAAGAGAAAGTATGTTAGCTTATGCCTCTCCCTCATATGAAATTGCAATAGTAATTACCGGTCTTGTTAACAATTGTCTAGGATAATTCCACACACCAACCCCTCATTATTCCACACTCGCTATTTATAATATTTAGTAGTATATTCTACCTTTATTATAACAGCACCTACTTTTATGTTCTAGCTCTCCGATATCATGCAAAGTTATCCTCTTCATACACACAACGTAGTTTTATTTCTCGTTTCTAGTTGGAAGCAAACGTCCGGTGTACGTAGAGTCGTATCAGTGGCAGATAGGACTTGAGAGAATATTGATCTTACCTTTATCTCCTTGTGGGTTCAACACTCCATACTTATCACTTCCACCATTTGGAATTGCTACTATGATTCCCTGCACTTGGGGATTATCAAGCTCTTTTCTGGCGCCGTTGCCGGGGAGCAATAGTGTGGGGTTGGTATTCTCGTGTGTGCTTGTTTGCTTTCTTCACTAAGTAGATTTTGTTTTTCCTTTTTGTTTCTGTTTAGTTGTGGGTGAAAATACAAAAATTTAAAAGAATGAAAATACAAAAAAATTACTTGCCTTTCATGCCTCAAAAGTTTTTCAATGAGAGAAGTCATTGGAAGATTATGCATTGAAGAAGTGAGGGTCGACCTTGAGCACTTGTGTTCATGCTCATGGAAACAATGTAAAAAAATTCATGGAAGCTTCTCTGGAAATAATTATCTCCTTGTATATATCCATTGTATTATAAAAATAATGTGCCAAGCTTTCGGTTTAGGATGATTAGATTGCTTGTTTACTATGTCCAGTACAAAAACAGAAACTTTGGCTGTAGCGCGTGAACTTACATTTTTTACTGGAAAGTCAAATGGGTCTAAAATTTTTTGAAAATTACTTCTGTACAAATTGTTTAAATTTTCATATTTTTTACAATTATTTGGAGTTACAGAAGTTTACTAAACTTCCAGACTACTACAGACTGTCCTATTTTTGACAGATTCGGTTTTCTATGTGTTGATCGCTTATTTTGATGAATCTATGGGTATTATCGGGGGGTATGAACCATGGTGAAGTTGGAATATAGTAGATATAGTTATAATATGAAATTAGAATGAGTTTGCAATAGTACCTAAAGGTAGTGATTTGCTTTATTATACTAACGGATATCACAAAGTTTTTGTTAAAGTTTTGTGTGGATGAAATGTTCGAAGAACGAGGAGCTATCAATATGAGAAGAATAAAGAGAGGCAAGAGTTCAAGCTTGGGGATGCCCAAGGCACCCCAAGTAAATATTTCAAGGATACTCAAGCATCTAAGCTTGGGGATGCCCCGGTTGGCATCCCATCTTTCTTCTTCAACAATTATCGGTATACCTCGGTTTTTGTTTTGTTCACATGATGTGTGTCCTTTGTGTTTTTGTTTTTCCTTTAATAACCATGCTAGTATGAGATTTCCCTTCATGAATTTATAGAAAGATTCATGTTCTTCACTTATATCTTTTGAGTATGACCTTATAGAATGCTCTTTGTGCTTCACTTAAATCTTTTGAGTATGGTTTTATAGAGTGCTTCGTGTGCTTCACTTATATATTTTGAGATTGGATATTGGTTAGTCCATATTAATTGTAAAATTCTCCATGAACTTCACTTATATCTTTTGTAGTATGAATAATACTATCATCTAAAGCGGGTTCGGAAGAGTGTCAACTTTAGGAGTTAGTGATCCCACTATTCTGAATGAGAAGAATTTTGCTTATGTGGAGAGTAGAAAAGTTTCTATGGTTGTTGATCATGAAAAGAATGCTTTATGTGATGGTTATATTGTTGAATTCATTCATGATGCTACTGAAAGTTATTATGAGGGAGGAATATATGCTTGTAGGAGTTGCAATAATATCAAGTTTCCTCTCTATGTGCTTAAAGTTTTGAAGTTATACTTGTTTTGCCTTCCTATGCTAGTTGATTCTTGTTCCTATAAATTACGTGTTCACAAAAATCCCTAGGCATAGGAAGTGGGATAGATTCAAATGTTCTAGTCATATTCTTCATGATGCTCTCTTTATGTTTCAATTCTTTTCTTTTATGTAAGCATCATTGAAATCATCATGCCTAGCTAAAAGGCATTAAAGAAAAGCGCTTGTTGCGAGACAACCCAATATTTACCCTTACTGTTTTCGTGTGTTTACATGATTAAGCTACTGTATTAATCATGTTTTATAGCTTTTTGTTTCAATAAAGTGCCAAGTAAGACCTTTGGGAAGACTTGGGTGAGAGTTAATGTGATCTTGCTGTAAAAACAGAAACTTTGCGCTCACGGGATTTGTTACCATTTTTTACAGAAGAGTGTTTTGAGTTGATTCTTTTTGAAGAAGATTAATAGACAAATTCCTCACGTCCACCAATTTATTTCATAATTTTTGGAGTAGCAGAAGTCTGGTTGCTGTTCAGATGTGACGCCCCAAGGCCGGAGTTTCAGTTGCCTTCCAGGGTTTCTGAGTTTTGCCATGTGTTTTGTTTTGTTTGTGCATTGCTCATGTCATCTCTTGCATTGCATCATCTCATCATGCCATTTATTTTTAAAACTCTTCTAAATAAATTGTATGGATTTTTTCGATCCATTTAAATCGAGGGAATTCACATGGTGTTTTCTCTTTATAACATATCCTCCCAATATTAGGGAGCTATAATAATTATTCCATTTATTTGGAATTGATTATAACCCACTTGCAAATAATTTCGTTCCTTTTTCTACGTCAAGTTTGGTCCCCCAAACCTTGCCATTATTTCTTCTATCATTTTCCGGAGTTCCACCAAAAATCCTTGGATCATTTTTGTTAAATTCCTCATATTTTTGTGAGCTCGAAAATTATCCGTGTCCAAATCCTTTCCCCAACCCTCTCGTTCTTTTGTCTCTCTTTATTTATTTTTCTCGCTAAATATATATTAGAGAGAGAGCCCAGCTGCCCTCGGCCTTTCTCCTCCGCCCGGCCTCTATGGCCCAACTCCTAGCGCCCCTCCTGGGCCTCCCAACTCACCAGCCGGCCTTTCTCCTCCCTAAGCCGCCCAAGGCCCGCCAGCTGCCCTCTAACCCTAGCCCGGTGGCCTCCATCCCCACCTCTCTCCTCGTCCTCCCACGCCGCCACGAACCCATCGCCTCCTCCCGATCCCCGATTCCATCTCTTCCCTCGATCCCTCTGCTTCCCTCTCGGCCCCCTCCTCCTAGCGCCCGCCCAGGCATCTCGCCCCTGCCATGGCCTCGTCTCCTCTGCGCCCCTTCTCGCCTCGACCTCGCGTCCGCCTCTCCACTCGCAGCGCCCGCCACCTCGCCGGACCCCCCGGTGTTCTCCTCGTCGCCGACGAGCTCAAGGAGGCGCGCGTCGCCTCAACCCTCCTGCTCCTTCCTCTCCTCGCGTGCGCCTGCTCAAGCACCTCCGCCGGATCCAGCAGAGCCGCGCCCGGTTCCCTCGCACCCCGCCGGGTCTCTCTCCTCCATGGTGTCGCCTCCCCAAGCTCCTTTCTCCGCTCGTCCTCGGCGTCGGCCCCATTAAAGGCGCTGCCTCTCGCACAGCTCCTTTCCCGTGCTCCCGAGCCGCCGCATGGATGGCCGAGGCCCTGCCTTCTCCGCGCCGTCCGGAACCCCCGCGACCACCTCGCCATCCAGCGGTCGCGTTCGGTGCCGCCTCTGCCTCCTCACCATGTCCGCCTCGACTCTCCTCGCAAGGTGAAGACACGGCCGTGCCAAGTTCCTCTGCCGGAGTTGTCAAGTGCACGAGGACCCCGATCCCGAGAACGACTACTACACCGGAACGCCAAGTACATGGAGACGCCCAGTCCGCACGGAAGCCCGAATGACTACTTCCACGATGATGCGACAAGTACCCCTACGGAAACCCGAATCGCCAAGACCGGGAAACGACAAGTACCCCGATGACACGTGTACCACTACCGTCGACCCCGGAGACATCGGATGCGCCAAGTCCCTCTTCGATCATCTACGAAAAACGTGAACAACTAAGATCGCCGAAGACCTGTGTAACGGAACCGTCAAGTTCGACTACCTTCGTGTGTACAACTACTTCCGATGACGAGATGTACCACTACCATCGAACGTGAACAACGACTTTCCCCTACGCCGTGTACGACTACTTCCCTCGACGATCATCGCGAGAACGACTACTTCCTCTACTTCCCTCGACGACCCGTGAACGTCTACTTCCATCTACTTCCTCGAACCGTCCCGTTTGAACGTTCAAGGTATAACCCGTGCGACCGCCGTGATCGAATCATCCTTGCGATGCCCCTCTTTGCCTTGCCACCGCTCCGTGGGAACCGGTATCCGGATCACCCCACCATCTTGCATGACTCGCTTCGTCACCCCTTCCTTTTGCCCGGTATTCCATTAGCTACGGAACCGATATGTTGCCGTGGCATCATTTTCGGATTCGCTGTCGTGGCACCCTTTCTTCCACCACGGTGACATAATGCTTCATAACATGCTCATGTTAACGTTTTCATAATATTGCATAAAACTTGCACATGTCATCCGTGATCATGATAACAACATTTAAATGTTTATAATTGTTGGTTGCATTAATTTGCTTAAATGCCATGCTAAAATGATTTATTTCATATCTTAATAACCGTAGCTCCATTTTAAATAAATTATATATGCATATGGGGTAGAAAATGCCTAGTTTAACATGGTATACTTGCTTTGCATGTTTAACAACTCTAAAATATGCTTTAGGACAGATCTGTACCGAATCCATAATTTGCATATGGGGATTTTCCGGAATTGTTGTTCGTTGTTTCCGGCCTCATTTAAACTTGCCTAGATAGATAGTTTCATTATGCTTCACCTCTTGCCATGTTTAACAACATTTAATATTGTTGAGTACCTAATCGGGAGAGAACTAAATAATTGATGTGGCGTTTTGTCAATATGCAACTCGTTGCATATTGAGCTCCACTTAAATTGTAGTATTGTTTGTTGCACTTTGTCATGCCCTGCCTCATTAAACCGGACATGCATCATATTTGATTGTGCATCATGCCATGTTTATGTGATGGTTGTTTACCGTGTTGTTTGTTTGTTTCCGGTTTGCTTCTCTTGTTAGCTTCGGTTTCGTTCCGGAGTTGTGAGATTTCATTCGACCTCGTCCGTTTGTCTTCTTCATGGATTCGTTCTTCTTCCTTGCGGGATTTCAGGCAAGATGACCATACCCTCGAAATCACTTCTATCTTTGCTTGCTAGATGCTCGCTCTTTTGCTATGCCTATGCTACGATGCCTATCACTTGCTCAACATGCCTCCCATATTGCCATGTCAAACCTCTAACCATCCTTTTCCTAGCAAACCGTTGTTTGGCTATGTTACCGCTTTGCTCAGCCCTCTTATAGCGTTGTTAGTTGCGGTGAAGATGAAGTTTGTTCCTTGTTGAACATGGAGATGTTGTTCCTTGTTGGAACATGTTTACTTGTTGGGATATCACAATATATCTTATCTAATTAATGCATCTATATATTTTGGTAAAGGGTGGAAGGCTCGGCCTTATGCCCAGTGTTTTGTTCCACTCTTGCCGCCCTAGTTTCCGTCATATCGGTGTTATGTTCCCGGATTTTTGCGTCCCTAACGCGGTCGGGTGATTTATGGGACCCCTTGACAGTTCGCTTTGAATAAGACTTTTCCAAAGAAGGCCCAACATTGGTTTTACCATTTGCCTCACCTATGCCCTTTTTCCCTTGGGTTTCGGAGCCCGAGGGTCATCTTTATTTTAGCCCCCGGCCGGTGCTCCTTCGAGTGTTGGTCCGAATCGAGCAACCTCATGGGCCACCTCGGGCAACTCGAGGGTTGGTTTTACTCGTAGCTTGACTTATCCGGTGTGCCCGAGACCGAGGTACGTGCGACTCCTATCAGATTTGTCGGCACATCCGGCGGCTTTGCTGGACTTGTTTTATTGCTGTGAAATGTCTTGTAGCCGGATTCGAGACTGATCGGGTCTTCCGGGAGAAGGAATATCCTTCGTTGATCGCGAGAGCTTATCATGGGCTGTTGGGACACCCTGCAGGGTTTGAACTTTCAAAGCCGTGCCCGCGGTTATGTGGCAGATGGGAATTTGTTAATGTCGGTTGTAGAAAACCGAAGTTGATCTTAATTAAAATACACCAACCGTGTGCGTAACGTGAGTGTCTCTTTACGGGTTGATCGAAAGGAGAACACGGTTTCGGGTTATGTCGACGTAAGTAGGAGTTCAGGATCACTTCTTGATCATAGTTGTTCGACCGTGCTTTTGCCTTCTCTTCTCGCTCTCATTTGCGTATGTAGCCACCATATATGCTAGTCGCTTGCTGCAGCTCCACCTCACTACTCTGTCCTACCTTTAAGCTTAAATAGTCTTGATCTCATGGTGTGAGATTGCTGAGTCCCCGTGACTCACAGATACTTCCAAAACCAGTTTGCAGGTGCCGATGAAACCGTGCAGGTGATGCACCTGAGCTCAAGGAGGAGCTCGATGAAGATCTTTGTGCATTGTGTTGTTTCGTTTCAGCTGATCAAGAGTGGAGCCAGTTGGGACGATCGGGATCTGTGTAGCATTTGGGGTAGTCTTCTTTTATTTTGGTTCCGTAGTCGGACCTTGATTGTATCTGTATGATGTAATGTTTTACCCATGTATTGTGTGAAGTGGCGATTGTAAGCCAACTATGTATCTCTTTCCTTATGTATTACATGGGTTGTGTGAAGATTACCTCACTTGCGACATTGCTTTCAATGCGGTTATGCCTCTAAGTCGTGCTTCGACACGTGGGAGATATAGCCGCATCGAGGCGTTCAAGTTGGTAATCGAGCCTTCCCGACTTAGGAGCCCCTACTTGATTGTTTGTTGGCGTTGTTGAGTCTAGAATGGAAAATGTTTTGAGTCTTAGGATTATATATATCGGAGAGTAGGATTTTTTTACTCCTCGGTCCCTTCGTCGCTCTGGTGAGGTATCCCGACGAGAGTTTTGACTTTTCTCTCCTCAAATTTCACTAAAAAATTTTTAGGATCACGTGGGTATCTTGGAATCGTCCGATGGTTTTGTGACGAGAACATTGTTCTTGGTGCCTCCCGACATTTAGGGGTTGTGGCGGTGTCCCGGGAGTTGAGCTCCGAGGTGTTGTCGTCACAATTTTATCGTTGCGATTCTGGAATACCGAGTTTTGCCGACATCGAAATCTCTTTTGTGCAGTTGTTGGTGAGATAACCCCGATAGCCCGAGATTGTGGCGAAAAGGGAGTATTGCCATGACTTGTATAACGGAGGTTTTTCAAGGTCGAGGTACACGATTTCGGAGTTTTCTTGGTTATGTGTTGAAGGATGGATACAATTGGATCTAGGTATTGTTAGTTTGGGTGATATATTTTGTGTCCCTCAGATCCCCAACACCAGATTGCATAACCAGAAAGTTTGGGAGTTTATAGGTGGGAATTCTAGTAGCTTACAGGATATTCTTTCCGGATGATGTATGATTTGAGATTGGGGTTCAACGTCTAGTGGTCCGCCCATTCACGGTCGATTCTGATTGGTCGCGAGACGCCTTAAAGAATCCTTGGCTATGCTGGTTCGGGACGTCTTGTTTGTCATTCGTGACGTCCGCTATACGTCGTGTCCGTGTGGGCCCCACCACTAACACTTTGGGCGTAAATTCTATCATGTGTTTGTTCCGGCTCATTCTTGAAGCCAATCCTTTGTTTTGTTTTGTTTTGTGGTATTCAAGTTGCTTCAATGTCAAGTGTTGATTCCATACCTTTCCTAATTGGTGTTCTCATATTGCTATGTGAATACTAATCCTTCTTGATCACTGAGCTTGTCATGTCAATTCTTTTCCCAACCGGCGTGCTTCTCTTCAAGTGGATTCGATCATTTCAACATTTGCGAGATCAATTCTAAGTTTTTTTTTCTCAGCGGTGTTCATTTCATCCGACCTAAATTGTTTTGTTTTCCCGCCCTCCCACCCTTTTTCTTCAAGGACTCAGATTTCTTAATCAAGTATCCATTTTATTGAGTGAAGCTTCTTCATTCTTTTCCTTTAATGTTCTATCCGGTGATTCCTCGTGAAGACGCTAAGGAAGCTTTAACCTTATCATTGTTCCATTCTTATTTTCTTCTCCGGTGGATTTAAGTCAAGTTTTCAGTGTTGATCGTATTCTTTTCATCGTTTCAAATGTTTTCTCATGCCGGTGCACCTCTTAATCATCCATTTCTCGCTATTCATTTGGTTGGGAGTGATGAAGATATCTCAGAAGATTCTAGTTTCCATTCTCAATTCACTCAAGTTCTTTTGAGGATGCTATCTCATTCAAGCCATTTAATTCTACCGGTGCAATCTCTCATTTCAAGCAATCGTTCAACGATGTTTCTTTTGAGTGGGCCCTAACCCACAGGTCTTTTCCCAGGATCTTACCTAACTCTTCTAATTTTTCAAGAGCTATTCCCAAATTCATTGCAAAGTTTGACGTAAGAATGAGTTATCATCAGTCAAATGTCTTTCTCCAAGAGCTTTCACATTCTTTTCATTGTTGGTTCAACCTTTCTAATTTTCATTCCGGAGTGCTTCAACAATTCATAGTGGTGTTTCTCGTCGTCATTCTCGAATTTTGAAGACTGAAGAAGAGTTTCTCTTTAATCTTGCTCCATTCTCTTCAAGATTCTTGGCTCTAGCTTGATGCCATCCTCTCATAATTATTTTCGGTTGTGAGAATTCTTTTAACCCATCCGGAGCATTTCAGGAGTCTTTTCAGTTTGATTCTTTGGAGCCCATCATCTCAGAATTATTCATTCAAGCGTTCAACTCTTGTTTTCCAAATCCCACCGGTGGTTCCATCAATACCTTCTCAAGTTTTGCGCTATATCTCTATCTGTAATCATTTTTTTTCAATGAGAATAAGTGGTATGCCTAATCCATTGCTTGCCATCAATCTAAATTGGTGAAGGATACGCATAACATAATTCTTGTTCTTGTTTCTTCCAAGTGATTCAATTCCTTATTCCGGAGGTCAATCAAAATTCGTGATTTCAATTGTTCATCTTTCTTTCCGGAGTTCCAAGTTTTCTCGGTTATATCATTTTAAAGCTTCATCTTATCACTGCAAGGCTTCACCTTGTGTTGTCAACTTCTCTTCCTTTTTTATCATCTTTTCATTACCGGAGTTCTTCATGGAGGCTCTACATGATGGTTCGTCAAGGATTCTCTTCATTCTTCAATTGGTCTTCAAGATTTCTCTCGGAGTTAAGATCCGACAAGCTATACTCTAAAATAAGCATGGTGTTCAACACATGTTTTGTTTTGAGGAGTTCAAGCATTCTTCATCTTGCATTCCAAAGTGCAATTTGTTCTACCTTATCATTTGAGGTGGTGTTATGTCATTCTCGACAATTTGAGTTCGTGTTTCATGATTCAAATGTTGTCAAGAATGAGGTATTTTAAATCCATCAATCTCTTCATTGGAGTTATCTTGGGCTATATTTCACCTAAAGCTTTCCCTAAGGATTGTTGCTATTTATGGTGCTTGTTAATGACCCAAGTTCTTCATTTGTCCTCTCGGTGAAATAAGTTTCTCGTCTCCTTGTTGTTATCAATCCAATCGTTTGCTTCCGTTGGCGGAAAAATTTCACCTCGTTTTGTAAAGACCATGTTCTTTTTCTTGCTTATCGATTTTACCGGAGTGTTGTGTCTTCTCTTCAAGTTCTTTTCATCTTATCAAGTTTTCCTTCTTCTTTTAGTCGGACTGCTGCCCAAATTTTATCAATCTTATTCCTTCTCGATCTAGTTTTAACCGGAGTGGTTTCAATATCTATTTTATAACTAAACCTCTTGGTTTTCGTCGTATCCCATGTTCCTCTTTTCTAACAGAGTGTTTCAACTTCCTTCATCTTCGTTGTTTTCTTTCTTTCATTTTGTTCAACCTCTCAAGGTTCTTTGGTTTCACTCGTTTGTCGGAGAAGCAACTTTGTTTTACCTCTTCCTCTTCCGTTTTTCTCCGGTGCCATCCTAGATCTCGGGACGAGATCCTCTCGTAGTGGTGGAGTGTTGTGACGCCCCAAGGCCGGAGTTTCAGTTGCCTTCCAGGGTTTCTGAGTTTTGCCATGTGTTTTGTTTTGTTTGTGCATTGCTCATGTCATCTCTTGCATTGCATCATCTCATCATGCCATTTATTTTTAAAACTCTTCTAAATAAATTGTATGGATTTTTTCGATCCATTTAAATCGAGGGAATTCACATGGTGTTTTCTCTTTATAACATATCCTCCCAATATTAGGGAGCTATAATAATTATTCCATTTATTTGGAATTGATTATAACCCACTTGCAAATAATTTCGTTCCTTTTTCTACGTCAAGTTTGGTCCCCCAAACCTTGCCATTATTTCTTCTATCATTTTCCGGAGTTCCACCAAAAATCCTTGGATCATTTTTGTTAAATTCCTCATATTTTTGTGAGCTCGGGAAAATTATCCGTGTGTCCAAATCCTTTCCCCAACCCTCTCGTTCTTTTGTCTCTCTTTATTTATTTTTCTGCTAAATATATATATTAGAGAGAGAGCCCAGCCGGCCCTGGCCTTTCTCCTCCGCGCCGGCCTCTATGGCCCAACTCCTAGCGCCTCCCCTCCTGGGCCTCCCAACTCACCAGGCCGGCCTTTCTCCTCCCTAAGCCGGCCCAAGGCCCGCCAGCTGCCCTCTAACCCTAGCCCGGTGGCCTCCATCCCCGCACCTCTCTCCCTCGTCCTCCCACGCCGCCGCTTCGCCGAACCCATCGCCTCCTCCCGATCCCCCGATTCCATCTCTTCCCCTCGATCCCCTCTGCTTCCCTCGCGTCGGCCCCCTCCTCCTAGCGCCGCCGCCAGGGCATCTCGCCCCCTGCCATGGCCTCGTCTCCTCTGCGCCCCTTCTCGCCTCGACCTCGCGTCCCGCGCCTCTCCACCTCGCAGCGCCGGCCACCTCGCCGGACCCCCGGTGTTCTCCTCGTCGCCGACGAGCTCAAGGAGGAGCGCCGTCGCCCTCAACCCTCCTGCTCCTTCCTCTCCTCCGCGTGCGCCCCTGCTCAAGCACCTCCGCCGGATCCAGCAGGCCGCCGCCCGGTTCCCTCGCACCCCCCGCCGGGTCTCTCTCCTCCATGGTGTCGCCTCCCCAAGCTCCTTTCTCCGCCTCGTCCTCGACGTCGGCCCCACAAAGGAGCGCTGCCTCTCGGCACAGCTCCTTTCCCGTGCTCCCGAGCCGCCGCCGCATGGATGGCCGAGGCCCTGCCTTCTCCGCGCCGTCCGGAACCCCCGCGACCACCTCGCCATCCCGCGGTCGCGTTCGGTGCCGCCTCTGCCTCCTCACCATGTCTGCCTCGACCTCGTCTGCAAGGTGAAGACACGGCCGTGCCAAGTTCCTCTGCCGGAGTTGTCAAGTGCACGAGGACCCCGATCCCGAGAACGACTACTACACCGGAACGCCAAGTACATGGAGACGCCCAGTCCGCACGGAAGCCCGAATGACTACTTCCACGATGATGCGACAAGTACCCCTACGGAAACCCGAATCGCCAAGACCGGGAAACGACAAGTACCCCGATGACACGTGTACCACTACCGTCGACCCCGGAGACATCGGATGCGCCAAGTCCCTCTTCGATCATCTACGAAAAACGTGAACAACTAAGATCGCCGAAGACCTGTGTAACGGAACCGTCAAGTTCGACTACCTTCGTGTGTACAACTACTTCCGATGACGAGATGTACCACTACCATCGAACGTGAACAACGACTTTCCCCTACGCCGTGTACGACTACTTCCCTCGACGATCATCGCGAGAACGACTACTTCCTCTACTTCCCTCGACGACCCGTGAACGTCTACTTCCATCTACTTCCCTCGAACCGTCCCGTTTGAACGTTCCGAAGGTATAACCCGTGACGACCGCCGTGATCGAATCATCCTTGCGATGCCCCTCTTTTGCCTTGCCACCGTTCCGTGGGAACCCGGTATCCGGGATCACCCCACCATCTTGCATGACTCGCTTCCGTCACCCCTTCCTTTTGCCCCGGTATCTCCATTAGCTACCGGAACCGATATGTTGCCGTGGCATCATTTTCGGATTCGTTGCCGTGGCACCCCTTTCTTCCACCACGGTGACATAATGCTTCATAACATGCTCATGTTAACGTTTTCATAATATTGCATAAAACTTGCACATGTCATCCGCATCATGATAACAACATTTAAATGTTTATAATTGTTGGTTGCATTAATTTGCTTAAATGCCATGCTAAAATGATTTATTTCATATCTTAATAACCGTAGCTCCATTTTAAATAAATTATATATGCATATGGGGTAGAAAAATGCCTAGTTTAACATGGTATACTTGCTTTGCATGTTTAACAACTCTAAAATATGCTTTAGGACAGATCTGTACCGAATCCATAATTTGCATATGGGGATTTTCCGGAATTGTTGTTCGTTGTTTCCGGCCTCATTTAAACTTGCCTAGATAGATAGTTTCATTATGCTTCACCTCTTGCCATGTTTAACAACATTTAATATTGTTGAGTACCTAATCGGGAGAGAACTAAATAATTGATGTGGCGTTTTGTCAATATGCAACTCGTTGCATATTGAGCTCCACTTAAATTGTAGTATTGTTTGTTGCACTTTGTCATGCCCTGCCTCATTAAACCGGACATGCATCATATTTGATTGTGCATCATGCCATGTTTATGTGATGGTTGTTTACCGTGTTGTTTGTTTGTTTCCGGTTTGCTTCTCTTGTTAGCTTCGGTTTCGTTCCGGAGTTGTGAGATTTCATTCGACCTCGTCCGTTTGTCTTCTTCATGGATTCGTTCTTCTTCCTTGCGGGATTTCAGGCAAGATGACCATACCCTCGAAATCACTTCTATCTTTGCTTGCTAGATGCTCGCTCTTTTGCTATGCCTATGCTACGATGCCTATCACTTGCTCAACATGCCTCCCATATTGCCATGTCAAACCTCTAACCATCCTTTTCCTAGCAAACCGTTGTTTGGCTATGTTACCGCTTTGCTCAGCCCCTCTTATAGCGTTGTTAGTTGCAGGTGAAGATGAAGTTTGTTCCTTGTTGGAACATGGAGATGTTGTTCCTTGTTGGAACATGTTTACTTGTTGGGATATCACAATATATCTTATCTAATTAATGCATCTATATATTTTGGTAAAGGGTGGAAGGCTCGGCCTTATGCCTGGTGTTTTGTTCCACTCTTGCCGCCCTAGTTTCCGTCATATCGGTGTTATGTTCCCGGATTTTTGCGTCCCTAACGCGGTCGGGTGATTTATGGGACCCCTTGACAGTTCGCTTTGAATAAGACTTTTCCAAAGAAGGCCCAACATTGGTTTTACCATTTGCCTCACCTATGCCCTTTTTCCTTGGGTTTCGGAGCCCGAGGGTCATCTTTATTTTAGCCCCCGGCCGGTGCTCCTTCGAGTGTTGGTCCGAATCGAGCAACTGCGGGGCCACCTCGGGCAACTCGAGGTTGGTTTTACTCGTAGCTTGACTTATCCGGTGTGCCACGAGACCGAGGTACGTGCGACTCCTATCAGATTTGTCGGCACATCCGGCGGCTTTGCTGGACTTGTTTTATTGCTGTGAAATGTCTTGTAGCCGGATTCCGAGACTGATCGGGTCTTCCGGGAGAAGGAATATCCTTCGTTGATCGCGAGAGCTTATCATGGGCTTGTTGGGACACCCTGCAGGGTTTGAACTTTCAAAGCCGTGCCCGCGGTTATGTGGCAGATGGGAATTTGTTAATGTCCGGTTGTAGAAAACCGAAGTTGATCTTAATTAAAATACACCAACCGTATGCGTAACGTGAGTGTCTCTTTACGGGGTTGATCGAAAGGAGAACACGGTTTCTGGGTTATGTCTGACGTAAGTAGGAGTTCAGGATCACTTCTTGATCATAGTTGTTCGACCGTGCTTTTGCCTTCTCTTCTCGCTCTCATTTGCGTATGTAGCCACCATATATGCTAGTCGCTTGCTGCAGCTCCACCTCACTACTCTGTCCTACCTTTAAGCTTAAATAGTCTTGATCTCATGGTGTGAGATTGCTGAGTCCCGTGACTCATGATACTTCCAAAACCAGTTTGCGGTGCCGATGAAACCGTGCGGGTGATGCACTGAGCTCAAGGAGGAGCTCGATGAAGATCTTTGTGCATTGTGTTGTTTCGCTTCAGCTGATCAAGAGTGGAGCCAGTTGGGACGATCGGGATCTGTAGCATTTGGGGTAGTCTTCTTTTTATTTTGGTTCCGTAGTCGGACCTTGATTGTATCTGTATGATGTAATGTTTTACCCATGTATTGTGTGAAGTGGCGATTGTAAGCCAACTATGTATCTCTTTCCTTATGTATTACATGGGTTGTGTGAAGATTACCTCACTTGCGACATTGCTTTCAATGCGGTTATGCCTCTAAGTCGTGCTTCGACACGGGAGATATAGCCGATCGAGGCGCTTTCATCGATCATTACTGCACTGCTCTGCTTTCGACAGATTTTGTTTTCATTGCATAGTTTGCTTGCTTTCTAGTTTCTATGGCTTATATTTCTCAATATAGATTGTAGAAATGGTATGGTACAGTAGGCATTGTGTGAGAACAATTATGAACCTTGTCTTTGACAGTACCAAAGTGAATGGTTTACTCTTTATCATACTTACCTATCTCACGAAGTTCCGTTAAGTTTTGTGTGATTGATGTTTTCAAGCTTTGGGTGAGATATCAATATGAGGAGAATAAGGAGTGGAAAGACCCTAAGATGGGGGATGCCCATGGCACCCCAAGGTAATATTCAAGGAAGACTCAAGCGCTTAAGCTTGGGGATGCCCTGGAAAGCATCCCCTCTTTCGTCTTCAAAACTATCGGTATACCTTACCCGGAGCTATATTTTTATTCGTCACATGATATGTGTTTTGCTTGGAGCGTATTTTTAATTTTACTTGTTGTTTGAATAAAATCATTGGATCTGAAATCTTGAATGAAAAAGAATCCTCCCATGGCTAGTTAATTATTTGACTACTCAGTGTTCTTCACTTATATCTTTTGGAGTAGTTTGTCATTTACTCACGTGCTTCACGTATATCCTATGAGTAAATGGTTGAATGAATTGAATATCATAAATCTGAATTTATATACGTTTCATATGTTTATAACATGGGGAGTAATGACTTCACACATAATAAGTATAGGTAGTAAACCTATTGAAAGTTAGCAAACGCAGAATTGGTCACTTGGACAATTCATGAAAGAATATTGAAGCAAGAGAGATTTCACATATAAATATACTATCTTGGACATCTTTTGTAATTGTGAGCACTCATTAAAATATGACATGCTAAAAGGTTGATGTTGGACAAGGAAGACAACTTAATGGGTTATGTTTTCCTATATCTGAAACGTTATATTGTCTTGGATCATCCAACATGTTGAGCTTTCCTTTCCCTCTCATGCTTGCCAAATTCTTTGCACCAAGTAGAAATACTACTTGTCCTTCCAAACATCCATTAAACCAGTTTTGCCATGAGAGTCCACCATACCTACCTATGGATTGAGTAAGATCCTTCAAGTAAGTTTTCATCGGTGCGTGCAATAAAAATTGCTCTCTAAATATGTATGATCTATTAGTGTGAAGAAAATAAGCTTTATATGAACTTGTGATAGGGAAGAAATAAAAGCGACAGACTGCATAATAAAGGTCTTTATCACAAGCGGCAATGTAAAGTGACTTTCTTTTGTATTAAGATTTTGTGCATCCAACCATAAAAGCGCATGACAACCTCTGCTTCCCTCTGCGAAGGGCCTATCTTTTACTTTTACCTTCTACCCTTATACAAGAGTCATGGTAATTTTCACCTTTCCTTTTTACATCTTTCCTTTGACAAGCACTTTGTGTTGGAGCGATCCGGATATATATATCCGCTTGGATGTAGGTTTTCATAAAGTATTATTGTTGACATTACCCTTGAGGTAAAAGGTTGGGAGGCGAAACTATAAGCCCCTATCTTTCTATGTGTCCGATTAAAACTTTGAACCCATAAATATCACATGAGTGTTAGCAATTGTAAAAGATTAAATGATAGTTGAGTATGTGGAGTTTGCTGAATCAAAGCTCTTACATAGACCCTTCCTGAAAATAAGATGAATTGCAATTGTTTGATGACTAAGAGCACGGTTTGTTAGTTTTCATGAAAGTTTATGACCTATACTTTAACATGTGAATAGCTTGTTACTTGATCATGAAAAGTTTTATGAGATGAGCTATTGTTATGACATATAATGATGCTAGAAAAGGTGATTGAAATTATCATTGATCAAACTTGTGCACCTGCTAGTATTCCCACTTCATAAATTATTTCTTTTATCATTTACCTACTCGAGGACAAGCAGGAATTAAGCTTGGGGATGCTGATACGTCTCCAACGTATCTATAATCTATGACGTATTCATGCCATTTTTACAATAGTTTTATATGATTTTGGTATGATTTGATTAGAACTAACATGGACTGATGTTGTTTTTAGCAGAACTACCGTGGTGTTGTTTTTGTGCAGAAATAGAAGTTCTCAGAATGCGATGAAAATCAATGAGAATTTTTTTGTAAAATATAAAAAATACTGGAACAAAAATCTACCGGAGGGGAGTCCCATGGGCCCCACGAGGGTGGGGGCGCGCCCCCCTATATCGTGGCCGCCTCGGGGACCCCCCTGACTTGTTCTCGACGCCATCCTCTCTTATAAATACTGAAACCTTCAGAAAATAACCTAGATCGGAAGTTTCGCCGCCGCAAGCCTCTGTATCCATGAGAAATCAATCTAGGCCCTCTCTGGCACCCTGCCGGAGGAGGCCATCATCACCGGAGGCCATGGAGGGGGATCCCAGAGGGGCCATCATCGCCATGAAGGCCAAGGACCAGAGGGAGAACCTCTCCCCGTCTAGGGGGAGGCCATGGAGGAGGAAGCACAAGGGGGAGAACCTCTCCTCCTCTCTCTTAGTGGCACCGGAGTGCCATCAGGAGGGGAATCATCACCGCGGTGATCGTCTTCATCAACATCACCGTCATCATCACCATCCTCATCTCTTTTACGCGATCCACTCTCCCGCACCCCGCTGTAATCCCTACTTGAACATGGTGCTTTATGCCACATATTATGATCCAATGATGTGTTGCCATCCTATGATGTTTTGAGTAGATATCCTTTGTCTTTGGGTTGATTGATGATCTAGATTGGTATGAGTTGTATGTTTTATTTTGGTGCTGTCCTATTGTGCCCTCCGTGTCGCGCAAGCGTGAGTGATTCCCTCTGTAGGGTGTTGCAATCATGATTCGCTTATAGTGGGTTTCTTGAATGACAGAAGCATAAACCCGAGTAAGGGTGTTGTTGCGTATGGGATAAAGGGGAGTTGATATTTTAATGCTATGGTTGGGTTTTACCTTAATGATCTTTAGTAGTTGCGGATGCTTGCGAGAGTTCCAATCATAAGTGCATATGATCCAAGAAGAGAAAGTACGTTAGCTTATGCCTCTCCCTCATATGAAATTGCAATAGTAATTACCGGTCTTGTTAACAATTACCTAGGATAATTCCGCACACCGACCCCTCATTATTCCACACTCGCTATTTATAATATTTAGTAGTATATTCTAACTTTATGATAACAGCACCTACTTTTATGTTTTAGCTCTCCGATATCATGCAAAGTTATCCTCTTCATACCGGCAACGTAGTTTTATTTCTCGTTTCTAGTTGGAAGCAAACGTTCGGTGTACATAGAGTCGTATCAGTGGCAGATAGGACTTGAGAGAATATTGATCTTACCTTTAGCTCCTTGTGGGTTCGACAATCCATGCTTATCACTTCCACCATTGGGAATTGCTACGTTGATTCCCTGCACTTGGGGATTATCAATCAGCAGCGTTAGGCTTTGGCGGTATTGGCTCAAGGGCCTCACCGTCAAATTGTGGTAGCAGCTTGTGCTTCGGATAGCTCTTTGTTGGGCGTTCGAGGCCGTATTCCTCGGCTGCCAGGAATTTGGTCCATCTGCCATTGACCGTATCCTGTTTGGCTTGAAGTTGCTGATGTTTCGTTTTTAGGCTTCTCACAGTAGCGATTAGCTGGTGCTTGAAGCGCTCCTGCTCAAGTGGTTCCTCTGGCACGATGAAGTATTCGTCGCCGAGGCTCACTTCATCTTTGGAGGGTGGTAGATAGTTACTATCCTCCGAGTCCTCGTTCCCCGCCGGATCGTCAGGGTTTAACTTGCCCCTCCTCCCAATCATCTTGTTCGGATGTTGGCTCAACGGCGGCTTCGGGGTGTTCGGCATTCTCTGGAGTGTTATTGTCTCTGGTGCCGGTAGTACTATCTTTTTAGCGGCGCGATTTTGAACAACGTCGCTGACATCGACGCTTTGGTGGTGCCTCAACAGGCTCGTCCTCGACCGGATCCTTCCTGCCATCACCGTCATCTTATTTGGGCATGTCTACCATGCACACGTCATATGTGGAGGTGGTCGTCTAGCGTTCGGTAAACAGCGGATCTTGGCCTTGTTGGTCTCCGGAATCGTCGTGCATGCCGTCGATGTCTTCGGAGGTGTAGTCCAGCATGTCGGTTAAGTCCTCGACAGTGGCTATGAAGTGGGTGGTGGGTGGGACGTAAAATTTCCGGCCCTCAGCCCCTAGTCCGGGCTGGTCGTGGTTCGGAAGTGATTCCTCTGCAATGGCGAGGGGCCGCATTAAGTCCAGAGCCTTGTTTAAGGGCGAGGATTGGACGGGAAGGCAAGATTTTTTGGCGCTGAGTGAGGTGAAAGCCTCATGGCCACGCTCACTCGCTGTAGATCTCGAGAGTCCGGTATTAGTGTCCGGGGACGGGTTCGGTCTTTCAATGACGAGGGGAGTCCGGCTACACTCCGGGCTCGCCGATGGCACAGTCCCATCTGGATCTGCGGTAGTAAGCTTCATAATTGTAGAGAGTCCGGTGGGTTCCAAACTCCCACCTTCGGACCTACCAGTTTGCTCCGAATCTGAAGCCAGAGCGGCGGTCGGCGCCATGAACCCTTCGAAGATTAAGTCTCCTCGGATGTCAGCAACCCAGTTCAGATTCCCAAAACTAATCTAATGACCAGGGGCGTAGCTGTCGATCTGTTCAAGGCGGCCAATCGAGTTGGCGCGCAGTGCGAAGCCGCTGAATACAAAAATTTGGCCACGGAGAAAAGTATCCCCCAAGGCAACATTGTTGTAGATGATTGATGGAGCCATCGAAACTTCTATCGACGGCACAGTGGAACACTCAATGAAAGCACCAATGTCGGTGTCCAAACCGACTGATCTCGGGTAGGGGGTTCCGAACTGTGCTTCTGAGGATCGAGGATAACAGGAGGTAGGGGACACGATGTTTACCCAGGTTCGGGCCCTCTTGATGGAGGTAATACCCTACTTCCTGCTTGATTGACTTTGATGAGTATAGAGGTTACAAGAGTTGATCTACCTCGAGATCGTAGTAGCTAAATCCTAGATGTCTAGCCTGTATGATTATGATTGCCTCTACGGACTAAACCCTCCGGTTTATATAGACACCGGAGGGGCCTAGTGCTATACAGAGTCGGTTTATAGAGAAAGGAAACTTCATATCCGAATGCCAGGCTTGCCATCCATGCAAAGGAGAGTCCTATCCGGACACGGGGGAAATTCTTCAAGCTTGTATCTTCACGGCCTATCATTCCGGCCCATGTCACATAGCCCGGACGCCCGGGGACCCGCTAATCCAGGACTCCCTCAGTTAGTCCCAAAAAATGATATAAAGTTGCTATAAAATGATTATAAAACATCAAAGAATGATAATATAACAACATGAATACCTCATAAATTATAGATACGTTGGAGATGTATCATACACCATTATGGTGTTCCCCACACTATAATCACGGACAATGGATCCAGTTTTACAGCACAGGAAGTCAAAGACTGGTGCCCTATCATGGGAATCAAGCTCGACTATGCTTCGTGTTGGGGAATGTAGCATGCAATTTTGAAAATATTTCCTACGATCACGCAAGATCTCCAGGAGATGCATAGCAACGAGAGGGGGAGAGTGTGTCCACGTACCCTCGTAGACCAAAAGCGGAAGCGTTAGTTTAACGCGGTTGATGTAGTCGAATGTCTTCGTGATCCAACCGATCAAGTACCGAACGTACGGCACCTCCGAGTTCAGCACAAGTTTAGCTCAATGACGTCCCTCGAACTCTTGATCCAGCAAAGTGTTGAGGGAGAGTTTTGTCAGCACGACGGCGTGATGACGGTGATGGTGAAGTGATCCGCGCAGGGCTTCACCTAAGCACTACGACAATATGACCGGAGGAGTATACGGTGGAGGGGGGGCGCCGCACACGGCTAAGAAACAATTTATGTGCCTAGAGGTGCCCCCCTGCCCCCGTATATAAAGGAGGGAGAGGGGAGGAGGCCGGCCTAGGGGGCGCCAAGTGGGGGGAAACCCACTTGGACTCCTAGTCCTATTCGCCCCCCCTTCCTTCTATCGGAGGGGGAAAGGGGGAAGGAGAGGGAGAAGGAAAGGGGGGCCGCACCCCCTCCCCTTGTCCAATTTGGACTCCCCATGGGGAGGCACCCCCTTGTGGGCTGCCTTGCCTCTCCCCTATGGCCTATGTGGCCCATTACTTCCCCCAGGGGGTTCCGGTAACCTCCTGGTACTCCGATAAATACCCGAAACACTTCGGAACCATTCCGGTGTCCGAATACTATCGTCCAATATATCAATATTTACCTCTCGACCATTTTGAGACTCCTCGTCATGTCCCTGATCTCATCTAGGACTATGAACATTATTCGGTCACCAAAAACACATAACTCATAATACAAATCGTCATCGAACGTTAAGCGTGCAGACCCTACGGGTTCGAGAACTATGTAGACATGACCGAGACACATCTCCGGTCAATAACCAACAGCGGAACCTGGATGTCATATGTTGGAGATATGCCCTAGAGGCAATCATGTATGATGATATTTCCTATGTGTTTATGAATAAAGATAGTCCTTGGACATTGTCAATGATGTGTATCAGCAAGTATGTGACTTGTTTGTGGGATTATGCATTGGATGATGACTGTCCTAAAAGGTCCCTAGTCGAAAGGGATGTGTGGACGCGCAGCCGACTAGGCTGGCATATGACACGGTCGATGGCTTGGTCTCACTAGCCATGGAGCATTGGATGCTAACCGGATAATATGGACTTGGAAAGGTCTGGTCGGATTCGACATAGTCGGATCCAAGTCGAGATAAGGCCCGAGTCGGACAGACCCAACTATGAGACGCAGCGATATGTCATTTGTGAGTCTCTAGTACAACATATGTTCTATGTCCTAAGACCTGAGCTGGCGCATGTACTCGGGATGGTGACAGACTTGCTTTGGGCCGACCAAACGCTACTCTGTGACTGGGTAGTTACAAAGGTAGGTATCGGGTTTGTCCAGTACCATGTTGCGAGACATGGTCGAGCAAGATGGGATTTGCCCCTCCGATCAGGAGAGATATACTCTGGGCCCCTCGTGTGATCCGACCAGGATAAGCATGGCCATGCGACAAGGATTATGAGCTAATCCGGATTGTGGTCGGTATCACTGGAACGAGAAAGAGGTCGGGCTAGCATAAGGATGACAGTCTCGCCTTGAGCCCGACAACATATATCATGTGGCAAAGGGGCGAAGTGTGACACGTTATGCAGTTCGCCTAACCAGCTTCATAGTCGCTTGGTGGTCGGCACGTCTTGCTAGAGGCCGCTACCAACCGTGCAGGTCGGAGGTGATCCGAACTATGACCAAGCTGACTGAACCTAAGGGGGTCGCGCTTAAGGGAAGGAACCCACGAGGTCGGTTCAGGACACTGGTCGGATGTGATCCGAACTGGACTAGGAACGTGACCGAGTAGACTTTGGGCTTTAGGGCCCGTGCGAGGCCCAAGTGTTGAGCCTGCGACAGACGCCTATATAAAGTGGAGGTGCGGCACACTCACGTGGTTGATCGCTTCGGCGCTGCGACTAGGGTTTGCATGTATTGCGAATAGCCACCTCCACTCGCCGCCGACTGCGTGATCGGACCTAGCAGTCCATCGCACGGTGTTCCTCCTGCACGCGCGGATACCGTTAGAGGCGGTGCACTTGCGCCGCTCCAGCGAACTCGTACGTGTGATTGGACGACTGGCTGTTCGAGGGAGATCGAACGAGGAGGAGACGATCCACGCGGACGCGCTGCCCCAACTCTTCTTCCGCTGCATGGCACTGCGCGTCTAGTGGTAACGAACTGTGATCCATCTCCCGTAGCATGTTCCTGGATGTTCTGCGCGTAGGAAAATTTTAATTTGCAGTCGACGCACCCTACCGTAGAAGCCAGCAGTGGTATCAGAGCCTCTGCTATAGGATTTGGTTTCAGATCGTATGCATATTAGATATGTGGAGGCGGCAGATGAGATCTGTTGTCCTTGAAGAGATCGGCTATGTGCACGGTTGATGTTATCAACTGCACATGAGGATCGTTGAGGCTATGTTTTCTGTAAATCGGGATCGATGAGGTCGTCACACGCTCTACCCCTACCGGTCGGTTATCCGCCATTGGGGTTAACAGTGAAAGGTAAATCCAAATCGGATTCGCGATGATCGATGAGATCGGTCAGATCAGAAAATTCGGCGTGAACGGAGTTCAGCTGCGATTCTATGTGCGTAGCGCCGTGTATTTCGTACCCGACACACAAACCGGTAGAATGCGATTCTATGCATAACTTTGTTTTGCAGGTTTGATGTGAATAGTATGGTTCATGTGTATGTGATGCATGTGTGTAATTTATACGTGGCCTGCGTGTCATGTTTGTCAGCCGGCAGGAGCCAAAGTGATGTCATTATATTGTATAACAACATGCATGTCGACTTGTGACTCTATGTAAAATTCATTACTAGTTGTAGTAGTTGGATAATAGAGATCAGGTTGGTGGCTTGGCGTCCCGGCGTGACAAACAAGATGGAGTTCGTAGATGGTCATCGGAGTCGGAGCCGACCTAGAAGAACATCCATGAAGGAGCCATACTATTTCACAATATGTGTTATATTTGTGATTGTTATGCTTCTTTGTTTCTATGCATGTTAGAATGGTAGAATGATCCCTCATGAATATCAAGCGAATTGCCATCCCCGATGTTGCACCTTCGCATGTCAAGTACGTCTAGTAGTGGGCTCATAAAATTGGGGTGCTGCTAGGTGTCCTTGAACTGAAGGGTTTGTGTCGGACACAGACATGCACTGCATCAGGTTAACTTGACAAGGCTATCAAAATGGTTTTGGGCCTTGTGGCAAAGAAGGTTGGGGGCCGGGGTATGAGATACCTTCCCGACCGGCTGTGAGTCGTATAGAGATACGATTAGCAAGGAGTTGCTTACGGATAGGTATGTTGGCTAGCAAATGATACTAAAGCTCACTAGTCGCATGCGCTAGTCGGATCCTGAATCACCGAGAGTTTGCGGACGGATCTTGACTTGATGGGAGTATTTCTGTTTAGGCTAGAATTACTCTACATAAACACATTGCTTAGTGATTGCATATTTTCTGTTGTAGATCAATGGCACCACCTGCTCAACCCAACTTTGCATTGAAATCAATTCGGAAAAGGATAAACTGAATGGAACAAACTTTACCACCGGTATAGAAATCTGAGAATTGTTCTCAAGCATGATAAAAGGAACATGTTCTCGAGGATCCACTTCGGAGGAACCTGCCGATAATGCTAGTGCCACACTAAGAATTCCTACGTAAACTCGTTGATGAATCAACGGAGATCACTGTCGATGTGGCTTGTATGGAGCCCGATTTGCAACAGCATTTGAAAATGTTGAGGCTTACGATATGATTGAGAGTCTCAAGAGCATGTTTCAGACACGGGCTAGGACCGAAAGGTACAGCGTCTGGCTATCCTTGATGGATTGCAAGCTGAAGGAAGGTGATCCACTGAGCCCACATGTGATCAAGATGTTCGGATATGTGCAAGCTTTGGATCGTTTGGGCTTCCCGCTCTTGGATGAGCTGGCTACTGATGTTGTTCTGGGTTCTCTTCCGCCCAGCTATGGGACGTTCATCTCGAACTATCATATGCATGGCATGGATAAGAAGCTCACTGAATTGCATGGGATGCTCAAGGTGGCAGAGCAGGATATTAAGAAAGGCACGCATCAAGTGTTGATGGTGCAGAAAGCGGCTAAGTTCAAGAAGAGTTGGTCCAAGAAAAGGCTAAGGCAAAGGGCACGAGATGGTAACCTCTGCGCTGCGCCAAGTCTGGACGGACTCAAGACCGTTTGCTTTCACCGCAAGGAGACCGTCCTTTGGAAGAGGAACTGTAGCAAGTGGCTTGCGAGCATGGCAAGAAGGCGGAAATGCTTCTTCGTGCAAAGGTACACTTGTTGCATATGTTATAGACATTTACCTTGTCGACATACCTAGTAGCTCTTGGGTATTTCATACCGGATCGGTTGTTCATATTTGCAACTCGATGCAGGGGCTGGTAAGAACTAGGCGTGTGGCACAAGGAGAGATTGACATCAGGGTCGGCAACAAAGCAAGAGTTGCTGCGTTGGAGGTCGGCATGATGTAGCTCCAGCTTCCTTCCGGATTCATTATGGAATTGAATAATTGTTATTATATTCCTGCACTTAGTAGAAACATTATTTCTGCCTCATGTTTGATGAGTCAAGGTTATGAATTCAATTTAAAGGACAATGGTTGTTTGATATTTTTGAATGGGATGTTCCACGGCTATGCACCCATTGTTGATGGGCTATTTATATTGAATCTAGAACAGGAACCGGTCTATAACGTGAATGTCAAGAGGCATAAGCCTAATGAGATAAATCCGACATACTTCTGGCATTGCCGGCTTGGACACATTAGTCTAAACGCATGAAGAAAGCTCCATGATGATGGGCTCCTAACCCGTCCGACTTGGTCGTTCGAGACATGTGAATCATGCTTGCTCGGCAAGATGACTAAATCTCCTTTCGCAAAGAGTTGCGAGAGGCGTCCGAGCTGTTGGAGCTTATACACAGTGATGTGTGTGGTCTAATGAGCACAACCGCCAGAGGTGGCTATCAAGATGCCGTGACTTTTACCGACGACTTGAGTAGATATGGATATATCTATTTGATGAGGCACAAGTCGGAGACTTTTGAAAAGTTCAAAGAGTTTGAGCGAGGTTGAGAATCAGCTCGGCAAGACTATAAAGCTTCGCGATCGATCGTGGAGGTGAGTACATGAGCCAGAGTTTGATGATCATCTGAAAAGTCGAGGTATAGTACCTCAGCTCACACCTCAAGCACGCCACAAAGAAAGCGGCGTGTCGGAGCGGAGGAATAGGACCTTGTTGGACATGGTCTGGTCTATGATGAGCAAATCGGATTTACCCTTGTCATTTTGGGGATGCGCTCTAGAAAGCGCAGCTTCACACTTAACAGGTACCATCAAAATCCGTAGACAAGACACCGCATGAGATGTGGGTGGGAAGAGTCGGTTTGTCTTTTCTAAAGATTTGGAGTTGTGAAGCATTTGTCAAGCGACTTATGTCAGACAAGCTTACACCCAAGTCGGATAAATGCATATTCGTGGGATATCCGAGGGAAACCTTGGGATATAGCTTCTACAACCAGGAAGAGAACAAAGTGTTTGTTGCTCGGAACGGGGTTTTCCTTGAGAAAGAGTTTCTCAGTCGGGAGGCCAGTGGGAGGATGATTCGACTCGAAGAAATTCGAGGACCACTCGAGGACGGCTCGGCTGGTGATGAGATCATACCGGAGTCAGTCATGGAACCTGTACTGGAAGCGGCACCGGAACCACGGAGGTCGGAGAGATTGCGCAGAGTGTGTGATGTATTGTTGCTAGAAAGTGACGAGCCGGCCACGTATGCGGAAGCGATGGTGAGCCCAGATTCCGAGGCATGGTGGAGGCCATGAGATCGAGTTAAAGTCCATGGATGAGAATCAAGTCAGGACTTGGTTGATCCACCACCGGCGAATCGCCATTGGTTGCAAATGGGTCTTTAAGAAGAAAACCGATGTGGATGGAAGTGTTCAGATCCACAAAGCTCGGCTTGTCGCTAACGGTTATGGACAAGTTCAAGGAATTGACTACGACGAGACTTACTCGCCGATAGTGATGCTGAAGTCGGTGAGGATCATACTAGCTATAGCTGCATATTTCGATTACGAGATATGGCAGATGGATGCCAAAACGGCTTTCCTTCACGGAAATTTAACCGAGGACGTGTATATGATACAACCCGAGGGTTTTGTCGATCCGACTAGCACTAGTAAGGTATGCAAGCTCAAGAGATCCATTTATGGGTTGAAGCAAGCATCTCGGAGTTGGAACATTCGTTTTGATGAGGTCGTCACTGATCTCGGTTTCATCAAAAGAGGAGAGGACTCTTGTTTATACAAGAAGTTAAGTGGGAGCTCGATAGTGTTTTTGATCTTGTATGTGGACGACATACTACTGATCGTGAACGATGTTTCGATGTTAAACTCGGTCAAGGGATCATTGAATGGCAAGTTTTCGACGAAGGACCTTGGTGAGGCAGTCTATATTTTAGGCATTAAGATCTATAGAGATAGATCGAGGAGGCTGCTCGGCCTAAGCCAGAGCACGTACATAGATAAAGTGTTGAAGCGGTTCAACATGAGTGAGGCGAAGAAAGGGTTCTTGCCACTCTCACATGGTATAAGGCTAAGCGAGACTCGAGTCCTTGACATCGATGAGCGAAGCGGGATGAGTAGGATTCTGTATGCCTCGGCAATCGGATCCATCATGTATGCCATGATATGTACAAGGCCTGATGTTGCTTTTGCAATAAGCCTAACAAGTAGATACCAGGCCAACCCAGGAGAGAGTCACTAGGCAGCGGTAAAGACTATTTTGAAGTACCTGAAAAGGACTAAAGAGATGTTCCTAGTTTATGGAGGTGAGGAAGAGCTCGTCGTAAGGGGTTACGTCGATGCTAGTTTCCAAACCGACAGAGATGATTGTCGATCACAGTCCGGATTCGTGTACGTCCTGAATGGAGGAGCAGTGCACTGGATGAGTTCCAAGCAGGATACGATGGCCGATTCAACCACAGAAGCCGAATACATTGCGGCTTGTGAAGCTGCAAAGGAAGGTGTTTGGATCCGGCATTTTCTAGATGATCTTGGTATTTTCCCAGCCTCGGTGAAACCGTTGGACCTTTATTGTGATAATTCTGGTGCCATCGCACAAGCCAAGGAGCCGAGGAATCACCACAAGGTCAGACACATAGATCGGAAATATCACCTGATACGAAAGATCGTAAAGAATGGTGATGTAGAGTTATGCAAGATTCACACGGATGCAAACGTTGCAGATCCGTTGACTAAGCCGCTTCCACAACCCAAGCATGAGGGGCACGTTAGATCTATGGGCATTCGATGTCTATTTGATTGACTCTAGTGCAAGTGGGAGACTGTTGGAGATATGCCCTAGAGGCAATCATGTATGATGATATTTCCTATGTGTTTATGAATAAAGATAGTCCTTGGACATTATCAATGATGTGTATCATCAAGTATGTGACTTGTTTGTGGGACTATGCATTGTATGATGACTGTCCTAAAAGATCCCTAGTCGAAAGGGCTGTGTGGACGCGCAGCCGACTAGACTGGCATATGACACGGTCGATGGCTTGGTCTCACTAGCCATGGAGCATGGGATGCTAACCGGATAATATGGACTTGGAAAGGTCTGGTCGGATTCGACGTAGTCGGATCCGAGTCGAGATAAGGCCCGAGTCGGACAGACCCAACTATGAGACGCAGCGATATGTCATCTGTGAGTCTCTAGTACAACATACGTTCTATGTCCTAAGACCTGAGCTGACGCATGTACTCGGGATGGTGACAGACTTTCTTTGGGCCGACCAAACGCTAATCCGTGACTGGGTAGTTACAAAGGTAGGTTTCAGGTTTGTCCAGTCCCATGTTGCGAGACATGGTCGAGCAAGATGGGATTTGCCCCTCCGATCAGGAGAGATATACTCTGGGCCCCTCGTGTGATCCGACCAGGATAAGCATGGCCATGCGAAAAGGATTATGAGATAATCTGGATTGTGGTCGGTATCACTGGAACGAGAAAGAGGTCGGGCTAGCACAAGGATGACAGTCTCGCCTTGAGCCTGACAACATATATCATGTGGCAAAGGGAGCGAAGTGTGACACGTTATGCTGTGTTCGCCTAACCAGCTTCATAGTCGCTTGGTGGTCGGCACGTCTTGCTAGAGGCCGCTACCAACCGTGCAGGTCGGAGGTGATCCGAACTGTGACCAAGCTGACCTGAACCTAAGGGGTCGCGAGCTTAAGGGAAGGAACCTACGAGGTCGGTTCGTAGGACACTGGTCGGATGTGATCCGAACTGGACTAGGAACATGACCGAGTAGACTTTCGGCTTTAGGGTCCGTGCGAGGCCCAAGTGTTGAGCCTGCGACGGACGCCTATATAAAGTGGAGGTGCGGCACACTCACGTGGTTGATCGCTTCGGCGCTGCGACTAGGGTTTGCATGTGTTGCGAATAGCCACCTCCACTCGCCGCCGACTGCATGATCGGACCTAGCAGTCCGTCGCACGGTGCTCCTCCTGCACGCGCGGATACCGTTAGAGGTGGTGCACTTGCGCCGCTCAGGCGAACTCGTACGTGGGATCGGACGACTGGCTGTTCGAGGGATATCAAACGAGGAGGAGACGATCCACGCGGACGCACTGCCCCAACTCTTCTTTCGCTGCAAGACACTGCGCGTCTAGTGGTAACGAACTGTGATCCATCTCCCGTAGCATGTTCCTGGATGTTCTGCGCGTAGGAAAATTTTAATTTGCAGTCGACGCACCCTACCGTAGAAGCCAACATCATATTCGTTCCTACATATTCTACAAAGATATTTATCGGTCAAACCACAATGACAACATACGTCATTCCCTTTGTCATCGGTATGCTACTTGCCCGAGATTCGATCGTGGGTATGTTCATACCTAGTTCAATCTTGTTACCGGCAAGTCTCTTTACTCGTTCCGTAATACATCATCCCGCAACTAACTCACTAGTTGCAATGCTTGCAAGGCTTAAGTGATGTGTATTACCGAGAGGGCCCAGAGATACCTCTCCGACAATCGGAGTGACAAATCCTAATCTCGAAATACGCCAACCCAACATGTACCTTCGGAGACACCTGTAGAGCACATTTGTAATCACCCAGTTACATTGTGACGTTTGGTAGCACACAAAGTGTTCCTCCGGTAAACGGGAGTTGCATAATCTCATAGTCATAGGAACATGTATAAGTCATGAAGAAAGCAATAGCAATAAAACTTAACGATCATTATGCTAAGCTAACGGATGAGTCTTGTCCATCACATCATTCTCCTAATGATGTGATCCCGTTCATCAGATGACAACACATGTCTATGGTTAGGAAACTTAACCATCTTTGATTAACGAGCTAGTCTAGTAGAGGCATACTAGGGACACTATGTTTTGTCTATGTATTCACACATGTATCAAGTTTCCAGTTAATACAATTCTAGCATTAATAATAAACATTTATCATGATATAAGGAAATATAAATAACAACTTTATTATTGCCTCTAGGGCATATTTCCTTCACTTCGGTGTATCACCCACAGACCAATGGATAGGTCGAATGGGCTAATGGACTCATGATGAGCGGCATAAAACCCCGTGTGGTCCTTTCCCTGAAGGAATCAGATTGCCACTGGGTAGAGGAGCTTGACTCTGTATTATGGGGACTGCGCACCACCCTCAACCGGTCAACGGGATACACACCATTTTTTTGGTGTACGGCGCAGAGGTAGTCCTCCCATGCGATCTCATCCATGACACGCCTGGAGTGCGCATGTACGAAGAAAAGGAAGCCGAGTTGGATCGGCAGGATGACCTAAACGCCATGGAAGGAGAGCACGACATAGCTCGGTCCCGCTCCACATTCTATCAATAGCGGGCCTGGCGCTACCAGAGCAAGGAAGTTCGGGCGAAAGCATACAACATAGGCGAACTTGTCCTCCGTCTCCCTAAGATGCAAAAGAACAAGCTCTCGCTTAAAAGGGAGGGTCCTTTCATAATCGATAAAGTACTAGCAGGAGGAGCATATCGCCTTCACAATCCAACGGATAATCGCCTCGAACCAAACTGATACATCCATTTTGCATCATGATTTTATATATATATTTATTGCATTATGGGTTGTTATTACACATTATGATACAATACTTATGCCTTTCCTCTCTTATTTTACAAGATTTACATGAAGAGGGAGAATGCCGGTAGTTAGAATTCTGGACCGGAAAGGAGCAGATCTGAGAGACCTATTCTGCACAACTCCAAAAGTCCTGAAATTTATGAAGAATTATTTTTGGAATATATAAAAAATATTGGGCGAATAAAATACCAGATGGGACCCACCAGGTGGCCACAAGCCTGGGGGCGCGCCCCCAGGGCTTGTGGGCACCCTGGCAGGTCTCCGGTGCCCATCTTATGCTATATGAAGGATTTTTACCTTGAAAAAATCATAAGGAAGCTTTCGGGACGAAGCGCCGCCGTCTCGAGGCGGAACCTGGGCAAAAGCAATCTAGGGCTCTGGCAGAGCTTTTCTGCCGGGGAAACTTCCCTCCGCGAGGGGGAAATCGAAGTCATCATCATCACCAACGATCCTCTCATTGAGAGGGGGTCAAGCTCCATCAACATCTTCACCAGCACCATCTCCTCTCAAACCCTAGTTCATCTCTTGTATCCGATCTTTGTCTCAAAACCTCAGATTGGTACCTCTGGGTTGCTAGTAGTGTTGATTACTCCTCGTAGTTGATGCTAGTTGGTTTATTTGGTGGAAGATCATATGTTCAGATACTTAATGATATTCAATACCCCTCTGATTATGAACATGAATATTCTTCGTGAGTAGTTACGTTTGTTCCTGGGGACATGGGAGAAGTCTTGTTATAAGTAATCATGTGAATTTGGTATTCATTCGATATTTTGATGAGAAGTATGTTTTCTTTCCTCTAGTGGTGTTATGTGAACGTCGACTACATGACACTTCACCATGCTTTGGGCCTAAGGGAAGGCATTGGTAAGTAATAAGTAGATGATGGGTTGTTAGGGTGACAGAAGCTTAAACCCTAGTTTATGTGTTGCTTCGTAAGGGGCTGATTTGGATCCACATGTTTCATGCTATGGTTAGATTTATCTTAATTCTTATTTCGTAGTTACAGATGCTTGCAATAGGGGTTAATCATAAGTGGGAGGCTTGTACAAGTAAGGACATCACCCAAGCACCGGTCCACCCACATATCAAATTATCTAAGTAACAAACGTGAATCATATGAGCATGATGAAAACTAACTTGACAATAATTCCCATGTGTCCTCGGGAGCACTTTGCTTTATATAAGACTTCGTCCAGGCTTGTCCTTTGCTACAAAAAGGATTGGGCCACCTTGCTGCACCTTTGTTACACTTGTTACTTGTTACCCATTACAATTTATCTTATCACACAACTATCTGTTACTTATAATTTCAGTGCTTGCAGAGAATACCTTGATGAAAACCGCTTGTCATTTCCTTCTGCTCCTCATTGGGTTCGACACTCTTACTTATCGAAAGGACTGGATAGATCCCCTATACTTGTGGGTCATCATAAACCCATGGAACGCAGCTCGGCTTCGACGCTTCTATGACTAGTCCGGTGTCGTCATCTTAACTACCCTTTTTTTCTTTGTTCTATGTTTTTTCTTTTTACTTTTTTTTGGGAATTAGCACCTCCTGGGCTATGTTCGGATAAACCAAACTGTGTTCAGCTCTTTAAGTAAACATCTTCGAATGTACTACCCAGATTTACCTGGGGGCTCTTTTCAAGAAGCCACTCGATATACTTTTCGTGCACATATTCGTCTTTGTCGTGCTTGCACCCTTTCCTGTACCATTTCAAGCCATCATATGCACCAATTTGACTTAAATTTTTTGCCAAGCTGGGATGCCTGGCTCCTGTTCCTACCCCCCTACTTTCCCGATTGTTCGGCTAGGGGGTAAAGGGAGCACCTCTGCAATTGCTACGATCGGTTCAGCCGTGTACGTGCCTTAGACAGGTGAAGCCGAAAGCTAGCGTTCTTAAGAAAATAATGGGTCGACCATGAGGGAAGTGAAAATAATTAGGTGTTCACCACCAAAAACTTGGGGTCGATTCCCAACCCGACTAATACTGTAGGTATTTGGACGCAATGTTTGTGGTCAACATGACAAACCTGAAGAAAGGAACCCATGGAGGAACTATTTTCTTCAAAAGATGTTTCTTGCGTTAAAAAGTAATATAACATAACTCTTCATACGTGCTCTCGTCTGTTTACACCAAATGGACGGATTACCTAGTTACCCAACGTGACTTCCTGTTTCTAAGTCTCATAGTACGGAACACTCCCCGACCACTGATACGTCTCCAACGTATCTATATTTTTTTATTGCTCCATGCTACTTTATCTACTATTTTGGACTATATTGGGCTTTATTTTCCACTTTTATATTATTTTTGGGACTAACCTATTAACCGGAGGCCCAGCCCAGAATTGTTGTTTTTTTTGCCTATTTCATTTTTTTGAAGAAACGGAATATCAAACGGAGTCCAAACAGAATGAAACCTTCGGGAACGTGATTTTCTCACCGAATGTGATCCAGGAGAGTTGGACCCTACTCCAAGAAGTAAAAGAGGCAGTCACGAGGGTGGGGGCGCCCCCCCTAGGGCGTGTCCCCCTACCTCGTGGGCCCCCTGTTGCTCTACCGACGTACTCCTTCCTCCTATATATACCTACGTACCCCCAAACGATCAGAACAGGAGCCAAAAACCTAATTCCACCGCCGCAACTTCTTGTATCCACGAGATCCCATCTTGGGGCCTGTTCCGGAGCTCCGCCAGAGGGGGCATCCACCACGGAGGGCTTCTACATCATCACCATAGCCCCTCCGATGAAGTGTGAGTAGTTTACTTTAGACCTTCGGTTCCATAACTAGTAGCTAGATGGCTTCTCCTCTCTTTTTGGATCTCAATACAATGTTCTCCCCCTCTCTCATGGAGATCTATTCGATGTAATCTTCTTTTTGCGGTGTGTTTGTTGAGACCGATGAATTGTGGATTTATGATCAAGTTTATCTATGAATAATATTTGAATCTTCTCTGAATTCTTTTATGTATGATTGGTTATCTTTGCAAGTCTCTTCGAATTATCCGTTTGGTTTGGCCAACTAGATTGGTAGTTCTTGCAATGGGAGAAGTGCTTAGCTTTGGGTTCAATCTTGTGGTGTCCTTTCCCGGTGTGATGAAGGGCAGCAAGGCACGATTGTATTGTTGCCATCGAGGATAACAAGATGGGGTTTTATCATATTGCATGAATTTATCCCTCTACATCATGTCATCTTGCTTAAGGCGTTACTCTGTTTTTAACTTAATACTCTAGATGCATCTTTGGATAGCGGTCGATGAGTTGAGTAATAGTAGTAGATGCAAGGGAGTCGGTCTACTTGTCTCGGACGTGATGCCTATATACATGATCATACCTAGATATTCTCATAACCATGCTCAATTCTGTCAATTGCTCAACAGTAGTTTGTTCACCCACCGTAGAATACTTATGCTCTTGAGAGAAGCCACTAGTGAAACCTATGGCCCCCGGGTCTATTATCATCATATCAATCTCCATTATTTTAATACTTGCTTTGTTTTTAAGTTGCCTTTTACTTTTCACTTTGCATCTCTATACCAAAAATACCAAAAATATTATTTATCATCTCTATTAGATCTCACTCTCGTAAGTGACCGTGAAGGGATTGACAACCCCTAATCGCGTTGGTTGCGAGGAGCTGTTGTTTTGTGCAGGTACGAGGGACTTGTGCATAGCCTCCTACTGGATTGATACCTTGGTTCTCAAAAACTGAGGGAAATACTTACGCTACTTTGCTGCATCATCCTCTCCTCTTTGGGGAAATCCAACGCAGTTCTCAAGAGGTAGCAAGAAGAATTTCTGGCGCCATTGCCGGGGAGGCTTACGCAAGAGCAAGTCAAGACTTGGACTCCTAACAACAAGACACTTCTGGCACCGTTAAAGTCTACATACCAAGTACCCATCACAATCCCTATCTCCCGCATTACATTAGTTGCCATTTGCCTCTCATTTTCCTCTCCCCCACTTCACCCTTGTCGTTTTATTCGCCCTCTCTCTCCCAATCTCCTCCTCTTTTTCCCATTTGTCTTTTCCTCGTACGCTTGTTTGCTCGTGTGTTAGTTTGCTTGCTTGTCGTTATATCTGAAATTGGGAGAATTATTGCCGATATGGGCGATAATAATATCATAGAAAATTCTGAAGCTCCTGCTGAAGAATCCCCTACCTATCATACAAAAAGATTTCGAATTGGTAGTGGTAATATTATTGGAAAAGGAGTTATTCAAGATTTCTTTACTTGTGCTGGTGCTTTGCCCTCTATGGGTGGTTCTATTCTCCATAGAACTAGTAGCCTTGCAGACGCTATTGCCATGCTTATCATTGAACTTGAAAGGCAATTTATGCATATGCACCCTTCTATACAAAGAATTTTCCTAGAATTTTCCAATATTGAACACTCCTCTGTTAAGCATGCCGCTACAATCTTTTAGGCTCATGAATTCAGATTTATAATAAAAGAAGCCAAAGAAATCTTTGCACATTATAGGGTGGACGCTGGTCGTCCTCCCATAGAATCTATCATTTTTGATCAAGAAGAAATAATGCATTTTCAATCTATCGACTATGTTGCTTTCAATGAAAATCTTAGAAAAAGAAGGTGCCTACCAATATTTTAATTGATAGAATCTCTGAACTTAATGATGATTTGGCTATTCGAAATAATGAGCTAGGATGCTCTCTTGAGTATAGGCTCACCAAGTTCTGTCAGAAGAACGCTTATAATGATGAATTGGTTGTGCAATACGAAGGGCCGAAAGAGGAACCTATACCTCCTAAAATTGATCTTGGGGACTTTTGTCCTATTAAATTTAGCCCTTTTTATTACTTTTTCTTGCCTCAAAGAAAACTTGATGCCGAACATAGAGAATATGAAATGAGTTTCACCGATCTATCTTATTACTACGGCACTACCTAGATCTATCCTTGCTTTTATGCCTAGCTAGGGGTGTTAAACGATAGCGCTTGTTGGGAGGCAACCCAATTTTACTTTTAGTTTTTTTGTTTTTGCTTATGTTTAGGAATAAATAATCCATCTAGCCTCTGTTTAGATGTGGTTTTATGTTTTATTTAGTGTTTGTGCCAAGCTAGACCTATTGGATCTTCTTGGATGATAGTTATTTGATCTTGCTGTAATTTCCAGAAACTTTGCGATCAGTGCCCGAATTATTAAAAATCACCAGAACGTGATAAAATACTGATTCCAATTGATGCTGATCAATAAACAAATTGTCTAGGTCTTATAATTTTGGTAGATTTTTTGGAGTTCCTAAGTTTGCGTTAGTTACAGATTACTACAGACTGTTCTGTTTTTGACAGATTCTGTTTTTCGTGTGTTGTTTGCTTATTTTGATGAATCTATGGCTAGTAAAATAGTTTATAATCCATAGAGAAGTTGCAATACAGTAGGTTTAACACCAATATAAATAAAGAATGAGTTAATTACAGTACCTTAAAGTAGTCTTTTGTTTTCTTTCTCTAACGGAGCTCACGAAATTTCTATTGAGTTTTGTGTTGTGAAGTTTTCAAGTTTTGGGTAAATTCTTTTTATGGATTATGGAACAAGGAGTGGCAAGATCCTAAGCTTTGGGATGTCCATGGCACCCCCAAGATAATCCAAGGACACCAAAAAGTCAAAGCTTGGGGATGCCCCGGAAGGCATCCCCTCTTTCGTCTACTTCCATCGGTAATTTACTTGGAGCTATATTTTTATTCACCACATGATATGTGTTTTGCTTGGAGTGTCTTGTATTATTTGCGTCTTTGCTTGCTAGTTTACCACAATCATCCTTGCTGTACACACCTTTTGAGAGAGCCATACATAAATTGGAATTTGATAGAATACTCTATGTGCTTCACTTATATCTTCTGAGCTTGATAGTTTTGCTCATAGTGCTTCACTTATATCTTTTGAGCGTGATAATTTTTGCTCTAGTGCTTCACTTAGATCTTTTAGAGCATGGTGGTGGATTTGTTTCAAAGAAAATATTTATCTCTCATGCTTCACTTAGATTATTTTGAGAGTCGTTAATAGCATGGTAATTTGCTTAATATTAATATACTTGGTATTCAAGATATGTGAAACTTTCTTTTGAGTGCATAGAATACTAAGAAAAGTTTGATGCTTGATAATTGTTTTGAGATATGAAGATGGTAATATTAGAGCCATGCTAGTTGAGTAGTTGTGAATTTAAAGAATACTTGTGTTGAAGTTTGTGATTCCCGTAGCATGCACGTATGGTGAACCGTTATGTGATGAACTCGGAGCATGATTTATTTATTGATTGTCTTCCTTATGAGTGGCGGTCGGGGACGAGCGATGGTCTTTTCCTACCAATCTATCCCCCTAGGAGCATGCACGTAATACTTTGCTTTGATAACTTCTAGATTTTTTCAATAAGTATATGAGTTCTTTATGACTAATGTTGAGTCCATGGATTATACGCACTCCTTCCACCATTGCTAGCTTCTCTAATACCGCGCACTTTTTGCCGGTATCATACACCCACAATATATCTTCCTCAAAACAGCCACCATACCTACCTATCATGGCATTTCCATAGCCATTCTGAGATATATTGCCAAGCAACATTCTACCGTTCCGTTTATTATGACACGCTCCATTATTGTCATATTGCTAGCATGATCATGTAGTTGACATTGTATTTGTGGCAAAGCCACCTTTCATAATTCTTTCATACATGTCACTCTTATTTCATTGCATATCCCGGTACACCGCCGGAGGCATTCATATAGAGTCATACTTTGTTCTAAGAATCGAGTTGTAACTGTTGAGTTGTAAGAAAAATAAAAGTGTGATGATCATCATTTTTAGAGCATTGTCCCAAGTGAGGAAAGGATGATGGAGACCATGATTCCCCCACAAGTCGGGGTGAGACTCCGGACGAAAAAAAATGAAAAAAAGAGGCCATAAAAAGGGAGAAAAGGCCCAAATAAAAAAATGAGAGAAAAAGAGAGAAGGGACAATGCTACTATCCTTTTACCACACTTGTGCTTCAAAGTAGCACCAAGATCTTCATGATAGAGAGTCTCTCATTTTGTCACTTTCATATACTAGTGGGAGTTTTTCATTATATAACTTGGCTTGTATATTCCAATGATGGGCTTCCTCAAATGCCCTAGGTCTTCGTGAGCAAGCGAGTTGGATGCACACCCACTTAGTTTCTTTTGTTGAGCTTTCATATACTTATAGCTCTAGTGCATCCGTTGCATGGCAATCCCTACTCACTCACATTGATATCTATTGACGGGCATCTCCATAGCCCATTGATACGCCTAGTTGATGTGAGACTATCTTCCGTCCTTTTGTCTTCTCCACAACCACCATTCTATTCCACATATAGCGCTATATCCATGGCTCACGCTCATGTATTGCGTGAAGATTGAAAAAGTTTTCAAAATGTTAAAGTATGAAACAATTGCTTGGCTTGTCATCGGGGTTGTGCATGATTTAAATATTTTGTGTGGGGAAGATGGAGCATAGCCAGACTATATGATTTTGTAGGGATAACTTTCTTTGGCCATGTTATTTTGAGAAGACATAATTGCTTAGTTAGTATGCTTGAAGTATTATTATTTTTATGTCAATATGAACTTTTTTCTTGAATCTTTCGGATCTGAATATTCATACCACAATTAAGAAGATTTACATTGAAATTATGCCAAAGTATCACTCCGCATCAAAAATTCTCTTTTCATCATTTACCTACTCGAGGAAGAGCAGGAATTAAGCTTGGGGATGCCTGATACGTCTCCAACATATCTATATTTTTTGATTGCTCCATGCTACTTCATCTACTGTTTTGGACTATATTGGGCTTTATTTTCCACTTTTATATTATTTTTGGTACTAACCTATTAACCGGAGGCCCAGCCCAGAATTGCTGGTATATCAAACGGAGTCCAAACGGAATGAAACCTTCGGGAACGTGATTTTCTCACCGAACATGATCCAGGAGACTTGGACCCTACTCCAAGAAGTAACAGAGGTGGTCACGAGGGTGGGGGCGCCCCCACCCCCCTAGGGCGCATCCCCTGCCTTGTGGGCCCCCTGTTGCTCCACCGACGTACTCCTTCCTCCTATATATACCTACGTACCCCCAAATGATCAGAACAGGAGCCAAAAACCTAATTCCACCGCCGCAACTTCCTGTATCCATGAGATCCCATCTCGGGGCCTGTTCAGGAGCTCCGACGGGGGGGCATCCACCACGGAGGGCTTCTACATCATCACCTTAGCCCCTCCGATGAAGTGTGAGTAGTTTACTTCAGACCTTCGGGTCCATAGATAGTAGCTAGATGGCTTCTTCTCTCTTTTTTGATCTCAATACAATGTTCTCCCCCTCTCTCGTGGAGATCTATTCGATGTAATATTCTTTTTGCGGTGTGTTTGTTGAGACCGATGAATTGTGGGTTTATGATCAAGTTTATCTATGAATAATATTTGAATCTTCTCTAAATTCTTTTATGTATGATTGGTTATCTTTGCAAGTCTCTTCAAATTATCCGTTTGGTTTGGCCAACTAGATTGGTAGTTCTTGCAATGGGAGAAGTGCTTAGCTTTGGGTTCAATCTTGTGGTGTCCTTTCCCAGTGACAGAAGGGGCAGCAAGGCACGTATTGTATTGTTGCCATCGAGGATAACAAGACGGGTTTTATCATATTGCATGAATTTATCCTCTACATCATGTCATCTTGCTTAGGCGTTACTCTGTTTTAACTTAATACTCTAGATGCATCTTTGGATAGCGGTCGATGAGTGGAGTAATAGTAGTAGATGCAGGCAGGAGTCGGTCTACTTGTCTCGGACGTGATGCCTATATACATGATCATACCTAGATATTCTCATAACCATGCTCAATTCTGTCAATTGCTCAACAGTAATTTCTTCACCCATCGTAGAATACTTATGCTCTTGAGAGAAGCCACTAGTGAAACCTATGGCCCCCGGGTCTATTCTCATCATATCAATCTCCATTACTTTAATACTTGCTTTGTTTTTACTTTGCTTTTTACTTTTCACTTTGAATATCTATACTAAAAATACCAAAAATATTATTTATCATCTCTATCAGATCTCACTCTCGTAAGTGACCGTGAAGGGATTGACAACCCCTAATCGCGTTGGTTGCGAGGAGCTGTTGTTTTGTGCAGGTACGAGGGACCTGTGCATAGCCTCCTACTGGATTGATACCTTGGTTCTCAAAAACTGAGGGAAATACTTACGCTACTTTGCTGCATCATCCTCTCCTCTTCGGGGAAATCCAACGCAGTGCTCAAGAGGTAGCAACCACTGGCTAGGGAGGCGGAAGCCGATGGCGGGTTAAGACAGCGTTTACAATGCGGATCGAGACGACTTGATGTACAGTACATAGATACATAGGATCAAGCACCCTACTCCTTGTCAATATTACCTATCAAGCTATCTAGGGCACAATCCTCTTGGGAGTACCGAGCAGCAGACATCACTTGGTCGTACACCAGGCGCAGCGGTATTTCTTGCCCGTCCGGCCCTACCGGCCCAACACGAGCCATATGTTTTGGCTCGAGTTTGGTAAACCGGGTCTTCACCATCGCCCAGGCTTCGCGCGCTCCTTCTCGTCAAGCTGATATCTTCCATAAATCAAAACAACGCTGAGCTCCCTTGAAGCGATTGGCCAATTCGTCCATACCTTCTGGAGGCGTCTCGGTTGGCCATAACGCCTTGGCCATGCTTGATACGTCTCCAACGTATCTATAATTTTTTATTGTTCCATGCTGTTATATTATCAATCTTGGATGTTTTATAATCATTTTATAGTCGTTTTATACCATTTTTTGGTACTAACCTATTGACATAGTGCCAAGTGCGAGTTGCTATTTTCTGCATGTTTTTTACATTGCAGGAAATCAATACCAAACGGAGTCCATATGCTACGAAACTTCACGGAGAATTTTTATGGACCAGAAGACACCTAATGGGCCAAGGCAATGCCTGGGGGTGCTCCGAGGGGAGAACAACCCACCAGGGCACGCCAGGAGGCCCAGCGCGCCCTAGTGGGTTGTGCCCACCTCAGGTGCCCCCGAGACCGCCTCTTTGCTCTATAAATACCCCAATATTCTTGAAATCCTAGGGGAATCGACGAAAATCAATTCCAGCCGCCGAAGAGTCCAGAACCACCAGATCCAATCTAGACACCATCACGGAGGGGTTCACCACTTCCATTGGTGTCTCTCTGATGATGCACGAGTAGTTCTTTGTAGACCTTCGGGTCCGTAGTTAGTAGCTATATGGCTTCCTCTCTCTCGCTGGATTCTCAATACAATGGTCTCTTGCAGATCCATATGATGTAACTCTTGTTGCGGTGTGTTTGTTGGGATCGGATTAACTTTGAGTTTATGATCAGATCTATCTTTTTATATTGAAAGTTATTTGAATTTCTTTGATCTCTTATATGCATGATTTATTATAGCCTTGTATTTCTTCTTGGATATTTGGGTTTTGTTTGTCCAACTTGATCTATTTATCTTGTAATGGGAAGAGGTGCTTTGTAGTGGGTTCGATCTTACGGTGCTTCATCCCAGTGACAGAAGGGGACCCGACACGTATGTATCGTTACTACTAAGGATAAAACGATGGGGTCTATCTCTACATAGATAGATCTTTTTTACATCATGTCATCGTTCTTATTTCATTACTCCGTTTCTCCATGAATTTAATACACTAGATGCATGCTGGATAGCTGTCGATGTGTGGAGTAATAGTAGTAGATGCAGGCAGGAGTCGGTCTACTAATCTTGGACGTGATGCCTATATAATGATCATTTCCTGGATATCGCCATGATTATTTGAAGTTCTATCAATTGCCCGACAGTAATTTTTTACCCACCGTTTGCTATTTTTCTCGAGAGAAGCCACTAGTGAAACCTACGGCCCATGTGTCTCTTTCTCATATATTTGCCTTTGCGATCTACGTTTCCTTTGCTTTTATTTTCAGATATATTAAACCAAAAATACAAAAATACCTTGCTGCGTTTTATTCTTATTTATTTTATTTGGCGTTCGATCTATCAACCTACTACAATTTCCTCACGTCTGTTTGCCTATCTTGAGGCGCCGCTACCCGAAAGGGATTGACAACCCCTTTAACACGTCGGGTTGCGAGTAGTTGTTATTTGCGTGCAGGTGTTGTTTACGTTGTGTTGCTTGATTCTCCTACTGGTTCGATAACCTTGGTTTCATCACTGAGGGAAATACCTACTGCTGCTGTGCTGCATCATCCCTTCCTCTTTGGGGAAATACCGACATAGTCCTAGCAGACATCAAAAGGAATTTTTGGCTCTGTTGTCGGGGAGGATCTTCAACATATACCAGGTTCCTAATCACAAATCTCACCTCCTCGCAATTTACATTATTTTCCATTTTCCTCTCATTTTCCTCTCCCTCACTTCACAAAAATTTGACGTTTTGTTCGCCCTCTTTTTCGCTCACCATTTTCTCGTCTGCTTAAGTTCTCTTCTTTGTCGCCATGATCGATCGCAAAAAGGCTAGGGGTTTTCTCCCGAGTTTTTATGCTTTGGATAGCCCCTCTGTCCTCTCTAATCTCATAAACAATGATGCTATAGAAGGACTTACCGGGGTTGTTAAGGAATATCTTAACAATTTTGATGAAGATGATCCCGGAATTTTTCATTATTTACTTGATGAATCTTTGAAAGATGTGTGGGATAGGTTGTTGAGAATTAGAGCTAGCTATGTGCCCCAATATCAGATAGAGATATACTTGAAAGGTTTTTATGTTGGTTTACCTTCTTCCTTCAAGCAAGTTTTGGATTCTATATCTGAAAATGGTTTTCTTGGAGCGGATTCCATTGATACTTATGAAAAGATGAAAACCATATTTGGGCACCCAAAGGAGGATAAGGTTGAATCAACTACCCTTATGAGCTTTCATCAAAATGAAATAATCAAAGAGATGAAGGCTAGTTTAGATACGAATTTTCGCAATGTGCTTAATCTTTCTTCTGCTATAATTGGCCATGTGCTTTCACAAAATAGAAAATTAAATTCCATTGATAGGAAATTTTCTTTTTGCTTTCAAAAGGACAAGGATGACAAACTTAGATCCTTGCTTTATGCCTAGCTAAGGGCGTAAAACTATAATGCTTGTTGGGAGGCAACCCAATGAATAAAATTTATTTTTCCTTTTTGCTTTCTGTTCTTGAGTGTTTGCACAATTATGCTACTATTATGATTGTGTTTTTTGTGTTTTAGTTAGTGTTTGTGCCAAGTAAATCCTTTAGGATCTTCTTGGGTGAGAGTTGTTTGATCTTGCTAAAAAACAAAAACTTTTGCGCTCATGAAAACAATTGTTAAAAATCACCAGAGCGTGAGAAAATACCAATTCTTCTTGCAGAAGATTAATATACAAATTGCTCGGGTCGTCCTGATTTTTCCGAATTTTTTAAGTTACATAAGTATTCGAAATAGTCAGATTGCTACAGATTGTTTTGTTTTTGACAGATTCTGTTTTCTTTGCGTTGTGTGCTTGTTTTGATGGCTCTATGGTTTTCTTTGATGATTTTTTGCCATAGAAAAGTTGAAATACAATAGATATAATGCAAGAGAAAAATATGAATTGGTTTGATACAGTAATTAAAGTAGTGATTTGCTTTCTTATACTAACGGATCTCATGAAGGTTTTGGTGAGTTTTGTGTGATTGAAGTTTTCAAGTTTTGGGTTATCTTATGATGGATGAAGGAATAAGGAGTAAGAAGAGACTAAGCTTGGGGATGCCCTGGCATCCCAAGCTATTATCCAAAAGAGAGCAAGTAACTAAGCTTGGGGATGCCCCAAGTGGCATCCCCTCTTTCTTCTAACGACCATCGGTATTTTACTCGAAGCTATATTTTTATTCGTCACATACTATGAGTTTTGCTTGGAGCGTCTTGTATGATATGAGTCTTTGCTTGTTTGGTTTTCCCTTTTAAGTCTTGATTCCTTGCTGGACACACCTATTTGAGAGAGCCAAAATTATGTCATGACATGTTAGAATTGCTCTCTATGCTTCACTTAAATTTTTATGAGCTATGGACTTGCTCTAGTGCTTCACTTATATCTTTTTGAGCACGGTGTGCTTTAGTATTTTTGAAGAAATGCTCTCTTGATTCACTTATATTTATTTGAGAGTTAGTAAAATTTTCAAGAAATTCTCTCTTGCTTCACTTAAATTAATTTGAGAGAAAGAAAAATTATGCTCATGATCTTCCCTTATATTTGTTTGAGCTTATCAAAAGCAACATATGAAAAATAGTACCAAAGTGATAGATATCCAAGAAGGATATAATAAAAACTTCCATGAAGATCATTGGACAAAATAAACTTGATTCCTTGTAATAGTTTTGAGATATGATGATGAGATATGTGAGTCATGTTGATGAGTAATTATGCTTTAGTAAGAATATTGGTGTTAAGGTTTGTGATTCCCTATGCAAGCACGAAAGTCAATAGTCATGCAATGAAATTATATCCTACTTGTGGTGCATTATTTAGTGTTAATTATGCTTAATTCTCGCTTATGAGATTATTCATTTCTTGGTTGGTCACTTCTCAATCTTTTGCTAGCCTTCATTTTGCACTAAGTATGATCTCTACTTGTGCATCCAAAAACCTTTAAACAAGTTTTGCCACATGAGTCCACTATATCTACCTATATGCAGTATTCTTTTGCCGTTCTAAGCAAATTTGTATGTGCCATCTCTAATTTTCAAAATAAACTTCTCTTTTGTGTGTTCGTACTACTGGCGGAGCGGTGAGGAGTGGCTAATATTTTCCATGCTAGATGTGTTATTCTCATGATGTGTGTTTATTCACCTGTCATTGCACGAGAGTAAGGCAAAGGTGTTAGGGATGCCTAGTCCCGAAATAAAAAATGAATTTACTTTATGTTGTCAAATAATAAATTCCTTGGAAAGTGTTGGTATGGAAGGCAACCGTGGATACGGCTAGCCATGGAAAGTGAAAGTATGGTGAAAAAAGGAATAAACTTTATTTTCTGTTTGGGAACCGCCTATGATATATTTAGCATGGAAAGTGTTGGGAACTCTAAGTCGTTTTTGTTGGTGGGAAAGGCACACCTCCCAAAATGTTTTTATCTCTAAGTTTTTCGCTTTGAGCTCTGGCACCTCTACAAATACCTACCTCCCTCTGCGAAGGGCCTTTCTTTTACTTTATGCAATTTTTATTTTGAATTTGAGTCTCCATCTTCTCTTATAAAAGCACCAACTAAGAGGCAATATGATCGTACTTGAGTATTGGGTGTAGCTAATATGTGAGTGTGTTTCATGAATGGATCAATGTTTGAGCATGATGGGCTAGGGATAACTTATTTTAGCATTGATATTTTGAAAGACATGGTTGCTTGTTGATGTGCTTGAGTATTTAAGTTATCATGTCAAAACTAGACTATTGCTTTGAATCAGATAAAAGTCCAAATGTCCATGCTATAAAGAAAAGAATATGATATGACATGTTAGGTAGCATTCCATATTAAAAATTTTGTTTTTATCACTTACCTACTCGAGGACGAGTAGGAGTTAAGCTTGGGGTTGCTCCAATGTATCTATAATTTTTTATTGTTCCATGTTATTATATTATCAATATTGGATGTTTTATAATCATCTTATATCATTTTTTGGTACTAACCTATTGACATAGTGCCAAGTGCGAGTTGTTGTTTTATGCATGTTTTTTACATCGCAGGAAATCAATACCAAACAGAGTCCAGATGCAAAGAAACTTCATGAAGAATTTTGATGGACCAGAAGACACCTAATGGGCCAAGGCAGCGCCTGGGGGTTGCTCCGAGGGGAGCACAACCCACCATGGTGCGCCAGGAGGCCCAGGCGCGCCCTAGTGGGTTGTGCCCACCTTGGGTGCCCCCCGGACCGCCTCTTTGCCCTATAAATACCCCAATATTCCAGAAACCCTAGGGGAGTCGACGAAAATCAATTCCAGTTGCCGCAGAGTCCAGAACCACCAGATCCAATCTAGACACCATCACGGAGGGGTTCACCACTTCCATCGGTGCCTCTCCGGTGATGCGTGAGTAGTTCTTTGTAGACCTTTGGGTCCGTAGTTAGTAGCTAGATGGCTTCCTCTCTCTCGCTGGATTCTCAATACAATGGTCTCTTGGAGATCCATATGATGTAATTCTTGTTGCGGTGTGTTTGTTGGGATTGGATGAACTTTGAGCTTATGATCAGATCTATCTTTTTATATCCATGAAAGTTATTTGAGTTTCTTTGATCTCTTATATGCATGATTTCTTATAGCCTTGTATTTCTTCTCCGATATTTGGGTTTTGTTTGGCCAACTTGATCTATTTATCTTGCAATGGGAAGAGGTGCTTTGTAGTGGGTTCGATCTTACGATGCTTGATCCCAGTGACAGAAGGGGAACCGACACATATGTATCGTTGCTACTAAGGATAAAACGATGGGGTCTATATCTACATAGATACATCTTGTCTACATCATGTCATCATTCTTATTGCATTACTCTATTTCTCCATGAACTTAATACACTAGATGCATCCTGGATAGCGGTCGATGTGTGGAGTAATAGTAGTAGATGCAGGCAGGAGTCGGTCTACTAATCTTGGACGTGATGCCTATATAATGATCATTGCCTGGATATCGTCATGATTATTTGAAGTGATGTCAATTGCCCAACAGTAATTTTTTACCCACCGTTTGCTATTTTTCTCGAGAGAAGCCACTAGTGAAACCTACGGCCCCTGGGTCTCTATCTCATATATTTGCCATTGCAATCTACGTTTCCTTTGCTTTTATTTTCAGATATATTAAACCAAAAATAAAAAAATACCTTGCTGCATTTTATTCTTATTTATTTTATTTGGCGTTCGATCTATCAATCTACTACAATTTCCTCACGCCTGTTTGCCTATCTTGAGGCGCCGCTACCCGAAAGGGATTGACAACCCCTTTAACACGTCGGGTTGCGAGTAGTTGTTATTTGTGTGCATGTGTTGTTTATGTTGTGTTGCTTGATTCTCCTACTGGTTTGATAACCTTGGTTTCATCACTGAGGGAAATACCTACCACTGTTGTGCTGCATCATCCCTTCCTCTTTGGGGAAATACCGACGTAGTCCTAGCAGACATCAATGCTTCTCATGGCTTTCCGAGCTCTCTCGTGCACAATGGACAGCTCCTTTAAAAGGTTCCCTCCAAATGAGTTGACCTCTTCTTCGGGCCGCCCGGTCAAGAGATCTAGCACAAGGCATTGCATGACCTTTGCATTTAGACACTCTGAATCTCTACGAGCACATATGTTGAAACATCACTTACTGAACATGACACCTTTCAATCTCTCGTTCTCCTCAAGGGCTTGCGCCAATTGAGTTTTCAAACTCTCAATCTCTTTGACCTATTGTTGGTTTTCCGCTTTCAGCTGGTTCTTTTCCCCATGGCTTCGTGTCAGCACCCGGCGGCCAGCTGCTTCTTGCCATTCGGCATATCTTTGAGATTCTTTGGTTGCGTCCAGGTCCTTTTGGGTTGACCTATGGACTCAGCTGCTACAATGGAAGCCCGCATTAAACACAATAGCCTGGACAGTTCACGCATATTGAACTGCCTTACTCACCATGTGCCTCTCTGATGAACTTCTTGGCCTCCTCGAGTTCAGCCTTTGCAGCAGCCAGCTGGGTTCGGTTTAGCTCCAAGTCATTGGACAACCTTTTGTTTTGCTCTCTCGAGGCCTGCACAATATCAGATACACATACTTTTAGATCCTCAACTCGGTCGTCCCGCCTAAATTAAGTCTTATGGGCTACTGGGTTAAGATTTGTGCTTGGTTTTAAAACAAAAAACATATTGCGTACCTGCATATTGGCTGATAGAGTATTAGCAACTCCCTCAAGGCCAGTTCAGGCTGCGCCGAGGTATGTGTCTTCCGAACTGAACGCATTAAATTCCTGCTCAGAAAATGCGGCATGGTTTAGGGATTCTTTCCGCCACTGGTGGTTCAACACACTTTCGACTTCAGAATTGGTAACCGAAACATCCCCAGGATCCTTGGGGGACTAGTCCATGGTGGTAGCTTCCGCATTGACCTCGGCCCATGCCGCGGACCTTTGATCAGCATTACCCCCTAGCGCCTCCTTAACATCTTCGGGTGGCTGGGGTGGAACACTTCTTCTGCAGATTGCGATAAGCTTATAAGTGTGGGTAGCAACTAAATTTACAACTAAACTTTAAAAGCACCTCTTGGTCGAGGGTGCGGATGATGTAACCCCCGTGGCCGCCTTGCGCTTAGCGGTCCCATTATTGCATGGTGCCGGCATGGTAGGCGACACTCTCGCTAGTGTCCAGCGCGTGGTACGATGACCCTTGGGAATAGATGTCAGCACACTCGGAACGGCGTGAGACAAATGCCCTTTTTGGGAAGAGTCCTTCTTGTTACTTATAGTGGAAAACGGAGGGGTCCCCGGATGATCAGCTATAAGAGCCACCTTAGAGCCGTCGAGACTCCCCTGGTAAAAGACCCCATCCTCGAATTCAATGTGAAGGAAATATGCCCTAGAGGCAATAATATAGTTATTATTTATTTCCTTATTTCATGATAAATGTTTATTATTCATGCTAGAATTGTATTACCCGGAAACATAATACATGTGTGAACACATAGACAAACATAGTGTCACTAGTATGCCTCTACTTGACTAGCTCGTAAATCAAAGATGGTTAAGTTTCCTAACCATAGACATGAGTTGTCATTTGATTAACATGATCACATCATTAGGAGAATGATGTGATTGAATTGACACATTCCGTTAGCTTAGCACTTGATCGTTTAGTATGTTGCTATTGCTTTCTTCATGACTTATACATGTTCCTATGACTATGAGATTATGTAACTCCCGCTTACCGGAGGAACACTTTGTGTGCTAACAAACTTCACAACGTAACTGGGTGATTATAAAGGTGCTCTACAGGTGTCTCCGAAGGTACTTTTGGGTTGGCATATTTCGAGATTAGGATTTGTCACTCCAATTGTCGGAGAGGTATCTCTGGGCCCACTCAGTAATGCACATCACTATAAGCCTTGCAAGCATTGTAACTAATGAGTTAGTTGCGGGATGATGTATTAAGAAATGATTAAAGAGACTTGCCGGTAACGATATTGAACTAGGTATTGAGATACCGACGATCGAATCTCGGGCAAGTAACATACCGATGACAAAGGGAACAACGTATGTCGTTATGCAGTTTGTATTAAAGAAGAGTTGTATATGATGCAACCAGAAGGTTTTGTCAATTCTAAAGGTGCTAACAAAATGTGCAAGCTCCAGCGATCCATCTATGGACTGGTGCAAGCATCTCGGAGTTGGAATATACGCTTCGATAAGTTGATCAAAGCATATAGTTTTATACGGACTTGCAGTGAAGCCTGTATTTACAATAAAGTGAGTGGGAGCACTCTGACCTTTACGATAAGTATATGTGAGTGACATATTGTTGATCAGAAATGATGTAGAATTTTTCTGGAAAGCATAAAGAAGTGTTTGAAAGGAGTTCTTTAAAAGAAAGACCTCAGTAAAGCTACTTACATATTGAGCATCAAGATCTATTGAGATAGATCAAGACGCTTGATAAGATTTTCAATGAATACATACCTTGACAAGATTTTGAAGTAGTTCAAAATGGACCAGTCAAAGAAAGAGTTCTTGCCTGTGTTGCAAAGGTATGAAATTGAGTAAGACTCAAATCCCGACCACGGCAGAAAATAGAAAGAGAATGAAAGTCATTCCCTATGCCTCAGTCATAGGTTCTATAAAAGTATGCCATGTTATGGACCAGACCTATTGTATACTCTGCCCTGGTTTGGCAAGGGAGTACAATAGTGATCTAGGAGTAGATCACTGGACATTTGTCAAAATTATCCTTGGTGGAATAAGGATATGTTTCTCGATTATGGAGGTGACAAGAGGTTCATCGCAAAGGGTTACGTCGATGCAAGATTTGATACTGATCCAGATGACTCTAAGTCTCAGTCTGGATACATATTGAAAGTGGGAGCAATTAGCTAGAGTAGCTCCGTACAGAGCATTTTAGACATAGAATATTTTTGCAAAATACATACGGCTCTGAATGTGACAGACCCGTTGACTAAACTTCTCTCACGAGCAAAACATGAACATACCTTAGTACTCTTTGGATGTTAATCATATAGCGATGTGAACTAGATTATTGACTCTAGTAAAACCCTTTGGGTGTTGATCACATGATGATGTGGACTATGGGTATTAATCACATACAGATGTGAATATTTGTGTTAAATCACATGGTGATGTGAACTAGATTATTGACTCTAGTGCAAGTGAGAGACTGAAGGAAATATGCCCTAGAGGCAATAATAAATTTATTATTTATTTCCTTATTTCATGATAAATGTTTATTATTCATGCTAAAATTGTATTACCCGGAAACATAATACATGTGTGAATACATAGACAAACATAGTGTCACTAGTATGCCTCTACTTGACTAGCTCGTAAATCAAAGATGGTTAAGTTTCCTAACCATAGACATGAGTTGTCATTTGATTAACAGGATCACATCATTAGGAGAATGATGTGATTGACTTGACCCATTCCGTTAGCTTAGCACTTGATCGTTTAGTATGTTGCTATTGCTTTCTTCATGACTTATACATGTTCCTATGACTATGAGATTATGTAACTCCCGCTTACCGGAGGAACACTTTGTGTGCTACCAAACGACACAACGTAACTGGGTGATTATAAAGGTGCTCTACAGGTGTCTCCGAAGGTACTTGTTGGGTTGGTGTATTTTGAGATTAGGATTTGTCGCTCCGATTGTCGGAGAGGTATCTCTGGGCCCACTCAGTAATGCACATCACTATAAGCCTTGCAAGCATTGTAACTAATGAGTTAGTTGCGGGATGATGTATTACGAAACAATTAAAGAGACTTGCCGGTAACGAGATTGAACTAGGTATTGAGATACCGACGATCGAATCTCGGGCAAGTAACATACCGATGACAAAGGGAACAATGTATGTCGTTATGCAGTTTGACCAATAAAATCTTCGTAGAATATGTGGGAGCCAATATGAGCATCTAGGTTCCGCTATTGGTTATTGACCGGAGACGTGTTTCGGTCATGTCTACATTGTTCTCGAACCCGTAGGGTCCGCACGCTTAAAGTTTGATGACGGTTATATTATGATTTTATGTGTTTTGATGTACCGAAGGTAGTTCGGAGTCCCGGATGAGATCAGGGACATGACGAGGAGTCTTGAAATGGTCGAGACGTAAAGATCGATATATTGGACGACTATATTCGGGCATCGGAAAGGTTCCGAGTGATTCGGGTATTTTTCGGAGTACCGGAGAGTTACGGGAATTTTCCGGGGAGTATATGGTCCTTATTGGGCTTTAGGGGAAAGAGAGGGGAGAGGCTGGGCGCCTCCCCAAGGCCTAGTCCGAATTGGACTAGGGGGAGGGGCTGCGCCCCCTCCTTCCTTCTCTTCTCTCACCCCTTTCCTTGACTCCTACTCCTACTACTTGGAAGGGGGGGGGGAATCCTACTCCTGGTGGGAGTAGGACTCCTCCTAGGGCGCGCCATAGAGAGGGTCGGCCCTCCCCCTCCTCCACTCCTTTATATATGGGGAGGGGGTACCCCTTGGAGACACAACAATTGATCATTGATCTCTTAGCCGTGTGCGGTACCCCCCCTCCACCATAGTCCTCCTCGATAATATCGTAGCGGTGCTTAGGAGAAGCCTTGCGACGGTAGAACATCATCATCGTCACCACGCCGTCGTGCTGACGGAACTCTCCCTCGACACTCGGCTGGATCGGAGTTCGAGGGACGTCATTGAGTTGAACGTGTGCAAGAACTCGGAGGTGTCGTGCTTTCGGTGCTTGATCGGTCGGGCTGTGAAGACGTGTGACTACATCAACCGCGTTGTGCTAACGCTTCCGCTTTCGGTCTAAGAGGGTACGTGGACGACACTCTTCCCTCTCGTTGCTATGCATCACCATGATCTTGCGTGTGCGTAGGAAATTTTTGAAATTACAACGTTCTCCAACACAATGGACGTCTCTGGATCATCCTGAAATCCCGGGTCCTCGCCACGAGAATGATTCTATGGTTGTGCTGAAGGGCAATTGATGCCTTCGACCAAGCGCCTCTGGTTCTGTTCGGAAACAAGATAGACCCTATCAGTATACGGATGTAATGTTCGGACTAAGAAGCAAAAGTTGAACTTACCCATTCTATGAGATTATAACTCGCGTAACGGTATCTGTTCTTTAGATGGGCGAACTCTTCCTCCTCTCCCTTGAAAAGATCGGCTAAGATGGCAGCCACCGCCGCCTGATTATCTGGCCCCTGCCTCTAGTAATGAGTTGCATCACCTGTCCCATTATAGCACCACAGGGGACGCATCCTTTGTTGAAGGGGTTGTACGTGATACGTCTCCAACGTATCTATAATTTTTTATTATTCCATGCTATTATATATTCTGCTTCGGATGTTTAATGGGATTTATTATACACTTTTATATTATTTTTGGGACTAATCTATTAACTGGAGGCCCAGTCCAAATTGATGTTTTTTGCCTATTTCAGTGTTTCGAAGGAAAAGGATATCAAACGGAGTCCAAACGGAATGAAACCTTCAGGAACGTGATTTTTGGAACAAACGTGATCCAGAGGACTTGGAGTGGACGTCAAGCAATCAACGAGGAGGCCACGAGGCAGGGAGGCGCGCCTGCCCCCCTGGGCGCGCCCCCACCCTCGTGGGCCCCTTGTAGCTCTCCTGACCGACCTCCTTCGCCTATATATACTCATATACCCTGGAAACATCAGATACGGAGCAAAAACCCTATTTCCACCGCCGCAACTCTCTGTACCCGTGAGATCCCATCTTGCGGCCTTTTCCGGCGCTCCGCCGGAGGGGGCATTAATCACGGAGGGCTTCTACATCAACACCATAGCCTCTCCGATGATGTGTGAGTAGTTTACCTCAGACCTTCGGGTCCATAGTTATTAGCTAGATGGCTTCTTCTCTCTCTTTGGATCTCATACAAAGTTCTCCTCTATTCTCTTGGAGATATGTTTGATGTAATCTTCTTTTGTGGTGTGTTTGTCGAGATCCGAAGAATTGTGGGTTTATGATCAAGATTATCTATGAACAATATTTGAATCTCCTCTGAATTCTTTTATGTATGATTGGTTATCTTTGCAAGTCTCTTCGAATTATCAGTTTGGTTTGGCCTACTAGATTGATCTTTCTTGCAATGGGAGAAGTGCTTAGCTTTGGGTTCAATCTTGCGGTGCTCGATCCCGATGTGATGGGGAAACGACACGTATTGTATTGTTGCCATCGAGGATAAAAAGATGGGGTTTATATCATATTGCTTGAGTTTATCCCTCTACATCATGTCATCTTGCTTAAAGCGTTACTCCGTTCTTATGAACTTAATACTCTAGATGCATGTTGGATAGCGGTCGATGTGTGGAGTAATAGTAGTAGATGCAGGCAGGAGTCGGTCTACCTGTCACAGACGTGATGCCTATATACATGATCATACCTAGATATTCTCATAACTATGCTCAATTCTATCAATTGCTCGACAGTAATTCGTTTACCTGCCGTAATACTTATGCTCTTGAGAGAAGCCACTAGTGAAACCTATGGCCCCCGGGTCTATTTTCTATCATATTTATCTCCTGTCAACTAGCTATTTCTGTCGTCATTTATTTTACTTTGCAATCTTTACTTTTACTCTTTATCATAAAAATACCAAAAATATTATCTTATCATCTCTATCAGATTTCACTTTTGCAAGTGGTCGTGAAGGGATTGACAACCCCTTTATCACGTTGGTTGCAAGGTTCTTATTTGTTTGTGTAGGTGCGTGGCACTTGAGCGCGGTCTCCTACCGGATTGATACCTTGGTTCTCAAAAACTAAGGGAAATACTTACTGTCGGTGTCAAAACCGGCGGATCTCGGATAGGGGGTCCCGAACTGTGCATCTAGGATCGATGGTAACAGGAGATGGGGGACATGATGTTTACCCAGGTTCGGGCCCTCTCTATGGAGGTAATACCCTACTTCTTGCTTGATTGATCTTGATGAATATGAGTGTTACAAGAGTTGATCTACCATGAGATCGTAATGGCTAAACCCTAAAAGTCTACCCTATGTGAATAAGGTAATGAGTATCCACCTATCCGGACTATGCTCTCCGGTTTATATAGACATCGGAGAGATCTAGGGTTACACGGGGTCGGTTACATAAGAGGGAATCTTCATAGTCGGTCGCCTAGCTTGCCTTCCACGCCGAGAGTCCAATCCAGACACGGATATAGTCTTCGGCCTTCATATCTTCACAGCCCATCAGTCCGGCCCAGTGAATAACAGGTCGGACGCCCGAGGACCCCTTAGTCCAGGACTCCCTCAGTAGCCCCTGAACCTGGCTTCAATGACGAGGAGTCCGGCGCGCAGATTGTCTTCGGCATTGCAAGGCGGGTTCCCCTTCTTCCGAACTCCAAGATAGTCTTCGGATGCGATGATTGTATCCGGACCTGTTACGCACACCACACACAACCGTAGAGAGGGTATATATTTTTACACGAGTTCCATCCGCTGACAGCTTTCTGCAACCTAACATCACGTCCGTCCGGTCATAATTTCGAACCGTTTTTCTTCTGCCATCCCACGTTTCAAGACGCGGTTGCTATTGGCACGTCTTGTCGAAGCAGAGATCATGTCCCCTTATTTCGGGATACTCATCAATGCGGGCATGGGTAACCCAACCGTGCCATTTATACAGCCCTTGGAAATAGGCGAATCTTAAGGCGAGTGAGGAGGCGTTTAATATTTGCTGCCTTTATAAGGGGATAAGGATTCCCCCTTCCTCTTCTCACGTTCTCTCTCTGTCTCCGCCTTTCCAATATCGAGCTCCAACCCCCAAGTTCTCATCTCCTTTCCACTCAAGCAACCATGTCCGGATTCGGTGGTCAGGGCAAGTGGATGGTCTCCTCCGTCAAGGAGGAGGACATTACTGAGCTTCGGGCGGCCGAATATCAGGCGAAGGAGATCGACCACCATCTGCCGGCCGAGGGACAAGTCGTCCCCACGCCGAAGCCCACCGAGAGGGTAGTGTTCATCCCCCATTTCTTCCGCGGGCTAGGGTTTCCACTCCACCCTTTCGTCCGCGGGCTGATCTATTATTACGGGATAGATTTCCATGATCTGTCCCCGAATTCCTTCCTCAACATCTCGGCGTTTATCGTCGTGTGCGAGGCCTTCCTCCGCATCCAACCCCACTTCGGGCTATGGCTCAAAGTCTTCAACGTGAAGCCGAAGGTGGTGGATGGCCAGCACGCGGAGTGCGGAGGAGCCATGGTGAGCAAGCTGTCCAATGTCTCCTGGCCCAAGGGCACTTTTGTGGATACGGTAAAGGAATGGCAGAAGCAATGGTTCTATATTACTGAACCTCGCGGCACCACCTGGGCCGCAGCTGCCGAATTCCGCTCTGACACTCCCATGCGACTCACCTCCTGGGTCGAGAAGAGTCCGGCCTGGTGTTCATCTGACAAGCTGATAGCGCTGCAGAAGCGCGTTCAAATCATGGTGACCAAGAATTTCAAGCTCGTCAATGTAATCCAGGTGATGTTAATTCGCCGGATTCTTCCGTGCCAGCGTTGAAGCCGCCCTATGTGGGAGTTCAATTCTAAGAAGCACTAGACCTTGGTAAGGCTCTTCGAGACTACTCACGAAGGCGCCTGGAAGTTGCTTTTCAAGGGCAACGAGAAGCCACCGGCCACGGATTCAGACCGTGGTCACGAGTGTACACACCCCGCCAGCAAGGTATGTTATTTCTGACGTATCCTCAACCTAATTGTTTCGGGGATGATGTCTGAGCTTTTATTATTGCTCTTTCAGGACTGGATGGAGAGGGCGAAGCGGATCCAGTGTCCGGCTCCGCTGCCTGAAGAACCATTCGTCCCGCGTCTAGCGAAGATGCTGATGCCGGCGCCATATAAGGCGCCGGAGAAGAAGGTCAAGAAGAAGGCAAAGGGTGCCAAGAGTGGCCTCCGTCGCAAGGGCACTTCGGACGTGACGTCCGAAGACGACGAAGCTCATTCCTCCGTCCCTGAGGACAATGAAGAGGAAGAGGAGGAGGATGAAGAGAACAATCCTCCCCCTGAGGAGAGGAAGAAGAAGAGGGCGGCTTCGGCGCATCTGGAGGCGGAAGCGCCCAAGAAGGGGAAGGGCGTCCCAGCGGTCAACACCACATGGGACGTTGACAGCAATCCGGAACGACGCCCCCACACCAAGCCCCCAGCCGCATCGTAAGTGACATGGCTCGCTCGTGCGCACATCCGGCCCTTTCTCTCTATTATCTTGACATAGTTAATTGTACTATTGCAGTCTGGCCGCGACCTACTCCAACGATCCTCGCTGGAAGTTCGTTGGCTCCATCGGAGATGGCGAGCATGTCGCCACCGCCTGCTTATTCCCCCGGGGCCAGGGATGACACCGAAGTGTTGTCCCGAAGGGCCGCTCCGAACCGGGGAGGAGCCCAGGACGCTGTCCGGGAGGCACCACGAGGCGAAGCCTCCGCTGCCGGACACATGGGGGAGACGATCCCCATGGAGACTGGCGAAGAGGGCCGCATCCAGTTTGGCCCTCAGCGGAATATGACTCCGGAGACCCATATGGCTCCGGAGTCGGGCGAGCAGCCCCCTTTGAAGGAGGGGGGTGCGCCGCTTCCGCCGGTGGTCCCTGTCCATCCAGGGACGCCGGATATCCTGATGGAGGCACTACGAGTCGCCTCCGTTATGGACGAGCACCATGTCCTTATGGGAACGGTGATCGAGAAGGTTCAGTCCGCCAAGAGTGGGTGAGCGAAACTTCTGACAACCTGTTGACAGGTTTCGAGGTAAGTGACATAGAAAGAGAAAAACCCCATGTAGTCAGTAGCCCCTGAGACACTGTCCGGTGTTCGGCGAGAAGAACCGGACAGAGGATCAATCCTCTATTGTAGGAGACTAACGTAATATGTATGCATAAGCAGGCGTCGCTGTTGGCCGCAACCTCGCATGCTGTCGAAGTCTCTGAATTGAAGCAGAGGCTGGAGCAGACCGAGAACGAGCTCGGCAAGGTTACAATTCGGCTTCAGGAGAAGCAAGGTGAGTAACATCTTGCTGTGTGTTCGGAAAGCATAGGCGTTGTGTATTGACTGTAATGTCATAATATGTGCAGGAGCCGCGACCGAGGTCGAGGCCCTGAGGAAGGCCTTGGGCGAGGCCAAGGAGAAAGTTGTCCAGTAGCAGGCCGCTCATAAGAAGCTCAAGGCCCGGGTTAAAGAAGTCCAGCAGGAGCTCCAAGATGCGGTGAAAAAATGTGAGACCTTGGAGAATGATGCGTCGGCTCAAGAGGCCGAACTCACCAAGGCTCGTCGAGCATGGAACCCTGCGGAATGAGGCCGGGCCGCCCTCCGTGAGATCCAGGAGGCCAAGAAGATCACGGCGGGTAAGGCATTTAAGATGCAAATCAAGTATGCGAGAAGCAATACCTTTTACTAACCGGGTTGGAGTTCCCGGGGGCTTTGCGGATCTACCATGCAGCGTATCAGACGCTGCAGAGTTCTACCGAGCCGAAGGAGGAGGTTCTACGGAGAAGCTATTCTGGTTGCAGTATGCGACGCCAGAGCATCCCGTGTCCTTCACCGATCAGTTGAAGCAGCTGGTGGAGCTGCACAGGGTGGCCGAACTAGCCATGAAGGATGTGACAATCCAGCTATGGCCAACCAAAGCTATGCCCGGCAGCTACTTCGGACTCGTGAGGCGGCTAGTAGAAGCCTGTCCGCGGCTGGACGTCGTCAAGTGCTCTGCCTGTATTGAAGGTGCCCGTATGGCCTTCGCTCGTCGCAAGATGTGGTGGGCGAAGATGAACGCCGTTGAAGTTGCCAGCGGGCCGCCAGAGGGCAAGGAGCACCGCAAACCCGAGAGTTATTTTGCGGATGTCATAGAAGGGTCTCGACTTGTGGCAGCTCAATGTTCGCAGGACATTATATTTGAATAAATATATTCGTGTTGCCCTTGCATTGTATTATGGAAACAAAGCCTGTAATGTAATTTTGCTATGCTTTAATTGTTTCCTCCTGTGCGGCCGTATTGTTTGTATGTCGAGGTTGGCGGTCCATCGGCTTACGCCACAGCGTAGGTAGTACGGAGGTGTTCGGGATAGGATCTAAACAATCTTGATCCAATTATATGGTCCTTTGGAGGAGTTGTTTAGCGAGCGAACAAGGCAATCAGACTATACGGCTTAAGCGCCTCACTTAGCCATAGGAGTTTTATAATTAAGCAAGTCGCAGCCCCGGTCCAAGCGTGGTCTTGTCGACATCTGATCGGTAAGTGCCAATCCTTCGCATGACGCGGAAAAAATCTCCAACGATTTTGTAACCCTCGAACAGCTGACCGGCTCTCGCCGTATCATGATAGTCAGTTTTTGGCTTTCTCTACTGAGGTGCTCATCCGGTCAAGGCCAGGGCACAATCGCAGTAGTTCTCCCTTTACTACCCTAGCCGATAGAGCGGAACGTAGGGTAGCAAGCACAGGAGCCGGGCAACCCAACTATTGACCAAAGACATGATTCGGAGCCAATGCATATAATGCTAAATTCGGGGTGCCGAACTTATATGTAAGAAGTGTTCGGGCTATGCTGCCGCATGGCAGGGCGATAAGTAGCCCCTGGCGAATATGAAACATACAAAAGAGTATCGATGCAACCGATAAGCAGATCGAAATAAAATGAAGTAAGAAGCAAAAAAACCAGAGAAACTGGGCCACAAACCATTTTTATTATAACTGGATGGATACGTCAACGCGTATCTTGTACAGATGGTGCAATAAGTATCCGGGCTTATTTAGTATGCCGGGGTCAACAGGGCGGAGCGTGCGGGTCCTGAGGAATAAGTATAAATACCGTCAAGAAGAACGCATAGAGGTTACCCTACACACCTGTGCTGCTTGCCTCTGTTGTATCCAATCCTTCGAAAGGACTGGTGATCAGGCCCGCAGAAAAGGGAACCTGAAACAAGAGGAAAAATTGGAAGTATGTGTGTCCGGGATCGGTCTAGCCGAACTGTATGTCCCGGGTTAGCCTGTGCCTCCGTCGATGTCCATGGAATTTTGAGTGTGTGATTATGTATGCGTGGTATGAATGCCACTACTTCATCGGGACTGGGACGGAGGTCGAATTGCTAATGGAGCTCTTGACGAGCCGCGCTGTCCTGCTGTTGTGTAGTCCGAAACCTCTTAATGACGTCCGGGGGCTCGACAGCCGTACCATGGTGCTGCTTGAGAAGGCCGCTCTGTACCTCTGCTGCTAGGGCGGCGGTGTGCTCCTCTGTTCGGAGGGAGCGTTCCATATTGCCATTGACTGTTATGACGCCGCGTGGACTGGGCATCTTGAGCTTGAGATAAGCATAGTGTGGCACTGCGTTGAATCTAGCAAACGCGGTTCGTCCGAGCAGTGCGTGGTAGCCGCTGCAGAATGGGACGATATCAAAGATAGACCACCTCTAGCGTGATTGAGCCCGTGCAGCGGGCTTCTACGCCTGGTATGACTCCTTTAAAGGTAGTCTTTGTTGGTTTGATTCATGAGGGGTTAATGGCCATCTTCTGCACTGTGTCCTGATAAAGCAGGTTGAGGCTGTGCTACCACCGTCCATCAGGACTCGTGTTAGGTGAAACCCGTCAATAATTGGGTCGAGGACTAGTGCGGCTGAACCGCCATGGCGGATACTAGTTGGGTGATCTCGACGATCGAAGATGATCGGGAATGATGACCACTGATTGAATTTGGGGGCGACTGGCTCTACCGCGTAGACGTCCCGAAGTGCTCGCTTGCGCCCCTTTTTGGGGATGTGCATGGCGTATATCATGTTCACTATTTTGACTTGAGGGGGAAATTTCTTCTGCCCCCCAGTGTTCGGCTGCCGGGGCTCTTCGTCCTCGTCCTTACTTTGTGATCCCTTTTCTTTGTTTTCGGCATTTAACTTGCCAGCCTGCTTGAAAACCCAACAATCCATGTTGGTATGATTGTCTTGCTTATCCGGGTGCCGTGAATCTGGCACGGACGGTCGAGTATGCGGTCCAGGATGGAAGGTCCTTCGTTATTTCTTTTATAGGGCTTCTTCCATTGGCCGGTCTTGGATCCACTGAATCCGGCGTTGACTGTGGTGTCATCGGTGTTGTCGCCATTGCTTCGGCATTTGTGTCTATTGCGCCAGAGCTTGTCGGTGCTGTTTTTGGCCTCGGTGGGGCCTGCCTTGCTGGCTGTGTTTTTGCTACGAGCCAGCCAGCTGTCCTCTCCCGCGCAAAAGCGGGTCATAAGTGCCGTAAGGGCTGCCATAGACTTCGGCTTTTCTTGGCCGAGCTGGCGTGCTAGCCATTTGTCATGGATGCTGTGTTTGAAGGCTGCAGGGCCTCGGCATCCGGAGAGTCAACGATCTGGTTCTTTTTGGTTAGGAACCTAGTCCAGAATTTTCTGGCTGATTCTCCGGGTTGTTGAACTATGTGGCTTAAGTCATCGGCATCTGGTGGCCGGACATAAGTTCCTTGGAACTTATCAAGGAAAGCCTCTTCCAAGTCCTCCCAGCTACTGATGGAATTCTCAGGCAGGTTATTTAACCAGTGTCGAGCTGGTCCTTTGAGATTTAATGGGAGGTATTTGATGGCGTGGAGGTCATCTCCTCGAGCCATATGGATATGGAGAATAAAATCCTCAATCCATACTGCAGGATCGGTTGTACCGTCGTATGATTCAATGTTGACAGGCTTGAACCCCTCGGGGAATTCGTGATCCAGCACTTCGGCTGTGAAGCAGATAGGGTGTGCGGCGCCTCTGTATCGGGCCGCATCACGGCGTAGCTCTGATGGAGTCCGTCTGCGGCATTCGGCTCGAGCGTGTTTGGGTTTGTCACGTCCGAATAGGTAGCCATCATCGTGCCTCGAGGCACGTCCTTGCGATCCGTAGATCGATCTTGTATGTCCTGCTCTACTGTCCAGGGTCTGCCGAAGGTCGTACGTGTGACCCCAAACTCTTCCATCTCTATTTTTACGAGGCGGTGGGGTAGGCTGCTGTTCGGCCTGAGTTGCCGCTTTATCCCGACCGTGGGGTGGCCGGTCGGCCGCCCTGTCTCGACCACGTGGATGGTCGTTCTGCATTACGCGAGGGAGATGTATGCTCCAGTGCCTCCTCATCGAATTGAGGTAGCAGTCTGCGTTTCGGGTAGCTCTTGGCTGGGCGCTTGAGGCCGTATTCGTCGGCTGTCAGGACGTCGGTCCATCTGTCAACGAGAAGATCTTGTTCAGCTTGAAGCTGCTGCTGTTTCTTTTTCGGGCTCCTTGCAGTGGCTATGAGTTGAAGCTTAAAGCGCTCCTGTTCCAGAGGATCCTCAGGCACGATGAAGTCTTCGTTGCCAAGGCTTGTCTCCTCCTTGGAGGGTGGACGGTAGCTATCGTCCTCCGAGTCATCTTCTATGGCCTGTTCATCAGGGTTGTCTTGCCTGTTGTCATGTTCCTCCTGTTCGGATGTAGCTCCGACAGGGTCTTCGTTGTTTTTGGCGTCGCCCGGAGTACTATTTTCTCCGATGCTAGTGTTGTTATCTTTTGAGCGACGAGGCTTAGAGCGGCGTTTGGGGCGTCGGCGCTTGGACTACGTCTCAGAGAGTTTATTCGCGTCTGGCTCTTCTTTGTCGTCGCTAGATTCTTTAGGTGTATCAACCATGTACACGTCGTACGAAGAGGTGGCCGTCCAACGTCCAGTAAATGGCGGGTCTTGGCCTTGCTCCTTGTCGGCATCGTCGTTCACATCGTCGATGTCTTCGGAGCCATAGTCAAGCACGTCGGTTAAGTCATCGACGGTGGCTATGAAGTGGGTGGCGGGTCGGAAGCAAAATTCCTCGTCATCCGCCTCTAGCTCGAACCGAACATAGTTCGGCTGTGAGTCTTCCTCCAAGGACAAGTTCTTTAAAGAGTTTAGTACGTCACCCAAAGGAGAATGCTGGAAGATGTCTGCGGCGCTAAATTCAAAAATCGATAACCGATCCAGCTCGGTGTCCGCGGGGGCGCCTGATCCGGAACGTATAGCCGGAGACGAGTCTGGAGTTCCACTCACACAAACATTGCAGGATGTCAAGTCCGTGTGCGGCTCCAACGCCGCGGACTTTGTGGCCTCGGAGGGCACGATCTGCTTCGGTTCTGAGGCCGTTGCAGCAACAGGATCCATCTCCTGGATGTGATCCGACGATAGATTTAAGTCATGTTCATCGGAGAGAGGGGGAGCGATCGCCGCGGTCTCAAATCCATCAAAGATCAAGTCTCCACGGATATCCGTGACATAGTTCAAGCTTCCAGATCTGACCTGATGGCCAGGGGCCTGGCTATCGACCTGCTCCAAATGGCCAAGCGAGTTGGCCCGCAGTACGAAGTCGCCGAACACAAAAATCTGTCCGGGGAGGAAGATTCCTCCTTGGACGGTGTTATTATCGATGATTAAAGGGGCCATCAAACCTTTTGTCGACGGCACAGTGGAACTCTCAATGAAAGCACCAATGTCGGTGTCAAAACTAGCGGATCTCGGGTAGGGGGTCCCGAACTGTTCGTCTAGGATTGATGGTAATAGGAGACGGGGATATGATGTTTACCCAGGTTCGGGCCCTCTCTATGGAGGTAATACCCTACTTCCTGCTTGATTGATCTTGATGAATATGAGTGTTACAAGAGTTGATCTACCACGAGATCGTAATGGCTAAACCCTAAAAGTCTAGCCTATGTGAATAAGGTAATGAGTATCCGCCTATCTGGACTATGCTCTCCAGTTTATACAGACACCGGAGAGATCTAGGGTTACACAGGGTCGGTTATATAAGAGGGAATCTTCATAGTTAGTCACCTAGCTTGCCTTCCACGCCAAGGAGAGTCCAATCCGGACACAGATATAGTCTTCGGCCTTCATATCTTCACAGCCCATCAGTCCGGCCCAATGAATAACAGGCCGGACGCCCGAGGACCCCTTAGTCCAGGACTCCCTCACTTATGCTGCTTTACTGCATCACCCTTTCCTCTTCAAGGGAAAACCAACGCAGTGCTCAAGAGGTAGCAAGAAGGATTTCTGGCGCCGTTGCCGGGGAGTCTACGCACAAGCCAAGACATACCAACTACCCATCACAAACTCTTATACCTCGCATTACATTATTTGCCATTTGCCTCTCGTTTTCCTCTCCCCCACTTCACCCTTGCCGTTTTCTTCGCCCCTCTTCCGTTCGTCCTTCTGTTTGCTCGTGTTACCATGTGCCTTCTATTTGCTTGCATCTTTGCTTGCTAAAAATCTATTGATATGGATCCACTTAAAGTGTTCTACTTGGATCATCTTCGATCCTTATCTTTCGTCTTTGAAACCCCAACTAGCCTAGTTGATGGAAATCTTTAGATGAGCATGCTCATTTTGTGCGTCACCGTTTGTCTGAAAAAGGGAAACTCTTATGGGATCAAATAAACAGATTGCTATGTTATGCTTGGAATCTTTGTGAAATTTATGATTTTACTTGTTGCTCTAAGAACCCTAAAAAACAACTTACCTACCTATGTGAGTTTAATGATAATGAAATCTTATCTTCTTATGCAAAGGGTGTTTATAGTTACTATGATATCGAACAAATTGAAGAATTTGTTGCTTTTAAGGGTGCTTATGAAGTTGCTTCTTTGATTGAAAAGTATGATATTACTCTCTACGAATCTGAAATTTTGACATACTTAAATATTGCTATGAAAACTATGCTCATAATGTTTATGTCAAAGAATTTATTGAGAGAATGACCGTTTCTTTGGAAGAAAACAATGATATGCACGAATCTATAGATAATTATGATTCCGATGATTTGATTGAAATATCCCTTGATGAACATGATGCTTGCTATTCTTATGGCCATTATGCCAATATTTATGGAGATGAATTTGCTATAGTTCCTTATGTTAAACATGAGATTATTGCTATTGCACCCATACATGATAATTCCTTGAATCAAAAGCATGATTTTAATGATTTTACTATAAATTCTCTTGATGTCAATTGTGCTAATAATATGCAAAACCCTAAGGTTGGGGATGCTAACTTTGATATGTCTACTACTTGTTGCAATGATCATGATTGGGGTGATTCTTCTTATGATCTTGAAAATTTATTTAAGCTCCATGATGAATATGAGATTGATAATATTGTTTGCAATAATATTGAAAGTGGGTTTGGAAGAGTGTCAACTTTAGATCCCACATATTTGGAGAATGTTCAATCTTATGGTATTTTTGATAAAAGTGGGTTTGGAGAGGTCATGACTTTAGTTAATAATAATCCCACTATTTTGGAAGAGTGTCAACTTCGCATGCATGTGGATCATGTTGAGAATATTTTATGTGATAGCTATGTTGTTGAATTTGCTTATGATCCTACATGTAATTATTATGAGAGAGGAAAATATGATTGTAGAAATTTTCATGTTACTAAATTACTTCTCTTCATGTTGAGATTGCTATCGTCTCTTGCTTCTCCTTTGCATATGCTAAGATTTGCTTGCCTTGATAATTTGTTTGCCTATAAGATGCCTATGCATAGGAAGTATGTTAGACTTAAATATGTTTGTCACATGTTTCATGATGCTCTCTTTGTGTTTCGCTTATTATCTTTCATGTTTGCATCATTAAAATTATCAATGCCTAGCTAAAAGGCTTTAAAGAAAAGCGCTTGTTGGGAGACAACCCAATATTTTTCCTTTCTGTTTTATAATAAATATTTGATCTAGCCTCTGGTTAGATGTGGTTTTACGTTTTAATTAGTGTTTGTGCCAAGTTAAACCTATAGGATCTTCTTGGATGATAGTTATTTGGTCTTGCTGAAAATTCCAGAAACTTTCTGTTCACGAAAACAATTGTTAAAAATCACCAGAACGTGATAAAATAATGATTCCAACTGAAGTAGATCAATAAACAAATTATCTATGTCATCCTATTTTGGTAGATTTTTCTGAGTTACAGAAGTTTGCGTTAGATACAGATTACTACAGACTATTCTGTTTTTGACAGATTCTGTTTTTCGTGTGTTGTTTACTTATTTTGATGAGTCTATGGTTAGTAAAAGAGTTTATAAACCATAGATAAGTTTGAATACAGTGGTTTTAACACCAATATAAATAAATAATGATTTCAATACAGTAGCTTGAAGTGGTGTTTTGTTTTCTTTCGCTAACGGAGCTCATGAGATTTTCTGTTGAGTTTTGTGTTGTGAAGTTTTCAAGTTTTGGGTAAAGATTTGATGGATTATGGAACAAGGATTAACAAAAGCCTAAGCTTGGGGATTCCCAAGGAACCCCAAGGTAAAATTCAAGGACAACCAAAAGCCTAAGGTTGGGGATGCCCCGGAAGGCATCCCCTCTTTCGTC